>CM053583.1:188002636-188044907 GCA_028627135.1 Pseudochirops cupreus
ATATTACATTTCCTGATTCTGCTTAGTTTATTCCACATCAACTCAGACAAATTTTCCACGTTTTTCAGTATCACTCATATTTAATGTTTTTGTGGCATAGTAACATTCCATTATATCCATGAATCACAATTTGTTTAGTCTCTCTCACTGAAGGTCATCTTTTCTGGTTCTGATACCTTGCTGTCACATAAATGCTTCCATAAATATCGTGGTGTTTATGGGGCCTTTGTTTCTGTCTTTGACCTCTTTGTGTTATATGCTTGATTACTTTTTTAGCAAAATTTCAAATTACTTTCTAGAATATCTGATCACTTCCCACCTCTGCAAACAATGAAAAAGTGTGACTGCCTTCTTACAATGCTGATGATTTATCTAATCAAAGGAGTTTGGTAAAGTATTTTCTTTCTTAATTTTTGAAACTAATCTGTGTAACATAGGTATGAATTACCCTTTGAAGATTTGATAGAATTTGCTTGCAAATGTCTCCAAGCTAGTAACCACTCTTTTCTTCTGAGATGGGGTTGCTTAAGAATTCATGGTCTGTTACTAGATTACTTAATATTTTTTAGGTACTCATATACTTCCTTTAAACTCTCACCTTTTTTAGAACATAACTGCATGTTGTAGGTTCTGGTTATTTCTTTCTTTTCATGTAGTTTTACCTTGTCCATTTTTAATTTCTCTTTTTACCATACAAACTAAAGATCCATTTCATTAGTCTATTAAAATAGGTAGTCTTTAGCTTTATCATTTCTAAAGTTTTTTCATTTTCATGTTTCTCTAATTTTAAACATTTCATACTTTGAAGTTCGTGTGTATGTGTGTGTGTGCGTGTGTGTGTGTGTGTGTGTGAGAGAGAGAGAGAGAGAGAGAGAGAGAGAAAGAGAGAGAGAGGGAGGGAGGGAAGAAGGGAGAGAAAGACAGAGAGAGAGAGAGAGAGAGAGAGAGAGAGAGAGAGAGAGAGAAAGAGAGAGAGAGATAGAGAGAGAGAGAGAGGGAGAGAGAGAGAGAGAGAGAGAGAGAGAGATTCTTGTGAGGCAGCTAAGTAGTACAATGGAGAGAGTTCTGGGCCTGAAGTCAAGAGGACCTCAGTTAAAATCTAGCCCTAAACATTTATTAGCTTTGTGTCCTTGGACAAATCACTTAGCCCTGCTTGTTTCAGTTTCCTTAAGTGTAAAATAGGAATAATATTAGAACCTACTTCACAGGGTTGTGTGAAAATCAATTGAGATAACATTTCTACTGGTCTTAGCATGACTCACACATAGTAGGTGTCTAATAAATGCTTGTTCCTTTTTCCCTTTGTAAAGTTGCTGATTTTCAAGTTTTTCAATTGCATGCTCAGTTCATTAATTTCCTCCTCTTGTATTTTGTCAGTACATATTTTCAGTGATATATTTTTTCTTCTGATGACTAACTTAGCTGCATCCCCCAAATTATAGCATATTCTCATCATCATTATTCTCTTTTACAAACATTAATTTTATTTGAATTTTACTTTGACCAAATGACCAGTCAGGATGTGGTTAGTAAGTCTCCATTTAGGGCTTGGTCTTCATGTTTCTCATATTAATTACTTTTTTAAATCAAATTATGCTCTATAATGGATATGTTAAGTAACCATTCCCCAATACATGGCCTATTTTTGTAAAGGTAGGAAATAGTTACTAAACATATGTGGAACTGAGAATTAATTTTTCATTCATAATATTCCCTAAGTCTTTTAGTTCTACCTTAACCATAAGTTTGTTCAGTCTTATATTTTCTATTTTTCTATTAGATTTATCCAGTTTTGAGCAAAGCATAAAAGTCTCCTACAATTTCTACTCATTTTTCTTTTACGAATTTAGGTGATATTCTATGTGGTCTATATATTTAGTATGAACACTGTTTCATTGTCTATAGTATCTTTAAGTTTACTATAGTTCTTCTAATGATGTCTCTCAACAGAGTGAATATGTTTGTTTTCTCTAACAGTATAATCATAATGTCTATTGTTTTTTGTAAAGTCACCTGGTACAAAGCAAACTTTGTTTCATTCTCTCATTTTCATTCTTTATGTACCTTTATTTTTTTTGTGGTTTTTGTGTGCAGAAAGTTGTTGAATTTTTTTTTATCTTTCTGCCATTCTCTTTTGTTTTATTGTATTATTGAATCTATTCATATTTAAAAGTGTGATTTTGGGGGCCTGAATATTCCTCCATCTATTTATTTTGATGTTTATATATACTTCGTCTTTTAAATCAGTGTTTTCCCTTACAATTTGTTTGTTTATACCACTTTATCACTAGTATATTCCCAAGAATCTCTTTTTCTCCCCCTTTCCCATTTTGGTTTATTTGCCCTATTCCAAATTCCTTGAATCTGTTTATATTTTTTATTTCTTCCTTTCTATTCTTTCCCATCACCTTCCCTCTTTTACCCCTTATCTTTACTCAAGGAGAGCATTCCTTTCCCCAAACTTCTCTGCTGAAGTGGTATTGTGGTTTTGCACTCTGTTTTGAAAATTTTATTTTGGTATGTGTCATGCTTCATTCCCTTCTAGTTAATGCTAAGATAGGTTCTTCCATTCATAAGCTAAACCCTTACTTATTCCTTTACATTTTTTATTCTTTATTTTTTTCTTGTCTTATAATAAGCAGTGTTTCTGGGGTACCATATTTGATCTCCTTACTTTATCTCATTTGTCATATTGTGTTTTTTAGATTTTTCCCTATTCTCCAATCCCCTCATATATAACTAATTTTGTTTTTTTTTATTTTGTTTTTAGTGAGGCATCTTTTCAACCATGTCTCAATCTTAGAAATATCAGTTCATGAGTGTTAGGGTCACAGACCTTTTCTCTAGAAGTGTCACAGAACTTATCCTACTATCAAGTCCAAAGAGAGGATGAGAGGAATACTTAGAGAGGGATGGTGGTAAAAGGGAATGGAAGGTAGTGGTAGGGGAAACTATCTCACATACTTGAGGCACAAGTAGACATTGGAGTAGAGAGGATTGGTTGACACTTGACTCTCAGTCTCATCTGAACTATCAAAAGAAGCATATATAGTGTGCATACTATTAAACACAACTGCCCTGATATAGAGGTAAATGGTTAGCTAATTTAGGATATTATATTTCAATAAGTTTTTTAACTGTCCAACTCTATTACAACTGGTGAGTGAAGTGAAAATTTACATAATCTACTAGTCTTCTTCTGAAAGAGCTTTTATGATAAAGAAAAAAAATAATAATTAAAGTGGGAAGAAAAAAAGAGTTTAAATATCAGTAAATCATAATTAAGATCACACAAGACTGGTACATGTGGTGTACAGGAGGGGAAAAAAAATCTCAGAACACCATTCCCCAAAAGACAAAAGAAAAAAAATGCAGTCAAGAATTACCTACCAATCAAAATTCATTATAATCCTACAGGGTAAAAAAAATAGATCTTTTATGGAAAAGAGAATTTCGACGCATTCATGATGAAAAGACCGGAGCTGAGTAGAATCTTTGAAATACAAACAAAGGAGACAAAAGAAACCTAGAAAGACAAATGCACATGAGAAATTAAAAGGGACTATATACGGTGAAGTGCTTGCATTCAAAAAGGGGAAGACAAAAGTGTCCCATCAAAATACTGTCTTCTAGAATCACAGAGGGAGTAAAAGAAGACAAAGACAGGACCTGGGCATGGCTTTGTTCCATGTTATAAGTTTTAAGAGACGAAAAATGGAATACACTAGAGACAAAATCATGAAGAAGCAGGATTAACTGCCATGCAAAACTGTTATGCACATGAAGAGTATAAAACTCTTCTGGGATGGAAGGAAGGACATCTCATGACACAGTCATCTGACTCTGGAAAAGAAGAGTTGAACATACTAATGCAAAGTGTTCAACATAGCAATATATTACAATCCTATGTATTTTATCATGGTCTTTTTATTTGTAAAGAAGGAAATAATAATATAATAAAATAGGAGAGAGGGAAATACACAGTTGTTTACATGCCAATGGAAGAGTAGAAACATGAGTCTTCTTAGAACTCTGATATCATCAAGGGTCATAGGGAAAGTTGATTAAGATAAGCAGAGAACCTGGGTGGGGGGAGATTTTCTCTGTTTTGATGGTGTTAGGAAATTAATGAAATGAGAAGAGGAGGAAAGGGAACTCGCTATCACATAATAATGGTCAATAAAATGAAGAGTAAACAGGATGTAGGAAGGGGAGAACAGGATGGGCAATTCAAGAACCTCACTTTCATCTGAACCAGATAATGGAAAGTTGAACAAACACATACATATGATGTAGGAATACAAAAGGGAACTAGATAGGGACAGTTAAAGAGGAGAGGGAGAGCAAGATAGGTGAGAGAGTAGTCAGAAGCAAAACAAACTCTAAAGTTGGAGAGGAAAATAAGAAAAAGGAATTCAAAGTAGAGGTGGAACCAAGATCACAGGGTGGTAAGAAGCAATATGATGAGCATCTTTCCAAAAAACTCCTCCAAACAGATTTATAAAGTGCACCAGACTGAATCCTGATGGAGAAATTCAGAAGAAAAAAAGGTACACTAAGTTATTTCTCTAGCCCAGTTCAGAATAGGGAGATAGAGAAGCATGGAGATGCTGGGGATGGGTTAGACCAGACCTAGCATGGAGCAAGATTGCAAGAAGAGATCCCAGATTCATTCTGGGGTACTCTGAACCCAAGGTCCTACAACAATAACAACTATTAATTGGCAACTTTGTCGTCAATTACTCAGTTCTGGGTCACAAATCCAAGGCAGAGTCAAAAGGGCACCTGAGCATTTCAGTAATATTCTGGAGTAGGGAGGTTCTGGGTGATGTATTAAGAAAGGAAGCAATTTAAAAGCCAGCAGTAGCAATGTGACTCAGAACCCACGCTCAGAGAAGGATCTCATTGCTAGCCTCTAGGCCAACCCAGAGCAGGAATCACCCACCAAAGGAGAACCTATATTTCTGTCACTCTAAACCAATAGAGCTTTCTAGTTGACTGATATGGGCATCAGTATCTACTCTTACAGAGACCTAAACCCAGGTCATAAAGCTTGCAGACTTCACATCAGAAGGGAGGGGTGAACAAGAAGACTTTGACTTGGATCAGATCACTATGGTGATACTAAAAGGTTGCAGATCTCCAAACTGTTCCTAAGATACTGAGATGACACAAAATTCAATACCCCCAAAAAGCAGCAACAGGATCAACCCAGACCTTCCCTCTATAAGTGCCAGAGAGCTTAGTCTACTACCAAGTCCAAAAAAGAGGAGAAGAAGAATACTTGGGGAGGAGTGGTCATAGAAGGAAATGGAAGAGAATGGTAGGGGAAATTATCTCATATAATAAGGGTAGACACTAGAGTAGAGAGGATTGGTTGACACTTGACCATCAGTCTCATCTGAACTCTCAAAAGAAGGAAGATTACATACATATACATATACAGAGACAGAGACAGAGAGACAGAGAGAGAGAGAGACAGAGACAGAGACAGAGACAGAGACAGAGACAGAGAGACAGAGAGAGAGAGAGAGAGACAGAGACAGAGACAGAGAGAGAGAGAGAGAGAGAGAGAGTTGAGTAAATAAATACATTTCACTCATTAAGGAAAAGAGAAAAGAGGGGAAGAAGAGAGAGATAAATCAGATTATGGGATGAATTAGTCCTAATCAAAACTATAAATATACAAAAATAATTATAGTTCTTTTTGAGGAGGCAAATGGTATTCCAAAATGGGAACCTATAAATTTGGCAATGGATGAATAAATTATGGCATATAACTGTAATGGTATACTATTTTGCTGAACTCTTATCAACATATTGACCAAACAGGATTCCAGACAACTAATAAGGAAACAGGCTACCTACCATCATCTCCTTAAGAAGTAATTCAAAAGAAAAAAAGTAAAAATCTATGATCAGGGATTGGTCAAGGGAAGGAGAAGTGGGACAACAGAATGGAAAGAGATTGCTTTAAGTATAGAACAAGCTCCTTTGACCACCTTCTTTTTTATAAAAAGGACAGAGACAAGAGAAACAAAAATTTGAAAGGGCAAGATGGAGGCACATACACAAATTAACAATCATAAGAGTGACAATGAATGGGATAAACTCATCCATAAAATGGAAGAGGATAGGAGAATGCATTAGGAAGCAAGAGTCTGACAATATGTTGTTCTCAAGAGATGCACTTAAAATATAATGACCCACATGGAGTTGAGAGCAAGAGACAAGAACATAATCTGCTGTTCTTTAAGTGAACTCAAGAGGTCAAAAAGGAGTTGACATATTTCTCACGTGTCACTCACCTTTACAAAAATTCTCTGCTGAAAGAGACAGAGAGACTGAGAAAGAGGGAAATCCAAAAAAAAAGGATGTACTGTTGTAAATTTATCAAACAAAACCATTTTTAGTGAATTTACAAAGTTTAAGGAAAAAAAATTCCATATTCACAATCAGACATAGTTACATAGGCCAGGTAAAGTTCAAGGTTTTGAAATTCCCCAAACAGAATGATAGTCACTTAAGATGTATATCTTTGAGAACCATTTTGCTTTTTTAAAATTTTTTTTGGAGGAGGCAAAGCAATTGGGGTTGCCTAAAGTCACACATCTAGTAAATGTGTCAAGAGTCTGAAGCTAGATTTGAGACAGGTCCTTCTGACTCCAGGATTGGTACTCTATTCACTGCACCACCTAGCTGCCCCAAGAATCATTTTCCTAAACTATCTGATCCAGTCAAAGGTTGAGATAGATAATAACTTTAATTACCTTAAGGTGGTCCCTCCAAACACATTTTTTTTTCTCTCAGAAAATGTTAGGCCTTCAATAAAAATGGTGCAAAAGGATTTCACTATAGGATATTACTTGTTAACTGATGGTTGAAAAACTGCTAATGTTGCTCATATAGAGGTGACCAAGGACTTCAGATTAAATTATGTATTGTCCTAATAATATTTGATATGTAGCCTAAAGAGAAAAGGTATGTGGGGAAGGGTGGAAGTCATCAGTCTGTGTTCACACTATTATGTTCCCCTGAGACATCTATGACCAACAATGTGTAACCTTATTTGCTTCACATCCTAATATCACATGTAGTCAGCTTAAGTCTACTAAAAATCCTGGTTTTTCTTCCACCAAAACATTAATATATCAACCCATCCCCATCCCCTCCAGTCAGTAAGTCAACAAGCATTTATTAATGCTTACTATGTGAAGGCATTGTGTTAAGTGCTGGAAATCCAAACACAAGCCAAGAGAAAGACTGTACCTGCCCTCGAGGAGCTTAAATTTTAATAAGGAAGAAAACACATAAAAGGAAGTAAAAAAAAAAACAGATGAGGAGGGGGATAGGATGGAGGAAGAGTGATGAAGAAATCCAGAAGAATGCCATCTGGCGGGAATTGATAGCATAGCTGGCTAGAGCCCCCTTGTAAATAGAGATTCTGGGAAGAGCTCTTCATCTTCTGTTCTGAGACAGGAATTCTAGAGGCAGATGGTTCAGAGGAGGCATAAGTTCCACTGTTGATGAAATTTTCTAGGATGAAGAAAATTCTGGGGCCTGATGGAAAACTCCAGAGGAATACCACTAAGTGGTAAATGATGAGTTATTCAGCCTGGACCCCACCCTCTTTTTTGAACAATTTTTAAATAATTAACAACAACAAAACTAAGTCCAAGAATTTCTATTTATTTCTATTTTGTTTTATCTTAATAGATTTATTCCATTATGTCCACCCATCAAGAATTTTCAGGATCTTAATCCAATGCACTAGTGTAGGGGTGATTTGTAGGGCTGGATAATGCTGTTTTGCCCATAAAGATTTTGTGTGTTCATATAGGTCTGTCTAGAGGTGGCTCACAGTGAGAAGAGAATAGATATCTCTAGTTTCTACCACTGCGTCACATAACAATACATTTTTGTCATTGCATCATTTCCCTGATTACCAATTTCCTGGAGATCCTGAACCCAGGTTTTGCTTTAACCCAAGCCTTGAGAGACCAAATAAAGCAAACATCACCTTTTGTCTCTCAAAGCCAGGAGACCCTATTGTTTCTTCTCTCCAACTTCCACCAACTCAACCTCTCAACTGAAAGTCATCAACATCCATCAATGAGGATAATCCCATGCAACTGGCCCCTTAAGCCAAGTGTTATAGTAGCTATCTCTCCTGCCTTTTAGTCATAATAAAAATTTATAATAAAAAAAGTTATAAACTTGCTTTCTGTCTCTCCATGCAAGGAATTGGTTTAAAAAATTAATAAGATAGGACTAAAAAGAAAACATTGTGGCATGATAAGACTACCCTCCATGTTAAGGTTGATTCATTAATCAACATTCTTTGCACATGAGTATTCAACTTACTATAAATATATTTCAATGGACTTACAATCTAGTAAAGGGTGAGATATCTTAAGCATATAAACTGCAATAGTAATAATACCTTCCATTTACATAATATTTGAAGGTTTGCTTTATAGACGTAAACTCATTTGATCTTTATGACAACCCTTCAAAGCAGCAACAGCATCATTTATTTAGCTCATTTTACAGATGAAGAAATTGAAGATCAGAGGTTAGTCATTACAATAGTAAGTATAATTTCAATTACATGGAACTGAAAAGCTCTTGCAAAAACAAAATCAATGCAGCTAGGAGTAGAAGACAAACTTCCAACTCCAAGGTATAGGTGAAACATTCCATTCTGATTCACAGACTAATAACCAGAAATGGGGAGGGGGGAACAATACACAGAGGCTACAGCTGTATGAATAGAAACAACAAAAATTAAATTAATTTTTAAAAAAAGCATACACAACTGAACATCAAAGTTATAATGACCAATCACATCCCCAGAGAAGACGTGATAAAATATATCTCCTTTCCCGTTCGGTAGAAATGGGGGTAGATGAGTGTGGAATATGTTATATGCTATAAGACACAGCCAATGGGTTGGTTAATCAGGTTAATTTTTTTTTAACCCTTGTTACAGAGGATGAGTTACTGGTTAGTAGAGAGGGAACAGTTACATTAGAAATAATAATAATAACAGTAGACAACATTTATACAGGACTTTAAGGTTTATAAACTGCTTTCTAAACATTATATCATATTATCCTGGGAGATGGGTAATATTATTATCCTCATTTTAAACTGATGCAGGCAGAAGTTAAGTGACTTCATCAGGGTCATACACCTAGTAAGATGGAACTCAGGTCATCCCAATGCCAAATTACTCAGGTCCTATCCATTATACCACCTAGAAAATGAATGGGCTGTTAAAAAAAAAAAGAAAATTCATACATATATACACATATATATTCATAAAATTTAGATAAAATATTAATAGTAAAATGAATCTTAAAATAATTTTATGGAATTTATGATTTATAGAATCTGCCTTTTTTAAAAAATCAAAATAACATTTATCTTTTTTTTCCAAACTTACAGTGATTTCCTTTTTCTTCCTAATACCTCAGATCATTGACATCAGTTCAGGGGTCATAACTGCAAGTTTTTTCAGAATTACTGAATCTTTCCCTTCTGGGAAGGAATACAGTGAGAATATTTTCTAACAATCTCTCTACAATGGGAAGAACACCAAACTGGGAGAGGAAAGACTGGAGATCTACTACTGACTCTCTCATTAACTTGAGCTACATCATCTTAAATGAATCATTTCCTTCTCTAGACCTCAGTTTCCCCATTTGTAAAGTGGGAGAATGAAGTAGATTTCTTTGGTTCTTCCAATTCTAACTTTCTAATGTTTCTCGACTCACTCATTTCTAAATTCCTTGCAAACTAACTTCTACCCCATGAATGAATTGAAACAGCCTCTTAGTTGAGGGGTTAGTGGGTCACTGGCAACCTCTGGAAGAGCTATTTCAGCAGAATTTGAGGTGTGCAAAGCTGAACAATTGGGAATATCCAGAGTAGACAATTTTTCAAGAAGTCAATGCACTTAACTGTTCAGAAGAATCCACTTTATCCATAGCTGTGCTTTATTTTCCAATATTTAAACTATGGGAAGCTAAGTGACACTGAATAAAGCACTGAGACTGGAATCAGAAAGGTCTGAGTTCAAAACTAGCCTCAGACACTTAATAGCTGTGTGACCCTGGACAAGTCACTTAAACTCTGTTTTTCTTAGTTGTCTCAATTATAAAATCAGGCTAAAAATAGCACCTGCCTCCCAGGGTTATTGTGAGGATCAAATGATGTATTTGTAAAGTGCTTAGCATAATGGAACTCATTATTTTCCCCCATGTTCTCTCAAACTCATACTTTCTCTATTACTATAGAAGGCAATGTCATCCTCAGGCTTGAAACCAAGGAATCATCCTGGACTCCTATTACCTTACCCCACTCCCCATATACAATCTGTTGCCATTCTGGTCAATTTTACCTCTGCAATATCTCTCTAATATTCTCCCTTCCCTTTTCTGACAGTGCTAGTAATCTAGCACAGACCCTCATCACCTCATACTTGGACTACTGCAGTAGTTGCAATAGTTGGTAGGTCTGCCTGCCTCAAATCTACTCACTCCAATCCATCCTCCATTCAGCCACCAAGGTAATTTTCCTAAATCACAGGTCCAACCATGTCCCTCTCCCACTCAATAAACTCCGGGGGCTCCCTATTACCTCCAGGATCAAATATAAAATGCTGTGTTTGACATTCAAAGCCCTTCCTAACCTTACCCCCTTTTACCTTTCCTGTTCTCTTAAACATTTTTCCCCAAAATGTACTCTTTAATTCACTCATCCTGCTCCAGAAACAAGACATTCTATCTCATGGTTCTGGGTACTTTCTCTGGATGCTCTGGATACGTCTGAAATGGTCACCCTCCTCAACTCTACCTAATTATCTCTCCAACTTCCTTTAAGTCTCACTTAAAATTCCATCTTCTACTGGTAGCCTTTCCCAACCCCTTTTAATTCTAGTGCCTTCTCTCTGTTATTATTTCCTATTTATTATCTATATAGCTTGCTTTGTATATATTTGTTTCCATGTTGTATTTCCCATTAGATTATAAGCTCCTTGTAAGACAAGAGATAGGTAATTGGGGAAAAAATTAGATATCATTTAAAAAATTTATATCAAAAAGAACAAGCATTCATTAAACACCTACAATGTTCCAGACACAGTGCTAGGTGTTAGGAATACAAAGTCAAAAAATGAATACAGTCCTTGCCTTCAAAGAACTTATACTCTATTGGAAGGAAACCACACCTAAAGAGATACACAGATACAAATTAAACTCAAAATAGTTCAGGGAAGCAATCAATTATCAGGAGAATTAAGGAAGGTCTCATGTAGTAAGTGATATGAATTGGGAAGTGATATGATTGGACCAGAGCTTTAGGAGCATTATGGCAGCTAAGTGGAGAATTGTTAGAGTAGAGATTTGAGTCTGAGAGCTAATTAATGGATTACTGCAATAATCCAGACCCAATCAGTTAAGAAGGTATGATCACAGAAGAATGATTCTATGAGAGCTGATGATATTACCAAATGGGCAGTGGATTAGAGAAAAGAAGGTGTAGGATCAAGGTTTAGGCACCTGTTATATTGGAGCCAGCTGAATCCTACTTCTTGGAGCAAATGGTTAGATTTTCAATGTATTTACACCTTGGAAATCAGCAAATGCTACAAATCAGGGCTTTATTTATTGTTTTGTTGAATGTCTATACTTAAGAAAGTTGTGGAGAAAATAGTGATTACACAGATTAAACATTAAAATGTGAATGTTTCAATTTTTATCTCCCAAAGAGTTGCCTGTTACACACTTACCAGCACACCTCTGGGGGATACCCACAGCTAAGAGGTACTTTATGTTGATGGTCTAAAAACAGATCAAAAACAATGTCAAGCAGATAGGAGCAGGGCCAAGAAGGAAGGACTTATTAAGCACCTTCTATGGACCAGACACTACATAAAAATGTTTTACAAATCGTCTTTATCTTCATCATCCTGTTCCTCATCCTTCATTCTCAAAAAAGGACCAATGACGTTAAGAAGGGAATGTCTTGACTTGCAAGAGAACTGGATTTACGTGAGGCAGAGCTAGAAAAAAAGTCATCAGCCTCACTCTCTCCATCAGAGTCATGGCAGTCCAATGGCAAGACATAGGTCCTTAGATAAAGACAGCTGGCTATGACCCCGGATGTGGTGGGACACCATGACCTTTAAGCCCAGGTGTCAGTTTATTTAAGGCAATTCCCATTCACTAATTAAAGGTTAGGTAAGAACTAAGGCAACAGATGGCCCAATTCACCTTCACAAAAGAATCCGACTAGGAGGGATAGGACCTCAGAGTTTCTAAGGCAGAACAGAAAAAGTTGCTATTTATACTCACTCTGAGCCATCAAAACCCAAATAATGAGCAAGTGAGGATACATATATTATCTCATTTCATCCTTATAACCACCCTGATTGCTATGCACTATTATTATCACCATTTTACAATTGAAGAAATTGAGGCAGGCAGAGGTTAAATGCTTTGCCCACGGTCACACTACTTAAGTGTCAGAGGTCAAATTTGAACTCAGGTCTTCCTGATTCCAGACCCAGTGCTTACACCACTGTACCACCTAGCTGCTGAACTACATTACGAAAACCCAGAGCAGGCTCAGATTCCATCTAGCTGAGATTCAATCTGGCCTGCTAACATCAGTGTCACAAATGCTTGAATTCCTCAAGAGTCTATCCAATATGGCGGATCTTTAATAAATTTTGTTTTTCTCTGGCTGAAAAAAAAACCCAGAGTAGAGAAAGTATATAGGAAGAGGGATTGTTTAAGGTGTAAAATGCTGTGAAAAAGCCAAAGATGGATGAGTATTAAGAATAGGCCATAGAACTGGTCATTCAGAAATCATTTGAGGAATTTCAGGAGAAAGATGAAATCAGAAACTATATTGTAAGAACTGAGAAATAGATAAGAACAAGGAAAATAATGGAAATGAATGGAATAGACTATTCTAGATCTAGAATTGGAAGAGATCTCAGAATCCACCTAATTCAGCCCCTTCATTTTCACAAATGAGAACATTTAAGCCCAAGGAGATTAAATGACTTGCCCAAGATCATAAAAATAAGGAGGATCAGAGGTGAGATTTGAACCCAGATCCTGTCCAGAATAAGAGCCCTTTACATTATATCTGTTTTGGATCTGTGTAGGGAACAAGGAATGAGTCAGCAAATATCAAGTGATTAAGGATTAAAAAGAGAGAAGACAATCATGGGACAATATGATGAAGGGGATATGTGGGTCCAAGATGATCAAAGGTACCGCTAGAGGAAGGACCTAATCTTCATCAGGCACTGGAGAAAGGAGAAAATGGAGTATGATGTCAAGGGGACTTGAGATATAGGGAAGGAGAGAATGGGGTGCTTACAGCATGAAGCAAAGTCTTCAACTAAAAGGATGGAGAAAGAATGATACAAAAATTAAAAAGTCCAAACTTTTAAAAAATTTTGTTGAAGTCATATAAATGGTAATCATTTATTATCCAGAAGAAGAGTTGTATAACTTGACACTAATTTAAAACACTTTCCACTCCCCTGAATAAAAAAAATTTTAAGAGTAATTTATGGGAAGGGGGATGTATTACAGCTTACTGTTTCGATGGTAACTTTGTAGTATCCAAAATAAAGCTGTATACTTTATCTAATTTTAGATGAAGGGAAGGAAGCAAGCATATCAAAGGAAACAAAAAAAAATAAACATCAGTGTAGATACAGATAAAAACAAAATTTAATACTGGGAGTCTTCGAAATGCTCCCAGAAAATATAATCCAAGTACTCAATATGTGCATTAGCCTAGAGGGGCTGAAGTATGTGCAACACTCTGGCTTCTAAATACTAGTTATTAGAAAAATAAACACAAATTTAAAAGGCTTTTCAGGAAACACAAGGAAATTATTCCAATGTCATCAAACATGCTCTGACATATAAGGAGCCATCCAGTTTCTGCTGTTAATGGAAATGTTGGGTTGTTGTGGTTTGTTTTTTTTTTTTTAATTTCAGCAACTATTATCATACTGAACATTATGAGGTCAATAAGGGGGGAGATGAAGAAAACCTTGCTTTTGTACATGCAGCAATTGTTTGATTTCCTATTTATCTTGAATAATATGAACTTCTGCAATGACCCTTTCATGTCTGAGAACTGACTTATTAAATAAATGACTCTGCAGCTGGGCAGCCACGAGCCCTGTCATGTAGCTCCTTGTATGCACTCACAATGCAAATTTAGCTCCATGCATGAAACTGCCATAGTAGGTCCTCACAGAGATCTTTGTTAGCCTCATTTCATTGCTGTCAGATATGATCTCTGTTACTCAGCACTACCCAGGGAAAATGTCTAGGGTAACTGTATAGAAAATGAACAATTATTTTTTAAAAGGGCACATATCTTTTATTTTAAAAAAAAAAAAAGGAATAAACCAAAGGTGACAAATTCTCTTTGTATTCTAGGGAATTAAAACTATATGTATAATTCGTATATTTAGATTCAGGTTTAACTATACGTACATTCAAATGCAAAATCATTTTCTATGATGAGAATACAAAGGCACCAAACACCAACATTAATAACTTTTAATTTGCCATTTCCCCTTCTAAACAATGAGATCACTGATTCATCTTGCTGAGTTTTCAACCCCCTACTTGACTGTGGTTTCATGGAGTCCACTGATACGTCTATTGTCTTGCATTCTTCTAATGTTCCCCACCTGCCATCTCCTATCGTAATAGTTTCTAGTGCTTTGCCGACTCCTGACACTCTGTAGACATCTTCAGTAGGCAGGTGACAATCTGAATGTTATTCTTTCTATTGGGTACTGAGCAACTGTAAGCTTCTGTCTTCACTCTGTTGGACCAACAGTTCAAGGTGTCGATCATCATGGATGTCACCATGGACATGCCCCAGTATTTCAGGTCACCCCATCATTAGTCAGCACTGTGTAGATGCAAATAAATAACTGCCAACAAGAATCCAACTAGGTATTCAGGGTAAATCTAACCCTAAGAAGATCTGTAATATAAAACTCAAATTCTAGATGATCATTTTGGTCTTTAAAATGAGTGAAATGAAATGAAATAATTAATGATTTATTGAGTGTAATGAAGTAAGAAGTGAGCATGCAAATAGAAAAGACAGTCTCTGCTCTCAATGAGCTCACAGTCTAATGGGGGAGATAATACATATGGAAGGTTCAACTAAGAGTTGGATGGAAAAAATCCCAAGATCTTCAGGGTGTAGCAGCAAGGCTGCTTCCTCTTTAATGCCATTTCCATTGATAAAGTCATTCCAGTTTCTGATGTTGTTCCATTTGATGGTGCCAAAGACTTTTGGAGCAAGAGCTTTCTCTACCAGGTCTTCAAGAATTGTAGGTGTAGTGCCTATAGGAGCAGTTACCAAGCTGTATCTCCACAAGAGTTGCTTTACAGGATAATGGCTGAGTGCACTGGGAGGTAAACAATGCTATTCTCAAGGCTCCTAGGTTCAGGATCCTAGGCTGTCTCTATCCAAGTCTGAGAGAGAATGGTAGACAATGGGGTAATGATGACCTGACTTGACTGGCACATACTCCCTCCTGTCTCTCCCATAGGGAGCCCCACTGCTTCAGCTAGACTGGCTTCCTGCCCTGTGTGCAGTAGTCAGCACTTGGTAAAGATGTCTGATTAACAGACTATATACATTTTGACTCATTGATATAGACATCTGAAAATAGGGGAAAACTAGCCAAAAGAGAAATCTAAAGCCATGGTCGTGTGTGTGTGTGTGTGTGTGTGTGTGTGTGTGTGTGTGTGTTTGCTGCTAAAGATATATACAATAAAAGAAAGAATATGGACTAGAAGAGTAAAGAACAATTATTTTCCTTACCTTTTTTTTTAACTTGGATTCATTTACATAACAAGCCAAAGAGAATCTTGGGAGTTATATGGACTTTGTGTCTCATGTGCCATGCAAGTCTCCTGGATTTTTTTTTCTTGTTTGGTTTGTTTTGGGGTTTTGTTGTTGTTGGTTTGGTTTGTTTGGGGGTCTTTTGGAGGGGAGAAGGCAAGGCAGTTGGAGTTAAGTGACTTGCCCAAGGTCACACAGCTAGTGTGTCACATGTCTGAGACCACATTTGAACACGAGTCCTCCTGACTCCAAGGTCAGTGCTGTTTTCACTCACCACTAGCTGCCCTTTTGCTTTGTTTTTTAGCATAACCCTCTAAAATAGATGTAAGGAAGAAAATAGGTCCATGAAGGATGAAATGCATTTCAAGAGTTTTTTTTTCAAAATTTTTAAAATGTTGTTTTTTCAATTAGCAAGTAATTGCTTTTCTTTCCTCCAATTTCTACCCCATTAGATAGAGACACAAAACCCTTATAAAAATACATATAGTGTAATGGTAATTAATTTAGCAGGTACTTAACCCTTAGTAACTAAAGGCTAAATAGAAACAGAAGATGTGAACTCTGTCTCCTGTTACTGACATAACAGGAAGAGGTTGACCGAGACAGAAAGCCAATGTGTGTGTGTGTGTGTGTGTGTGTGTGTGTGTGTGTGTGTATAAGAAGATCCCCAGAGACAGACAGTCAGAATCAAGAATTTTTACTCCTGGTAGAAGAAGCTGTTCTGCTGTGAGATCTGGTAAAGGCTGGGATTGCCTGGAAGGCCAAAGTGGCTGCTGCCTCCTGGAAGGCTGAAGTGGCTGCTGCCTCCTGGAAGGCCAAAGTGGCTACTGCCTGGAAGGCTGAGATTTTCTCTCGGTCCTAGGGCCAGCTGAACAGCTGGAGGACTGAAGAAGCATGACCAGGATAAGACTTTCTTTGTTTGTGGCTTGGTTGATCCTTGAGTTCCCAGAAACAGAAATTGTGAAGGTTTTGAGATGTGCTGGACTCTATGAACTTCAGTGTGTAACAAGAACGGCCCAGAAGACTGGATGAGAACCTGGGAGCTGTCTGCCTCTGAATCCAGGTGACTATTTGGTGGATTCGGGTAGGAGCTGGGACCATGGAAGGGGATCCAGGGAATCTGAGAGACCACCCTGAGTCAAGATGAAGAAAAGGCCTCTCCTTGGATATTGAACATGTGATGAAATTGAAGTTTACTAGACACTGAGGGGTGGAGGGTTTGTGTAATTTTCTAATGATTGTATTTAGTGATTAACAATAGTTAGTGACTGATTGCTAGATAAGTGGTTTATTAAGTTAACCTATGATTGCTCGATGAGTGGAAGACTGATTATTGTATTGTGAGATGACTGAATGACTGAGTGAGGAGGCAAACCTCCTTAAGGATATCAGATGACTATTCTTTTGTTCTTTGTTCTAAATACTGTGACCACTTTGGTGAAAACTATGTGGCCATTGTAATGTTAAACTGTTGTGAACACTATATTGTGATTTTCTGTGATATGATGTAATGTTGTGAATATTATGTTGCGATTTGTTGTGAATGTTTGCCTTGATTTGTAATGGAATAAATGGAGTGTTCATTATACTGAGTAATCAGAACCTTAAAAGCTGTTCACAGTAGCATTCTTTTTGGAAGCTGCTTGTGAATGGCATTACATATACTCATCTTGAAGCAGAGAGACACACAAAGAGTAAAGGTAAGAGGCTGGAGCCATATCTATTATGCTTCAGCTGAAGTAAAAAAAAAAAAAGCAGGAGAAGAAATCCTGATCTCAAACAAAGTAAAAACAAAAACAGACCTAATTAAAAGAGATACAGAAGAAAACCATACCTTGCTAAAAGGTATCATAGACAGTGAAGTTGTATCAATACTAAACATAGATGTACCAAGTGGTACAGTATTCAAATTCTTATAGAAGATAGTAAGTGAGCTACAGGAAGAAATAGACAGCAAAACTAAACTAGTGAGAAACCTCATCTATCCCCTCTCAGAACTTGATGAATCCAATATAAAAAAATCAAGAAAGAAACAAAGGAAATAAGTAGAATATTAGTAAAGTTAGGTATGACAAACCTTTGCACGATTTAGATATAAAGTGTGACACATTTTAGAAATTAGAAGATCAAGGAATAGTCTACCTGTCATATCTATGGGAAGGGAAAGAATGCATGACCAAACACAAGAGAGAGAACATTAAAAAATGTAAAATAGCTCATTTTAATCACATTAAATTAAAAGGGTTTTGTACAAACAAAACCAATGCAACCAAGATTAGAAGGAAAACAGAAAACTGACCAACAATCTTTATAGCAAATATCTCAGATAAAGGTCTAATTTCTCAAATATATAGAGAACTGAGTGAAATTTACAAGAATACAAGTTATTCCTGAATTAATAAATGGTCAAAGGATATGAACAGGTAGTTTTCAGCTGAAGAAATCAAAGATATCTATAGGAATATGAAGAAGTGCTCTAAATCATTTTTTATCACAAAAATAAAAATTAAAACTATTCTAAGGTACTACCTCACATCTATCAGATTGGCTAATATGACAAAAAAAGGAAAATGAAAAATGTTGCAGAGAATGTGTAAAAATTGGGACATTAATGCATTATTGGTGAAGTTGTGAACTGATTCAACCATTCTGGAGAGCAAATTGGAGCCAGACCTTTTGATCCAGCAAATATCATTACTCAGTGTGTATCCCAAAGAGATTATTAAAAAGTGAAAAGGACCTACATGTGCAAAAATATTTATAGCAGCTTGTTCAGTGGTGGCAAAATACTGGAAATTGAGGGGATGTTTATCAATTGGGGAATGGCTGAACGAGCTGTGGTATATAAATGTAATGGAATACTATTGTGCAATAAGAAATGATGAACAGACAGATTTTAGAAAAACCTAGTGAGACTTGGATGAACTGCTGCAAAGTGAAATGAATAGAACCAGGAAAAACATTGTATTTAGTATCAGCAACATTGTCTGATGATCAACTATGAATGACAACTCTTCTCAGCAACACAATGATCCAAGACAAGTACAAAGGACTCATAGAGGAAAATGCTATCCATATCAGATAAAGAATTGATGGACTCTGAATGCAGATCAAACACATTATTTTCACTTTATTTTTGTAGGTTTTTTTTTCTTTTGATCTGTTTCTTCTTTCACAACTGTGACTAATATGGAAATAGTTCCACATGATAGCACATGTATAAACTATATCAAACTGCCTACCATTTTCAGAAGAGGGGATGGGAGGGAGGGAGAAAAATTTGGAATTCAAAATCTTTTTTAAAGTGATTGCTAAAAATGTTCTTGATGTGTAGCTGGGGAAGAAAGGAAATATGATTTAAATAATATATATAGTTAAGCAAAACAAATTCCCACATTGGTCATGTTAAAAAAATGTATGTTTAATTCTGCATCTTGCCTCTATCAGTTGCGAGTAAATGGGCAGCATTTTCATCACTTGTCCTCTGGAATCATGGTTTATCATCACATTGATCAGAGTTCTTAATTCTTTCTGAGGTGTTTGTTTGTATAAGGTTTTTATGGAAATTGTTCATCTGGTTCTGCTCAGTAAGTTTGGTATCATTTTATACAAGTTTTCTTGACTCTGAAACCACCTCTTTTGTCATTTCTTATAACACAATAGTATTTCTTTACATTTATATACAACAATTTGTTCAGGAATTTCCCACTTCCTAGGAATTCTCTTAGCTCTTTGCCCTTACAAATAGAACTGATATACATTTTTCTACATATAGGACCTTTACCCTCTTTTATCTGATTTCTTTTGAGTACAGGCTTCATTGTGATATTATTGGGTGAAAAGTTCTGAGGAATTTCTAACCCTAGATCACATAGTTGCCTAATATTTAGTCCCAGACATAGGAAGTTAAAAAAAAAAGTTGATATTAGCTTAGCAGCAGTCTTCCTGGTTTTTTTCTAGTAGTGTCTTATCTAAATGTGGTGGTATATAGCCTTTAAGTAAATTGAAGGTATTATGAAACTACGCTTAGCAGAAAGAGAATTGTTAGCCACTACACCGTAGCAGAGACCACAAAAGCAGCAAAGATGACATGTTATGCAGCATCCATAAAACCAGTAGAGAGCTGACCCCATAAGAGAAAAATGACATGGTACCCAAAGGGAATAATATGATTATATCACCAGATGTAATTAGTGGTCCTGTATCATCTGAAATGTGAGTTGTCCTGGGTATGAGTGGTCTCTGGACATATATCTCTTCTATACATGTCCCTTCTAAACATGAGCTCTGGCCATATGGGCTCTTGACACATGCCTCTTCACATGCGTTCTTCAATCACACATATTCACTATATATAATGTCCCTCTTGCATGATCCCTGATTACACATGTCTTCTGTGTGTATATACCCTTCCCAGAATTAGTAATGTGATAACTTGTGAAAGAATGTGACCCATGTGTTCATGTTGTTAGAAGGCTTTTCTTGTCAATTTTATTGCTATGTTGTTTGATGAAATACCTTTTCTTTAAATGAATGTGTCCTCTGGCTAGCTGACAAAAGTAGACATCTCTGTGGGGGCTCACAGGCTATGATTTTAAGTGAATGCTGACTTTTAGGGAACCTTCAGCTTCGGGTAGTTTTCCTGGATCTATGTATTAGAGGAAGCACCAAGGGATCTAAATAAAGAACCAAGAGGAATGTAGAGTAGGAGTTGGCAAATTACAGTCCATGTGCCAAATCTAGCTCACTACCACTTTTTGCATGGCCTGTGGGCTAAGAATAGATTTGACATTTTTATATATCATATAACTTATTTTTTAAAAAAAATTTATTTTTTGGGCTGTAGAAAAATAGGTAGTAGCCAGATTTAGCCTACCAACCCCTGATATAGGAGTTCAGCAACAAAGGAGCAAATGGTTCCATATTTCTTATTTCTTAATCCATAGATGCTTCTACCAAACAGTAGAGGTCTTTGAGATACTTCTTTGAAATTTACTCCTTTGCAGCATCAAATTTATATTTTGTGCTATAATTCCTAGATCCATAGACAGTGTTTACATAGTTAAATGACATCAAAGGCTGCATGGACATCTAGCACAGTCTTGCATATCGAATCAGTTGTCCTTCATAGCTAAATAAACTTTGGCAATCCCTCAGATACCAGTCATTTAAGACTATCTATCTCTGTGTTTGACACATTCAAGTTTGTATTTATGCTGGATGTACCTTGTCCTTCAGGAATATTTGTAAATTTAAGTTGTGCTTTGGTAATCTATTAATGACTTTTCATAGGAGGGTTTCAGCATGATGGAAATATGTCTTCCCAATAAAGCAAGAAGGCTTGCTTTGTTTTTATCACAATGTTTTCTGAACAGCACTGACCTGAAACCTTCTCCACATGGATCACATCTAAAATCTTCACTGTGGCATTTCACAAGGAAATGGCACCCTTGAAACACATAGGTGTGTGAGGACACACGTAGGAACACAAGTGAGTACACTCACAAACAAAACACTGTTTTTAATCGCCAAGGGCACTTTGGCACAATGTGAAGTGGTGGTTGTCAACATAAACAGATGGTCAAAGAAATGGGCAAACACTCCCAGTGAACTAGTTCCATAAATGAAGTTGTTGATTTCATTCTAAATGCCATACTTACTTAACCAGCTTTCAGACAAGATGATACATGTAGCCAGTTGGAATCAGTTCCCTGCCAGGCTCTGTGTTTTTATGACAAAATTAAAAGTCCACAGATGGAAAAACTCAAAGCTAATTCTTGCAGAGTTTGTTTAGTTAGAAAGAAAAAAAGAATACCATATTGCTTCAAATTAAAGCCATGCCTATAAAATGAAGAGTTTTTAATTGGGGATGAAAAGGATAGGAAACAGCTTCAGGGAAAGCATATCTGTTTTTGGAAAAAGTGCCTTGCTTTATTTATTTAATTTATATCACAACTTTTCACTAAAGATGTCGAGGATTCTCAGAGCTCCCTCAGGTCCTGTTCTTACTTTCCAAATACCTCAGGGTCCTTTCTTGCATCCACTGTTCTGAATGACATGATGTTTTAGCACTTCAGTAATAGTCTAGAGTACATCAGCCATGAAAGATAATCCAATCCTCCAATCCTGGGCTGCACCTGCCATCTAATCTCAGAAAGCAAAAGGAGAAACCCTTACACATGACTCATTGTGGGAAAAAGAAGATATGAGGAAGGTCAAATGGATTGATATTCTGTTTATTAGAAAGTTTTCAAAGGCTGCAAGCACTAGCAGACTGATCACTGGGGAATTAAGTCATAACGGAATTGCTGTGCCGTTTGCCAAGGTTACCCAGTCCCATGTCATAAAATGGATCTTTAATGCTGATTTTATTTTAATACCCGCTTAAGTCTGGATGACTGGGAGGATGGGAGGGCCCTTAACAATAACAGAGATGCTAGGAAAGGGGGGAAATTTCAGGAGAAAAAGTGGATAATGAGTTAGGTTTGGGACATGTTGAGTTTGAAGTTTCTATGGGACATCCAGTTCAAGATGTCCAACAGGCAATCAGAAACATGAGACTAGACGTCAGAAAAGATGTTAGGTTTGGATATATGGAATGTAGAATCATCTGTACAGATGACTTAATTTAATTTAATTCATGGGAGCCTGTAATATCACTAAGAGAAAAAGTATAGATCTGTGGTTCTCAACCTTTGGGTCATGACCCATTTGGGGGTCGAATAACCCTTTCACAGGGGTCACCTAAGACCATCGAAAAACATGTATTTCCAATGGTCTCAGGAACCGAGATACCACTCCTCTATTCATCTCCAGGCAGGTCCGCCCCTACGCAGGTACACATATGGGTATTAAAGGGTCATGGCATTAGGAAGGTTAAGAACCACTGGTACAGGAGACAAGAAGAGGGCTCAGAGCCTCAGGTTTAGCAGTCATCATCTAGATATCTAGAAAAAGGGAGAATAGAAGCATTCTGACAGACAATAGAGAGCAGTGGCACAAAAAACTAGAGGGAAGAGAAGGTGACAATTGATGATATCAAAGCCTCTTGGTCGGTCAAGAAGGATAAGTCTTGAGGAAAGGACATTAGGTTTGGCAATCAGTAGATTCCTGGGAACTTTGCATAGAGTACTTTCCATTGAATAATGAGATCAGAAGCCACAGTACCAAGTGTTTAGAAGAGAATTAACGAAAAGGAAGTAAATACTTGTAGACAGCTTTCTCAAGAAGTTTAGTCCTGAAAGGGAGAGCTATGAGATAATAGATGTTAGTGATAGATGGACTGAGTGAGGCTATTTTAAGGATGTGGGAGGCATGGGTGTATTCATAGATACCCAGGAAGCAGCCAGTAGACAGGAAGAGACTGAAGATCAGAGACAGAGAGAGGGAATAATAAAGGGGATAATCTGAAAAGATGGAATTGAATGGAATCAAATGTGCATCCAAGGGAATTAGCCTTGGCAAGGAAAAGGGCCATCTGTGAGATGGGTGAATGCAAAGAGAGGGGGGAAAGTCATCTGAGTGATGTGAGATGAGCAGAAAGGAAGAAGGGAGAGCTCTAAGTGAATGGGTCTTGGTTTTTTTTTTCAGTGAAGTATGAGGCAAGATTATTAATTGAATGCGTGGAGAGAGGAATGTCCTGGGAGGCTTGAGGAGAGCTGAAAGGTTTGTAAAAGCTGCTATGTGCAATAGGAGAGTGAATCGATTAGGGAGGTAGGAAATGATTGCATTGCTAACATGGGGGTCCTATTGAGCTTAGGTGACATAAATTTGTAAAAAGCTTTTTCCTTGTGTTAATGTCTAAACTACCATTTGCTCCTAGAACTTCATTTTTACATAACTAGTGGTGGCCAGGCGAACATAGCATTGGGAAACCAAGAACAAAGGAAGACAGAGTGAGAGGAGGTAGCACAACCCACCTCTCTTCTAAAACAGTTCCAACCAAGTTTGAGAAAGAGCACCAGAACTAGAAGTGAATTGAATATACAAGGAGAAACAACAAAAGGTCACTTTCCCAACCCAGATCAGCACAGGCCAACATCCAGAGCACTCCAGGCACAGAGGAGGGGAAAGCCGGGAAGGCCTATGCAGAGGAAAGGGCTAGAGTCTGAAGTTGTGTATAGTGCAGGGAACAGGAACAAGAGTAGGACTGCACTTAAGGTCCTCCAATCCTAGAGCTGGCTATCAGATCTAGGGCAGATTTAGGATGGAACCTGCAGGTCAAGGACTACAGAGCAGTGTTGAGCCCACAGTATCCCCACTCTGAACCTTTTGAGGTTTCCAGTTAGCTGACAGAGACTAGGGCCAGCATCGGTCTACCACAGTTTGCCATTGTGTTGCTCAAACACAAACCAAGATCTGAAAAGCTAAGATCGGTCAGAGCAATTAGGCCATTCTGAAAGTTTGAAACAACCTGATCAAAGTTGTCACTGGAATCCTGGAAGAAAGCAGCACTCAGCACCCAAAGAAGGGTAATAACACAGACTAGGATTGTATATGGCCTCAACCTTTGTTACAGAAGTGTGTAAGTCTGGCCAAAATCTAACAAAAGTTCTAATTGAAGAAGTAAGTCTAGAATAGAGTAAACAGAAAAAAGCATAACTATTAGGAAATCAGGGACACCCAAAATATTGCATGGGAAAAGAAAGGAGTGTATTCTTCTCTGTATTGAAAGGCACCTTTACAAATATTGATCTTATATTTGGAAATAAATATCTCAAAAACAAATTCAGAACAGCAAAAATATTAAACATATTTTTTACTGAACTTACTTCAATAAAACTTCTATTCAATAAATGGCAATTAAAGAAAGTGTAAACTGTATTTTACTAGACATACCCAGTCCTCCTAACATGAATGCGCCCTGCAAAGCCTTTGGACTGTGACCAGATTGTCTAATATGGAGGACTCTTCATTCCTTACATAACTAATGTCTTTAAAGCTAAGCAAACTAAACCAATCTCTCTGCTGCTCACAGTTCACTCACAGCAAGAATACTATGAATTGAACTGATGAAAAAGGAAGTAATTCACTCCCCTGCTCTCCCTCTTTTGCTCTGGCTCCAAGAAATGGGAGTAGGGGTATTAGTTTTTACTCTGTGTTGGTTGTCTACCTTCAATTCAGGGGCTCGTGATGGTCCTCATGGGACCCACGATGACCTTGCAGTCAGAATTCTAGGCAGGATATTGCAGCCAGCCAGCCTGGTCTGAAAACCCTAAGAAGTCATGGTGCCCTCACTGTGGTGGGTGAACTCTCATGACCACCCTTTGAGCCAGAAAGGAAGGAATCAGCTCAATCTTGCCAGTTTTAAAGACACAGGAAACCAACTAGAGGAGACTATGCATACCCACATTGTAGGGGACACAAAGTTCTCCATGTTAGGCAATCTGGATATGTACCTCCTTCCCCCAAAAAAAGCCTGGGTTACAAAAGAATTTGCAATTAAGTATAGACTGAATAGCTTAATACTAAAGAATTTGTGGATCAAAGAAGTATTCAAAGTAACAATAAATTACTTCATGAAAGATAATGTCAATAATTGAACAACATACACAATTTTGGTGATGCTGTTGAAATATCCCTAATGGAAATATTTGGGACTACATATTTCCATCAACAAAAGAGAGAAAGAACAGATCAAAGAATTCAACATACAACTGAAGTTTCCTTGGTCAGTTTCTATACTCTTCCTGTGCAATATCACTTCCAGTTCATGCAGTGTGTTATCAAAGACAACTAAATTGATCAGCACCTTCTCAGACTTAGTTGGGATGTCTTTGACTGATTTGATTCAACTGAAACTTGGTTTGACCCAGTTACTAACTGTAAAGCCATGCATGAGCAACTTTCCAAAGGACTGCTGCTGTGAACAGCTTTCAAGGTTCTGATTACATAGTATAGTGAACTCTCTATTTATTCAATAACAAATCAGAGCAAAACATTCATAGAAAATCAAAATACAGCATTCACAATGTTAAAACTTGTCATGGAAAATTAAAATACAGTATTCACAATGTCACAACTTCTCACTAAAATGGCCACATCATTTTCACCAAAGTGGTCACATAGTTTTAAACAAAGTACATTTATTTAGTCAATCACAAAATCCTTAATTCAATCACAAAGTACAGAAGTCAAAGTTCTCCACCCCTAGGACACAGTAAATCATAATCTTCTCAGTTAGTATACAGCATCCAAGTAAAGTCTTCTTTCAGCTTGACTCAAGGCTGGATTCCAGCTTCCATGCTTCTTCTTCATGGTCCCAGCTCCAACTGTCACCTGGGTTCAAAGGCAGGAAGCTCCCAGTTCCTTGTCCAGCTCCTTGTCAAGTTCTTCATCCAGTGAAGAACTTCCATATTGAAGTTCACAGTGTCCAGTCTACCTCAAGTCCTACACAGTTCCTGTTTCTGGGAAGACAAAGCTTGATACTCATACACATTGCCAGTGCTATCACCAATTCACTATCTGCTTGTGAAATCAACTCAGACCCACCAACAAGGTCTGAGAACTCAACACAAATCATGAACATAGAAATCAACACAGACCCACAAACAAGGTCCAAGAGGTCAGCACAAATCATCAGTAAAGTTGCAGGACCTCCAAAACCATCCTCCAGGACTTCTGTAAACCTATGGCCAGAAAATCTTCTTTCAGGTCTTCAGCACAAAGTATCACAAACAAACATCAACACGGACAGAGCAGACAGAGTGCCAGGATACCACAAGTTTTCTTCTTTTTGACTCTGCTACCACAAGAGTCCTCTTCTCAGTTCTGCCATCTCCAGCCTGAGGCTCTCCTTACATATGGTCATTAGCTCCTCCCCAGGGGTTCACAAGTCGTGGGGTTCACACATTCTGTTCCTTAACAGACTTGATGCAAGGCTCAAAAGAAACTTGAACTGAAACAAGGTGTGAACTACTTCTGTGTTTGCCATTACCCTAATGTGTAGCATTTTCTTCTGTTTTAGGTAGATTAGGACAATTTGATTGATTTACTCTCACCTTTGCATGAAACTGTTTATTATTACCACTATAATCTGATATAGGGCTAGAAATTCTGGTTATTCAAATAAAATAAGAAAAAGAAATTAAAGGAATAAGAATAAGTAATGAAGAAATAAAATTATCAGCATAGGTAAAGAAGTAAAATCATGGCTTTTTGCAAGTGAAATGATGATTTCTGTAAAGAACCTAGAGAGTCAACTAAAAAAAATTAAGTGAAACAATAATCTTGGGAGAGTTGTAGGACATAAAATAAAACCACATAAATCATCACTGTTTTTGTATATTGCCAAGAAGACATAAAAAGAGAAATTCAATTTCATATTGTGTAAAATACTTGGGAATTTACCTACTAAGATATAAATGGGATTTGTAAGAATCAACTACAAAACATGCATTACAAAAATTGACTGATAAAAAACATTTGGATAAATATTAATTATCCATAGGTAGGCTGAGACAATATAATAAAAATGATGGTAATATTTTAAAATTCAGTTACCAGTCTATTCATTGCCACCTTAATAAAACATTATTTTATAGAACTAGAAAAAAATATTGAAATTCATCTGCAGAAACAAAAAAGTCCAAAAGAGAAAGGAAATAAGAGGGGAAAGCTGAAGAGGAATGGGGTCTACCAGTACCAGAGATTAGGATTCACTGCAAATCAGTAAACATTTAAATGATTTCATATTTGTTAAAAAAAATATTTAGATGTTGATTATTGGAACAGACTGGATACCCAACACATGGAACCAAACAGACACAGTAACATGGTGTTCTATAAATTAAAAGACATTAGATACCAAGGTAAAGACTCACTATTTGACACAGTTTGGAAAACTAAAAAGTATTCTGGCGAAATTAGATTAAGATCAACATTTCTTACCATTTACTAAGATAACCTCCAATGTATACAGGTTTTAGAAATAAGAAGGTATATTATAAATGAATTAAATGAAAAAGGGGAAAAGTATCTCTCAGAATTGTGAATAAGGAAAACATTCAAAAAGAAACAAAGGATAGATAGGCTCACAGATGTTAAAATGGACAATTTTGATGACATAAAATTAAGAAAGTTTTGCATAAATAAAACCATTGCTGTCAAAATTAGAAAGGACAAAGTTATTTGAGAAAAAAAAATGCTGCAAGTTTCTTTGATAGAGGTATTTTTTTCCTTGATATGCAAGAAAATGGTTCAAATTTACAAGAACAACAGCCATTCTCCATTAGATTTATGGTTAAAGGATATGAATAGACATTTTTCAATGGAAGAAATTCAAGATACCTACAATCATATGAAAAATTGCTTCAAATCAATCATAGAAAAACACAAATAATATCAACTATTTCCACCTCACACTCATAAGATTGGCAAAGGTGGCCCAAAAAAATGACAGATGTTGGCGGGACTGTGTCAAAACCAGTGCATTAATACATATGTGGTGGAGCTGTGAATTGGCCCAGTCATTATGCAAACCAAGTTGGGATTCAGGCTTCAGAATAATCACATAATACGTAACTTTTAACCTAAGAAAACCACTGCTAGGTCTATAAATCCAAAGAGATGAGAGAGGGAAAGGTCTTATATGTATATATATATATATATATGTATGTATGTATGTATGTATATATATGTATATATATACACACATATATGTGTGTGTATATACATACATACATATATACATATATATGGATGTTTTGCACATCAAAGAACCAGAAACTAAGGTGCTCTCATCAACTGAAGGATAACTGAACAAATTATGATGTATTCCTATAATGGAATATTCTTTGACCATAAGAAAAAGGGAAAGAAACAACTGCAGTTACTTGGGAAATTTGTATGGACTAATGATGAATGAAATGAGTAAAACTGTAAGATTTCTACAACAATGACAACATTTTAAAGAAGAGGAATTTTGAAAAACTTAAGAATCCTGATCAGTATGGTGACCAAACAGGATCTGTTGATCTATGTTACCCATCTCTGGACTGACAGATAATAGTCTCAGTGTACAGAGTGAGAAATGCATTTCCATATACAGGCAACAGGGAAATTTGTTTTGCTTAATTGTACATATCTGTTACAATGTTGTGTTGTTGTTGTTGTTTTAATTGGGAAGGAGAGGTGGGAGGGACAAGAGGATTCCTGCCAAAAGACAGTTTGGGAAAATAGCAGAAGGAAGTCTAGAAGGAGTCACAAACAAGTAGGGCAGCTTTAAAAATTATATTTCAAATGTATGTTTTATGTACATTACATATCATAATTACATATTAAAATAATACATTTTAAGAATGTGCTTAAAATATTTTATATACTTCAAGTTTTATCATAGGTCACTTCTTAGACTATTGAGGCTAATATACAATGTTGAAATTATCTTCTGGATCCTGTTCATTTTCTCTAGGAGCTTTTCCAAGAATATATTTAATTTGTTCTCTATTTTTTCCTATTTCTCACATATTTCCTCCATTTTGTCAATTGTTTCCTTACTTTACACTGTGTGACTTCTGAGATTGGTTCAATTCTAGAGTTGGGATCTCATGATCTATACCTCAGATGATGTTTTTTGTACATGCCTGCAGTCTCCGTCCCCAGTCCTTAATTTATCCTCTGATGAGGAATGGTTTGGTCTTGATCGTCTCCAAATTTACTGAGATAAATCATCAGAAATGCAAAACATCAGGAGATATGAGTTTAATTTCAATTTACTTTCATAAATGACAAACTACTTAACCAGTCATTTTTTTAGCATAGAATTACGAACATACCTTACCCAAAAAGATAAAATTAATTGGCCTTCTTTTATATATCAGGGCCAGTTTTCTTGCAGAACTTATCTGACAAAAATAAGTCTTCATGACAGCACCAAAAAGGGGAGAGGGCATTTTTTTAAAAATAAAAAATCAATCTAATTTTTTTTGTTATTTAGAAACAGCTGATACTCTTCCAGAATACTGATCAGCTACCCCAGACTCATACAAGCAGAGGAAATGTTAATCAAAACACAAATCAAGACTCTGAACAAAACAATGGATATCTTTCCTCCTTTCATGAGTCATTCTTGTCAGGAAGCAATGAAAATCAGTTGGTCCCCAAACACTTCTTACCTCCAGAGCTCTAAGTGCCGGAAATAATCCCAGTCCAAGCTCTTCAGCATTAACCACCGAACTGTTCACCTGGCAAGTTCAATTTCATGGAGGAGAAAATTGGTCCTGTTATCTGCACAATCTTGTTTTACATCTGATTTTCTTCTATTGGAAGGTTTCTTTGTTAAGGCATTGATTTGTTTCGCATATGCTGCTTTCCATAAAAGCTGAAATTGGAATTATAACTGTTAAGCAAAATTTAAATCTCCTTGCCATAGGCAAGGAATTTTTTCCTTAAACATTTTACCTACTCTATGAAGGAGTCACAGCAGGGCTAACTGAAAAATTAGCATTTATCTTAATACAATATGGACTTTATCAAAATAAATTGCAATATTTCACTTTCTAATTGAAAAGTGCTTTGCAGACATTCATTTTGCCAGGAGAACCAGACTTTGGACTTGTTTTGATTGATGTAAAAAGCATCATGTCTTTAAATAAAAGGCAGACACCATTTCTATCTTGCATATTCTTAATAGGAGTTGAATAACTATACAGAGAAAGTATAAGACAACATGAAAACGTGTTACATATAAGCAAATGGCATGTGCCATCTAAGAAAAGACTATTTGAAAGACAAAAAGGAGAGGATGGTGTGAACAAATCTTTGTATTTTATCAACAATTTAGAGGATTCCATCCTCTACATAATCTAATAGATGATTATAGCTTAATATGTATATCACATTATGATTAGTTTAAAATTCAAAATGACCTTGATGATGTAGAGAAATGAGGTGATTAAGATCAAGATAAAAATGGTCTATAGAAAGGAAAACCTAGCATTTCTGCATTGATGAGGTTGGACTAGCTTCCTATAACAATGGCAAAACATTGTCAGTCTAAAAGCTCGTCAAAAATAATTAGAGGAATCAGTATTTGAAAACAATTATAAGAGTTACCATATATTTGGTGTAACAAGGGTTATACAAATGTGTGGAAATAGGACCATGGGGTCATCCATTGAAGCATGTGCTGAGATGACCTGGTTATTTCCAGGAAAATATCTGCTAATATTTCAAAAGGACTTATTGCTTTGGGAATACACAGAAAACCTTGGGTTGTCCTATTGGTCTCCTACACTGAGTGTGTAGCTGAAGGTGGGTGGCAGTTGTATTAAAACTTTGTCAAAGATGGCCACTAGACAGAGAGGGGGAAACCATTCAGCAGACCTTAAAAAAAGTGATCCTGCCCTCGATCTCTTCTTTTCCCACTTGCTGAGCAGAGTAGGAATCTTTGCATTGGTTGAGGTAGGGTTGGGGTGGTAAGCCTTAAGTCTTAAGTGCCCTTAAGTCACCTCAGCAGAGATAGTGAGTTGTAAGCATATGATAGCTAAAGTATTTGTAGATTTAAGTAAGTTTAAGCCCTTGGCAACTACTTTTGTTTTATTTGTTTTTCAAAGATACTTTCCTAAATAGTAACATGAGATGGATGCATTTAGCCATAGAGGCAACCTTGGGTCCCAAGGCTGGAGTTGACTGGTCACAGGTAAAGTTTCTACATCAAAGAGGATGACCACTGACAAGGGAAGAAAGGATCTCAAACCCTGGTTAGGGTCCTTAAGAGAATTGTTTAGACAGCACTGAGCTGAGGTGAAATGTAAAATATCTAGTTAGCCGTTATATACATTGTTTCATGTTCTGAAGTTTGCTGCTCTTTCCTAGGAGGTCACAACAATGATTCTAAGTTACTGTGTCCTCTTTTAAATTACTGATCAATATATGTCTTTGTTTCAAGTCCCTATCTGGTATGGAGGAAATAAATAGCTATCCCATACCTGATTTACATTGTACATTGTATATCTTTCTGTCTCTTTCTTTGAGGAGATCCTAGATATAATCCAAAGGAAAAGATGAAAGTGATTTCCCTCTCCAGGGCTCAGGGGTGGGAGTGTAAAGAACAAAGATGTATGAAAAAAGAGCTTGACCTTTCTTATGAATGGTCAGGTTTTGCCAGGACTTAAACTGATTGATTTGTACCAAAAAGGGCACCTTGTAGAAAGAAAGAGGCAGCAGCATCTTAGCCCCCTTGGCCCCATAGCAGGCCTTTTTTTTCCTAAATATTTCCATGCATAGCAAAGAATCAATTTAAGAGAATAATGAAATCTCTATATAGTATATCAGAGAAAGGATGAGAAAGAATGCCTTACTTGAATTAGGGTCAGGAGAGATCTCACCTAATAGCCCACCTGACACCTACTGGTATTTTCTAGTTGTGTGACTTAACCTCTCTCTTCTGGAAAATGGAGATAATGATAACATTACAAGCCCCAACTAATGGTTTTATCGTGAGGATCAAATAAATGTCTGCAAATTATTTATGCTGAGACAAAAATCAAATAAATTCACAACTGAAAAGTAACATGACAAATGTGAAGAAAGACCAATGAGAGAAGGAAAGTAAAACAATTTTTTTTTTTTTTTTGCTTTTTGGAGGGCAATTGGGGTTAAGTGACTTGCCCAAAGTCACATGGCTAGTAAGTGTGTCAAGTATCTGAGGTCAAGTTTGAACTCAGGTCCTCCTGACTCCAGGGCCAGTGCTCTATTCACTGCACCACCTAGCCACCCCAAAACAACTTTTTTAAAAAAGAAAAAAATATGTTTCATAGCTTATAGAATAGAAGGCTAGGAAGAATAGTCCCCAAGGAATATATGAATAAAAAAATTGTGAACATTATTGAGGACAATACAACTTAGGAATTTAGGAGAGTATATGAGAAGAACTTCGTTTGAATTATCAAGGGCGGTTTGTAATGTTATCTCCCTTGAGGTGGAGAAACCAATTAACAGGTCATTGCAATAGTCCCAGAAAGTCATAATAAGAGCCTGAACCAGAATATGTTTGTGTAAGTGGAGAGGTAAGGACAGATGGGAGAGGTGTCATGGAGATAGCATAGACAAAACTGAGGAAAGAATATATATGTGGGTGGAGGGAATAAGGAAGAGTGAGGGGTCAAGAATGGCTTTGAGTTTTTGAACATGGATAACTATAACATCTCCAAATCTATATTACCAGCTGTCTATTGTATGTCTTCATTGGATATGCCATTGACATCTTGAGTTCAACATGACCAAAATGGAACTTTTTGTATTTCCCTCTTAAACCCAGCTTTCTTAGAAATTTTGCAATTTCTGGTGAGAATACCACCATCCTTCATGTCACTCAGGTTCACAATTCATCAACTTAAACATTATTCTCACAACTTCTTACATGTTTTTTAAAAGTTTAATCCACAATCTATCTTCTTTTACCTCAATCACTTGCTTTATGTGATTTGCCACTGAGGACACAAGATTTTTACCCTTTGCTTGAATTCTTCATCATGAAGCCACCTTTATTCCATTGGATGTAATGACTAATAGGTCATTTTTCCAAATCCAGCCCTGATTACAGTCCATTAGAATTCAACAGGGTTTAAATCAAGCAATTCCTAGGCCACAAAAGTATGTTTATCTTCATCTCTTATATAAATTCCTTAACCTTTCTTTCAACTTCAAGAAACCTAAAACGTACTTATAGTGCATACGGAGTATATTAATAGCCTCTGCAGCTGCCAGTTCTCTCTGAAAGTCCTTGCTTGTTTTCTGAGGATTAATTAGGTCATTTTGCAGCAATAACTGGCAACTTCTTGGCACTGATTTTCATTGTTGACCACAAATCTTTGCTCTTTGATACATTTGATCCTTTTACAATTATGAACTTGAATAGTCCTTGAAATGTCTAATATGGTTGGGCTTCGAGGAAGGAGGCAAGATGGTATTGGAAAGTACTTTATTGTGTTTGTCAATAACAGAATGTTATTAAGTGTACGTGCAGAATGGGGATTTCCTGCCCACACAGCTACAGACATGCAAGGATGCAGTCAACAAAGTATGTCACTCCAAGACACACTGCAATACCATGAGAACAAAGTGGAATTCATTACCCTGGTTGGCAAATGTGAGTTACTAACTACATTCACTCTTGACACCTGGCTATATCTTGTCCAGGCTCCACACAGTACAACCCAAAAGCAACATCACCTCCTGTATTGGCATCTATACTGCCCATTTGACTCTGAAGTGGAGAAAGGCAAAAAAAATCAGAAGATATGGTTCATTACTTTTGTGGGAAGCCCCCTAGAAGAGAACAAGAAGGAATTGGTGAAGCTAGCAAAGTGACTATATACAAAATTATTGTTGTCATCAATCTGGGGGAGGAGGAGGTGAAGATGGGCAGTAGTAATAATGGTAGTGGTGGTGCTGATGTTAGTGACAGCAGTGGCTAGCATTTATCAAGTACCTACTGTGTGTCAGGTACCAAAGTAATAACTTACAATAATGAGAAATATCTAATTTTATCTCATTTAATTAAAATTTAAATGTCATTATCTCATTAATTTCATTTAATTAATTTAATAATCTTAATTAATCACAACAATGCTGAGAAATAATAGGTGTTATTATTAGTCCCATGGTACAGTTGAGGAAACTAGAAGAAGTTAAGTGACTTGTACAAGGTGGCAAAGCTAGTAAGTGTTGGAGTCCCATATGAATCAGAGAGTTTCTCTTGTATCTATGTGCATGATATACACAATCCAGTTTATCATTTTCAATGAAATAATTATTTCTTCCTTTTTAGTATCATCCAATTGCAAGGATTCTAAAGGAGGAATTGTCATTTCTAAGATGACAAGAGCTATGAAGGAGACAGATTAACTATACCATACACAATGCTATTTAGCATGGAACCTAAAAGAAATGCATAGTGAAATTTTATAAGTGAGTTTTATTTCTTCACCATCAAAAGTATCCCTATGTTCCTGGAGGTATACCTATATATTCACAGCCAAGTAAATAGGTTAAAAATATTTTATTTAGTGAGAGACAGAGGCAGAGAGAGAGAGAGAGAGAGAGAGAGAGAGAGAGAGAGAGAGAGAGAGAGAGAGAGAAATTTCTGACCACAGTATAGGCTTTAGAATAACATTCCACTTCTTACCAATAAGTACCTGTGTCCTCCTAATTTACAGTTACTTAATCAAATATCATAGTATTGAACTACTGGAGTGATATCAATTGATAAGTTTTATTCAGGGTTATATTTTCCTTGAAAAACACAAAATATTCAATAAAAATGATGAAATCATTTCGCTTTTCTGCATCTAACTATCATTAGACTTTGTTGCTTGGGAAGAATTTTGTATTCTTTCTTGGCACAAATGCATCCATTATAATGTTGAGTGAAGTGCTCATTAGTCATCATGAATACTAAAAATGGTAGAGGTGAGCTCACTGAAAGCCTGACCTTTCCAAACATTTCTGCTTCTTAAAAAAATAATAATAGCAACACACACACACAACCCTCCTTTCCATAATCTGTACTGTTTGATGCTCTGGTTAATTGGAAGGCAATCTCTTACACTAAAACTTTGTCAAATTTCTCAGTGCTGCCAGTAAATGTCACTGCAAATTATAAGCCACATTAACTCCATAGATGTTCGACATTTTCCAATGGTCTGTAACAACCAGAGGCATCCTTGCTCTGTTCCCCTTATTAGCACTGAACTTCCAAGTTGCTAGGGCAAGATAGAAAAACAGTCATTTAGATATTCTCATTCCTTAGCTCTAGCAGAACCTTAATTGTTACCAGGAAAACAACTGATGATGATGGTTAATCCCTATTCATTGTATTGGTGAAGCAAGAAAAATAATTATGTCTGTCATTGTTAATCTCTTCCTCACTCCAGGACATCTTGTTTCCCATTTTTTAAAGTTGGCCACTCAGATCAATATTCAATGCTCCTTTAGGATTGGAACTAGATGTTTATGGGGAGAAGTTAGATCCAAAGGATTTAACTATGGTGAGTCTTGACATGGTAGATGGCAGTAATGAGCATGAAGAAGTGGGTCAGAGTTAAAGTATTTCAACTGACTAGGTATTTTTGAGCTTAGACAAACAATATCTTGAGTTAGAGGCTGATATTAGAGATATTAGCTGATGGTAGGTAACAAAGGATCATGTTGATATAGGGAGAAAAAATTCAAACCAGGACAGAGAAGAGTTCAGAATAGGAGAGAAAAGCTGAGTAGCAGAAGAAATATAGAAAGTTGTGGTCAATAAGTTGGGGTAAAAAAAATTTTTAAAGGTCAAAGAACTGGCAAGGTATAAGTCAGCTCAAGCAATAGTTTTAATTTCCCCAAGAGAGTGACTTGTGTGAACTGAATCTCCTAAAAAGGTACCACCTTTTAACAAAAGAATAATGAAAAGATGAGACTCAAGTGGACAATGTCTAAAAGCTGATCAGCTGGGTGAAAAGAATTGAGATGAGTGAAGAAGTGGCTGGAAGTTGGATTTCTCCAATAAAGCCTCAAGATCTGAAATAACATGTTTAGTTGAAAAAAGTCACAGTTTAAGAAGGACAATGACCAGTTAAGGAGTGTCCTTTGTTTGGCCTTTCAGTACCTGGCCTCCTTGTGCCTTTCCAGAGTTTTTAAACTTTACTCCCCTACACATACTCTATGATCCAGTAACTCTAAAGTCACTCTTTTCTATTCTTCTCCAAGACACTTCAGGCCTTGACTCCATGCATTTTCATTGGCCGTCCCCTATATGCCCAGAATTCCTTCTCTCCTCACTACTTACGCCTGGCTTCCTTGGCATCTTTCAATTCTTAGCTAAAATCCCATCTCCTACAAAATACCTGTCCCTGTTGTCCTTGATCTGAGTGCCTTCCTTCTAAGATTAACTCCAATATAGCCTTTTCAGACAATCTGGTGACACTGGAAAATGAGAAATAGACAAAAGGAAAAACTCTGACTCTTTTTATCAATATTTCTTAAGAATTTTAACTAAGGGGGGGCACAGCCAATATGGCAGAGAAAAGTCAGGCATTTGCCTGAGCTAGCCCAAATTACCCTCGAAACAACTTTAAATAATACCTCAAAACAACTTCTAGAGAAGTAGAATTCACAAAAGGATGGGGTTAAAATTTTCCAGTCCAAAACAACTTAGAAGGTCAGTAGGAATCTTATTTGCTGGATGCATTGTCCAAAGAGATCTGGTCTGATAAGTTTTACATTCTCCAGCTAAAGAGGAATAGCTAGCCAATACAATAATGTAACTCTTTTTCTACACCCTTCTAATGAGGGTGGGGGGGCTATTAGTTAAAGAGTTTATCAACACTTTATCAGCATTTTTAAAGCAACAGAGTAGAGAACTTTGTCATCAGAAGAGTAGCGAAAACAGCCCTGTATGATGTAGATATTCCTGAATGGACTGATGACATCAAGGCTTACAGTACAGAGTTGTGAATTACTCTGATCATGTGACTTTTCCTCACTCATATATGTCTGTGCAAGGAATGCCTACCTTTACCATAGAGACAATGCATTAGTGGAAGAATGTGACACAAAGTACATAGATTGAGATATACCAATTGCTTCATATTGAGTGCCTGGGATATAGTCGTTATTATTGGTTTGGTCTTATTCTCAAGTAAATGGTTGTGTTTAAGATCTGATGGTTTCATCCATGTGAATGGCTGCTTTTACATAATTCTACTCAAGAATTATGGTGGTGATTAGGGACAGAGCATGCCCCCACAGTAGTGTTATTCCTGTTATCCCAGGAAAGTTTGAGCATAGCCACACGGGGGTGATTCGTGCTGGGAAACTGGAACTTCCAGAGAAAAAGCAGATGAGGATGACAAAACCAGACAAACCTCATGGTGGGGAGTACAGTGACATAGGAGTTTATGCCAGGCATGGTACCCAACCATTATATGCATCATTACATGTGCTCTAACTAGACCTTTTCAGACAATCTGGTGACACTGGAAAATGAGAAATAGACAAAAGGAAAGACTCTGACTTTTTTTTTATCAATATTTCTTAAGAATTTTAACTAATGGGGGCAGAGCCAATATGGCAGAGAAAAGTCAGGCATTTGCCTGAGCTAGCCCAAATTACCCTCCAAACAACTTTAAATGATACCTCAAAACAAATTCTAGAGAAGTAGAATCCACAAAAGGATGGGGTTAAAATTTTCCAGTCCAAAACAACTTAGAAGGTCAGTAGGAAAGATCTGTCACATTCAGGGTAAGACTATAGCACAGTCCAGCACAGGCTGTGCCAGTGCAGGCCAGGCCCCAGCAAATCAGTGGTAGGCCTTGAAGGTGACTAAATCAATGGCAACAGCAGCAGTTTCCAGAACTATCAGACCACAGATGGTAAGGGAGTCAAACTACTGGCCAACAGGAGATTACAAGGGTCCCTTTGCCAGCACTGGATGCGGGACTCTCCAATGCATTGCCCACATGGAGTTCCAGTAGCAGTCCTGGGTCACAGTCCCAGAAGAAAGAGGAGCACCAACACAGCAGAGCCTATGGGTGCAGGGGAGTGGAGACCCTAGTCACAGTTTCAGGGTGGAAAAGAGTAATCACTCATTGTGATCACTCACAGACCAGAGCACAGGCCAGGAGAACAGTGACCATACCTCTACTTTGATCAGATCTATACAATATGTGGCCCACAGGCTGCCACATGACCCATAGCAACCAACCATCCTCAGTCTATCTCTAGTCTAACCTATTTGCAGCCTGAAGAAGTTTACAATATGTTCAGGTCTCAATTAGATCATATCTCCCTGGAAGTTCTGAAAACTTACAGACTTCCCAGAACTTGCTCTGACAACAGGAGTGAGAAAGTCTTGCAGCTTGGGACAATGCCCCCTCCACCTCAGGAGCAGAGCCCCACATTAATATAGAGTAAAAGGTAAAAAAAAAAATAGGCTTTAAAAATAAGAAAACAACAAGAAAAAGAACCTGACCATAGAGAGTTACTATGGTGATGGGGAAAATCAAAGCAAAAAATCAGAAGAAGACAACAAAGTCAAAACTGCTATACCCAATGTCTCAAAGAAAAAAATGTGAATTGGTGTCAGACTTGAAATCCTCAAAGAGATGAAAAAGGATTTTAAAAATCAAATAACAGTGCTAAAGGAAAAATAAAGGGAAAAAATGAGAGACGCAAGAAAAACAGGAAAGAGGAGTTAACAGCTTGGTAAAGAAAATGCAAAAAAATACTCTAGAAAACAACATCTTACAAAACAGAATAGGTCAAATAGTAAAAGAGGAACAAAATTAAAATGATAAGAACTCCTTAAAAAGAAGAACTGACCAAATGGGAGAAAAAGGTACAAAAATTCATTGAATAAAAGAACCCCTTAAAAAGTAGAATTGTCCAAATGGAAAAAGAGGTTAATGAGAAAACTCACTGAAGAAAATAATTCCTCAGAAATTAGATCTGGGCAAGTGGAAGCTAATGACTCTATGATACATCAAGAAGCAATGAAACAAAGTTAAAAGAATGAAAAAATAGAAGAAAATGAGGACTATTTCATTGGAAAAACAATTGATATTGGAAAATAAATTGAGAAGAAATAATTTAAGAATTATTGGACTACCCTGAAAGCTATCATCAAAAAAAAAGAGAGAGACTAGACATCATTCCTCAAGAAATCGTCAAGGAAAACTGCCTTGATATTTTAGAACCAGAGAGTAAAATACATATTGAAATAATCCACCAATTATTTCCTGAAAGAGATCTCCAAGTGAAAGCTCCCATGAATATTATAACCAAATTCCTGGGCTCCCAGGTTGAGAAAATATTGCAAGGAACCAGAGAGAAACAATTCAAATATCATGGAGCCACAGTCAGCATAACACAAGATTTAGCAGCTTCTACATTAAAGCATCAGAGGACTTGAAAGGTGATATTCTAAAGGGGAGAGGAGTAAAGATTACAATGAGAATAACCTAATAGAACTGAGTATAATCCTTCAGGGAAAATGACGGACATTCAATGAAACAGAGAATTTTCAAATATTCCTAATAAAAATATCAGAACTGAATAGAAAATTTGACTTTCAGGCATAAGAATCAAGAAGAACATAAAAAGATAAACAGGAAAGAAACCATAAGGATAACCATAAATGGGGGGTGAACAGGATAAGTGAAATTTATAAAAATAAGAGCCATTCCCCCATTGATAAATGTTCAAAAGATATAAACAGGCAGAGCTTTCAGATGAAGTAATCAAAGCTATCAATAGTCATATGAAAAAATTCTCTAAATAAATATTAATCAGAGCAATGCCAATTAAAACATCTCTGAGGTACCACCTCACAACTATTAGATGAGCTAATATGACAGAGAAGGAAAAATGACAAATGTTGGAGGGGATGTGGGAAAACTGAGACACTGGTACATTATTAACAAAGTTGTGAACTGATTCAACCATTCCAGAGAGCATTATAGAACTATGCCCAAAGGACTACAAAACCATGCATGCTGTTTGACTAAGAAATGCCGTTACTAAGTCTGTATCACAAAGAGATGAAAAAAAGGAAAAAGACCCATATGTACACAAATATTTGTAGCAGTTCTTTTAGTGGTGGCAAAGAATTGGACATTGAGGCGATGCCCATCTACAGGCAAATGGCTAAACAAGTTGTGATATGAGCGTACTCAAATATTATTGTGCTGTAAGAAATGATAAGCAGGATAATTTCAGAAAAAACTGTTAAGACTTACAGGAATTGATGTGAAGTGAAATGAGCAGAACCAGGAGGACATTGTACATAATAACAGCAATAATGTACGATGATCAACTGTGGGTGATTTGGTTATTTTCAGCAATACCAAGATACAAGACAATTCTGACAGACTTATGAAAAACGCTATCCATCTCCAAAGAAGAACTGATAGGATCTGAATATAGATTGAAGCACATATTTTTACCTTATTTTTGTTAAGCTTGGGGTCTATGTTTCCTTTTACACATGACTAATATAGAAATATGTTTTTTCATGACAGCACACATATAATCTATATGAAATCATTTGCCTTCCTGATTGGGGGGAGGGAGGAGAAGAGAGGAAGAGAATTTGGAACTAAAATTTTAAAAACAAATGTTAACAGTTGTTTTTACATGTAATTGCGGAAAATACAATACTAAATATTTTATTTTTAAAAATCACCAGAACCTAGATTTGAACCATATTACTAAATTCCATATATTAAATAATATAGTAATATTATAGTATATATCATACATATCATATATAGTATAATATGTAGTATATATATATTAAATAATATAGTAATATAGAATAATAAATTCTATAACTCCATATTACTAAATTCTAAATATAGTACTGTTTTCAAAATTATTTTTTTAAAGAATTTTGGGGGGCGGAGCCAAGATGGTGGCGTAGCAGCAGCAACATATCGCAGCTCTCACGTAGCCACCCCAAAATACCCATAAAATAGGACTCTAAACCAATCCTAGAACTTCAAAACACACACAAAGATACTTCCCACTAAAGTCAGCTAGGCTACGAGGAACCATATCAGCACTGCAAACCGAAACCAGCCTGCCCTGAAGCCGTGGCTGTGCCCCAGGGGCAGCTGGATGGGAGGAGCAGAGGAGCCTCTCTGGTGAAAAGATCAGCAGCAGCTGCGAGCAGGGTTCAGAACTAGGTCAGTGGGACTTGCGAAATTAGGAGAGTGAAGCAGTCTTGCCGAAAGGCCTCCAGAGCAGAAAAGTGAAAGGCAGAGGTTTTGAACCCGCCTCCATGTTGCAGCTTCCCACCCACGGCCTGCAGACAGCAGGGGGACTAAGCTATTGTTCTGAGGCCAGTGCTCTCACGTTGAGCGACCTGGATCCAGATCGCCGTCTTGGGCCTCGGTCTTGGAGTCTTCATTATCCAGTAAGCCGGAAGTAAGTAGGAAGGGTCCCAGCACCTTCCAGAGAACTACGGCAGCTGGAAGGACCCCAGTGATTTGGGACAGAGCTTTCCCCTCTGGAAGCAGAGCCCCACAGAGATTTTTTTAAAAAATCACGGACTGAACAACGATGAGTAAGAATAAGCATAAGAAGCAAAGTAAAATAGCGCCCAAGCCCTAGATTCCTTCTTTGAGGAAAAGAAAGATCATGGGAGAGAGAGTGAGGAGGAGAGCGCAGCCAGAGCGCCTCCACCAGGGGCTTCCAATAAACATGAAGAATGCCTTAAAGCTAGAGATGAGCTGAAGAAGGATTTTCAAAACCAAATAAGGGAAGTGGAAGAAAAATTGGGAAGAGAAATAAGAACGTTGCAGGAAAATCATGAAAAGACAGTCAGCAGTATGACTGAAGAAATCAACACCCTAAAAAATAGATTAACTCAAAT
>CM053583.1:188045407-188081737 GCA_028627135.1 Pseudochirops cupreus
AAAGTGACATAGGAGAGAATAGACTGGGGGAGGGGGGAAACACTGGGATGGCTGTCTTGGGGTGGTGGGCGGGGGAAAGACGGGGAGAAAATATGTAACTCAAAAAAAATTTAATAAAATAAATTTATTATTCAAAAAAAAAAGTATGGGGAAAGGAAGTCAGAATGACGTAGAGGGACCTAGCTTTGGACCAGATAATGTGAAAGCTCACAACCCAGAAATAAAATGAACAATTTTGATTGCCTAACATTGAAAAGATATTGCAAAAACAAAATCAATATAAGCAGAATTAGAAGGAAAATAGTTAACTGGGAAAAAAATAAAATTTTGCACCAAAATTCTCCAAGGTCCCATATATAGGATATAGGGAATTGGTACAAATATGTGAGAATGAGAGCTATTTTCAATAGACAAATGGTCAATGAATATGAATAAGAAGTTCTTGCAAAAAAAGACAAGTTATTAACAACCATATGAAAAATGCTCCAAAATATTAATAATAAAACAACAAATTAAAGCAATTCTAGATTTTTATTTCACATCCATCAGATTGGCAAAAATGATAAAAATCCTAAATGGCACTTCTTGGAGGGATTGTGAGAGTACAGGCTTCTGAATGCATTGATGGTTGTGAAGGTTTGAATGCTGAACCAAGAAAGGGCAAAAATAAGAAAAGGGTAAGGACAGAGATGGGGGAAGGGCTAGAAAAGGCCATCTTTTCAGCAGGCTAGTCATCCAATGTTTGATTATGACAAGCTTCCCAGTTTACTAATTAGAACTGCAAAATTTCAGGTGAATGACAGTAGCTTAAATGTTAATTCTGCTTTTTTGCAGCTGCAACTGCTAGGCAGCTAATGCTGTAATTGATGGATGCTGCCAGTTGCTGAGATGGATGGAAATTAATACTTAAATTACCATTGTTAGAGGTCATAATCACGTTTTCATTTATATTCCTAATACAGGGCACTTATATTACTTGTGTATACTGTTGTTCTTGGGGAAAATCATATTGCTAGGTGAGATACTACCCCTTTAAAGACCTTTCCCCCCCACATAGAATAGTGTTTTAAAAGGTAGGAAAAAATAGTCTGTGTAAGGAAAAAAATTTAAGTAATTTGTTATAGGACATAAAGTGCCATCACAATTAGAGATGAACATTTTGATACCAGAAAGGCGAAGGAAGATGGCTTTGTTTAATGAAAACTGCTAAAATTTGTGTGCAAAGAAACATACTTTTTGGATGGAATTTGAGCAGTTTTGTAAAGAAAATGAACTGTGGCATAAATATAAACACTTAAATTGACTTGTAAAAGATGTAGGATAATGCCTCATCTATGTGTGAAAAGTATTTTATTTACTAAATATTGGAAAAATTTTCATGAGCATTAAAAAGCAGTTTCAAAGATATGAAACATGATGTTAAGTGACTGATGACCTTAGAGCTTTGAGGTATTATGGTCCCTCAACTCATTTGCATATAACTTATTATTTATTAAGAACATAAAGATGAGGAATCAAATAAATATATAAACACTAAATTTGGTGAGGTGCTATCTTTTAGTTGAAATGTGATAAATAAAACCAGAAGTCCTGATTTCAGCAATTGAAAGTTAAAGGAAATAGAAGTTAAATGTGGTAAAGTGAAGAACCTGAAGAATCTGATAGAGGATGAGACAAATGACAAGAGTTTGAAATCTACTTGTTGGAGCAGTATGAAGAAACTGACCACAGAAACAGTCGGCTGATGAGAAAGTTTTTGCTCTTCAGAACCATTTAGTACCTTTCAGAAATGTCTATTGACTCTCTCCACTCTCTCTGTTTTGAAAGGAAAAAGAAGGGGAAGGACAGGTATTACAGCTGCATTGCTGTATGTGGTGCACTGGCTAGGTTGGTTTGTCTTGCCTAGAGAGTTGCCCCAAGCTCTTTGTTATATCCTCTGTTCTGATTGTATGTAGCATCCTGGTGGAATCTGGGCTAGTTTATACAGGATAGAGATAGTTATCCTGATGAATCTATTAGTTTTCTGACTTGAAAGGATTTTCTAAACATCTTTTTAAGAGTCATCATAAGTTGAAAAAGCTTACAAATGTTATATTTAGCTATAGAAGAAAAGAAAATTTACTCAATTGGAGAGCAATAACAGACAACTGGTTAGCAAAGAAGTGGTTTTGTATGCTGCAGATGTGCCTGAATGGACCAATCAGATCCAAGTCCCTTGTTGTACATTACCTTAAGCACAATGGGTTCCTAAATGGGTGTGTTTACTCTCCCTCATAGATTATGGTGCAATATTAGTGGAAAAGTATGGTCTAGATTATGTATGGATTGTGATTTATTTCATAAAATGGATTTAATATGAGTACCAGTGATAGTCCCTTATTTCAAAATAAATTTTTATTTTTAAGATCTGAAAGAATCATTATTATGAGTGGTTGGTTCGTGTAAATGAGGGTTCATGAGTTAAAGTGTTGGTATAGGATTATACTGGGGCCCCAAGAGAATTTGAGTGTAACTACAAGGTTGGTCCTTAGCTGGGAACCTAGACTAGCCAATGTGAGAACAAGTTGGAATCAACAAAATGATTGAGAGAGTAAATAGGTATCTACACAACCACGGAAGAGGTATGCGATCGCGATCCTTACACAGAGACACCCTGTGTGAGCTGTGCTATACCATAAAGAGTAAATGTCATTTATTCAGCATCTATCCATTGCTACTTACTCTCCTTACTCTACCTCCATATGTAGGACTCAAAGTTTTTGACATTTTATTATGTTTTTGACGTGAAGGATTTTTTCATTGTGCCTAAAATCCCCTTTCCCTTGACTCCTTCCTTGATTCTGCCTCCTGGCTTCTCTGGCTCCCTTTATGTCCCAGGTAAAGTCTTACCTTTTACAGGAATCCTTTCCTGATCCTTCTTAATTTTAGTGCCTTCCCTCTGTTAATCCCTCCTCCGCCCCCATTTATCCTTTCTATAGCTTCTTGTACACATTTATTTGCTTATCATCTTCCCCATGAGATTGCAAGCTCCTTGAAGGCAAGGATTCTCTTTTGTCTCTCTCTGAATCTCTAACACTTTACACGTCTGACACATAGTAGGCAAATGATTATTGACTGACTGGTTTGGAAAGGATTCTGACCCATAAAGTATTTAGAATCCCGGGTGTTGCATTTGAAATAAGGAGCATGGACTACATGACTGGTCAGGTCTATTTTAGCTCTATGAGCTATCAACACTCAATTTAAATATGACTTCTTAGGAACATTGATTTTGTCTAAAGTTGAGATATAACTGCTAGTGGGATGAAAAAAAGAAAACAAATTTGTTAAGCCTTTTTCCTTTTGGAATTGGGAGTCTGTGGCCATCCCCAGGCTTTTAGAAGAGCAGTGTAGCTTAAGGACATGGGTTAACTTCAAAGGCTAGCTGCAGCCCATAGAACATCCTCAGAACTTCATCGGTCTAGGGGACCAATACTTACATTACTGATGCGCTTCCTGGTTGCTTAAGTATAAAAGCCCAAGACATGAGTAGCTGGGTATGGTTTAGTTTTAATTCATCCTGTTGACTAGTTTTACCACTGTAGGCAGAGAAGATGGCTGAATCAATGATGTATCCTTACTGACTATCCCTTCTATGCTATTGTTAAGTAAAATATTTGTTTATTCCTTGTTGTTAAATGTTAGCCAGTCCCTAAATATATCAATCTTCAAGCTACCTCATGAGCCTGAACCAGACCTGGCCTCAAATAGGTGATGATAAAAAAAACAAGTGATATTGTAGGCATATACTATAGGCTACCCAAGTAAATTGATAATACGAATGCTGTTCATGCATCTGAGACAGCTGATACAGAGGCAAGAAAGTGTAATAGGAAGGCCTTGACTAACTGGGCACCTGTCAGAAGTTTTCTTCTACCACCAACAGAGTATTTGATATTCTTGACTTGTTTTCTGGACCATAGAAACTCTCAGAATATACAAGAAACCACCAAGGTTTGCACCCACCTAATTCTAACTAAAAAGAACTTGATGAAATTAAAAGTGAAGGAAATATTAGGGAAAAATGTCTATGGTTGTAGCATGTATTACTGTTATGTGAATAGTGAGTGGAGCACTGGAGAGCTGTTGTTGGATTTAGGACCTGGATGCTGTGCCTAGGCGTTGCTGAAGATAGGGCTATGTTGGCGCTCCTGCAGAGGCATGGCTGGAGCTCCTCCTCCTCCTTTCTCCTTCATGGTCCCAGGCAGTGCTTGATGTACTAGGTGATTTGTTCTGGTATGATCTGTGCTGTTCCATCAAGGTACAGAGATACCAGTTTTGCTGAATGGCCCTTTAAGATGTAAAACAGGCTATTTCTGAGTAATAATAATGATGAACAGCATTTCTACAGTACTTACTATGTGCCAGGCATTGTGCCAAGTGCTTTACAAATATTTTCTCATTTGATCCTCATAATAACTCTGGGTGGCAGGCACCTTCAGGTCACCTTCCTATAGCCTATTTGGTTATTACAGGGATTTGCATTTTATATCTTTTCAACTTCTGAAGTATCCTTATTTGAACACTTAATTAGTAAAGTTGGTTTCAATTGGATTTTATGCTCCATGGTGCCTATTGAATGAACACGACTAGCCCAATTTAGGCCTGTAAAAATGATTATGATTATGCTACCTAAGGCAGGGAGTGATACAAATAAAGTCAGCCATATTCATACTTTTATTTGTAAATCTGGCCTGGAAGAATGAAGTCTAGATAGTAGCTCCTTGAAAGTACCCGGAAATTTTAGTTAACTACAAATTGAGTAAGATTCCTTTAGTTGGCAGTACAATCAATACACTAGATAAAGTATTTGTTTCTAAGCCCGGATGAACAGGCTTTTAAGACCCCACTTCTGACACACACTAGCTATGGGACCCTGGGCAAGTCTGTCAAGAAAACATAAAAGAAACATTTTCTAATAATCAGAACCATCCTAAGCCACCAGGTGACCCAACTTGTTGAAGAGGAAAGAGCTCAGAGTTGATATTCAGGTCTGGTTTCAAGCTCTATCATTTACTACTTCTAAGACAGAGGATAACTCCATTTTTGAGCCTGCAAATGGGGGATATCTGTCCTGCCTCATAGGATCACTGTGAGAATGAAATGCAAAAGTATATGTGAAAGGTCTTTGCACAATGTCATGTGCTATCCAAGCCCACGCAATGGGTACTGGGAACATTCCTAGCGTGCCAAAGAGTCTCCTTGATTTCCCAGTAGCTCAGGGTCATCTTTATGGGCTGAAGTTATCGCCACAATTCCAGATGCATGCTAAATGTTGTCTGATGGGAGCTGTGGGGCTGAGGTGCTGGCAAATATGGCTTGCTGTAGGATCTGGCTGTTGATACTCCTGACTAATTTGGTTTTCTCTCAGATGTAGCCTTGTCCACATCCACATTCTATATTGAAAGTCAATCACTTATAAGACAGATGAAAGGCCTGTATTTGATTACAAGCCACTTGCAGTTCTTGTAAAGAAAAAAAAAATCTCCTAGGGTGTTTTGTCAGGGAGCTGTAGAAATTGGGGAAGAGAGGCCTATTTGTTATATTTATTAGAGATATTATTATTTGTTTTATGCCGTGTGGAAGGCGGGCCAGAGCCATAATCTATTGGTCATTTAATTTTATGAAGTTCTCAAATGGATGATCTGGTGTTTTTCTGACAGAGAGGCTATGGTTCTTGAACACCAGTAATAAGGTTGTCATGTCATTTTCTTCTCATTGGGCTCTTTATTGCTTTTTATGTCTTTGCTGATATTACCTTGTCCCCTTCCCTCCTCTCTTTAGTCTTTCAATTTTCCCTTTAGGGTAACGCCAGGGACCATCTCCTTCCTTTGTTTGTATCTTTTACGTCTCGGGCCAAACCACCCGGTCACTGTACTTACTCTGCATGGCCCGGAACAGAAACTCTGCCATGACAACAGCAGCGTGAAGTCTTCAATGTCAATATGAGAGATCAACTTTGGGAGGCCCAAACTCGGGGCAGCAAAAGGCAAATGGTGCACTCAAAGACTAGACCCAGGGACAGCAGGGCAACAAGACAGTTACAGTTCTTGCTCTGGATTCTGACTGTCCATGGTTATGTATCTGTTATCTTTTTGGGGTCTCTAGGGATAGTCCCTCCATGGGAATCCCCCATACAAGGATTGTACAGAGGAGCAGTGCAGATGATCAAACATTAGGAAACATCCTCTTTTTGGCCCTCATCAATTAGCACAGAGTACTTGAGATGAAATCAATCTACCTTTTCCCTTCAGCCCAATGAAAAGGGCTGTTTTCTATAAGGGAAATGGGACTCTGGGATGTGCAAAAGAAGATGCTTAGAGGCATACAGTCTGCCAAATTCTCTTTTCTCCCTGCAGATACTGATTAGAAACATCACACCTTAGACTCAGGGCTTTGCACTCAAAGTTCCACATGGGCTCAATACCCCATTAGAAGGATATGTGGTCTGCCCAGGCAGACTGTCTGTAGTCAGTAGGAAGAGAGCAGCACCATGGGGTAGAATTGCCAAAATGCTGAGGCACCTGTTGGCAGTTGATGACAACTCCCCCTTCAACTTCCAACATACACGACACATACTTTAGTAATTACAGAGACAGGGATTCCAACTTTTTCCCCTTCTTCTGCCCTCCATCCATCTGTCATTAAAATCAGGCAGCTGTATGCTGGCCATGGCTTTGCTCCCAAGGGTCACAGCATTACCTAGACATACTCCTTGAATAAGGAGTAAGTGTACCTTTAAGGGAAGCCTTGAATGGAAGTGGAAATAGCTAGAATGTTAGGACTGACAGGCAGTGCATATGGGGAAGTGAAGAGTTAAGAGCTGACTGATTGTGGGAGGCTTGTGTTATGGCTTGTGAACAACTGCTTAATGTCTTTCAACTGGACTGTTTAGTGAAGCTTCATTATAAACCTAATTGTGTGCTTGCATAGGCCCACAACATGAAGGAAATTCACACAGTAAAGGTATGATTGCATTGCCTGCTGCCATGCCAATTACTGGATATTAATGGCAGGATGGTATGCATATGCCTGAGCTGGGAAACAGAAGGTTAATAGAGGAACAGCACCAGAAGAACCCATTTATCAGTTTCTATTTATCTCTCCTTGGGAGGTGGCAGGTTTACAGTAAATACCTTCTGTCCTCCTAATTTCCTAATGATGGGGATAATGATGGAGAATGGTGAAGTCATTAACTGGGACAGCCTCTGTGCATCACTCTGTCAGCTACATCTCTCCAAGACCCGAGATGAGAAGTGATAGGCCCCAGCTGTTCACCAGATACCATTCCCCTCCTCCCCTTCTCTCCATCCCAAACTTCAGCTTGGGAAATATCCCCTCCAACCCCCAAGTCGGTAAGGGAGGGTGGGGTTGGATGGTGCTAGATGAGATGAAGGCTTTTCCAACACAAGTTCTCTTATTTCTTTAGTGTGAGGAAAGGAGAATTTTCTGAACTGAAAGGGGAATGTTGACACGTGGTAAAATGTTGTTCCCAGTGGTGTTGAGCCTACCATAAAATATATGTAGAATTGGATAATTAATCAGTAATTGCAATGAGTGGATTGAGGGAGAATAGACAGATTCAGCCAAATGTTCTTATTTGTCCAAAAAAAAAAGTGGTAGAGGCCTTTGCCCTTTCTGGTAAATTAATAATCTAATTTTGCCTTCACCTCATCCATGTAGACAGGTCTGGACAAACGAGGTTCACTTTCAGAAAGGGAATGCAGTTTGTTTGAGAGACTGCATGGAGGAAGCTATATTAGCGTATCTAGAGAGCTGTACTGGCTTTCTTAAGGTTTATCAGCAGCTGCCATTACTGAGTGTTGCATTTTGAACTGTCCATTGTCATAAATTGAAGAAAAAGAAGCTTTACAATTGGCATTGTGAGTAAGAATTGGAGGAATATACATGCCAAGAATTAATCACTTTTTAGGACTCTAATTTGATTGGGAAGTTATTTTTTCATGGAAATTCTATTTTCTACTCCTTGAATTTGGTGGATTGAGAATCATTTTGTATTATCTTTAACATGTTCCACGGGAAGCCGAGACTGACCAGGGGGAAGAATAGAACCGTATGCCTGTTCAATGGGGTTTACTTTGTTGTCGCTCTAAATATGGAAGGGATTTCTAAAAAAAGTAAAGTTGAAAATATTTCTTTTTTTTAAATAGAGAGAAACTGGTATAAATGGGCTCTGTATATGAATTATTATTTATTTTGAAATTTGAGGAGAGGAGAGAAATCAGAAATCAGAGGGGAGTGTGGCATATCATTTTAAAACTGGGAAAATATACATGGATTGCTGCATAATAGAGAAAAAAACTGAAAGATTTTAGAACTCTGATCAATGCAATGATAAAACATAAAAGAACAAGGATGATATATACCACTTACCTCCATATAGAGACTTGATAAACTAAAAAGGCTAAGACATTTTAAATATCACTAAGGTGAGATTGTGTTTTACTGCACTATGTAGATATGTATTGAAGTAATTGTTTTTAAGGTTCGTTTTAAAAATTGATCAATGGGAGTTAGAAGGATAGATTTATTTTTAAAAAGACATTTGTTATCTGGAAAATTAAAAAATTAAAACTGGAGAGAAATGAGAGAAAATTTAGGAGACTGAGGGGGGGTTTTCCAAATGGGTATATAGAATTGGAAGAAATAGGGATGGTCAAGAATTGAGAAATGATTTTCTGTTAGCTTAATGCTAGAAAAGGAAGGGAAGTAAAGAAATGATGAAATAGGAAAGAACCATAATGTATACATACATAAATATAAATTCACATACATATGTGATATGTATGTGTATAGTTATGTGTATATATACACACTTATTAATACATATGCATGTATGCATATATGTATGTATGTGAATATCTATCTATGGGAATACATGAATGCTGAGGATCTTGCAATCTGTGGAGATGGAAACTAATGAAGCAATCAGAAAATTTCATTGAATTGCAAAATGTTTTAGGAGAATGGGATACTTAGCAGATTGAATCCAGATTTCATGTAGTAAACTTTCATCGAGCAAGGAAACCAGATTTCATGGTCAACAGAGACAATTTTAGAAAACAAGGGTCATCAAAATGATAACCAATAATGAATAATTATATTATTATATAATGTCTAAAGAAATCTAGTTTCTTATGAGCACATGGGCCACCTCTTTCTTGTAGGTAGAACCCTGCAGAAAAGGTATGCTGGGTTCAAGGTATCTTGTAATTATTCTTCTAATCAAAAATCAGATCATGTGCTCCCACCAATGTGTTTCCTTTTACTAGGCAACTAAGGACATAATTCTTTCAAAGTGAAGACATTCTATGAAATGTCATGTTAAGAAGAGTAGTAGGGGAACATCTCTCCATAAATCTTGGGAACATTTTGTCATAGACATATACAGAATAGTCAGACATAGAGATTGAGTCACACACATAGGAGCACATGTGGCCAAAGCCTTTAATGAATGACTTCTGGTGTTGTCATCATACTGTTGTCTCTGGGGCTGATCCCCACTGGACACTACTCTCTTGAGGGTCCATATTTGGGTTTCTCATTCCATTTTTGCTGCTCCCTTCACTAGATATTCCATTTTGGCTACTTGTCACCTATTATTCCCCCTCCCTGCCCCTGGGGATTGTCTGCTCACTAAAAAATGTGTCACTTCACTGATCTCATGGTTTCTAATTGATCCCTGCTACTAATTTATGGGCTTCATCTTTTCAAGTTCACATATCAGTCTTGGTAGATTCGATTTGTTAGGGCATCATGACTAGAAAACCTCTCTCTGCTAAGAGAGCCCTGGAAGGTCTTATCCATAGACTAATTATACATACCTACAAAATTCAGGTAGAGTGCCCCCAGGAAAAAAGATTGCCCCTTTCCCTCTTAACATTTATGTTTGGGGCTGAGATCACAGTCCTTTATTTTATACAATTCTCTCTAACTTAGGTTTGGTTAGAAATTCCCCCATTTTTTTTTCCTGGTTTGGTAGGTAAATGAATTTGAGCCTGAACAAAAGCTGAGGGAAGGAGGCAAAAATCCATTTTTCAGTACTTGCTTAGCTTCCATTCCTACTTTTATTATGTATATCTTTCAGCAGCAAAACTCCATAACTCTGTTGTACATCAGTTGATGAAATGTGTTAATGGCTCATTAATGTTGTGACAAAGGATTTTATAGCAAATATTGCTCCATATCACAGTAAATTGTCATCTGATCAATCAATCTAAAAACACTTATTAAGTGCCTACGACCTGCTAGGCACTGTGCTAACTGCTGGGAATCAAAAAGAGGCAAAAGACAGTCCTTGCCTTCAAGGAGCTTAGAGCCTAATGGGAGAGATAGTATGCAAACAAACATATACAAAGCAGCTAAATACAGGATAAATTGGAAATAATTAGCAAGGGGGAAGGCACGGGCATTAAGAGGGATTGGGGAATGTTTCCAGTAAGAGAAGGCATTTTAGTTGAGATTTAAAGGAATTCAGGGAGGTAACTAGGAAAGCAGAGAAAGGAGAACATTTCAGGTACTAGGGAGAGCCAGAGAAAATATCTGGAGCTAAAAGATGGAATATCTCATTCTTGGAACAGCCAGGAGTCCAGTGTCACTGGATTGGGGAGTAAAGTATAGGAAGACTGGAAAGGTAGGAGGGGGCTAGGTTATAAAGGGCTTTGAATGCCAAACAGAGGATTTTGTATTTGCTCCTGGAGGCAAAAGGGAGTCATTGAAGGTTATTTAGTAAGGGTGAGACATGACTGGATCTGCACTTTAGGAAAATCACCTTAATGGCTGAATGGCAGATGGGTTGGAGTAGGGAGAGAATTGTGGCAGCCTGACTTACCAGGTGTGAGGTGATGAGGGTCTGCACTAGAGTGGTGTCAGTGTCAGTCAAAGGAGAGAAAGGGGCATGTTGCCCTCTACAGTAATAGGGAAGGTGGATGGAAGAGAGGAAGTTCTGTTTTGGACTTAGTGAGTTAATATGTCTGCAGGACATCCAGTTTCAGATGTCTGAAAGTCAGTTGGAAAGATGAGACTGAAGGTCAGTAGAGAGTTTGGGGAAGTATAGGTAGATTTGAAAATCTTCAGCAAAGAGATGGTAATTAAATACGTGGGATCTGATGAGATCACAAAATGTGGTATTTAGGGAGAGGACCCACAGCAGAACTCTGAGGGACACTGATGCTATGATCTGGAAGAGGATTCTGCAAAGGAGGCAGAGAAAGAACAGTCATACAGGTAGGAAACTAGGAGAGAGTGTTGTCCCCCAAATCCAGAGAGAATAGTATATCAAGAAGGAGAGAGTCATCAGCAATTTCAAAGGCTTCAGAGGGGTCAGGGAGAATGAGGATTGAGAAAAGGAGTTTGGATTCATGAAAGAGAAGTATTAGTGGAATGATAAATTCAGTGGACAGATCATAAGGGGTTAAGAAGAGAGGAGGAGGAGAGGAGGCACTCATTGTAGATAGCCTTTTTGAGGGGTGTAGCTACAAAGGTGGAATAGATATAGAACAAGTTACCAAGGAAGGAACTAGTGAGAGTCTTTTCAACATGAGGAAGACATGAGCATGCTTGTGGTCAATAGGGATGATTAAGTAAATAAGGAGAGATTGAAAATAAGTGAAAGAGTAGGGATGACAGAATGGCAATATATTGGGGGAGAAAAGATGGAATGGGATCACCTGAACATGTAGAGGAGTAAGCCTCAGCAAGGATGACAAAAAGCAACTTGTTAAGTATACATGTACTATATTTTATAGAGTTTAAATCAGACCTACAGAGTGGGTGATCATATCACAGGCCTTTATCATAAAAAGGGCACCTTCTGCAACTGTTAATAATTTATTTAAAATCTCATAAACCCAGTAGAAGATGGGAGATTGGTCTCAGGGATCTACTTCAATTAGAACCATACAAGGTTTTGATTCAGGAATGTGAGTATTGCTTCTGATCATTCTGAAGAGGAGGCTACACCACTGAAATTGGAAGAAGTGGACCAGGGGAATTCCTGACTTTATAGCTCTTAGCAGAATAATGGGTAGAATTAAATTGAACAAACATTTAGTTTTCACTTAATACGCACAAAGTACTGTTAGATGCTGAGAATATGAAAGTGAATATTTTCTACTTATATCCAAAGTGCTTACCATCTAATAATGAAGATAAAATCTACAAATATAGTAATAAAATGTATAATATAACAAATACACATAAGGCTCTTCTGCTCTATCCCTTTCCCAACCAGTGAAGTGATTCTCCTTCAGGAGTGTGGTTGGAACTGCTTGCTCCTCTAAAATACCACACACTCAACTAATGTTGGTTCCAAATTGGCTTGCTGTTTTATAGCAGACCCATATGGCATGGCAGGACTTACATTAGTTTAACACTTTCGAGTGATTGATTGATTCAAAAGAGATGTTCTCATTTGATAAAGGTATCGGGGATAATGTATTGTTAGTCACTTTCAGCGGGTTGCAGTAAGTGATTGATTGACCAAATCTATTCTGATCCTTACATTTTGATAAAGTCATAGATATACTTTTCAAATATGAAGATGGCACAAACCTTGGAGGGATAGGTAACACCCTGGATGACAGAAAACCCCAAAGGTCTTGATTGATTTAGAACATTGGGCCAAACCTAGTAAAATGTCACTAAATAGAATGATATTAAATGACAGAAATGTCATTAAATATAATTAATTAAATAAATGTAAAATCTTAGATTTAAGTTAAAACAACAACAACAACAACGTCACAGATACAATGTGGAAAGGCAAGGTGAGACATCAAGGAAACTGAGAAAAGATCTGAGCTTCTCAGTTAGTGGATTGCAAGATCTAAATCAGTCAGTAGTGTGAGGAGGTGGCCAAGAATGTTAATGCAATGTTAGGCTCATGAGAGACACGGTTAGTTTAAACATAGCACTTTTGACTTCATGATCCCCTACCAGCCCAGCAATGGTGACTCAGTAATCACAAAAGACTCTTCTCTCAGTCCCCCAGGATGCATTTCATTTAGATTTGGTAACTTGAACTCATGGAAAAGTTCTCTTGCCATCTCCTTCCTTATGTTCACATTCAATTCATTGTTGATGATTTTTCTTCTATCCTTCCCAGTACAAAGATCATCCTCAGTGGAAAAGGAGAACAGGAGCAAAATACTAGTCAAGTAGATCCCGTTTCTTTTTTTTTTTAATTTATTTTGTTTACTTTTAGTTTAGAAGATTCAATTCCACAATCCCTTGAGTTTCAAATTTTCTCCCCTCCCCCCCACCATGGTGGCATGTAATCATGTATAGGATGTAGATCCCATTTCTTGTGTTTGTTTGTTACAATACCGAGACCCCAAGAGGGGGATGATATTCAAGTCTGCTACGGAAATGATAGTCCCACTATGCACTACCCAACTCAGTATCTGGAGTACTATTTAGTCTAAGCGTCACATGTTCCTTTTACTTTTGTTTAAGATTGTATTAATATACTTTTTAGATCACCCAAACTTGTGGTTTCTCCCTTAGGGTCATAGATGATGAAAAGAAGGAAATAAGTATTTATTGTTAAATAAATTAAGAGGGTGGGGGGAGGGAAAAAAGATATTTACATGATAATTTTTTTGTATATTTGAAAGGAATAGCAATTTCTACATAGTAGTTTTACAGCTTCATGTGAATCATATTTTTAATTATTTTTATAAAATGCTCATTTTATTCCATAGATTAAAAATAAAATAAATTTAAAAACAATATATAAATATAGGTTCAGTAACTTATGTCCTTTTATCATAGTTTTCCTGTTTTTTTCTAATATATTCTTTTATTCTTTTCCATTTTGTAAGTGAGTTTACAAGCCCTGAAAGCAAGAAACATCCATCTTAGGATGATAATTAGAGTGACAGGCAGTATTAAAGTGCTGGGTCACATCATGGCATACATATTCCTCAAAATACTAAAGAATTCATCATTTAATACTGATGATAAGTCACTGATCTGCTTGGATATAACAACTGGTATCCCAGAAGCCAGATGTCCCTGAGAGGAAGGTATATCTCTCAGGGTGGCACAGTTCTCTGGCCCATGTGTCCCCTGAAAGGCCCAAGAAGATGTATATGGGTTGGAGCTTCCCTGGGATACTAGTCTGGAGAAAGGACAAAGCTGAAGTTGAGTTGATGGTCTCTTGGTTGGTGAAGAGCCAAAGTGATGGCTTTGGGGAATGCCATACCCTGAGCAAGCAACCTCAGGTATTAAAACCGCCCTCTGCCTCTCTATGAATCTGCTACTTGTTGGGCCAGTTCCCTGTTTAGACTCACCTGGTCCTGACCATGAGGCAAACCTGATTTCAGTTGGTGGTGATAACTCATAGTTGGAGAGGTATTTTGTGAGGGCCTCTTTGAGAATTTGACTTGGAGATGAATTTTCGAGGTGCATGTGTGTTCTTGAGCTGGTAGAATCTGGAGAATCCAGCTTTTTCAATTCTGCTAATTTTCTAGTTCTTTGGTTTTGAAACCAAACCTGTCTTCTAGACTCCTCAATATGGATCTTCCCCACAAATTATTCTCTTTCTTTTATACCAGGTTATAGATTTCTTTGAAAATACTTCATAAAAATTCTAATTTACTCTTTGTTAAATGTTAGAGAAAATTGTGCTTAGTATTCTCTTCTGAAAAATTGTTATCCATCTTCCCCAAAGAGTTAAAATATTGGATCCAAATGGTAGGAAGTACTAGACTATCATAGTTTCTATATGATGTTTTTTTCCCTAGTGGGATTAAAAATACTTTTATTATTCAGTAAGAAACTTTTTACTATTCTCAGTAAGTCAAATATGTGAAAACTAAATTTAAGCTCTGTGCTAGATGCTGAAAGATAAAAGATTTTAAAAAGACAGTTCTGACTCTCAGGGAGCTTACAATCTAATAGTTTCCTATTTCTATAAAAGCTAATTGAATTCATTTCCTTACTCTTGAGGGATTGTAATTCCTTTGATAATTGTCATTAAGAGGTCATTTTCTTTTATATCTTCCCTAATGTCTCTCTTGATAAATTTTGGAATCTAAAATGTGTAATAATATAAAAAGCTTCCTAATTTTTAAATAACTTGCCAACTTTGATGTATGTGTGACATGCAGCAGAAAAGCTCAATATACATCAATGAAACAACTCCTAGCTATTATTTCTTTGTATTTTCAGATCCTGGCAGAATGCTATAGACTTAGTACATATTTATTAAATATGTGCTGAATTAGATAAAAAAAATGATATGATTCATGTCCAAATCATTTAATATATTTTTCTTTAAGTTTTTTCAAGTAACAACTTTATAAAAAAGTGATCAAACAAAAAAAAATCAACAACAAAAAACCACAAATCTATCAAATAGATTTCTATATAATTCAGCAAAACAAATTCCTACATTAGCCAAGAAAAGTATACTTCTTTCTGATTTTTAAAATCATCACCTCTTTATTAGGAAGTTAGTGGCATGTTTTACCTTCATTCTTTTGGACTTAAATTCTAAAGCCTTTTGAAGCTGTTTTTCTCTATTATTTTTGTGAAAACTGTTCTAATTCTTCTTGTTTCAGTGCATCAGGTCATAAAGATCTTCCCAGTTTTCTCTGAAGCTGTCCACTTTTTCATTTCTAATGGCACAGTGACATCCCATTACATTCATATACTACAATTTGTTTCACCTTTCCTCAATAGGATACATCCTTAGTTTCCAATTTTTGGTTACCATGCTACAAATATTTTTGTAGCTTTAGATCCTTTTCTTCTTTCTTTGGGGCACAGATCTAGTAGTGGTATAAATTTGTTGAAAGGCGTACACAGTTCAATTATGTTGTGGGTATGGTTCTAATTTGCTTTCCAGAATGGCAGAGCCAATTCAGAATTCTATCAACAGTACATTAGTGTACTTTTTTCCTCATGGCCCCTCCAACATTTGTCATATTCCTCTTCTGGCATCTTTTCTAGTCTGCCAGATATAAGGTAGAATGTCAAAGGTGCTTTGGTTTTCATTCCCTGAAATAATGATTTCGACCATTTTTCAAATGATTATGGATAACATGCCTTTCTTCTTTAGAAATCTGATTATTCATATCCTTTGAATATTTATGTAGTGGGGAATGGCTCAGCCTTATAGATTTAAATCAATTTCTCATATATCTTGAAAAGGAGACCTTTATCAGAGAAACTTATTTCAAAGATCTGTTCCTTTTTCTAATTTTTATTATATTAGATTTACATAAAATTAAAAATACAATTAAATTGTTCATTTTATTTTATCTGATCCTTTCTGTTACTTATTTAGTCATAAGCCTTTCCTCTATTCATAAATCCAAAAGTTAATTTCTTCCTTGATGGACTCTTTTACTTGGAGCTTATCATGATATATTGTGTGAAGTGTTAGTCTAAACCCAGTTTCTGCCAGATTGCTGTCTAGTTTCCCCAGCAATTTTTGTCAAATATTGAATTCTCCTCCCAGTAAATGGGGTATATGAGTTTAAAAAACTCATAGTTACTGTATTTATTCTGTATGCTATGCCTCTAATCTAGTTTACTGGTTGAACCCTCTCCTCCCTCATAAGTACCAAATCATTTTGATGATTACTGCTTTATAATACAGTTTAAGATTTGATTCTGATGGATATGCTCACTTCCCTCATTTTTCCTTATTACCTTTGTAACTCTTCACCTTTTCTTCCTTCATACGAATTTTATTATTTTTTTGGTTCTATAGGATATTGTTTCGGGTGTTTGATTGGTACAGCACAGAATACGTAAATTCATTTAGGTTGCATTTTCATTTTAATTTATTCAGCTTTACCCACCACAAGCAATTAATGTTTCTCCAATTATTTAGGTCCATATTTCTGGAAAGAATGTTTTAATAATTAAATTTATTTAGTTCCTTGGTAAATCTTAGCAGATATGCTCTAAATGTTTTATTACTTCTGTAGTTACTTTGAATGGGATTTAATTTTTGTTCTTCCTTCTAGATTTCCTTGTATGTATGTATACACATACACATACACTCACATACACATATGAATTCTGATAATTTATGTATATTTAACTTATATCTTGAAACTTTGATGGTGTTACTAATTATTTCTCTTAATTTTAGTTGGCTTTTTAGGATTTTCTAAGTATATCATATCATTTGTAAAAAGCAATATTTTTGTTTAGTTTCTTCTCTCAATTTCACTTTCTATGCCATTGCTGTAGTCTTATTATTATGTGGCTAGAGTATTGAAGCTTCAACTTCAGTATTTTATCTTCCAGTGAATAGTCTAAATTAATTTCTTTAAGTATTGACTGATTTGATTTCCTTCCAGTCCAAGGGACTCTGAAAAAGTCTTTTCTAGCACCACAGCAGTTTGAAAGTGTTGATTCTGCAGAGTTCAGCTTTCTTTATAGTTCAACTCTCACAGCCATTCATTATTACTAGAAAAACTATAGCTTTGAATAAGCAAGGTGGCATCTGTATGGGATCGAGATTTCTCATAGCTTTCCTTCCAAGAAGCCAACATCTTTTAGTTTCATGGCTGCAGTTGCCATCTGTAGTGATCTTTACGCCCAAGAATACAAAATCTGACCCTGCTTCCTGACATTTCTTCTTCCTTAATTTGCCAGGAAGTGATAGAACCAGTTGCCAAGATTTTAGGTTTTTTTTTTAATATTAAGCTTCAAACTAGCTTTTTACACTCTCCTCTTTCACCCTCATCAAGAAGCTTCTTAATTCCTTGTTACTTTCTGCCATCAGAGTGGTATTATCTACATATCTGAGATTGTTGATATTTCACCTGTCAACCTTAAATCTACCTTTTGATTCATTCAGCCTGGCATTTCACAAGATATATTCTGCATATAAGCTAATTAACCAAGGTGATAATATACAGTCTAGTTGTACTCCTTTTCCAGTCTTAAACCACTGTTGCTTCTTGACTGGCATGAGGTTCCTCAGGAGACAAGTAAGATGATCTGGTATATCACCTCTTTGAGGATTTGTCACATTTTGTTGTGATCTATACTGTCAAAGACTTTAGTGTAGTCAATGAAACAGAAGTGATGATTTTCTGGAACTCTCTTTCTTTCTCTACAACCCAGAAAATATTGGCATTTTAGCCTCTAGTTCCTTTTCAAAAACCAGTCTGCTCTTCTGGTAATTCTCTATTCACATATTGCTGAAGCCTAACTTGCCGAATCAACATAGAAATCAAATTTATTACATACTTTGCCACCAAAGGTGGTGAAACTCTATATAGTCAGTTAAAACAAGACCTGGAGCTGACTGTGGCTCAGATTATGAGCTTCTTATTGTAGAATTCAGACTTAAATTGAAGAAAATAGGGAAAACCTTTGGATCTAATAGGTGTGACAATACCCTTATGAATATTAAGTGGAAATGATGAATATATTTAAAGGATTAGATCTGGTAGGTAGAGTGCCTGAAGAACAATGGACAGAGGTTCATAATATTCTACAGGAGGCAGCAACAACAAAAACAACAATAAAATCCAAAGAAAAAGAAGAGCAAGAAAGCAAAATGACTGTCTGATGAAGCTGAAGAAATAAGGAAAGTAAAAGGCGAAAGAGAAAAGCAAAGATATAACCAACTGAATGCAGTATTCCAGGGAGTAGTAAAGAGATAAGAAAGTTTTCTTGAATGAGCTAAGTCAAGAAATAGAAGAAAACAATAGAATGGGAAAGACAAGAGATGTCTTCAAGAAAATTAGAGCTATCAAGGGAAAGTTTCATGCAAAAATGGACATGATAAAGGACAAAAAATCATGGGAATTTAGCAGAAGCCAAAGAGATTAAGCAAGAATACTCAAAAGAACTATAGAAGAAAGATCTTAACATTGCTGATAACCAAGAGGGTGTGATTACTGATCTAATGCCAGATATCCTGGAGAATGAAGTCAGGTGGGTCTTGGCAAGAAGTGGATTGAAGGTGACAGAATTCCAACTGAGTAAAATAAAACCCTAAAACATAATGTCATTAAATGCTGCATTTAATATGCCAGCAAATGTGGAACTGTGGCCACTAGGTTGGAAAAGATTAGTTTATGTACCAATCCTAAAGAAGATAATTGTCAAGGAATGTTCAAATGACTGAACACAATTGTACTTATTTCACATGCCAATAATATTTGCTTTAAGCTCTATGTGAACTGAGAATTACCGGAAGAGTAGGTTGGTTTTCTAAGAGGCAGAGGAACTAGAGACCAAATTGCCAATATTCCCTAGATTATGTTTGGCCTGAACCTCCTTAAAAATTAACAAGCCTTTAGAATTGATTATGTGAGTGAATGGAATGCGTAGTCTATGTACTTTGCTAGTAATATTTTTACTTTTATTACAGTATTCTGTACATTAGTTTTCTCTTACTGCAGCCTAACATCCCATAAACTTTTAGGTTGACATGTATACAGTTGCCACATATCGAAACTAGAAAACATTTAGCTCCCCATCCCAAACCTTCAGCATGTTCAAAGGAACCCTAGTCAAACCATGCCTTTACCTGAATGAATTCCACACTTCTCTCTTACCTTTAAAAGTTATGGCATGCATTGTCAATGTAGGACTTGTGCTCCTTAAGAGTATCTTGCACTTGTGAAATTGATTTTTTTTTGCCAACTAAGAGCAGGACTAAAACAAGGGGAGTCATTGATCTCTTTGAGTAGGAGGATGCCATGAACAATATAATATTTTCAAAGCTGATGCCCCCTATACCCAAGTTAAGTAGTTAAAGGATATGAACAAACAGTTCTTAAAAGAATAATTGCAAACTTAACGATCATATGTTAGAATGCTTCCAATTACAAATAATAAGAGATCTGCAAATCAAAACAACCTGGAGGTTTTACCTCACACATTGTGCGTTGACAAAAATGACAAAAATGGGCCATAGTCAGTGTTGGAGGGATTGTGGGATGATAGGCACACTAAGGAATTATTGACAGGACTATCATTTTATAATCATTTTGGAAGGCAATTCAGAATTATTAAAAATAGTCTCTAAGATGTTTATAACTTTTAACTTAGCTGTCTCTAACCTTTAACTTCCAAGAAGATCATTGACAAAAAGAAAGTCCCTATACACACCAAACAATTTATACCAGCACTTTTTGTTGTCTGTAAGAACTGGAAACAAGGTAGATGACCTTTGAATGGGGAATGACTAAAAAAATCATGGTAGATAAATACCATGGAATATTACTATGCCATAACAAACAGTGATCATGATTAATACAGAGAAGTATGGAAAGAGTTTAATAAACTGATGCAAAGTGAATTAAGGAGAGCCAGAAAACAATATATATATGTATATGTATATATATATATGTATATACGTCCATATCAATGTAAATGGAAAGAATGACAGTCACAAAAACAATTGAAGATTAATGCTGCAAATTACAAAGAGCAAATATGATGCCCAAAAAGAGATAGGTGAAGATTCCTTTCCTTATTCTTTTGCAGAGTTTGGAGGTGGGATCCACAGATTTGGAACATTGCATATATTATGTTTTTTTTTTTTATTGTTTTTCTGATTTCCTCCTCTTCCTTTGAATTTTTTTTTTTACCTTTTTATAAAGGATAGCTTTCTTGGAGGGAAAGAGGGAGAGATATAGATGGAAACTTAGGAGATATAAAAACAAAAGACATCAATAGAATCTATTTTAAAAAAGAAACTGACATAATTTGAAGATGACTGGACAGATAGAAGCAGAATATTGGTCTTTGTTGGCTATGGTTAGCTAAATATGGCAATCGTTATGTAAGAATTGGGAATGTGAGAGATGGAGGGGACATTAGACATGATATAATCCATCTTTCTCCTTGGGCAGGTGAAGAGACTGAGAGAGGTTCAATTACTTATTCTAGGTCATAGGGCTAGTAAGTGGCATGGAATTAGTATTAGAACTTCATTGTGGCACACTGCCCCAATTCAGCTCACAAGGTGGGAAAGGGTGAGAGCTACCACCCATTGGTTTTTTCCTATGTAGATATCCCCTTTTAGGCTTCTCTTTCTTACAACAAAATGGCAGCAGACTTGAGCTTTGGTAACTTTGTTGCTTACAAATGAAAGGAGAATAGACTCTCAGGTGATGATGTAGAAGCCAGGGAGAGGGTGTTGTGAGGGAACTCTCAAGAGGACATTGGGAACAACTGCCAATTTTCACAATATGGTGAAAGTCTTGTGGCATTCTGAACTTTTATCATGCAATTCTAGGGAATCATTTAAGGAGTTCACATTTGTTTCGCATAGTCAGCAATTTCACTAGTCAGCATAGCACCCTCTGTGGCTCACCGAGCTCTTAAAAGGTTTGAGATAATGTGGTTCATTTTCCTCTTTACCTTCATGGAGGCACTAACAATGATCTGAGGAAAACTCTCCTTCCATCCTTGGCAAACTTTCTGTGCACTCTTCCTTGATCAGGCTTGCTGTTCAAAACAAAGGAAATAATTTCTCTTGACATACATGGCCTTTGGCCAAGCAACTTGTTGGCACTTTGGGGAACAGCATGTATGATAGTCTCTGGGAGTTTCACAGCAGCTTGCTTCTTATTGTGGCCACTAGCCTTGCCTCCAGAGTTTCCTGGCTGAGACTTCTTGAAGAAGGTCTTGGGTTGGGGGGGATGCCAAAGTGCTCTGAGCTCTTTTGAAGAAAAATGCCAGCCCCTGTCTCTGTACATGCCCTTACTTTGGTCCTTGGTTTAATAAATGTCTTGCAAGCAACTCTGCATGTTTGTGTGTGTGTGTGTGTGCTGGCACCTCCATAAAGCAGGTGTATCTCCATTGGCATCTGGGAAGAACTAATAGGCATTTGAGGCTGCAGCTTCAAATATGCACATATAGCAAATGTGCTCAGGCTTCGCAATCACTTTGTCAGTTGCCCTTAAAATTGCAGTGGTTAATGCTTGTCTAATAATTTTAGCCTTAAATAGGAAGTTGATTGTATCTGGAATTTGCCTTGTACCAATGAGAGTGATGTTTTCATTTTTCTTGGTGTATTCATCTCTCTCCTTCCTTGCTCCTTTTAACAATAAAAACTCATGCTGTTTTCAGCCATTATCATTTTTCTCCTGATAAACCATCTGTGACATAGAGACCCTGAAGCCGGGAGCCCTGGCCACAATGCTCAATAGAGTGTGCATACAGCTTGTTCAGAGGTAACCGCTGTAAAAAATCAGCTCCACTGCCGCATTGGTATGCCTCCCTATTATGCTGTCTCTCTTTTTCCTTCTTTTTTATTCATATAATGTAATGTACATTCACATTCATTCAGCAAGAGTTGTCTTCCCTGTCTATAGTGTCTGTGTTTGAGACCCACATCCAGCCCTTGTATTATTGTTCACAACATTTCTCTGTCTGTTATTGCCATTAAACATAATCAAACCTCAAGAAGCACAGTCAGCTAGTCACCTTCATGAGTTATTTGTCTTCTTGTTAGCATTACTCCAAATGACCTAGATCTTGCCCTCAATTAATCCATCAATCAACAAGTACTACTAAGCTCTCACCATGGGCTAGCTAGGCACTGCTGCAGGCAATGGGGATACGAAGACAAAATGAAACAATCCCTGACTTCAATGAGCTTACATTCAAGTGGGGAAGACAACATTTGCATATACAAATAATATACAGAATATATGCAAAATGAATGACTATAAAGTAGTTTGGGAAAGCAGTGCACTAGCAGTGTGGGGGACCAAGAAAGACTTGATGAAGAAGGTGGCCCTTGAGCTGAGTTTTGAAGGAAATCAAAGATTCCTAGAGGGTGGAGGTGAGGAGGGAGTATATTCTAAACGTGGGGAAAGGGCAATGAATAAGCAGAGACAGAAAATGGAATAGAGGGGTGTTTGTAAGAGTGTGGCTCTACCCCAGAATGTGAGGAGGGAAATAAACTTAAGAAGACTGGAAAGGTCAGAAGGGTCCAAGTTGTTGAGAGTTTTAAGAGACAAACAGAGGAATTTACATTTGATTCTTGAGGTAATTAGGAGACTCTGAAGTTTGATGAAGGGAAGGGTGATAATAATCAGACTTCTGCTTTAGAAAAATCACTTTGGCAGCTGTGTAGAGGATGGATTGGAGAGGGGGAGAAATGAGTCATTGAGAAGAAATGAGATTGTTGTAGTAGTCTAGGCAAAGTAATAAGGACATGAACCAGGGTGATGGTAGTGTGAGTACAGGGAAAGGGATGTATGTGAGAGATGTTATGGCACTATAAAGGACAATGCTGGTGATTGATTAGAAATGGAGGTGAGTGAGAATGAGGAATTGAATGTGACATTGAAGGGATAAGCTTGAGTGAGTAGGAGGATGGTGGTATCCCCATAAAAACTGGGGCAGTTTGGAAGAGGGAGAGGTTTGGGGGTGGGGTCTATAATGACATTTTGGCTTTGAGATACTTACAGGTTTGCATCCTTTTCAGCTACCCATCTAGGCCACCTCAGTATTTATCTCTTGCTTCTGACCTGCTCCTCCTCAACCGGATCAGCACCCTACACACTGGATCTGGGAGCTGGACTTCTAAACCTAGGGCTTCCTGAATTCATACTCCTAATTCTTGAGGAGCTCCTATTCTAAGGCCCAACCCAGCTGATTGGAGAGTGTGCGCAAAGTAACCCACTTAGCTCACTGTACCTGCTGACTCTACCTAGACATCAGATCATGTTTCAATCTTAATTCCCAATCAGCCTTTCACCAAAACTATCTCACCATCTGCCTGCCTTCTTGTACATAACCCTCCCCCCACCTCCGATAGACACACGTCTTCTACTCCTCCCCCAAAAGAAAACCTCCCTTCCCTCTTTGCCTCTCCTCCTTATGCATTATTCTTCTCAATTAAAATGTAAGCTTCCTGAGGCTAGGGAATTTACCAAAAAAAAAAAAGTATCCCTAGCATTTAGCATGATATCTGGTACTTACCAAGTGCTTAATACTTGCTTTTTCATTCATTTATTCATTCAAATATCCAGTTGCCTGTTGGATGTGGGACTAAAGGTCAGAAGATAGACTAGAACTAGAAGTCATGTATAGAGAAGACAGTGGAACCCATGGGAGCTGAGGAAGTCACCAAGGTAAAATGGAAAGAATAAAGAGAAGAGGGCCCAGGACAGAACCTTGGTTGGGGGAATATACCCACAATTAATGGCCATGTCATGGATGATGAATCTGCAAAGGTGACAGAGGAGTGCTTAGCCAGATGGGAGGAAAATAGTGTCAGGAAAACCTAGAGAAGAGGGTGTACCTAGTAGGTGATCAATAATCACAGTTAAAGGCTTCAATGATTTCAAGAAGGATGAGGACTGAGAAAAGACCATTACATTTGGTGATCAAATGATCATTGGTAACTTTGGAAAGAGCAGTCTAAGATGAATTATGAGGTTGGTAGTCAGATACAGGGGATTCAGAAGACATTAAAAAGAGAAGTGGAGGCACCCAATGTAGATAGCTCTTTCAAAGAGTTTGGCTGAGAAAGAAGAGATATAAAATGATAGGAAGGATAGTACCTTGATGAAGGGTGTTTCTTTTTTGAAGATGGGGGAAATATGGACATATCTATAGGCAGCATGAAAGGAGCCAGTAGATGAAGATTAGAGAGAGAGTATGGAGGGGATGATAATGTGGGAAATGTGCTGAATAAAATGGAGGGTGATTGAGTTAAGGATCCAGATGTAGATCATCCCCAGTTTGAGTAGTGATAGTCTTAAAATGCAGAATGAGACATGCATTTTTGGACATGGCCAATAGGAGAATTTATTTTCCTTGATTTTGCATATTTACAAGGGCATTTTCCCCCCCCAGTGGAGTGGAAGATTTGTGATATAGAAAAGCGTATTAACAAATATTTATTTTAAAAAATATTGCATGTAGATTAGTTGATCATGGTAAGAAGGGCCACTTCTGCATCAAAGACTGGAATAAAGTAGGGTATGCCAGATAAAGAGGAATGGATTTCAAGTGGAGAGGTGAGGAAAAAAGGGCATTCTTAGGGCATTCTTTGATTTTTTTCTTTTCTTTTCTTTTTTTGTGTGAAGTATGAGACAAGAATCAGATAAGAGTGTCTGGAAGAAGTGGAGCTAGAGGTTTGAGGAAAAAAAAAGATTTGGAATAGCTGTCAGAGAGTGGGCTAGAAAATCAATGAGCAAAGATCAAAAGGATTGCTTTGCTGCAGTGAGTCACAGTTAATATTAGGTAACATTAGTTTGGAGGGGATCCAATCATTAGCATGGGCACACTTCCACTGGCTCTATTCAGAAGCATATATGTAGGAGCAGATGAGGCAAATGGTGAGGATAATCTGAACTGGGATTTTAGTGAAGTGTGAGCTTTGACAGGACACAGGAGCAAGGGATTCAAGAATGGAGGAGAACGAAGAATACAACTAAGTGGTAATGACTGAGAAGGAAGCAGATGATAGCTAGAACAGGGGTGATGGTATGGAAAAATACAGAAGGGTAGAGAGATTGAAAGTCATGGTGATGATAAAGAATAAGTTTGAGAGAAGTGAGACATGGAGATGTAATGACAAGGGGATGGGATGAATATTTAATTAAGCATCAAGGTACTGCCGTGGTAGTACCTTTGGAAGTAGAAATGAGGTAAAGTTAATCAGTTAGTCAGCAAAAATTTATTATGTGCCTGCTACATGCCAGACACTTTGATAAGTTCTGGGTATACAAAGAAAGACAAAAATACGGCTCCTGCCATTAAGGAGTTTACATTCTAATGTGTGAGACAGCATGCAAATACATGTGCATACAAGATAAGTAGAGTGCAAATGGAGAGGAATTTCATAGGGAAAGTACTAGTAGTCTGAGTTGAGGGGAACCAGGAATAGCCTCCTGTGGAAGGTAGGATTTAAGTTGAATCTTGAAGGCAGGCAGGGGACCTAGAAGGCAGAAATGAGGAGGGAGAGAGCATTCTAATTTTGGGGGATAGTCAATGAAAAGGATCAGAAGTAGAGCATCCTATAAGAGGAACAGCACATGATCAATATTGCTCTATCATAGAGAACATGTAGGGGAGTAAAGTATAAGAAGCCTGGAAATCTGGGAATGGACCAGGTTGTGAAGGACTTCAAATGCTAAACAAAGGATTCTGTATTTAAGCCTGGAAATAATTGGGAGCCACGGGAGTATATTGAGCAGAGGAATGGTATGATAAGACCTGCATTTTAGGAAAGTCACTTTGGCAGCTGAATAGAGGATACATTGGAATAGGGAGAGACTTGGGGCAGAGCAATCGTTTAGAAAATTTTTGCAATAGTCCAGGTGCTAGACAATGGCAATTAGCCAAACTAGGAGAGGGGAAAAAAGTAACAGTATTGACAGTATCCAGGAAAATGATCACTGTGAGTGGTCCCCAGAAACAACCAAATTATTTTAATTTAATCAACTTTGTGGCTGTATGAGCCAAGAGAAGATGGTGTATATGAGACATATGAAGGTAGAAATTTTATAAGACTTTGCAACAGATAGGGTGAGTGCAAGAAAATAGGAATGACACAAAGATTGTAGACTTGGGTGACTGGGAGGATGGTGAGTGGTGTCCTTAAAGGTAATAGGGATTTTGGAAAAAGGAGAGATTTTTTTTGGGAAAGATAATGAGGTTTTTTTTTGGACATGAGCTTTAAATGCCTAGCGATAGCTCATTTAGATGTCCAAAAGGTGCTTGATGATACAGGTCTGGGACTCAGGAGACTCAGTGGGACTGGAGATAGAGGTCCAGAAAATCATCTTCATAAAGATGAAAACAAAACCTCTGATATCTGAGGAGATAACCACATGAAAGATAGTAGAAAGAGAAATGGACTTGGGACAGAGCCTTGAGAGACACTCAAGGTGAGCAGGTTTGACTTGGCTGAAGATCCAGCAAAAAAGAGACATTTCAATCTCCTTTTCACTAGTAGTCAGACAGATAGGAAGAGAACTGGGAGAAAACAGTGTCATGAAAATCTAGAGAAGAGAATCAAGAAGATGTTGACAAACAGTGTTAAGCATGGATGAGAGGTCAGGAAGGATGAGAACTGAGAAAAAGTCATTAGATTTAGCAATTCATTAGGACATAGGAAAGTGTAGTACTAGAAAAGAAACTGGTGGGTAGGTGGCCCAGTGGATAGAATAATGGATGTAGAGTCAGGAAGTTAACAAGCGTTTATTAAGCACAGTGCTAAGGGCTTTAGAATTATTATCTCATTAAATCCTCCCAACAACCCTGTAAGGTAGGTGCTGTTATTATCCCTCTTTTACATTTGGGTAAACTGAGACAGATAGAAATTATGTGACTAGTGCAGGGTCACAAAGCTAATAAGTGTATGAAGCTGGATTTGGTTTCAAGTCTTTCTGACTCCAAGGCCAGTGCTCTATCCACGGGAATACCTAATTTTCTCAGGAAGAGTTAAGTTCAAATTCAGCCTTTGACAATGACTTGTGACACTAAGAAAGTCATTCAATCTCTGTCTGCTTCAGTTTCTTCACCTGTGATATGGGAATAATAAGAGCACCTGCCTCCAATGGTTTTCATGAGGATCAAACGAGACAATATTTGTAAAGTGAAGTACGAAATGAATGTTAGTTATTACTAAAGTATGTCTTAGGGGATGGTGCCATCTGAGAGGAGCCAGGCTTTAATGAGGGCAGAAGAGGGAAGAAGTATGAGAGGATGAACTCTGACATGGAAAGCAGTTTGTTATTTATAAAACAGGATTTCCAGAGGGCACGGGGGAAAGTAAAATTTTCTAATTTTGTATAAATTTAATGTTGTTCATAATTATTAGAGTTCTGTAGTAAATTTATGTTTATTAATTATTTGATACACATATATTAGAACGGTGTGCTCAAATTTTTTTTATTTATAGAGGTACACAATCAAAAGTTGGGAGACCCATATTCTAATGTCTCTATGAACTCTACATTTTTAATTTAATATTGATATATTCAAATCAAATCTTCAAAAATGATAAATGTCAACAGTAAATTTCATTTAAATTAGAGCTTTTTTGTTTATGGGCCATTTCATATCTAAGCTGCCTCCTCACTCTTCATGATGGAGCATCATGACCAATGTCGAGGACTGAACTTAGGGTGATAAACCTCATAGTTTAATTCACAAGTTACATCCTGATAAAATTTGAGATGACATTTTATTTATTTAAAGACCTACATGGTCTTTTGTTAAATATATTATCTTTTTATTTTAATTTAATTTATTTTTAGTTTATGGAATAAAACAAGCATTTCTATAATATAGTACAATAAAAAAGATGATTGTGCATGAAACTGCAAATCTAGTGTGCACAACTCACTATTCCTTTCAAATACACAACAAAATTATGATGTAAATGTTTTTTTCATCCCTCCCCTCCTGTCCTAAAGATGGCTCCCATTATACACACATACATATATACATATATGTATACATAGTATACATGTAAAATTATTCTATACATAACTTCTATTTCTCAGCCATTTTTCTGAACACGGATAGCATCTTCATATGTCATTTATAGTTAATCTAGGTATTTATAATAGTCAAAATGACTTATTTACTCAAAGTCATTCTTATAACAATGTTGCTATTACTGTATACAATGTTCTCGTGGTTCTCCTCATTTCACTCTTCATTATTTCATGCAAATCTTTCCATGACTTTCTAAAATCATTGAGCTCATCATTTCTTAAGGCACAGTAGTATTCCATCACAATCATATACCACAACTTGCTCAGTTATTCTTTATTCATCCATTCAAAATCTTTGACTAGTGTCTAGCAAACATAATTCTTTTCATTGCAGGATCTTTGCTCATAAAAGCATAAAAAATCCTCAATTATGAACATTAATATCATGTAGATCATCAAAAAGACAAGAGCTATAGAATAATTTTGGTCTACATATGCAGAATTAATGCTAAATTTAGTGGCAAACATAAAAAATTGAATAAGACATTAAAACAAACTTCTAAAGGGCAGCATGTTCTGCTTGGCAGTGAAAGCAAAGACTCTAGACCATTTCTCTGTTTCACCAGGTAGAACATCATAGAATTATACAGATGATCATACCAAATCATGAGAGTTACTCTCCCTCTGCTGACAGTTCCAATGATGTGGAACTTATTGAAGAAGACTTTCTCAATAGCTTGTGGGCAAGACTTGACACAAACTGAAGAGAGGAGCTCTTTCCTGGGGCAGGTGTCTGTGATTGATCCAAAGGGCTGGCCAAACCACAACAATCTAATTTATGTTGAATGGCTTTGGGGATGTTCTCATAGGGACTTCCTTTAATCCTATCTTTCCCAATGTTCCAGGGACATTTGCCTAGGATTTCTTGTATATTTTGCTTTAAAACATCTGGATCCCAATACTTACTTTTTACCTTAATGTAGGCTGAATGAGGGCAACTAGGTGGCACAGTGGATAGAGCACTGGGCTTGGAATGAAGAAGACTCATTTTCATGAGATCAAATCTGACCTCAGACACTTACTAGTTTGTGACTCTGGCCAAGTCACTTAATCTTATTTGCCTCAGTTTCCCTAATTGTAAAATGAGCTGGAGAAGGAAATGGCAAATTACTGCAGGATCTTTACCAAGAAATCCCCCAAATGAGTCACAATAAGTTGGACATGAGTGAAATGATTGAACAACAAAATATGAATGCCATTTTGGATCCACAAGAAACATAGCGTGAGGGGAGCTTTCAGAGAGAATCTAAAACAAGCAAGCTTTATTGAAGGGAAACATGCCATAGAAAAGACTATAAGAGATAATCATGGAGGATGGAAGTAGCTCAGTAGCACCAGGACCACTGGGGGGAGTGGGTCCATAGAGCATTCTTATCTGAGTTAAGCAGGTCAAGACATGGGGAAGAGGGAGTTGGGAAGCTTGAACTTGGTGTATGAGTCAAGGTTCAGTGACTAGTGTTGATTCATGCTGGGAGTAAGCCTGGAAAAGGGCTTTTGACTATTATGACAAGCTTTATTTGGCCCAGGAATCTCAAGGGATTTGGGTTTCTTTTTTTAGTGAGCCAGAAGGCTACCATGATTCTTAAATCTTATATTTGTGAGAATGGCTCCAGAGGGTGGAAATTATTTCATTGAATTTCTTTTGTCCTTAAAGATTTATGTAATTCTCATACACACACATCTCAAAGTAAACCTAGGGGGTAGGTGGTTCAAATAGAATTCTCCCAGTTTATAGGGTAAAAAATCTTGAGTGCCATAGAGGCTAAGATATTTGCCCAAGATCTCCCAGCACATTAACAGTGACATGGCGGCTACAGTCTTGCTCAGTTTTCCCAGTCTGGCTCCCTTTTCAAGCAGCACTCAAGTCTATGTATCTTCATTTCCTCTTCTCTCTTCTTCATTGCCTTCCGTGGCTCATCCTCTTCTACTCAACCCCAGTCGGTCAATGACATGAAGATAAATATAAAATAAGTGCCGAAAGGAGGGGGGAAATAAACATGTGCATCAACAAAATAATTCTTTGAAAAAGGCAGAAGAGACTCTAGCATGCTTATACACTGCCTGTCACTGAACACACAAGCATCTCTTTTTAGGCATGTTAGCTAACTCAGGAATCATGGCCGTGGACTCACCCATAGGAGCAATGCATCTCTTAGTGTCTGACGTAGTACTTGTACCTCTTTTCTCTCCTGTCTTCCCTCTTTCTTCTGTCTTCCCTCCTTCCTTCTCTTCTTCATCCTTCTTTCTCTTCCTTACCTCACACCTTTTGTCCAACCTCTGCTCTGGCTTTTTTCCTCAGTGTTAGTCCTACACAAGCTTTTACCATACTCAGAAACCTAGGGCATACTCTTCCATACCATCCATGGTGAGGAGTGGGAAAGCATTTGTAGAAATCTAGTAGGGAGGCACATATATGGGTAAACCCATGTGCCTGGAGCAGGGGTGGGGAACCTGCGGCCTCAAGGCCACATGTAGCCCTCTAGGTCCTCAAGCGTGACTCTTTGACGGAATCCAAACTTCACAGAACAAAACTTCAGTTAAAGGGCTGTGCTTGAGGACTGAGAGGGCCACATGCGGTCTTGAGGCTGCAGGTTCCCCACTTCTGGCCTGGAACCACTCACAACTCTGGAATGCAGACCTCAATGTCTCTGGTCCCTTCAGGAGCCTCTGTACCACACAAAGCTGTTTCTTTGCTATCTGCTCCCCTTTTGGTTCTCACTGTACTCCTGCTGGACAAAGCTTTTTCTCTTTTTTTCTTGAGTGGATGGAGCAGTGAACAATGATTCCAGCTCACAGCCTCCCTTTACACAGCACTGAGACAGTTACAACACTGCACTTGTTTCTAACAAACACATCCCTTGAGACATAAAATTGCCAAGTTCCTGAGGACGGCCCTCTAGTCAATGTGGCTAACCCAACCACTCTTTATTCAGCAGAATAAATTTTGTTTTCTATTAACTTCTAGCAAAGGAAATCTTCTCTAATAAGAGCACAGCTCTCAGCAAAATAGACGCAAAGCCTGTCTTCTCTGCTCTTATTCCTCCCTCTCAAAACACAGCCACAAAATGCAACCACACACCTCAGAAAGGTCATATAGACGGTATTAGAGAGTGGACAACTGTTCCCAATCATCCCAGCAGCTGAAGAGATCTCTCAGCCGACCCAATGTTTCTGCAGTCAATCAGCAAAACAATTCATTCCTCTCTTGCTATAAGCAGGCTCCCAACAAACAGGTGAATGATCAGCTGTCTCAGCTGGAAGCTGCTTCTCTCAGCCTTCCATGTCTTTTGTCCCCCACACATTCCCACCTTCCTCTCTGCTTTTTCTCTCAAAGTTTCTTCACTCTGGCTTCCTATCCCTTACATCAGAGGTTCCTCATGGTCAGTGACTTATCTTTACCCAAGAAGTAAAACTCAAGAAATCTGCTTTTCCATCAAGAATGAACCCAACAATCCTTGTATGATCTTCCGATCATCCTCAAATAGCTCTTAGATTTACAACATCTGTTACAATCTTCAAACCCCTTAAGAAGAAGAAGAAAAAAAGGAACTTACAAGATAATTTTGTTGCATATTTGAAAGAAACAGCAAGTTATGCACAGTACGTTTGTAGTTTTATGTACAATCTTTTTTTTTACTGTACTATATTATAGAAATGATTGTTTTATTCCATAAATTATAAATAAAATGAAAAAAAACACAATTAACAGCCACATGTCAATAAGATGATGGACCACAGTGCCCTGTAGCCATACTTACCCCAATTACTTCTCTGCCTCCAAACAAGTCCTCTCTGTATATTCATCTAAGAGGTGGTTCTCTATCTGGTCCTCAGGATAGACTGCTTATCCTCAACACTTTTTTTTTTAAAGAAACTGTTTCTTTTAAAGTTGGTTTTTAATCAGTTTTATTTATGTCTAATACTGGTTCCCTACTCCTGGTCTAATACCTTACACTAATCTTGATGGAGAAAAATAAAATGAAAAATCACAGTTTCCTTAAGTTATACTAAGTTATATTGAGCCCAATTCTCCTCTGCTTTAGCCAAGACTTTGATTTCTTCATGCTTTTGGTAATAAAAGATGACACTTGAAGCTTGCAAATGGGGAACACAAGAAGTATGTTCTCAGAAGGCAAATGTTCTTGTGAAATATGCTGTCTTTTCCAGGCAGATTGTCTGCTTTTCTGGGAAAGGTGATTTACCTTAAATGAGCCATGAGCAAAAGATGCTTACTCTCCTTGTTTTAGAGAAAGAGAGCACAATGCAGTGGAAAAAATAATGGATTTAGAGTCAGAAACCCTGTGCTCCAGCCCTAACTCAGCTATTTAATTTTTGTGTGACTTTGAGAGATATGTTAGTCTTTGTAGCGGATAATGGTATTAGCTTTAGTGTCAGGCTCAAATTCGTCTTGTGATATAAGCTGTGAGGCCTTGGGCAAGTCACTTTATGTCCCCAGGACCAGAAAATTCCCTAAGACCAATCTAAGAAGTCATAGATAAAATTTCAGAGATATAATTGATATGACATTTCTCATCTTCAAGATGGGTAGGTAGGAGGAAAGAAGTCAGATCTCAAAATTGTAAAAAAACAAAAAGAATGTTAAAATAAATAAATAATACATTAAAAAGTAAGTCATAGATGAGAAAACTCAGGCAATTTACTGAACTTCTTAGAGTCTCAATTTTTTCTGTAAGTTGAGAAGACTAATATTCATGCTACCCCTCTCCTAGGATGGGTGAAAAAATTGCTTTACAAATCGTAAAGCCTTATATAAATGTAAAATTTTATCATATTCATGTAAGCTATTATTATCATGATCACAATACAAAAATCAATGTGGGTTCAAAATAAAATGTTAGATGGTACCGATAGAAATATTTCTGAGGTCAAGATTACACCATGGTACCTATTTCACATAACAATAAAATAGTAGCTTATATTCATTTAATTCTATTGCATACACTGGTGAGGTTGATACAATTATCTTCATTTTGCAAGTGAGGACATTGAGGCAGAGGTCACAGACCTAATGTGTTTGATGCCTGATGTGAACCTGGAACTTTCTTGGTTTCAAGACCAGTACTCTATCCACCCTATCAATCTCTCTCTCCAGCGATCATTAGTCCCTGAAATATGAAGATATTTAATTGGTTTCTTGGTTAGATAAAAAGCATGGAAAAGAAATAAAACATTAGTAGGATTTCAGCATATTAGTATACTACAATGTTTTCTATAGCTCAATCGCTAGCATTGATGATGCAGGACCAAGAAGGAATCTAAGTCTGTTTTCTTCCTGGCTTTGCCCCCTTCCTATCAGAAAGACAAGTCCTGCTGAAATTTTTCGTTTGAAAAATCAACATGATAAAACAGGCAGCCCTTCCAATGTACTTGGGAAAAGTGGCTAATTGTGTAAGGCTCTGAAAACCCGGTCTGCTGGTTACCCATTAAATAGAGTTGGTTTGCTTAGTTTCGGCAGTAAAACTTACCGGAAAGTTATTTTATAATGTAATAGTTCTATGAACTTGCTTTAACTGAGAAGCCTTAGAATTCCTGGGATACTATTCATCATCTTCCCAAATGTGATATTATATGATGTAAGAGAATTATTGAAAATATATTTTTAAAAAAGCCTTTTTCTACTATCCTTCATTTGGAAAAGGAAATCATAAGATGTTAGAGGTCAATCCATTTTTAAAAAGCCTCATGAACTTTCATTTTGGGACTTTAAAACCTTTTGATTATGATACTATCTTTAGTTCACCTCTTCAGGATTCTTTGTCTTTAGATTTTCGAGTCATTTCAATAAAGGAGTAATGGCATTCATCTATAAAAATTGTAAAGGGAAGAGGAAAAGCAATGGGGTGGAAGAGGAAGGATGATTTGCTGTGTGACCTTGGGAGAGTTACTTAGCCACTCTTTCTCACTCTAGATCTGGCCTCCCGGAGGTGTATAAATTAGATCATTAGAAATTATAAAGCAACAAGAAAAGATCTGAAAGCTTCTGATTTAAAATGAGTATTTTGAAATAAATTCTTGTACATTTCCATAGGAAGAAATGCACACTATGGATGATGCTAAAGATTTAAGAGAAAAAGAAAAACAGTGCAAAATCATGTTAGCAATTTAATTTTAAAGTATCTTGAAGTCCTCACTGCCTCTGGAGGAGGTGTGAGTTCCCTGTTCATATGTTCATGAGTCAGGAGAGTGGACCTGGTCCGTTTGAGGTCTGCCTGCCCCTTGCCCTCTTCCTTTGCTTCCCCTTCCTGGTCCTTCCCTTCTTTGTCTCATCCTTTTCCATCTTTATCACTCTCCACCTTACTTTTTGCCTATTCTAACCCCCTTCCCTTGACCGACTGACAGATCTCTGAGGATCCTGTGTGTGCTTGTATGAAGGGGGGGAAAAAGTGCAACTGATCAATGTATTTGGAAAATGTGTGCAATGTGTAACACTTGGGACCTCTCTCTTCCAAGAAGGAGGGAGGGAAAAAAAAAAGTTAGCATAACAATATAACACTCAGAGGGCAAAATATTTGTGTCAGGAGACAGTTTTTCTGGGAACATTCCTGTTACTACAGCCCTGCTCTCTGTGGAAATGCATCTAGTCTCAGAACACTCAGAGGACAAGATATTTGTGATTTGTGGCATATGTTCTTTCTGAGAATATTCCAGTTGCTACAGCCTCGTTCTCTCTGGAAACACATCTAGTCTTAGAACACTGAGAACAGACACTTGGAGCATGATCCACAAAATTTGATAACATTTCAGTTGCCTCAGGCTTGGTCTCTGTAAAAGCTAATCTTGTTTGAGAAAACTCAGACCAATCATCCTGGTCATGTCCTATAAGAAATAAAGGTAAACTGAGGCACAAAAATGTAACTTGGTTGATCATATAACAAGCCTTCATGTGAACTCATGTGTTGTTTTAGACTGAGGTAGAGTAGCATCATCTTGTCAACAAAAAATATTAACTTATTAACCTGGTTTTGCTTTGCTGTGGGTTTCTCTGAGGAGGTTTTATAATATTTCAGGGCATGAGGCATGTTATCTGAGAATAAGAGACTTTGAAAAACCCAATTTATAGGTTTTTTATTTTATTGAAAAATGTGATTCATAAAGCCCTATCCTTTTGTTTGGACTTCATACAAACATTCTTCATGTCACTGGTAAACATATTGGGTCTCTTCACTTTGTATCTTGGGCAGCCAATATCTAACAGATCAATGAAAAAATGATTGTGTTAGTCCAATTGAGTATTGCCTTGTACAACAGTATAACATAATATCAGTACAGTATAATATAATATCAGTATAGTATAATATAATATAATTTTAATGTAGGTATGAGAGAATTCTTTTTTGATGAAAGCCTTCAAAAGAGGCTTTGTTTTACCCTGTCATAAACCAGGTCTCTCAAATGCTTCTCATTCTTTCATGAGGATGTAATGCTGGGAGTCTTCCATTTTCCTCCTTCATAATGATTAGCAGATGAGTTTGTTCTCTCTCTGAGTGTTATCCTTGTTTCCATGTCTCTCCCCTTGGCAAAGAGATTAAGTGCTTACTGGCTGAGCTAATTTCTAGCCTCTTCCAACCTTTTTTCTCAAAGGGACTGTTTTGCATTAGTCAAAATTCTTTTTTTTTTAATTTTATTTTAGTTTGCATCATTCATTTCCACAAGATTTTGAGTTACATATTTTCTCCCCTTCTTTCCCCTACCCACTGCCCCAAAACAGCCATCCCAGTGTTTCCCACCTGCCCCAGTCTATTCTCTCCTATGTCACTTTTCGATAGGGCAGGATGGATCTCCCAACCAC
>CM053583.1:188082237-188100742 GCA_028627135.1 Pseudochirops cupreus
TTTGAGTTGCTTTCCTTTAGAAAAGCAGATCCAAGAACCTGTGCTAGCAGCCGCCCTGGGTGTGTTGGGGTGCTTGCTGTTACACTGTCTCAGAGTTGTTTTAAATTTGCATTTCTCTAGTCAGGAGTGATGTAGAGCTTTTTTATATGACTATTCATAGCTTTGATTTGTTCTTCTGAAAACCGCATGTTCATATCCTTTGGCCATTTATCAACTGGGCAAGTACTCTCATTTTTTTTTAATAAATCTGGTTTGGTTCCTTATATATTTGAAAAATGAGGACATCAGAGGAACTTGCTGGAAAAAATTTTCTGTTTCCTGTTTTCCTTCAAATTTTGACTGAATTTAATGATTACCACTTTATAATATAGTTTGAAGTGTGGTATTGCTAGGCTGCCTTCCTTCACGTTGTTTTCCTTGTTTCCCCTTTTATTCTTGACTTTTTCTTCTTCCAAATGAATTTTATTATTTTTTTCTGGCTTGATAAAATAATTCTTTCACAGTTTGATTGGCATGCCACTGAATAAGTAAATGAGCTTTGGCCAAATTGGCATTTTTGTTATATTGGATAGGTTTACCCATGAGCATTTAATACTTCTCTAGTTGTTTATGTCTTTATTTAGGTGAAAAGTGTTTTGTAATTGTGTTCACATAGTTCCTGGATTTGTCTCAGTGGGTAGATTCTCAAGTATTTTATATTGATGACCTAAATATTAAAGTCATTTTAAAAAAGATGACAACGATCAGATCAGGTACTTTTTACATCAAAGGCTCAGGAGGTGAATTCTTAACTAAATGAGATAGTGGCTATCACAAAAGATCAAATAAATAATTTCACTTACAAGTGTAATGGGGGTTTAGCACATGTACAGGACTCCTGAAACAGCTTCTCTCCATGTGGATAAACTAAGGAATATGTTTCCAGAACAATCCAAATGACATTTAAGGGAGTCATCCTTGGACATACAATAACAAGTTCCAGTTGGCTAACCATTGGTGGAGGGGAATCCCTTTGGCTATGGAGGAATTCAAAATGCTTTAGTGGGTTTCCTTTATAACACTCTTAACTCTCTTTTGTCATCATTTATCCCTTTACAACAGTGTTATCAAACTCTAAGGGAAACTAAACCTTATATAATGATACCTGTGGCTTCATATTGACTTAGAAAACCACGTTAACAGTATATTCTTCTGTATTTTTATTATTTTGTTAAATATTTTCCAATTACATTTTAATCTGGTTCAGGTCCACCTGTGTTTGACGTCTCTACTTTAGGGCATAACCTATATATTTTAGGGGATAAACTATATATTTTATATGTATAAGGGAAGGGAATAAGGAGCCAGCACTGCACTAAGTGCTTTTTATAAATACTGTTTTATTTGATCTTCACAATAACCCTATCCCTGTGAGACATGTGCTATTATTGTCCTCATGTTACAGTTGAGGAAACTAAAGCAAAGTGAGGTGACTTTCCCAGAGTCACACAGCTAGTAAACTCAGCTCTCTCTCCACCAAGCTGCCTCAACATCTGCTTAACTCTCAGTCATGTAATTAAATGATTTGTTCTAGCACCAGAAGCGAAACAACCACTGAAAGAGACATTGTAAGAATTTTTTTGTTTTTTAATTTATTCTAATTATGACATATGTATTTATATGTTTTATAAGGAGTAGGATAAGTAAGATTCACCTTGAGTGAATGTTCCCATTTATTAATGAAGTCCTGCCCATTTGGTCAGTATGGTTCCCCTTCCTTTTCCTTTGCTCTAACCCTTCTAAACCTCTTCAATCTGGCTCTCTCCAAAGTTACTAGTGAACTCTTGATTGTAAAGTTTAGAGGCCTTTTCTCAAATCTCACCCTGTAGCCTCTCCTTCCTCTGAAAGGAGAAGGGTTTTGTGATAGTGCTCTCTCCTGGTTCTTCTGTCTGATGTCTCCTTCTCAGTCTCCTTTGATGGATCTTCATCCACTTGACACCCACTAACTGCAGTTGTCCCTCTAGGCACTGTTCAGGGCCCTCTTCTCTTCTCCCATCTCTTTTAGGGATGTAATCAGTTCCCATAAATTCAATCATCATCTCTCTGTAGATAATACATATCTATATATAATAGTTTTAAGGTTTGTGACATCTTTTATCATGCAAATATTACCTTATTCATCCTCACAATAATACTGGAAGGTAGCTGCTATTATTATCATCCCCTTTTTTCACATGACAAAAATTGAAGCAGACAATTTAAATGACTTGTCCAGGGTCCCACTGTTAGTACTGGAAGCAAGATTGAACTCAAGTTTTTCTTAGCCCTGAACCAGCACTCTATCTACAATGCCACCTTGCTGCTTCATTTATAGTCTAAATAAGCAGTCCTACATTTTCTCCTAATCTCCAATATGTCATTCCCAGCTTTCTCTTGGATATCTTGAACTGGATGTCCTGTAGACATCTAAAACTCAACCTGTCCAAAAAAGAGCTTATTATTTTTACTACAAAATTTTCCTCCTTCCAAACTTCCCCATTACTTTTGAGGGTACCACCATCCTCCTACTCACCCAGGCTCACAACCTACATATCATCCTTAATTCTTAATTTGCACCCACCTCACTTCTATAATTTATATTCATAATTTATATAATAAATAAATAAAATATATATATATATATATATATTCCCTTCCCTTCACTCACCACTGCCATCTAGGTATTAAGATTGTTGCAGTGGTTGTCTTCTGCAAATTCTCTGGATTTGACCCCCTCCAAGGGGATTCTGTGACTGCTGGTTTAAATGGAACAGGATGATGGTTAGGTTCTTATTCTTTGTCTTGTCTGTATCCTACAAGGGAATTTGACAAAGTTTATATCTATCTGCCACCTCAAATATTGCTACCCTAGAAGGGTGCTTTTGGAAGGGTTTAAAACAAAAAGGGCTTCCCTGATCTATCCTAAAATCTGTTTACAGTGGCCAATTTATCCCCTTCACACAGAATGCAAATTACACCCAAAAAACCATCACATATAGTAGACTGAGGGAACCCATTTATCTAAGCAAAAAGCAAACAAAAATTGGATAGCTTTTCAAGATTAGAATATATAAGAAAATTCAAAAGAGCAAATAAACTCTTTAGCGAATAGAAAAATGAGATCTCAGTTAAACCAAGAGACAGGCTCCAATGTCATCCAAAAGGAAATCCTTCCTATGTCTTCCTAAGTCTGCAGAGAAACACAGGGGAGCTGGCTTCCCCTACATGCCTGCAGCTTCCCAAATCTTTTTTTCACATCTTTCTCCTAAAAAAGCATCTAGAACCAAAAGCCCTCTTGTACCCACTTCTCCCCTCACAGTTCCATAGCACATTTTCTCCATCAGTTGAACCATGTTTCCTTCTACACACACAACAGTATACAAAGTACCTCAAACTTGGTTGGAAACATGATTATATCCAAAAAAAAGCTCTTTGAAGGAAGAAAGTATTTTTTATGTGGTTTGGGGATGGGTTTTCTTTGTTGGTCTTGGTTTTTTAATCTTCAGAATTTATCACAATTTCTGGCACTCATTAAGCACTTAATTAGCTATGAATATGGAATTGGGCTGAACTGAGTTAAACTAAATAGTGCAGGTTATCTCTAAAATCCTTTGTAGCTCTAAAATAATATGCAACTTAACAAAAAGTCTAATACAATATGCACCATGCCAATGACCTTTGCATCTTATTTACCTTAATAAGAAATGCAGAAAGACTAGGAATATCCCATCCTTCCCCTCTCCACTTCCCTCATGTTTTGTGCCTCAACCACAAAGAAGTTTGGACTCTATAACTATATGCACCAGGCACCCCAATATGTGCCCTTCCTCTGTCCCCCAAATGTTCAATGCAAGATTCTTATTCCTTCCCCATTCTGCGCTTCATCTCCCCTGTTTTCCTTATGTCCTAAACATTTAACTGTCCAACTATGTCATCCAGGACCTAAAGAATCCATAGTTTCTACAGACTGACTCTCCCCTCAATCATATTCCACATGTGAGGCATTCTACTAGGTAGAGATTTTGAACTTTTCTCATCTGAAGAAGAAAATAATCTGAATCTTATAATACAGATCACATTATTACAGAATTCCAGAGTCTGCAAGGTCCTTAGAGGGTCACTGATCCAAACTGCTGCTGAACAGGAATCTCTTCCTTAACACCCCCAACATATAGTCATTCAGCCTCTACTGGTGGGCAATTCCATGCTTCCAAGGAAGATCATCTACTTTGGGGTAGTTCTGGTTATTAGGAAGATATTCTTTACATGCAACCTAAGTCTTCCTCTCTGCAACTCCCATCCACTGCTCCCAGTTCTGCTCTCCAGAGCCAAGTAGATCAAATCTAACCACCCTTCCACATCAAATCACTTCAAACATTAGATGATTTCCACCATCGGCACCCTTACTCTTCTTTTCTCTTGGCTAAATATCCCATTACTTCAATTGATCCTCCTATGGGTCTCTAGGTCTGTCATCAAAATGGTTACCTTCCTCTGGAAAGGTTTCAGTTTTTTAATATCCTAACTAATATATGGCATCCAGAACTGAATACAATATTCCAAATATGGTCTGTTGAGGGCAGAGTACACTGAGATGAGCATTTCCTTTATTCTGGAGGCTATGATTCTTTCAATGTAGCCTCAGGTCAAATTAGATATTTTGGCGGGGCTGCTATATCACATCAACTCATACCAAGCTTACAGTCTACTAAAATCTTTCATATGAAGTACTAATTATCCCTTCCAGATAAGCAATTTATTTGTAATCAGGTGAACCATTTCACATTTATCCCTGTTATTATTAGATTCTATCTATCATTCCATTTGCCTGGATTTTCTTTTTTTTTTTTTTTTGCATCATATAGATCATATATCCAGGACCATAATTTTAGAGAGTCTATACAAAACACAATGAATCCAAATGAAGCTATAATCAATTTCTGTGCTTTTTGGACAAGGATAACAGCCTCTAAAAATTATCTTCTATCCACCTTTGAAGAGATGTGTCCTTATAAGCATAATAATGAGGGAGCACAAGATTTGCCTCTAAGGTGATAACGATTGATTTTCATAAATAGTTTTTGGAGTTGGTGTGATTGTTTCATCACTACAACTTGTGTGTGTGTGTATGTGTGTGTAGGCTTGTGTATGTTGCCTTTATAGATTCTGTGTATGTCCACATGTGTTTGTCTAAATGTGCCCTATGAGAGGCTTTGGTTGATATTATAGGAATCTTGCCCACACATCTCCAAGTGAAGCTCTTGATTATGGCCTGAAGGGGTAGCAGGAAAAAGAGGAACAGGGTGAGCTGTCAGAGACATGGCACCATAGTATAATTATGTCTACCCTGCCAAAAAAAATTGCCTGTGTAATGAAGATTGGAGTATGCCCAGAACACCTAACATGGAGGCATCTTGCTTCCTGTGTTCTCTTACCAAGTGGGTTGGAGTAGCCTCCTTCAATTGGCTATGTAGCTGGAACAGGCTGCATATTTTCTAAACTGCCAAGCAGGTACAGTCTCTTTCTTTCCAGTAGGCTCAGGGGATAAGGATTATAAATAATTCACTCAGAGTGAAGGTACTGTGAACTGAATGGAAAAGGGGAGATACCTTCCCCCATCTTTGTCTTTTTACCCTTGACTCTGAGAAATTGGCAACAAGTTTTTGCTTCTGTTTTGTTTCATTTGACCCTCTCGTTGTTGAGAAGCTGGAGAAGATGATGAGAAAGTGGACAATGAATGACCTTGCTCACTGGCCAAAAGAATGGCACCTTGAGTTGCTTCTGGGCAGTACAGACCAGAGGTGAATATGAAATATGTATGCAGCAATCTTGCAAGTCTCCTGGGAGGCATTCCTACTTCCCAAAAGAGAAGAAAACCAGAGAAGTGGTGGGTTCTAGCTTGTTTTAAGGGTTTAGCATGCATACTGGAGCTGTGGGCATTTTGGCATATTTTTATACTAAAGAAATTTTTTACATCTTGAAGAAATTTATTCAGTAGCTGTCAGATACCTGATATCTGCCATGTTGTATATTAACTATTCTTGAGAGGACTTTATTAATCCCTTTTGGGAAGATCTTAGTTATGCCTAAACTTTAAGAGATTTTCCAAAAACTGCTTCTCTGGGGTAGGGTTGTAATGAATTAGAGAGTGGAAAAACCTCCTTCCAATCTCTTTTTGGTCAGAATGTGTTGTGCACAATCCCAGAGTTGAGGGCATGGTTTTCTGGGAGGGGCTATGGATAATAGCTCCATAACACTTTAAGAATTACTTTTTAAAAATAAAATAAAATTCCTAAGAAAAATTCTTTGGTATAAATAACCAATAATAAGTTTAATTACTCTTGATGTACAAATAAGAGAACAAGGTTCAGAGAGGAGAGATGTGTGTATGGTCATGTGACTGACCTTGCCCTGGGGACAGCCAAGTGGTGCAGTAAATAAAACACTAGGCTTGGAATCAGGAAAAGTTCTCTTCATGAGCTCATATCCAGCCTCAGACACTTACTAGCTATGTGGCCCTGGCCAAGTCACTTAACCCTGTTTGCCTCATCTATGAAATAAGCTGGAGGAGGAAATCGCAAACCACTCTAGCATCTTTGCCAAGAAAAACCCCAAATGGGGTCAGACTTGACTGAACAACAATGCCACCATTAACTTTAGTCAGTGCAATACAAGTTCAAAGCAGAGGCTGAGTCTATGAGTAGAACAAGCACTTTACAATTTCCCCCCTCTCTGGGTTCTCTTCTTCCATCCCCAATAATACCTCAGCCTACTCCATCCCCAGGACAATTTGTTGACTTTCAAGTACCTGTGGCAGTCAAATGCTATAGCTCTTAAGAAGTGTCCTCTTTTCCCAATCTTTCCTAATTCTATTTTTCTTACTCTGAAGGATGGAGATAGCTCAAAAGAGAAGACAATGAGCACACCTGAAGTGTAAACTTCATGTTGCCAGCTTCACCTGGGCTTCTGCTGTGTGCCTCATTATGCAAATGGCTCTTGGCAAATGGCTTTGAAAGTTCCACCAATTTAGAATACCTGAGAACTCATCTCCTTTCTCTCTCCAAAACGACGAAACACTAAAATAGGTCTGAGAGAATCTCCTTGTCAGAACCCCAATGGTTTTGCATCTTTTCTCAATAACATCAATGTGGAAATAAAATTCAAAACAGAAGTGATAAAAAGATTGACTCTATGTTATAGGAATTGTTTAACACTCAAAATTGGATTCATAATTGGTTCAGTGGCTTATTCAAGTGAGCACCTTCTCCCCAGACTATATTTCAGGGGATATCCAATCTCATCCATGCAGGTGCTCTTTTCAATAGCACAGATCTTATCTCCCTGGGAGATTCTTATCCATATCTGCCCACCTTGGCTAAATGAAAAATTTTAAAAATCAAGAGGAAGCAATTCCAACCTTGGCTTTCCCAAATAGATGCCTGGCAGGACACCTAGTTAAGGAGATTTATCTGTGTCTTCACCTAGGAAATGGGAAAATGAGAAACCATTATTCACCTATAATTTTAAAAAATTTTAAATATTTTTATTTAAATGTTTTATGTTATTTGCTGTAAGCTGGAATTTTAACAGAAAAGAGTTTGGGGTGTTTTTGTTTTTAGAAGACTGAATTGGTGGATCAATTCCTCTTATTGGTTGCTTAGCAACCAATGCAAATTAAACAGTAACCAATCAGCAGACCTGATGGGAGGGAGAGGTTGAGTGTCTTAGAAGCTGACTGCCAGAGAAACCATTGATTGGAAAAATACTCCCATGGGGATTTTAGGCAGTGGCACATTGCTGTAATGTGATTTTCTTTTCCTGTTTTGCTTTTAGTAAGAAATGAAGTTTGGACAGTTGGAAGAGTAAACTGAACATTTCTTGAGGAATTATTGGTAGGAAACCAAATATCTATCTCAGGTAATAGAAATATCAAAGGCTAAATAGAAGTTCTTCCAAGGGCTTTTGACCTCTAAGCTACCATGAAACCAGGAAGATTTGGAATCTAATTAGATATGTATGTGTATATGTATGTTTACGTGTATGTATGTGTACTGTAGTATAAGTATATAATACATGTATAAATACTCATATATGCATATGTATGTAGGCAAGTACACATATATATATATGCATAAATCCATTGCACAATACATATATGTATATGAGTACATACAGGTATGATATTGTATGTCACTATAGGCACATAGATATGGTGTTGTATGTCCCTATAGGTACACAGACATGCACACAAAGGCTACCTAGTTTAATACTCATTGATACTATCCAGCTTTTGCTTGAAGTCTTCTACTGAGGGGCAATCCACTGACTCTTGAGGCAGTCCATTCACTCTCTACTTTTTGGATAGCTTCCATTTTTAAGAAGTTTTTCCTTGAACCAAACCTAAATGTGTCCCTTTATACCCTTTATAGCTTCCTACTTCTGCTTTTTGGAATGTAACAGAGCATCTATAATCACTCTTCTATAAGCAACCTACGGAATAGCACCCTAGGGCTGAGACACCCTACCTGGTGAATATGAGTGAGTGAGTGAGTGAGTGAGTGAGTGCAAACTCATTTAATCCACTAAATCTCACTGCATGAATCAGGCTTTACATTGTATTCAGCTCAGAAATATTGCAAGCTGCCCTGCCATTACGTTTAGTATAGTTCTCCACCCCCATTTCCATCTTTTCCATAATGAGCCCAAGTAGGATAACCACTATCAAGAACTTTCTTTGCAGCTTTTATACCAATATCTGTTGTGGAGTATGAAAAAAAGTAGAGAAATCTTATGCAAAAGTTACCAAGATCCTCCAAATCAAGTCAGCCTATACTATGGCACTTCAGCATAAGAGTGGGCATAGGAGAGAATGGCAAAAAATAGCTTGGAAAAATAAAAATTGGAAGAGACCAAAGGAGCATAGAATACTCAGAAGTCTTATGTATGCTAGACATTACAACTAAGCACAAAATAATCAAGAGCAAAATGAGCAAAACCAAGAAAACATTGTATACAGTAACAATATTGTTTTAAGAATAACTTCAAGCAATGAAGCCATTTTTAATACTATAAATACCCAAATTAACTATAAAGGACATATGAAGAAAGATAATATCTGCATCCAGAGAAAGAACTGATAGACAGAGGTATGTATGGAATAATTTTGCACATATATACCTATTTATGTATAACGGTAGCCATCTCTAGGGTGGGGTGGGGGAAGGGAAGAATTTACACGACAACTTTTTAATATATTTAAAAGGACAACAAGTTGTACATAATAGATTTGCAGTTTCATGTGCAATTATCTTTTTTTATTATACTGTGTTATGGAAATGCTTGTTCTATTTCATAAATTTAAAAATAAATCAATAAATGGGAAGAAAAAAAGTAAGTCAGAGCTTTACTGAGCATATTTCAAATATGCAGAATAGTCAGAAAGGATATTGAAATAGGTCATACCCTTTGACTGAGTCCTGGGTAGACCCACAGAACCTACTAGGGTCCCAAGTGGAATGGACCACTGCAAAGAATAAAATAACCTTCCCAATTTAGTAAGTGAAGAAACCTCAGGGAAACTCAAAAGACCATGGCAAGGAAGCTGAGTCACCCTGTCAGAGTAAAACCAGCAATAACATTCCGAAGCTCCTTTTCCTTTCCAAACTAGCATGCATCAGCATCAGTCTCCAGTTCCAGGTTCCTCACTACCTTTTCCTAATGACTGTTCTTGCTAGGCAAGGATAAGAACCTTATAAAAGCCCACCAGGCTTTATTAGTCCATGGGGAAAGACTGTCCCACTCTTACCAGGGTTCCAGTAGGATGCCTGATTCTACCAAGACCCAACGAATCTGACATTTTCCCATCATCCTCTCTGCACATCACTTCATTTTTTCTCTCTCCTTAATAAAATCCAGCTTACTTTACTGTCTTGGGGGCCCCATGTTTTCTTGTCCTGGACCTTTAGTATTCTGAACCTTCCTGAGTCTTCCTAAGACAGACATTCAAAACAGGAAAGTCTCATGTGTTTTTATAGGGTTCTTATTTGGGTCTAGTAGTACCAGGCATTAAGGAAAAGGAGTGAGGGTCCTGGACCTAGGGGATGATACTGATTTATACTACTGGGTGAATAGGGGAAGGAGAAGGAGAAAACTCACTGGACATTGACCACTAGTTGATGGTGGGAAAAGGGGCTTTGGGCTGTTAGAGCTGGGCAGGTCTGACAGGGTGACTCAAGGGTTTTGAGCTTCTCTAGGACTTCCTCGTTTAGTGGGATGAAGGTGAATTTGGAGCCATTACAAACTCCCAAGGGAAGAAACTCCTACCAGTGCAGGTTAGCACTTCCTCTGAAAAAGAAAACTGAGCACTGAGGAGTTAAATGACATTTCCAGAGTCGCAGAGCATCATGTATCACACAAATATATATATATATATATATATATATTTTTTTTTTTAATACAATTGATAATTCATAGGATCAGACACCATAGACGAGAATAAGCATTTATTAAGCGCCAACTTTATGCAAGGCACTGTGCTCAGCACTTTATAAATATTATCTCATTTGATCCTAATAACAACCCAGGGAGGTAAGTGTTATTATTATTCCCATCTTACAATTGAGGAAACTGAGGCAGACAGAGGTTAGGTGATTAATCCAGGATTATACAACTAGTAAATGTCTGAGGCTGGATTTGAACTTAAGTCTCCCTAACTCAAGACCAAGTATTCTATCTACTGTACCACCTAGTTGCCTTTGGTGTTCTAATAATTCAGCACTCACAAATTTAAAGTCAAGTTACAGGAATTCTTCTTAACTACCATTTTTTTCTACAGAGAATTGTAGATTTTACAGAAGTCTGAAGTACTATGCAATCTATACTAGCAGTAAGTGTCTGAGATCAGATTTGAATTCAAAACTTTCTGCTTCCACACCAAGCATTCTGTCCATTCTACCTAGCTACCTCAACATGATTTGACTCTGGAGTCAAACCTCATCATTTTTAAAAAGAGGAAGCTAAAGCAAAGGTGAAGGACTTGTCCAGGTTTGCTCAAAAAGTAAACATGAGAGTTTGCATTTGAACAAAGTTCCTCTGATCCCATAGGCATTCCATTTTCCAAAACACCATTGTGTTTCCTGACCAAGGAGTCCGCCTGCATCCTGCCAGACCACTAACAATTTAGAGTGATAGTCTAAATGAGCTCTAAATTAAAAGAAAGGAGAAATGTGAGAAGGTACAGCATGTAGTAACAATTACAGCTTGACCCAATTGAACAAATTGCTAATGACAAGAAAATGGGAAATGGATAAAAGACATTGACTGGCATTTACCATTTTAAATAGAAATACAACCAATGTGAAGTAGTTGCCACAACAAAAAGGGAGGCAAAATGAGTTCAAAAATCACCTTGGCCCACAAGCATGTTGCATTGACCCATAAAAGTTACTAATACTTTTGTTGTGATTGTTCATAGGTTATCTGTTTATTAGGGTAGCCTTCTTCAAGGGACCCAAGACATAGGTCTGAACATGTCACATCCCCCTGCCCCATTTCAATAAATTCCAATGGCTCCCCTATTTTCCTCTAAGATCAAATATAAAACCTTTTGGTTGGCTTTTAAAACCCTTCATAACCTGACCTCTTCTCACCTGCCCAGTCTTCCTACATTTTGTTCTTCTGAAACCCAGTAATTCTGGCCTCTTTGATGGTCCTCACAGAACTGTCCATCTCATCTCCAGACCTTTTCACTGGCTGTTACCCATTGTCCCTCTCCCTTCTCATCTCTATATCCTGACTATACTGGCTTCCTAAGTCTCACTTTCTGCAAGAAACATTTCCTAGTCCTCCCTAACCTTAGTACCTTCCTTTTAAGGTGATCTCCAATACCTACATCTATTGTTGTTTCTCTTTCATTTTTGAAGAGGGTCAATGATATCACAGGATTATGTCTTGACTTGTGTATGAACTGTATTTAAGGGAGGCAAGGTTGCACAAAGTTATCAGCCTCACTCTCTCTTCCAGAGGCATTTCCCCTCACTCACTGATGCGTTTGAGGCTGTCAGTTTTACCTGTTTGCCAAGACATTTTGCCAGGGTGTGGTCAGTGTTGCTACAGCTTCTTGGAGCCATTGGTGAGAGCTGGGTGGCAAATGAACACCCAGGGTGGATGGGCAGCCCTGAAAAGGGCTCAGCAAGCCCTCAATCCAGAGGTGCTTGTCCTCCCTCCCCACCCCATATACCCCGTTATATATCTATACATTCAATATGCCAATATGTACATACTTGTATATGCAAGCATGTATGCATACAAATATATATATATACACGTATACATATATTTATACATATACATGGCTCTTTGCACTAGACTATAAGGTCCTTGAGAGCAAGGACTGGTTTGTTCAGGTTTTTTTTTGTCTTTCTCTATATCCTCAGTGCTTAGCACAATGCCTAATACATAGTAGGTGCTTAAGAATTATTTACTGAGTTGATGTTTACTATGTTGTCCATAGATTTGAAATCATTGCATAAAGTCAATGATTATCTTAAAGGATCTTTAAATATTAATATTTAATTATTTAATTTTTTATTTTAACAGAACACTGCTAAGGAAGACGGAGATGATAAGAGCTATAACTTTCAGAACTGTGAGATCACATATGGAAATTCCCTCGTAAATAGGGTGAATTTTTTGGGTGATTTTTTTCCCACCCTGAAACTTTACCATTATGGGGCAATGACCCAAATTCCTTATTGAGTCAAGATATAAGATTAGGATCATACAGGGATTTAGGGAACTAGGATTTTTCCTCTACCAAAAAAAAACCCAATCAACTCTTTTAGTCGTACTTTTCTGGATTGGAAGTGAGTGGACCTGGGTTCAAATTCTGACTCCCCTACATGGTATCAGAGTGACCTTGAGCAAGGCTCTGGGCTTCTTTTTGCTCATCTCTAAAATGAAAGGCCATGGTGTAGGGAAAGGGGGAAGGAGTGGAGCAGCTTTCAACTGGATGATGTCTAAGCTTCCTCTTTTCTCTGAATTTCTGACTCTATAATCTCACGATTGCTGCTTTCACAAGGGCAGGGATTATTACCTTGGAATTTCTGAAAGTGTTCTTTTTTTAAATATGTTGATAATTTTCTTTCAACATAATTGATTTCTTTCATAGTCCTAGGTACTGACCAGGCATAGTGGAGTAAGCCTATAACCTCTGAAGCAGGAGAGACTGAGGCCAGTGGATTGCTTGATCTTGGGATTTCTGAGCCTCAGTTGACTAAACTACACTGTCTGGCATACGGTGAGCTCCTCCAGGGGGAAGAAGAATGTACTGGGCTGCCTTAGGAGAGGTCGGAAACAAAGCACATCAACCCTTCCAATGCTCTCAGTAATGAGATGAGGCCACAAGTGACCACTGTACTTCACTTGGGTTAGATAAGGAAGATTCAGTCTCAAAAAAATGCTATGTATTTATTTTATACACTTAAAAACACTGTTGTGAGAAGAGACCTATAGGCTTCATTACCAAAGGTCCATGACACACAAAAAGTTAATTAAGAACCCCTGCTTTAGAAAATTGGGTGGATCAAAAGTGACAATAGCTGAGGATCTTATCAGGCTCAACTTATCCTGGAAAAATCTTTCCACTTTGCCAGCACTCGTGATGAATGGCAAATATTCCACAGGCTCTCTAGCCAACCCAATTTACATTCTTGAAGGGCTTGAGCTAGACCTCCCACATCATTTTCTATTTTGCATCTGGAATACTCTGAAAGCTTCTAAGGGGTTTATTCTGACTTCCAAAGAGTCAAGTTCAATTTTAGAACAGGTGTGTTACTGTCTGGCACACATCTATCGGTGACTCATAAAATGTCTCCTGTGGCCCTGGCTGCTTAGAAAATGCCAGCAAGTTATCTCAGGTGTAACATTTAATTTTTTTTTATGGCAAAGCTTTGGTTTGATAAGTCCATGTATGGAACTAACTTTGGAATATTGTTTCCTATTTTTATGCTTAGAAATTCAGATTGCAAGGTGAATGTATACAGATACATACACACATGTACATGCAAACACACTACACATATATATGCATGAGTTGTGTAAGTGTCTGCAAGCACATGTGTGTCTGTATCAGATGCCTTTTGTCCATATAGACAGTTCCTAGAAAATGTCATTTAAAGACATAATAACCCAGATTACTTGAATTTCCCATTAATTCCTCATCCTTTCTGTCTTCAAATTGACAGTTAGAATGGGTTTGAGACCATATATAACAGATAGATAGATAGATAGATAGATAGACAGATAGATAGATGATAGATAGATAGACAGGTAGATAGATGATAGATAGATAGATATGACATGATAGGTAGGTAGATATGGTAGATAGGTTAGTAGATAGACAAATAGACAGACATGCATATACAGTATTTACAATACAATAAAATTCAGTGGCTCCCTATTAACTCTAGGATACAGACTCTTCCATTTGTCATTTAAAACCCTTCCCAAACTGCCTACAACTTCCCTTTCTAGCTTTGTTGTACATTATACACTCTTCCTCAGTCTAGCCACTTGACCTCATTACCATTTCTCACAAGAAGGGATCTAGTTAGGAGTGTTCTTGGTGAGGGGCTCTGGGCCAGTTTAACTATCCAGGAAGTTTTATCATTTATGGGATCTCTGGTCCAATCTCTGCTCTTCCCTCTGGGGTAGTGGGTAAAAATGGGGAAAATTCCTTTGATCTCCTATGGAGCAAAGCTTACTCTGATCCCACATTAACTGATCAACAAGTCATACATTTCACTCTTCTCTCAGCATTCTCCAGTGGACCAAAGAGGTTGGAGGAGGTCTCTCATTTCTGCCAGTGACTAGAGGCTACATCAATTCTATTCCCCTCTATTTCAGAGGTCAAAGAACCCCAGTTACACTTAATTACTTAACAGTAAGATTGAATTTTACAAAGGCATATTTACTTCAAAGACATAACAAGAGCAAACAGATAAACATTCCTCACAAACACCTGGGAGAGAAATAGTTCTTTCTACTCCCCCTCATTCTTTGGGGAGGGGAATTAGGTTTACAACTTAGTTTAGTTCCTATATAGTATTAGTCCTACCAAGTTTCATGTCCAAAACCCTCCCTAAGCTTTAACCTTCAACCTCTTGCTTCTCAAGTCTTCCCTGCTTGGCTGGTTGCAATGCAACATCCTGTCTAGAAGTCTGGGCTCCAAGGTCCCCATGGCCAGGGACTCATGCACTACACATAGAAATGAAAAGGACAAAGGACATAGACTAAAATCCCAAGCCTTTTCTTAGGGCTGTAAAGCCTAAGGGGAGGAGGGTGGTCCTCAAGCCCTTCTCTGGCTCACTGAGTGGTGTTCCTGCTGAGAATGGGCCTTTCACTCTGGATGCAGAAGCAAAAAGAGCCTAAATCAGGTAGATTTAAAGGTGCAGGCAGTTCTGCTCATGAAGCTAGTGGAAAGAGAATATTTTCGAACATTTGGTAGGCTAAAGCAGGATGTCCACACCTGCCTAGGATGCCCTATTTCCCAGAAGCAGAGCCCTGACTACTGAACAAGTCAAACCATATTTTACCAGCACGTTGTTTTACGTTAGTTTTTCATATATTTTGTTTCCATATCACCTTAGCTTCCTATTATATATATATACCTCGTCCATGTAGAAAAATATATTTTATAATATTTCTTTCATTATCAATGATTTGGAGCATTTTAACTTTTTTACTGGTAAGTTTGCATTTTTTTTCCTTTTCTTTCTTTTTTTAATTGTCTGTTTGTATCTTTTCACCATTTACCTATTGGGAAACGGATCTTGTACTGAGATATCTAAGTTAGTCCCTTGCATATTTTCTTGAGTAACAGATCTTTATCAGAGAAAATCTTGCTGTAAAGTTTTCCCCCCTAATTATCTGTTTACTTTTTTATTCTAAGAGCATTGATTTGCCTTAGTAATTTCTTTCAATTTTATGCATTACTACTTTATCATTTGGGGTCAACCTCTACTTTATTTAGTTAAGAATTCTCCTCCTCTCCAAGTGAAATGTCTCACCTCCCTTTCTACTGTAATTTATGATGTTGCCTTTTATATTAGATCATATCTCCATCTAAAGCTTATTGTGCTATATATGGTAAGACGTGAGTCTAAACCTAATTTCTGTCAGATTGCTTTCTAGTTTTCTAAGCAAGTTTTGGTGAATAAAAACTTCTTACCACAGCAGTTGGCATTATGGGCTTATGAAATTCTATGTCAGTTGCTTGATTCCCTCTGCCCCCAAATGAGCAAGTAATATTTCTCCAATTATATAAGTATTTCTTAATTTTTATAGAATGTCTTATAATTTTATTTATATGATTCATATGAGTATCTTGGTAGGTGGACTCTCACATATTTCATACATTTTATAGTTATTTTAATGTAATTTATTTTTCTATATCTTTTCATGAGCTTTTTGGTCATATATGAAAGAGTGGGTGATTTTTATGCTTTTATTTTGCAGCATGCTACTTTACCAAAATAAATCTTTCCATTAATTTTCAGATAAGTTTCTAGGATTCTTTAAGTAAACCATTAAATCATTTGTAAAAAAAAGGAAAATTTTGCCTCTTTGTCTATGTTAACCTCTTAAATTTCTCTATCATGCCTTGTTGCAATAGCTAACATTTCTATAACTATATCAAATAAGAGTCGTGACAACAGACATCTTTGCTTTCACCTTGATCTTACTGGAAAGATCTTTACATGGCATAGAGTATATGAGGCATGCTCCAAATACTCACCATCATCATGAAGGAAATCTACCTCAGAGTTCAACTCAAGGATGAATCACCTATCTCTGGTATGGCTCCCCTGATTTTCTTTTTTGCAGATTTCATTATGATGATTAAATCAAGCCCCAGAACGTAGCAGAGCTTCTTAAATTCTATTCATCACCACTCATAAGAGTATAACCTAACTAACCACACAAAAATACAAGTGGATGAAGAATATCTGAGGAAACCCAAAATCAGTACTATATAGTGTGTCCATCTCTACCTAATCTAAGAATCTTCAAGACTTTATTTCATCAATATGTAAAATAGCATTTGTGTGCTATGCATGGTCATGTATGTGTGTATCCACAACTGAGTTAAACAAAAAAATGCATTAGATCCTGGGAACATAAAAGCAAAAGCAAGACAGTCTATGTTAGCTGATAATTAAATACAAGATAATTTAAGGAGGAAAAGAACACTAACATTCCCTAGAGTTTGAGATCTTTACTGAGCCTTAAAGAAACTTGGAGATTTTAAGAGTTGGTTATGAGGAAGGAGTGCATTCCAGGAAAAGGCTTGAAGGCAGGAGATGGAACACTGAGCTTGGAGGACAGCACTGCAGTAACTTTACCTGGAACACAGAGATCAAGAGGGGAAAAAACATAAAACCTTTCTAGAAAGGGAAGACATCTCCATATGTTGAAGGTCTTTTAATGCCAAGTCAAGGAGTTTGCACTTTAGTGTAGAGACTATGCTGGGTTAACCATGAAGTAAAAAATGAATTTGCAGGGGCGGAGCCAAGATGGCAGCGTAGGAGCAGCAACATATCACAGCTCTCACATAGCCACCCCAAGATACCCATAAAATATGACTCTAAACTAATTCTAGAACTCCAAAATGCACACAAATATACTTTCCACTAAAGTCAGCTTGGCTATGAGGAACCTTATCAGCACTGCGAACCAAAACCAGCCTGGCCTGAAGCCATGGCTGTGCCCCGGGGGTGGCTGGACGGGAGGAGCTGAGCCCCAGCTGGAGCTTTGGGTGAGCAGATTTGCGGCAGCTGCGGCAGTGTCCAGAATTAGATCAGTGGGACTTGCGAAATCAGGAGAGAAAAGTAGTCCAGCCAAACTGCCTCCAAGGCTAGGAAGTAGAAAGCAGAGGTCCTGCACCCACCTCAGCATTGTGGCTTCAGAGCTCCTGGACAGCAGGGGGACCAAGCAATCACTCTCGCGTTGAGCAGCCTGGATCTGGATCGCGGTCTTGGGCTTTGGTCCTGTGGTTCTTTTTCTTCGTGAGCTGGAAGTGGGGGAAGGACCCAGCAACTTCGTAAGAACTCTGGCAGCTGGGAGGACCCCAGCGATTTGGGACAAAGCTTTCCCCTCTGGAAGCAGAGCTCCACAGAGATTTAAAAAAAAAATCACAGACTGACCAACCATGAGTAAGAATAAGCTTAAGAAGCAAAGTAAGAACAGCAGCCAAACCCTAGAATCCTTCTTTGGGGAAAAGAAAGGCCAAGGCAGAGAGCTGCAGGAGGACAGTGCAGCCAGAGCTCCCCCACCAAAAGCTTCCAATAAATATGAAGATTGCCTTAAAGCTAGAGATCAGCTGAAGAAGGATTTTGAAAACCAAATGAGAGAAGTGGAAGAAAAATTGGGAAGAGAAATAAGAATATTGCAAGAAAATTATGAAAAGAGAGTCAGCAATATGACTGAA
>CM053583.1:188101242-188131103 GCA_028627135.1 Pseudochirops cupreus
AATCAAATGTTAAAAATATATATGTATATATATATATATATATATATATATATATATATATACACACAATTATTATTATGATTATTATTAATTACATCCAACTGGAACTTGAGATACACAGGCACTGTGGTTGGGAGATCCATCCTGCCCTACTGAAAAGTCAGAGGGGTGAGGGGGGAAGACATAGGAGAGAATAGCATGGGGGAGGAGGGATACACTGGGATGGCTGTTTTGGGGTGGTGAGTAGGGGAAAGATGGGGAGAAAATTTGTAACTCAAAATTTTGTGGAAATGAATGATGTAAACAAAAATAAAATAAAAAAATTTTAAAAAATGAATTTTCAGATTAGATACTGGAGTCCTTCCAAGCAACTAAAGTATAATGACACTGTTTACAACAGTGGTTCTCAACCTTCCTTATGCCGTGACCCTTTAATGCAGTTCCTCATGTTGTAGTGACCCCCAATCATAAAATTATTTTCGTTGCTACTTCATAACTGTAATTTTGCTACTGTTATGAATCGTAATGTAAATATCTAATATGCAGGATGTATTTTCATTGTTACAAATTGAACATAACCCACAGGTTGAGAACCTCTGGTTTACAAGGTTGATGGAAAGACAACTGGCAAAACAGGAAAACCAAAGTTTAGATAGAATTTATGGTTTAGAATCACTATCTTTTAAAAATGCTACTCTTAGCAAGTTAGAAGACAAAAAAATAGAAATCCTTACAATGGAATGTTTTATGGTTAATATATAACAATATAACATATGACAACATAACAACATGTAATATGACATATTTAATATGTAACGGAATATAATGATTTGAATTATATGCTATAGGATAGGATGTGATGTGATATATGACATACAATATGATGTGATTGTATAAACCTAATAATATAAAATATAAAAACAGAATAATGTATTATAACATTCATACATATGAAATATAAGTATAAATTATATAAGAGAATCTTTCTTAAGCAAGAGGACTCTGCTCTATCCTCTGCTTAATTCCCATGGTTAGCTGTGCTTGACCCTCTTCTAATGGATTTTGCATAACTCTCCCTTACCAACAATAGATGCAAAGAGTGACAAAGCCCTATGAAAATGATGACCTCATTCACTTTGAATATCACATTAACCCCTGAGACTGCTTCTGAAATTTGTCAGCTTATCCTGAGCTCCCTGTCTCTCTCTAGCATCCCTGACCTGCTGGTCTGATTATGAATGATCAATATGCCCATTTACCAGAGAATTCTTTGCACATCTCTAGACCCTCGGCCTTTAGTCACTCATGCAGATAATAACGGCCGTTCAAGTCACTTGCCCATAACTCCAAGCTTCATTAAGCAAAGGAGATGTCACCAAAAGTCCCTTTCACTGTCTTTTGCTGTTGCACAAGGAAAAAATGGTGCTGCTATAGACTAGGAAGTAAATAAAATGAGCAATGTTTTGTATATTTGGTGGCATTGTACTGCACATGAATTTCTTGAGCAGGGACGCTAGAATCCATTGACTTTTCCAGGTTAAAAATAGTAGACGCTGTCTGAGCAAACATTTGGGACAAAAAATCATAAAACATTCATGGTACAGATTAAGCTTTGGGAAAACTATTTCAGTGCAATATATCAAGGCATTAATTTGACATGGGATGTTGCCACTCCTTCTCATTCATTATAGACCAACAAAATCTAGTGTCAGACTGATGTCCTTGGCAGCTGGATCTGGCTCATCAGGAGATCTGCATACACTTGCAAAGAAAGTCTCTATGTTAGCAGAGTCAGACGTGAAATTCACTTGTGAAACAGAACCTGAATGGGTGGGTAGGTTTGGTTGCCCATTATCTTATTCAGAAGCTGGTCATGGGATTCTGATATACGGGCAGAATGGAGCGGTTTAAATTTTTCTAGGATGTGGGCATCCAAAACAGAGATCTCTATTCATCATCCCCCTCACTTTCTGCCTCACATAAAACTCCCACTTCATATATTTGGTGCCTCTTTATTCCATTTTTCTCTGACAAGAGCCAATCCCCACTCATACCCATCGTTACCTGGATAAATTCCCTGAAAAAGCTATCACCAATCAGTGTCTTCACTTCTTCTCCTCTCTCTCTTTACCTCTGCAGGCTAGCTTCCAATGTCATAATTCGACTGAAACTGCTCTCTCCAAATTTACCACTGATTTGTCAATTGCCAAATGTAATGGCCTTTTTTAAATCCTCATCTTTCTTGACCTCTCTGTAGCTTTTGACACTGTCACCTTCTTCTCCTTAATACTTTCTTCTTAGTTTTTGGAACATCATTTTCTCCTACACGTCTAACCACGCTCAGTCTCTGTTACTGCATCTTATTCCAGGTCATGCCCAGTAGCTATGGGCATCCTCCAAGGTTTTGCACTGGACCCTCATTTCTTCCTGTATGCTATTTCACTTGGTGTCCTCATCAGTTTCACTGCATTCAATTATCATCTCCATACAGATTATTCTCACATCTATTTATTCAGCCCTAATCTCTTTGCTCTCTCACATATCCAAATGTCTAATGAACAAGTCAAACTGAATGTCCTGTAGGCATCTGAAATGCAAAACGTCCAAAACTGAACTCATTTTCTTTCCCTAAAAACCCTCCACTCTTCTGAAATTTCCTATTACTATTGAGGATACTACCAACCCTCCTAGTGATAGAGACTCACAAGCACCTTTTGTTTGTTTGTTTAGTCATTTTCAGTTGAGTTAGACTCTCCATTGTCCCATTTGGGGTTTTCTTGGACAAATTATTGGAGTGGTTTGCCATTTCCTTAGAAATGGCAAGCAGGATGATTTCAGAAAACCTGGAAAGACTTACATGAACTGATGCATAGTAAAGTGAACAGAACCAGGAGAACAGTAATAGCATTATTGTTCAATGAAGAATAATAAATAACTATTCTCAGCAATACAATGATCCAAGACGATCCCAAAGGACTAATGATGAAGTATACTATCCACCTCCAAATAAAGAACTGATATTATTTGAATACAGACTGAAGTGTTCTATTTTCCACTTTCTTTCATTCTTTTTCTTTTACTTGCGTCTTCTGGTACAAAATGACTAATATGGATAACTAATGACTAAAATGTATACATGATTGCACAAGTATAACCTATATCTGATTGCTTACCATCTCAGGGAGGGGGGAGAGCAGGGAGGGAGGGATAGAATTTGGAACTCAAACTTTTTTTAAAAAGATTAAAATTGTTTTAACATGTAATTGGTGGGGGAAATAAAATATGTATTTAAAAAATAAGGGCAATTAGATTGTGCAGTGGATAGAGCACTGAACTTGGAACCAAAAAGATTCATCTTCATGAGTTCAAATCTGACCTCAAATGCTTACTAGCTATCTGACCCTGGGCAAGTCACTTTACCCTGTTTGCCTCAGTCCCTCACTTGTAAAAGGGACTGGAGAAGCAAATGGCAAACCACTCCAGTTCCCTTCCAACAAAATCCTAAATGGAGTCACAAAGAGTCGGACATGTCTGAACCAACTCAGTAACAACAACAAATTTATTAAATAAAGGCATTATTGCTATAATGAGCTTATAGAAAAATGGAGGAAGAGCATCTCAATGCACAGGACATTCACTTAAGTAGATCAGAAATCCAATAATTCTTAGCATAGTGCCTGGCACAAGTGATTTCATTTCTTATTCTTCATTCTAGGTATTTGTTTTTAATATTCACCAATTTCCTTTGAAATATTAGCTTTTCTAGCATTTAACTGAATATAATAGGCTCTTGCAATTATTTTATTTCCTTTATGTTTTTAATTAATTATGTCATCTTTTAGTTTGGGTCATTTTATCTTACTCTCATTTTTTCCTCTTCAGGTTAGATAATAGTTCATGAATTTTCTGTGGCATTTCTATCATCTGTTTTTGTTTTCAAGTTTCTATATTTCTCCTTCAACTTTCAAGATTCCTTTACTTGTACTTGCTTTGCGGTTGCTGATTTATTCATTGTATTTCACATTATGTGCTTTGTTAATTGATCTGCCTTTCTATTTTGTTAATATAAATTTTCATTAACATAAATTTTCCTCTGAAAATTACATTAACTATGTCCTATAAATTTCTCGATATTGTTTCATCATTATTGTCATTTTAATATAATTCCATTGTTCCCTTGAGCTGGGTACTGCCACTGCAGAAGCAGGGCACTGCTTCCTTTATATTGGGAGGAAAATAAGCTCTCATGTCCCAAGCAGGGCCCTGGAACCCCACTGCACCACCTCTCCCCCTACAACCCCAGTAGGGCTGTTATCTGTTGCCACATCGATGAGGCCAAGAATAGCCAAACAAGGTAGCTCAGGCAAATTAAAAGTGTTCTGGATAGTCCAGGCCAGAACTTAGGTTCCTATTCTTGTAAGTGGTCATCCTTCCAGATGCATTAAATTCTTCTTGCTACCAGTCAGCCCCAACCAAAGGACCCAGGAGCTCCTGACATACTGAATTCAAAATAAAGCTAGAAATGTCCCTGTTAGGGGAAAAAAATTTAAAAGATAGTCAGAGATCCTCTGGACCAGTATAGATGCTCTGCTATGTGCCTTTATGTAAGGTTCCCCCTCTCCCCACCCATTTCTATTTCCCTTTTATCCATTGTCTTCCCCCAACTGGAATGTAAGGCCCTTGAGAGTGAAGCATTTTGGGGGTTGTGGGGTTTTTTTGTTTGTATTTGTATGACCTGTGCTTAGCAGAGTGCCTGGCATCCAGTAAATGCTCTGTTGTTGTTATTTTACAGTCACGTCCAACTCTCCATGATCCCATTTGGGGTTTTCTTGTCAGAGATACTGGAACAGTTTATCATTTCCTTCTCCAGCTCATTTTACATATGAGGAAAGTGAGGCAAATAGGGTTAAGTGACTTGCCCAGGATCACACAGCTAGTGAGTGTCTGAGGCTGGATTTGAACTCAGAAAGATGGGTCTTCCTGACTCCAAGTCCAACACTCTATCCACTGCAGTGCCACCTAGCTGCCACAGTAAGCACATTCATGCTTTATGAATCTCTAACCACGTGCAAGTAGCCACAGTCAACCAAGGTAGGAAATGACTTGGTGCCTGAACTCCACAGGAACCTCCCCACTCCTTACTGGAAGACCCAGAGAGAGAACAGTAGGGTTATAGTTCAGAAATCTATGCAAGAGAAAAAGGTTTCTCTCTTTTAAACTTTTTAAGTGGCTTCAGCATTCCACCTCCCCTGTGACAGAGGCGCATTGGTCCACATCTCCAATTCCGAAAAGGTCAGTGGCCTTCTGAGGAGGGTCTTGGGGAGGAATTCTTTGAAGCACTTCCCCTAGTTTGTTTTGCTCAACTGTGCATATTCATTGCAAGATTTTTGTTTCTTTCTCCTCGTCTATCTTCACCTCCTTCTTCTCCTCTTACTTCTTCCTCTTCCTCCTCCTCCTCCTCCTCATTCTTCTTCTTCTTCTTCTTTCCTTCTTCTCCTCTTTCTTCCTCCTCCTCCACCTCCTTCCCCCTGTTCTTCTTCTTCCTCCTTCTCCTCCTTCTTCTTCTCCTCTTCCTCCTCCTCTACCTCCTTCTTCTTCCCTCTCTTCTTCTTCTTCCTCCTTCTCCTTGTCCTCCTCCTCCTCCTAATCCTCCTCCTTCTCCTCCTCTTCATCCTCCTCTTCCTTCTTCCTCTTCCTCCTCCTCTTCCTCCTTTTCCTTCTTCTTTTTCTTCTTTTTCTTTAAGGTAGTAGGAAAGAAAGAAGACCTAGGTATAGGATGGTTAAAAAAAGAAAAAGAGAAGAGCTCTGAAGTCTTTTTATTCTTTTTGAATGCACAGAAGAGAACAGAAAGAACCAGATAGATAGGATAGCTTTGAGAGTTACATGTTGAATATATTATATGTTTAAAAATAAAAGTAAACTGTACACAATAAAGATTCATGTTTCAGGCAGATGAGACATTAGGGGACACAAGATTAAACTCTGTAATTTGTTGAGGCAGATTTAAATGCCCCATCTCAGAGTAATTCTGCGCTTGAAAATGTAGTTGTGAAACATGAATTTCTCCTAATTATTCTCCCAGTCAGAGAAGGAAGTCTCCAAGAGTGTGCTGGTAAAAGTTTAACAACTGGCTCTCTGTTGGGAGGATTTTACACTTGACCTTGATTGCCTCACCAAAAGGAAAAAAAAAATAGTTACACAGCAAACTTTATTCTTTTATGGCAAACATTTATTGAATACTCAATCAAAACTGGTGTTACTCTACCCAACAAATTTAAGAAACAAACTTAATTTTTTTTAAATTAAAAACTAAGCTTTACCCTCCCCCAAAAAATGCAAACTTTCAAAATGAGGCACAAAATATTCAGATGTGCCTGGCCCCACCTGGTATACCCTACATCAATGGGCACCCATGGTAATAAGTTCCTATACTTTTTGCTCTTTCTTCACTTTTAATATGTAGTCTGCATGGCAGGCTTGTGACAAGGTTAGTGTTTCCATTAGGGATTCGGCTTCTCCTTTAAATAAAATGATGACAGCTGCAGGAAAATTAATTTGGTAAAAAGAAACTTGAAAGCAAAGAACAGCCAACTGATTGGATGTGTCATTCTGCTATGGGATTTAATTCAAGAAGAATCCATGTGTCATTCTGAGTCCAATGTAAAGTAATGGAGCTTGTCTATTTGCAATAAATGGTGGCTTCAGTCCAGTTTGGATGAAAAACCTATTGTCCGTGTTACAGTTCCCAAAATTACAGGCCTTCACAATGTGGTTTCCACCTTCTCATCCACTTTTTAATTTTTTCTCTGAATTTAACAAACACCCCTAAAAGAATATTTCCATATAGACTAAAATAGAAGAGAAGAATCATATGTGAAACTATGAATTTCTAGTATTTATAAACTGCTTTTCCAAAATAGCATATAATAAAGTCAACATATTTTCAAAGCTGTCCTGCTTGTCTGTGTTTCCCTCTGAAATTGTTTCCATTATCTTCTGTATTTTTTTAAATGCCTCAGTGACCTTTTTCTTTTCTCTTTTACTTTTGCCAATACTTTTTTCTGTTCACCTCTTCCCCACAAATAGTTTTCCAAATCTAAACTGAAAAATCCAGTGTTTATAACAAACAATAAGAATAGTCAAGCTAAACAAATCCATGTATTTGCTGTGTCCAAAAATTTGCCATGTCCAAAAATGTCCCTTCAGTCTACAATGGAATCCATCACCCCTCTGTCAGGAGGTGGGTAACATGCTTCCTCATCAATCTTCTGGAATCACAGTTGGTCATTGCATTCAACAATTCTAAAATCTTTCAAAGCTGCTCTAAGGAATAGTAAAGAATCTTGCTATTGTCACTACATAAATTGATGTATAAGTTTTCCCACTTCATCCTGTATCAGTTCAAAAAGTCTTCCAGGTTTTCTCTGAAACCATTCTTTTCACTATTTCTTTTAGCACAATAATATCCCATTACATTCAGGCACTGTCATTTGTTCAGTCATTTCCCAATCATTTTGTTTCCAGCTCTTTGCCTATAGTAAAAAAGAACTTGTTTTGTTTTGTTTTACATAAGGGTCTTTTTCTTCTTTCTTTGTTATATTTGGGGTATGGGACTGGCAGAGGTACTCCTGGGCCAAAGGGTATCCACTTTTTAGTGACTTTAGGATAATAGTTCCAAACTGTTTTTTGAATGGTTGGACCAATTCACTGCTCCATCAACAATGCATCAATTTTGCCAACAGCTCACAAAAAAAAAGTTTTTTGTCATCTTTACCAATCTAAAAAGAGTGAGGTGGAAACTCAAGAGCTATTTTCATTCGTATTTGGAACATTTTTTTTTACATAGGTAGGGATTGCTTGGATTTCTTCCTCTAAGAACTGTTTGTATATATCCTTTGGCCATTTATCTATCGGAAAATGGTCCCATGACCTTCTCAAGGGGATGCTATGTTTATTCCCCCTTTTGTAGCCAAACTGCTGGGGAAAAGATCTATACTCTTTGCTTCCATTTTTTTCTTCCCACTGAGTTCTCAGCTCTTTGAAATCTCACTTCCAAAGTTACCATTCAAATGAAATTGCTCTCCCCACAGTTACAAATGGTGGTTAATTTTAAATCCAGTGGCCTTTTCTAAATGCTCCCTCATCTGTTTTGATTTCTCTGAAATTTCTCTGAAGTTCTTTACACTTTTGACCATCGTCTCTTCCTGGATATTCTGGCCTTCCTGAGATTTTGCTCCATTGCTCTCTCCCTTGGTTCTCTTTTTACCTGATTAATCACTCCTCAGTATCCTTTGAAGGTTCGTCATTCATATCCCAATCCCAAAGAACTGGTATACTCCCAAGGCTGTGTCCTAGGTCTTTTCTCTCACTACACCCTCTGTCTCAGTGATTTCATCAATTCATATGGATTCAGTTATCATATCTTTGCAACAATTCCAAGACTTGTTTATTTTTTCCTGAACTCTAGACTGGTATCATCCATTGCCTGTTAAGTATCCCAACATCTGTGTCCCATAGACATGTTGAACTCACTATATCCCAAACAGAACTATTTTCTAACTTCCTAAACCTCCTTCCCTTTTTTTCAAACATCAGTTTTTCTTTTAAGGGGACTACCACTCTTCTAGTCAACTAGGTTTGCAACCTCAGAATTAACAGTCATTCCTAATTTCTCTCTCTCTCTCTCTCTCTCTCTCTCTCTCTCTCTCTCTCTCTCTCTCTCCCCCTTCCCTCTGTCTCTTCCTCCCCAACTTATGACCAGTAAGTTTCCAACTCAATTCTTCCTCTATGACATATTTTACATACCTCTTCCCTCTACTCACACAGCAACAACCCTAGTTCAGCTAAGACTTTGATCATCTCTTTGCTGGATTATTGCAATAGCTTCCTAATTGGATTGTTGGTTTTCAGTTTCTTTCCTCTGCAATCCAATCTCCACAAATTTGCCAAAATATTCTTTCTAAAACATAAGTCTGACTGTGTCATTCCCTTAGTTAAAAACTTTCATAGCTCCCTATAGTTTTCAAGTTATTGAAATAAAAGAAAAGAAAAGAAAAGACTCCTAGACTGTACATTTATTGCTTTTTCAATGTGTCTCTAACTTACCACTCAAGGCTAATTTCTCATTAGTCCCCTTCAAGCACCCTTATATTCCAGTCAAGGCCTACTTGAGGAATCCTGATGTCAGCATTTTATTTCCCTACAACATACATTTGCACAAGTGTCTGCCAAGACTGGAATGTACCTTGTCACCTCTACCACTTAGAATCCTTAGCTTCCTTCAAGGCTTAGTTCCTGCAGACAACACCTACAGGAACTCTTCCTGTGTATCTTACACACTCTCTCATAAGTACATATAGATGCCGGGGAGAAATAGATTTAATCTGAGAAAGCTAATATGACAAAGGGGTAATACAGGTCATGGTTGTTGGAAGTCTTGTTATCCCATTCATGGGATTCTCAAGAACCTCCCCTTAAGCATCCTTTGTCTTTGGCTCCCACTGGAGATACCACCACCAGCTATTTGGGAGACACCAAACTTGTGATAATTCATTCAAGAGAGGTTCCAATTATCCCAGCAAAGAACTTCTCTTTTCACTAGTGGATATTATAACTATTTGACAGAAAATGGTAGTTTTGAGAGTAACTCTACCATTTTAGTTTATTTATTCATCATAGAAAATTATCATTCTTTCTCTTATTAAATATGGCTTGTTCCAGGTCCTTCCACATATCAAATATAAGTAGATAACAACATTAATAATATACATCCTTATAGTAAAGGATTCAAGATCCTATCAATGTGGGTATGACTCTTAACAATCACATCAACAGTCTTATCATCCTATGCAATTCATGCACATGGTTTCTTACAAATCCTCTATGGAGAATTTACCCAATGCCCTAGAGGTCCTGACAGTGTGGAGACAACTTCTAATGGTACAGATTGACAGCTTTTCTGAAATTTAAAATCTTATGAACTGCCTGGGGCACAAAGAGATTAACTGACTTCCACCTGGTCATACAGCTAATAATTGTTTAGAAGTAGACTTTTACCTTAGAGCAGCTAGGTAGTACAATGGATAGAGAACTGGGCCTGAAGTCATGAAGACTCATCTTCTTGAGTTCAAATCTGGACTCAGACACTTACTAGCTGTGTGACCCTGAGCAAGTCACTTCACCCTGTTTGCCTCAGTTCTTTGAGGTGTAGAAGAAAATAGCAAACCATTCCAGTATCTTTGCCAAAAAAATCCCAAAATGGGGCCACAGGAAATCAGATATGATTGAGTAACAACAACAATAGACCTTTAGCTAGGTCCTTCTGACATCTGACATCTTTTATGTTAAATTGATACACACATGTGTATGAGTGTACATATAAGCATATGTATATATGCATGTACCTGTATATTATGTATATACATATGTCTATTTATATGGACATATGCATATGCACTTAAATTATTTCTACATATTTAATTTAACTTATAATATACAATAGGTGTTTAATAAGAATAATAACTTGCCATTGCATAATTTTCAAATGCTGTACATTATCTTATCATTGTAGTCCATGAGCTCGTAGGATAGGTATTATTTATCTTTTACAAATGAAAAACTAACCCAAAAGAGTTTTCTGACTTTCCCTGAAACCACAAAGATAGTTGATAACAACGTGGACCTAGCATCCAGGCGTCTTGATTTCTCTTTTCACATGAGTTTCCATCCAGTCACAGTTATGTGTGATCAGATTCCACCAGTTTAGGGGGAAAAATACATATCTTGAAAAAGCATAATTGAAACTTTTCCCTGTTTAAAACTAGTATCATTTTGCTCAAATGGTCCCACCTCTGGGAGACTGCAACTGTAAATGTGAAAAAGGACCCTTCAGCTCTTTTTCATTCTATGATAAAAGAAATAGGATGTGATGAAAACATGAGGGTGTTGGGGGTGGAGAGTTTCCTGAAAGAAAAACTCAAAATCCATAACAAAGACATCACTGTAATGTATTAGCAAATCCCAGAAATTCAAGCAGGGGAAAAAAAAAGCCTATAGTCATGATGCAGGGATGAGGAAGACAGAAGTTTGTAAATTATGCTGGGTACATATATATTTTGTGGTAAGATGTAGCACTGAAGTCAAGAAATCAAAGAGATGTATTGTAACCTTGACACAAGTTTAGGAATGAAGCCGCTCTTTTCACCTCAACAGCAGGAATAGTCTAATTCTGGTCTGACTAGACAAAAGCATCAACAGCAGGGCACTGATGCTTAGTTCTATCATGCAAATTCAGTCCTGAACAGGAGAAGATCCCATTGTCCTAGCTGCTTAAATGGAACAGAAGGTCAGTGACTGAAACAAGAGCAGTTGAAGAATTACAGTGAAAGAAGAAGAAAAGCTTTTAGGGTGGGAGGAGGGGGACCCAGAAACAATTCCAGAAAAGGAGAAATGGTGAAACCAACATCTTTTCACACTTTAAAAGAGTGTTTAGCTTAAGTCGGGAGCACCCCAACACCTCCTGAACCTAATGGACTCAGAAATGTTGTTTCAGAATTAATCAAGTCATTTAAAATCATAGCTGTAGTTTCCATTCACTACTCGTGTGCATAAATGTGCTGATCCCGATACTAATCCATGTCGGGTGACTTGAGCAATATATCACCATAATTGCCATTTTAGGGCAGCAAATTGGAGCTAAAATAACCAGATGCAAAAGAGATGGTTGGATCATACTCACAAGATGGATCTCCAAAGTTCAAGGAGAGTTCAAGCATGGAAGAGGCAATAGAGAGGGGTCAAGTGTAAGGGGATTGTTCATGTTCAAGAGGAATTAACTTTACAAATATATTGTTTCTGAGGTGGTAATTGTCCCATCTCACAGTCATTCATACCTCATTTGCTCATTACCTTCTTCTTAGTCATTTAATGAAATGAATTTTATTTTGACAAAACATTTCTTTTCAAAACTGCAGTTAATTTGCAAAGATGTTTCCCTCTCCTTTAGATAACCATTTTTAAAGGCAAAGAGATTGAATTTAGAAAACTCGAGACCTCCTTACATAAGTCATCAGTGTGTATGCATCCACTAATCACTAAACATGTCAATTTCAGGGAAACACAATGATATTTTTCTATATTAGTCTAACAGGTTATCAGATTGATTGGTCAAACAGACTATGAAATGAAAAACAATCATATACAAAGTTTTCATGCATCCCATAGGGGTTGAGTTAGAGGATAGCTAAAGTTGTTTCCAACTCTGATACTCCATGATTCTTTAGGTCATTATTCCAAGACCTCACTATGGCATTGAGGTGATCATGGGTTCACAAAAGCTATACCATTCACACTGTCATAATCTACGAAGCTGGATAGGTTTCAAGTATGGGACAGACAACCCATTCTGTCTGTTTCCCAGGCATCTATCTATCCAGCATTAAATGTTGACCTAAATAAGCATTTTAGGTTGCTTTTTAACCATGGAAACCTATGAAAGAATAGAAAACAATTCTCAGTCCTACGAGACAATCTTTTGCTTGCTTCAGTGAAGATGGCAGATTGCCAAAGGGGTAGGGAGAGGGGACAAAAATTTCCAAAATTAATACCATTGTTAGACTTTTTACAAACACTAATTGAATTATTGGCATTTTAATGGGCAAATGGTTCAATGACCAGCTTGCTCTACTAGAAGAACTGTCTATGTCAATGTTCATATCCTTCTTTTCACTAAAATTCAGAAGACAGAAAGACATCACAGCTAAATAGGATGGTTAACAGAGTCTTCACAGAGGTGCAAATAAAGGCATTGAAGAACTTTGTTTTATCCTCAGGCCAAAACTAACAAGTTTTCAGGTGTAATTTGACTGTTTTGTTCTATATGTCTCCTGATTTGGGGTCTGGACCTGTGATTTCATCAATATGGGGAAATCTGATGTGGAAACATCTCCACTGATGCAGATCAACAGTCTCAGAAAGTTGTCTGGGTCACTGAGAGGCTAAGTGACTTGCCTAAGGTCACACAGTCAGAATATGCTAGAGGCCAGCTTTGTACCCTTTTCTTCTTGACTCCTAGGTCCATGGTTTGAACACTTTACCATGTGGTGTTTATAATACGCAAAAGCAAACAAGCCACCATGAAAATACTTGTACCTTCTGAGCTATTATTTGCTGTGGAGGAAGACATAGAAAAATTATATAAAATCCTTCATTGTGATTCTAGATAGAGATACAGACTATGTCCCCAGAGTCTTTAATAACTTAAATAGTTTTAATAGTTATTATCAGCTTAAATAACTCAAAAGCTTTAATAGCTTAAATCTGCACTAAGACATTTGGGACATACTGAATATCTATGTATCAATGTAGACATACATAGACGATAGGTAGATCATTACAGAAGAAGATGACAGAAGACAATGAGTAAGTCCTAACTAAAATCCTAACTCCTACAGGAAGGCTTTCCTTTTAGTTCAGTGGTTTTTGTTGCGTTCAACTCTTGGGAAATCCATTTGAAGTTTTCTTGGCAAAGAAACCACTACAGAGGTTTGCCATTTCTTTCCCCAGCTAATTTTACAGATGAGGAAACTGAGGCAAACAGAGTTAAGTGACTTGCCCAAGGTCACAGAGTTAGTAAGTGTCTGAGGTCAGATTGGAACTCAGGAAGATGAGTCTTCCTGACTCCTGGTACAGCAGTCTATGCCTCTTAGCTGCCTAATCCCTTTAGGCAGCTTTCCTTAATCCCTTTTAATCCAAATGCTTTCACTCTTTTAATTATTTCCTGTTTATCCTTTATCATTCATTATATTCTTTATTATATTTATTCATATAGTTTGCTTTTTATATATTTGTTTGCATGTTATTTCCCCATTACACTGTAAGCTCCTTGAGGGCAGGGACTGTCTTTTTGCATCCCCAGCACTTAGTAGAGTGCCTAGCATATTGTAAGTGTTTAATAAATATTTATTGAATGAACACTGAATGAACAAATGAAGCATGAACAGCAGAATTAGGAAAAACAATACACACAAGTCCCCAGTATTGCACATGGAAAGGACAATTTTTTAAAAGAATGCTGCATAATTATAATGATCAAGCTTTTCCCCAAAGAAGAGAGAAGAAATTGCACCTTCCTCCCTTCTTTGCAGAGATGTGGTACTATGGGTGTGGAATATTGCTTGTTCTGTCAAATTCAATCGATGCATTGGTCAGCTTTATGGAGCTCTTTTTTTCCTGATGTTTCTTATTTTATGTTACAAGGGATGAATCATTGAATAGAGGAGCGAAGAGTTATACATGGAGATATAAATGTGATACCAAAATAAAATCAATTAAAATAAAAAATTAATAGAAAAAAAATGAGTCCACTGAGGACTTTGTGTAAGACCCAGATATTAAGTCAAGAGCATTTGTAGATGAAACTAGAAATAAAACAATAAAATACTATGGAAAAATAAGAATTGTTGATATGAATATTATCATCATTGTTATCTCATTCTTAATTTTTATTATGGTGTTCAGATGGAAATTGTCCAAAGATAAGTCACCATCCTTTTGTTGTTCTTCTATACTTAAGATTTTGTTACTGCGCAGGTGAATAAAACAACTACTTTTGTAATTGAATTACAAATGTAATTGAGATGTAAGCTAATTTGTAACAGCAATGAAATCATCTTTAGGACAAACCCATAGAAGATAGACTGACAGGGATGATCTGGACCCTATCCTGTTGCCACATTGTTTTTATGGCTTCTCTAGCTCTCTATATTTTTAAAGCTTTTCATTTCATGTGCTTTGGAGATTATGAGTTTTCAGTATAGTGACACATTTAAAATGTAATCTTTAAATCTTTATAGATGAATGATATGTCTAATGATCGAGTTTATTTCTTGAATTCTCAGAGATATTTGGGGGTTTCTATTTGTTGTACAGGAATTTGTCATGTATTAGTGCTTGTGATGTATAATACTAGCCACATGATCATCTCTTTCTAGGTGTCTGGTAAATGCTAAATTTTGGCAATCTGAAGTCATGTAGCACAGTTTTCATTCTTCATTGCGTAATCTGAACCAGTCTATAAATTGTTCAAGAATAACCTCTATAATTTCTGTTGGCAGTGTCCTGATACTGAATCGCTATCATAAAACTTGGCAGTACTATAAACAAATATGCTTGAGTCAGTAATTCTTTAAATATTTCTTTGTCAACATAATATTGATTAAGTGAGTTTGGATATTGGCTGTGATTTCACTCCTGATTCCTAGAAATAAACCACTTTTGGTTACTTTTGAAAAAAACAATGCCTTATACCTGTGGTCAGCCTATCCTATTGACTTAGGAAAGTGAGGTCTGTTTGTTCCATTAGTATGTCTGCTACCTATTTATCATTTACTCTGAGAATATCAATACTTTTTTTCTTTTTTGGTCTTTTTAGATGAGGGAAGGCAGGGCGATTGGGGTTAAGTGACTTGCCCAAGGTCACACATCTAGTAAGTGTGTCAAGTGACTGAGGTCAAATTTGAACTCAGGTCCTCCTGACTCCAAGACCAGTGCTCTCTATTCACTGTGCCACCTAGCTGCCCCATTAATCCTCTTTTTATAGAGGAAGTACTGAGGTGTATAGAGTGTTCAGGGAGGACTAACACCTCTGGTCTGATAGCCTGTCGAATCCTTTTCAGGGCTGCTCATCCACTTTTGGTATCCACCTGATTCATACAAACTCTCACCTGTGGCTCCAAGAAGCTACAGCAGGCACAGTGGCCACACCCTAGTAAAAACCATCTTGGCAGATGAACTAAACCAAGTTGGGGGTAACTGACAAGGCTCAAACTTGTCAATGAATTAGAGGGGGTGAATGAGAACAATTTATTCTGACAACTGTAAAAGTGGCAGAAACAGTAGAACAGTTAGAGCTGGGTCAGACATGGAAGATGCCAATGCCATCCACTGCATCTCAAGACATTACCAGTTATCTTGACTTCCATCTTGCTGCTGGACTTTGATAACTCTTAAAGAGAGAATGAAGCTGATGACTCTGACTCACTTAAATCCATTTCACACACAAGTCAAGACATCACCCCCTGATGTCATTGGTCCTCTTCAAAAATGAAAGACAAACAAGAGGAAGTACTAACCTTGTAATAGCTCCCTTGAGTGATGAACCCTGTGTGTTATTATTGTAACGGTCCTTCTGTCAAGGTTTGTACTGGCTGCATCATAAGGAAGCCTAAGTTGCTAAAGACCCTGGGAGTTGCATGTCTTCTCATTTCAAGAAAAGAGGGGGTGATTGCTAGTTCGTGACAGAAGGATAGAGTTTTCTACTAGATTGGCTCCTGAGACAGAAGAGAGGAAGAGAAGGGAATGGCAGTAGTAGAAACTAATCATAATAATAGTAACTAAGATTTATATAGTGCTTTAAGGTTAGCAAAGTACTTTGCACAAATCTCACTTTATCTCCACAACTCTGGGAGTTAGGTGGTATTATTATCCCCATTTTACAGATCAAGATTTGCTGCAGAGTTGAAGTGACTGCCTTATTCTAGGTCACTTAAGTATCTGAAGTCATGTTTTTCTGATTCCAGGTCCAGCAATCTGTCCACTGTGCCACCTAGGCACTATTAGATAGACACCACAGGGTAGATGTTGGCAGTTTTCTTCACCAAAACCATGTGTGGTTTCAGCCTGAAAAGGCTAAAGAGGCAAAAAGTCCAGGGTTAAGCAGCAAAGTATACCATTGGTTTGATTTGGCTCATTTTCTTAATTGGAATTGCTTCCTCAGGTGGCTGGAGTGATAAGACCAAAAAAAAAAAAAAGATAGATGTTGCAGAATATGAAGACACTGGCCATCTTTATCCCCTTCCCCTATCTCAATTCATCTGGGTGTGATTGGAACCCATTTTAAGTGTCTTTTATTCTACTAAAGACTTCATCTGACTGATCTAGTCTTGTTTCTCATAAATACCTGTGGCTGATCTTTTTCTTTGCTTCTCCTTCTTTCTCTTTGACAATGACAAGACACTGAACATTGAGATCCAAGCCCTTGTTAGGAAAGGTCATTATCTCCTGGGACCTGTGGCTCCCAGATGCTCCCAGAACAGCCATTTATTTGAGCCACCAGACTTAGTGATCTATCACGCCAGTTGCAGAGTCACAACTGGTCCACATAGTGCAGTCCTCTGGGTGATCCCGTTTGTGGGTGACATTGTGCTGCCTGAATCACAGGATACCTAGGACATCACATATAATACTTCAGAGGCAGAATTTGAATTCAGCTTGTTATTCAGCTACAAGGGAAACCAGCAGAGCTGAACTACCACTGCACAGACCTTAGATGGCCACTCGGGAAGACAATGAATTGAGCAGAGAAATGAACAGAAGGAAAGCTGGCTGGGTTGCCTTTGGGAGATTGTGCAGTGATTTTAATAGACCCCAAAGCTTCTCCAGGAAACAAAGACTTATCTTTTAAACAGCTATATTCTTCCAATAATGGTTGTGAGTGAAGAAGTCTTCAAAGGATTAAAGATGTGTCACCCAAAGGCTGACATGAAGAGGCAGGTAGAAGATGTGAACAGGCAAATTGCTGTCCCAGAGATGTGTAACTGACTGGTGGAACAAGGGGTAGATGTGAACAGTTTTGCTAATGGAAAGGAACAGAAATAGGACATTGTGAGAGAAAGAGAAACCCACTGAAAAAGCAGCCCCACAGAGAAAAGACATTAATTCAGAATTAGGATGGCTGACCAAAGAGTCCTGTTTCTCCAGCATCTAATCAGCATATGAGTGGCTTTGAAGCTAATAACTAGGAAATCTTGATTCCTATACCTGTTGACAACTACAGGACAAATGTATATTGCCTAATTAGTTTGGAGATAGAGAAAATGGAGATTTTGGTTTATCAACTTGATTTAAAAGTGAATCATCTCTCTGAGAAGACTCTGCTTTGAAATAGTAAGGTAACTTGGGGTACAGAGGGAGCTCAAAGCTCAGAACTCAGAAGAGCAGAGCTCAGAGAAGAGTCAGTCTCAGAAATGACCTCCAGTGAGGTCTGAGAAGAGACTTCAGAATATGCACTGAGGAAACCAAGAAACAGATACCTGCTGCTAGAGGAAGAAATGTTTTCCTTTCACTAGCGCCCTGCACCTGACCAACAGAAACCCCTCAGAGCTCAGCCAACGGAGCTGACTTGGAAAAACTTTGCAGATCTCAGACTTATGGTTTCTGGTTTTGCTGGAGAGTATAACACAACCTCAGAACCAAACCAAGGAAGAATTCCCAGAAAAGCTATGTAAAGAACTAGGGGACAGTGCAGGGTAGGGGTGAGGAGAGAATGGGTGATCATCCCTTGGAGGAATGTTAAATAAACTATGTCATTTGAGTGGAATGGAATGGTATTGAAATGATGAATGATAGAGTTTCAGAGAAAGCTGGAAAGATCTGAATGAACTGATGCAGAATAAAGGCAGTAGAATCAGGAGAAGTCAACCCATAGTAGCAATGTTATATTATGAGCGTTATCCCTTGCGTGTAGAAATGATTATGGAGCTCAAATGGAGACAGAACTGATGTCTCTAGCCTCTTCTCTCCCCACTGTTCTCCAAGGGAGACTTTAATTCCTGCCAGGAGGGAAAGCAGGAGATTGGGTCCAGAAGCTTGGCCACTCTACTCTCCTCAGAGGGAGTACCAGGCTAGCATTAGATCTATCTACTCCCTTAAATGCTGCTAGTCTAAGGATGTGGTTTTCAGGCTCAGCATAACTTTTTAGCTTTGTTTCATTAATTGAGGGAAAGCAGGACCCCAAGCTTTATAGACAAGACACCAAATACCAGTTCTACAATGAACATACATAGAAGATAAGAAAGAAGCCCATTAATCCAAATTGAATTTAAAAAAATCAAAGGAAGTGTACATAGAGGAATAAATACTAGACAACACAGAATGAAGGAGCTTTCCCATTGGAAGTCCTAGATCTCACCTAAGGGGAAATTTCCCAAGTCTCCAAAGTAACAAACATACAGGATGGAGACTGACAATTCATCTCATATTAGCTTCTTCCCAGAGTCTTTTACTTCAACAACCTGAAGTAGAGTTGGCATCTTCTCTCTCTAAGCTGGAAACCAGAATTGCCTAAAGCTCCAAAAGACTGAAGACCTGAAGAAACTTTCCAGCCCAAAGAGAGAACCTGACCTCTTTCCCCTCTTGTCAACTTCACCTGCCCTCTCACAAAGGCACAGATTTTGATCACTGATCTTCATCGCTCTCATACCAATGGGCTTTGGTTACAGTTTCTGTCAAGAAAAGCAGCTTTGAGCTTTGAAGAACTTTCCTCAGTGCAATGATCAGTCATGATTCGAAAGGACTAATGAGAAAACATGCTACTCATCTTCTGACAGAGAGGTGATGGACTCTAGGTAAATAATGATACATATATTTTTGATATGGTCATCATAATTAATTAGTTTTACTTGGCTGTGATTATTTATTAATAATGATTATCAGTGTTTTTCTCTTATTTTTAATTGGGAGGAGACAAAAGAATATAGTAATTAGATTTCCAAAAAATGAAAAAGAGAGGGTTATTGAAGCACTTTTTAAATGCACAGAAGAGAACTGAAGAAAATTCAGGAGGCACCAATAAGCAGGATAAATTATAATAAATTATAAATTGATAAAGTATATGTGAAAGTATAATATACAAATATAATCTATATAACTGTATATAAATTGTATCATTATAAGTTTATAATTATAATAAATCATAGTATATACGTATATTTCCTTAAACAATATTTGCTAAGTCTTTCTGATCCTACCTACCAGTGGGCTACAATTGCTAGAATTTGCTACTTTATGAAAGTCTGTTCAACTCAGGGATAAATTCACGTAAAGGGGATATTTTCTAAAGAGAAACTTTAAAAATTCACAGTATGTCTTACTGAGAAACATCACAGTCTAGGATAGATCCCTGAGGTCAAGGTCATGGAAAGGCCAGCATATAAGTCCTGCTTTGACACTTACTGGTTCTGTAACACTGAAAATCATTTCTCGTTCTAGATAACCCTCTAAGGTAAAATTGCAGAGCACTCTTGAATCAGTAAGAAGAAGTTTTATTATCATTGGGAATTCCCTAGACCAATGAAATCACTGTTCTGGATTGTTTTTTTTAATCTTATTCTTCTTCCCCAAATACCATTTTTAGTTCTTCTTTAGGTCTACCAACATATGTGTGAAACTTTCAGACAGATTTGTGAAGAACTTTGCCACAATTAGAATTAGCCAAAATTGCAGTAAGCTGGAGGCCTTCAAGTGAGAATATTTGTTGGGTTAGAAGGGATTTTATACAGGTACCAGTTGGGCAGAGAGTCTTCTAAGTCTAATATTTTTTAGTCTGTAAAATAAATGCTTGGCTATCCAAATGGATGGGGCAGCAAGGTGGAACAGTAGATCGAGTGCCAGGCCTGGAGTCAGGAAGACTCGTATTTCTGAGTTCAAATCCACTCACTTAAACCTGTTTGCCTTAGTTTCCTCATCTGTAAAATGGACTGGAGAAGGAAATGGCAAGCCACTCTACTATCTTTGCCAAGAAAATCCCAAATGGTATCACCAAGAGCAGGAAACAACTGAAAATGATTGAACAACAATTTCAAATGAACCTCCTTACTTAACTCACCAAGGAAAGAACAATGGCTAAAATAAGGAGTGGAAAATTCAGAGGAGATCACTTTGAGGCAAAGGAAAAGCTTCCTAATATTTATAACTGTCTCAGAACGATGCCTGAGGAACTAAATTTCCCCTCATTGTGTACATTTGACTTGGCTGATTGTTGTCCTTCATTCTTGAAGAGGATCAAAATGATATCAGTATGTTAGAGTCAAGTTACAGTGTCCAGCTGTGGCCAATCAGACCAATAAAAGCTTGGAATGCTCTACCACAGGTTAGGCACATGTGAACATTTGTCCATGTGAACATTTGGAGTGGATTCTCTAAATTTAGAAATTTAGGTTGGATTAAATGGCCTCTGAGATCCCTTCCGACCGAGTTTCTGCAATTCTGTTAAGTGCCTGGGTTAAAATTGGGGGACAGGGGGAGACAGAGGTCATCAAGTTACTCCTTGCTAATGGATAACAGTTTGATATTTATGAATGAGTCTTCGTGTAACTATTTTAATTACATCAAGATTGACTGGGGTACAGGGGGCCTGAACGAGGATATCGATATTGATTTGTGGGGTTCAAGTTTATGGAGGGATTATTTAGAAGGGAAGAAAAACTGGGCTTATGTACCAAAAGAGACATACCCCTCAGAGGACATCATGACATTATGACTGGGATAGAGGCACAAAATGGCATGCTTTTGACAAGGCACAAACAGCTGTTTCACATCGTGTTACAGAAGTTTTATTTGGCTGGCTTTGTCTCTCCTTCTTCCCAATGGGGAAGATCACTTTGCATTCAATGCCAAAGCAAGCTCCCTCATGACATTTTGAAATAGTTGTCCTATTTTAACAGGAGCAGAGTTAGCAACTCATGGCCATATTGAGTTCTTCTTTTCCATCCTTTTCCACAGAGCACGAAAAATGACTCCCAAGTCCAAAGAATCTTATTTGCAGGGGGCCCTCTGCTTTGGGCTTGTGGAAGAAGATGTGTTTGTTGAAAGGAAAGAATAAACAAGTCTCAACGAGGAGAGAGGAATCGAAAATAATTTGATTAAGCCATAGGCTAAAAAGTAAAGGAAGTTTGGAATTCTACTTCTACCACCAAATCAAACTTCAGTGTTTAAATGAGCCTCAATCTCTATAATTCCATCTGCCTCCCACCTCTGCACATTACACACATAATCAGGGCTATGCATGCCCTATTAAATGCCTACCAGAGGGCGATTTAAGGCTGGTGTGAAATTAGTACCAAACATAAACATAACTCCAATCTGTAACATGCAACATCCTGGAGCCCAGGAGACTTTCATTTTTAAGATGCTATTATTATACTCTCTGAATCCCCTAATTACCATTAAGGTGGTTCTATAGAGATTATGTAATGTAGATGTATTAGCTTTGTATATCTATTCATTAAAATTGACTAAGCACCCACTAGATGAATGGTACTGCAATAGAAAGAGTGTACTAAAGCTCTCCAGACCCATTTTGTCTCCAAAGGCAAAACATATAGAAGGTTTAGGCAGTTATTTAAATACTTAACACTATCTAAATACGAAAACTAGTAGGGAATGGTGGTTAAAGTTCTAGATTCGGAATCAGGGAAATCTTCAAATATGACCTCTGGTCCTTACTTGCTGTGTGCTCATAAGCAGCTTAGCCTCTCTGAGCCTCAGTTTTCTCTTCCAAAAAATGGGGATAATTATATCTATGGTACCTAACAGAACTATTATGAGATCAAAAGTAAATCATCTTTACAGAGCAACCAGCAAGTAAGCAATTATCAAGCGTTCTTGTTTTATGAACTGGAAAGTCATCAACAAACATGAACACTTACTTGCATGCTATCTTTAAAGTCCCCAGTCAAAAGACTTTCTTCACATAATTCCAAATTTCAGAATGGCTAGACCAATGTACAGTTTCACTAGCAGCATATTAGCGTGCTTTCCCGTACCAAACATATACAAAGAAAGTCTGAAAAAGAGGATTGCACAGGAAACTGTAAATCTGTAACATAAAGCTCACTTTTTGGGGGAAAAAAAATCTATATTAAATTTAATATGGCCATATCGACATAGTCCTGTTTATCTGGGTTCCTGTCTGAACTTTTCTGAATATGTTGTTAAATATTTCATTTATAATCTTTTTTTTTCTGTTTTTGTCTCACTATCACTATCCCTAAATCTCTTCCACAACTCTCTTTCCCTCTTAAAAGTAACCCTTCCCTTGAAATAAATACATATGTGTGATCAAGTAACAAAAAATCATGTCATATTAGTTATCTCTGAAAATGTTTGTTTCATTCTGCACCTAAAGCCCATTCCCTTTCCAGAAAAAGATGGAAGGCATGAGTCATCTCTAGTTTTCTGGAGTTGTGATTGGTCATTACATTGATCCAATGCCATAATAAGTGTATTTTTTTTCCTCCTGATTCTGTTCCCTTCCCAAGCTTATCTGAATTCATTCTTCTCATCTTCTTATGAATCAATAATATTCAATTGTATTCATGTACTATAATTTTTAACCTATTTGCTAATTTATAATTATCTCCCTTGTTTCCAGTTCTTTGCTATATGAAAAGTGCTGCTATAAATATTTTGGTACATGGGAGTCTTTTCTTCTGTCTTTGCTCTCTATGGAGCATATGCTTAGTAGTAATATTGCTGAGTCAAAGGATATGTACAGTTTAGTGACTTTTAGGGGATAATTTCAATTGTTTTCCATAATGTCTGGACCATTTGTGACGCACCAACAGTGTATTAGTGCATTTGTCCTTCCATCATCTTTCTAATATTTGTCCTTTTCCTTTTATTTGGAATCTTTGTTAATCTGATGGCCATGGGTAAATCTGAGCTTTTGCTCAGTTTTTTCTTTAAATTTTTTTAATCAGAACATATATGCCTTAAAAAGAAAATTTCTAAACACACAGCAATACATAAGTTATTTTCCTGATTCTGCTCATTTCAATCAACTCACATTATCCAGGATTCTTTGAACTAATCTATTCTACCATTCTTACAGCATGATAAAATTCCATTCCATTCATACAACAAAATGTGTTCAGTTATCCCCCCATTGATAGGTGCCCCCTTTATATTTTTGGTCTTTCCTTTCATTTTCTTCCTTTTTCTTTATTCTCTCCCTCTTTAGCTCCTTTCAGGATCAAGATATTTGTTTAGCTTGTAGCTATTCTCTTCTGGGTATTATCTTCCCTCTTAACACCACCACCACCACCCATCCTTACTTGTTTCCCTGTTAAATTTGAGATATTCTTATACCAAACTGTTTGTGCATGCCTATTCAACTCTCTTCCATTAATTTCAGATAACACTGAGATTAACCTGAGACTTACTCCCCCACCTCTTCTTCCATGTTTGTATATTCATCACATGTACCACAGTTATAAGAAATAGAAAGTTCCTCTCCCTTCTTCCTCTTTTCTACACTAGTTTTCCTTCTCTTCCCCTACTTAAAACCTTCAGAATAGGACTAATCCCCATTCTTCCCACCCAAGTCTACTCTTTTCTTATTGAAGTTCCTCAGTACCCTTTGAAGACATTAAGTTTCTGAAGGGACAATTGTTTCTTCTATTAGAACATTATCTCTGTATCATGGTAAAGCTTCTTCCTAATGATCTAATACATTTATCTTTCTGGGTTTCTCTTGACTCTTGTGTCTGTAACTCACAGTTCTTGGTCTTCTAGAAATGCTAGAAAGAAAGCTATTCAGCTATTCAGGTCTACTCTTTCCCCTGTAGTTTTACATTCAGCTTTGTAGAATAAGCTATTCTTGACTGTAAGCATAGATCTTTGGTCTTTTGGAATATTACATTCCAATATCTTTTTCCATTTATAATAGAAACTGCCAGACCTTGTGTTTTCAGAGTTTCCTTGGTTGTTCAGCTACCTCTTTCTGGATGCTTGTAATGTTTTTCCCTCTCTTTGGAGTTAGGGTATAACATTCCTGGGACTTTTCTTTTCGTGATTTATTTCAGGAGATCATCAGTGGAGTCTCATTATCTTCACTTTCTTCTCTGCTTCTAATAGATATAGACAATTTTCATTTATTTTCTTGAAATCTAATGTTGAGGTTTTTATCATAGTTTTCAGGGAATACAATGATTCTTACATTCTCTCTCCTTAACTCACTTTTGAGATTTTTTTAAAAATACCAAGTGTCTTATATTTTCCTCTATTTTCCTTTTCTTATTATTTCATTCCAATATTTCTTTTGATTTTGTGAAATCATTGATTTCTATTTGGTCCATTCTAGTTTTTAGGGTATCCATTACTTGAGTAAGATTCATTTATTTTCTCTTCAAATTTATCATCCTCCTTCCAGTTTTTTCCTTCAAACCTTTGATTTCATTGTTAATTTCTTCATTTTTTCAAGATATTCCTGTAGGGAAGTCCAGTGACTTGTCCAGCATCACACAACTAGTAAACATCTGAGGATTCAAACCCAGTCCAGTACTCAATCCACTGTCATGTTGCCTCTAAAAAGTTAATACTTTGGTACTAAGTAATTAATACCAATACAAAATTTAAATCTGTCTAAAAATGGGGTTTTTTTTAAGTGTTTCTGTATTCTTTTAGAAAATCTTTTTTTTTTCTTTGAGTCTTCACTTTTAGTTGTTATGAAATTACTCATTTTAAGGCGCTCTAGATCTGAAAGAATTTTTCATACTGATGTGGTCTTTTTTTACTTTTTTTTTTTTAATTCCCTGATCTTATTGCCTGAATTAAACCATTGTATGAGGATTGTGCTCTACTTTCTTCTGCACTATTGGGTGGGAGAGTGGGAGAGATGGGAATTGGCTCTATTTGTTCTGATTTAGGGTCCTCCAGCCTCTACCACCCAGGATTAGGCCCTTTTGATCTTTGAGGTTCAAAGTACTGCATCTTCAAGGGCCTCTCTTGTATCTCAGGACAGAATGCCAGGGATATCTGAACCTTTGGGTGCCTGGGCTATCCCAGTTCAGATACTGCTTTGCCACTCTAGTACTGTGGTTGCTACTGTTCCATGGGGCTCTCAAGGTGCCCACCTGGTGGCTTTGTTCCTTCTTTGTGTCTTTCTCAGAAACCTTCTGCTCTTGTTACCTTGAGGCACAGAACCTTACATTGTTGAACTATGGTGAAGGGTCCAGCTATTGCTGATCAGGCTTGAAAGGTAAACTTCTTCATCTTTTCTGTCCCTGGCTTTGCTCATGGTCCCCTGGACTTATGGATGAATTTATGTGCAGTTCTGGGATGGGATACGTCACTGGAATTGCTCATAGGTTTTCTTAATCAACGTTAGGTATGAATGTCAGGGGTTTTTTTCTGGGGGGGGGGTGATTTTTTGTTTGTTTGTTTTTTTAGAGTAGGTATATGATAACTGGCACTCTGTTCAGCCAGACATCTTCCTTGAAATTTCTTTTAAATTATATTTTTCTTACTAGTCATTTAAAGCATTTTTTAATTCATGGTAATTAAAAGCTTAGACATTTTTCCTTGAGAACTAACTGATGTATTCCCTATTTTTTTCTATTAGAGCAGTGGTTCTCAACCTTCCTAATGCCACGACCCTTTAATACAGCTCCTCATGTTGTGGTGACTCCCAAACATAAAATTATTTTCGTTGCTACTTCATAACTGTAATTTTGCTACTGTAATGAATCATAATGTAAATATCTGATATGCAGGATACATTGTTACAAATTGAACATAACCCACAGGCTGCGAACCGCTGTGTTAGAGAACAGCTTTGGTCTTACATATTTGAATCAATTCTTTATATAACATGGATATCAAATCTATATCAAAGACATTTGTTGCAAAGATATTTTTCCAAGTGAATGATTTCTGTTTGAGTAAAAAAAACTTTAGAATTTTTTTTAGTCAAAATTGTTCATTTTATCTCTTGTGATCATATCCCCTCGTTTGGTCAAGACTTCTTCCTTTGTCAATAATTGCAAATGGTAATTTTCTCTCTTCTCTTCTAATCTGTTTATGATATGACCTTTTATATCTAGGTCATAGATCTGCTTAGAGTTTATTATGACATATGGTGTGAGATGTTGGTTTAAGATTCATTTCCCCCAGATTGCTTTCTAACCTTCCAATAGCTTTTGTTGAATGGTGAGTTCTTAATCTAACCATTATGGTCCCTAAGTTTACTGGATGCAATGGCTTCTGGATTTTATATATTTTAATCTGTTCCATTGATCTTTTCTACTTTTAAACAAGTTCAGAATTATTTTTACAATTACTACTTTAAGGTAAAATTTGAAATTCATTACTGTTAGACGCCCTACCTTCCCATTTTGTTTGATTATTTCCCTTTTTTTACTTTTATTCTTTCACATGAATTTCATTATAATTTTGTCTAGTTCTATAAAGTAAGCTTTCAGTTTTTTATTGATATGGCACTGAATCAAGTTAGATAATGTTGTAATTTGTATTATATCACCCTTAACTAACAACAAACAATGACTTGCTTTCCAAATATTTAAGTCTTCCTTTAATTCTTTAAGTAGTGTTTTATAATTGCATTTATATAATTTGCTAAGTAGACTCCTAGGTATCGAGTGCACACTGTAGTAATCTTTAATGGATTTTCTTTTTCTATCTCTTTTTTATTTCTAACATTTTTAGTCGAATTTCTAGGTTTCTTTAAATAAACTTTTATGTCATCTACAAAAAAAAATTATCATTTTGCTTCCTTGCATATGCTTATTTCCTCAATTTATTTTTCTTAGCATATTTCTATAGAGAGTTTGTGTCAAATTATGTCAAATAATGGTGGTGAGGGTCAACATCATGCTTTACTCCTGCTCTAACTGAAAAGGCCTTTGCCATTAAAGATATTGCTAGCCTTTGCTCCTGGATGGATGCCACTTGCTCTATTAAGGAAGTTCCATTTATTCCTGTGTTTTACCAGCTATTGGTTCATTTTGCTTTGTCTTGCAATATTTATTTAGAGAGATTTGGTTTTCAGTCTTTTAGATGTCTAAAGGCATCTTCCCTTCAGATTTTGGTAACTTTCCTTTTGATTTATATGCTTGTGCCATAACTTTTTGTTTTTTGGGTTTGTTTTGGGGTTTTTTTTGCTTTTTTTTTCTGGAGGGGGGAAGGTAGGGCAATTGGGATTAAGTGACTTGTCCAAAGTCACATGGCTAGAGTTTTTGTGTGTGTGTATGTTAAGTGTCTGAGGTCGGATTTGAACTCAGACCCTCCTGACTCCAGGGCCGGCACTTTATTTACTGAGCCACCTAACTGCCCCTACCTTAACTTTTTAATTGAATTTTCTTCTTTGTAATATCTTTGGTGGTGGTGATGGTTTTAGACTTTTTTCATTATGTTCCCTTATAAGTTACTTTCTGAATATTCCCTTTATGATGGTGGGGTTAGCTTCCTAGGGACTGTGCCTCAATTCTAGCTCAGCCTCTTCCCATATTGAAGAATTCACCTCTCAATACCCTCAGTCCCAGGCCAAAATGACTTCCAGAGGAGCAAAACTTCCCCAGCTGGATTCCAGTCCTCTTTCCCTCAGGCCTAGGGTAGATCCTCAAGCTGGTTCCTTGTCCCAAGCTCCTCCATTCTTTAGCTCTCTGGCTGAGTATGACCACCTTAGGCAAAATGCAGCAGTACCACACCCACCACTCCCCATACCCACCCTACACATAAGTTACTAGAAAGAGTTGATTTCTACTGCTTCTGGCCACAGAATGATTGGGTAAAGACAGAGACATGGTCTACTGGCAGAAACTGCTGCAGCCGTGTGGAAATAACCAAATGGGTCCCAGAATCTAATCTAGTAGGTCAGGTTGTCTGCCTTTCCAAAGAATAGAAGCTGGTGGGAGGAGGTGTTCTAGCATTCTCTCCTGTGAACTTGTAAGGCAGCAGCTATATTGTTAGTCTTTTGGGTTTCTTGGTATGTGAAGAGCACTATGATTCCTCTGACTCTGATGTATAATTCCTTTTTGAGAATTAGTGGGGATTGGAGACAAAATAAAGGCACGCTCAAGTCATTGAACAGTTAATTAAAAAGTGAAATGTATCAAAGATTAAACATAAACCACACCTTTCCAAAAAAAAGTTATCCAATGTACAAAGGAGTAGATATCAGATGTAGACAGGATGACTATGCCCTCTACCACAAAAGAAATTCTTAAAATTCATTTCACACATATAGGTCCTACAGCAACTCTCTCAATCCCAATTCACACTAGCAGGCCCAATTCCCAGAGCTCTGATGACTTCTTGGCCCTTGCAGAGTCTAGGGGTAGCATGGAGGGTTGGGGGGGTTGGGAGGACATCATTTTCTAATGCTGTTGATTACAAGTCATTACTAGTACACAGCATAAAACCTAGATATACCTCATATCTAGAGTCTTTCAAAAAGGTACTAAGACAGTGGTGGTTCTCGACATTCCTAATGTCACGACCCTTTAATATTCGTATATCGGCGAATCTGCATGTGGGTGGACCCACCTGGAGACGGATAGAAGAGTGGTGTCTCAGTTCCTAAGACCATCGGAAATATGTGTTTTCCGATAGCCTTAGGGGACCCCTGTGACCCCTGTGAAAGGGTCGTTCGACCCCCAAAGGGGTGGCAACCCACAGGTTGAGAACTGCCATACTAAGAGAATGTCTTCAAAAAAAGTTAGGGCAGAGTTGGGGGTGGATAGGGGAAAAAAGGAATTAACACGATAATTTTGTTGTATATTTGAAAGAAATAGCAAGTTCTGCATGATAGATGTGTAGTCTCGTGTACAAACGTTTTTTAACTATGGAAATGCTTGTTTTATTCCATAAATGTGTATTAATGTAACCCAAAAAGAGGGAGGGGGAAGAAAAAAGGCAAAAAAAAAGTTACTCAATTTACAAAGTACAGATTTTTCTCTGGGATTCAAAAAGGGAGGGAGCTCAGTGGATAAGAGAGTATAAGAAAGAAAATGAAGTTTTAATCCCATCTTTAATACCATCCCAGTCTAGAGCAAGATTCTCTTTGTAGACAAGGGACCCTTGGAGCCATAAATAACACATATGCATACTCATATTCATAGATACAAATATATGTATATACATATGTAAGTGTATACAGACACACACACACACACACAGAGTATCCTCAAAGTCTCAGAGCATGGTCTTAAGCTTGTAAAGTTTTTAAAGATTAAAACTGCACTAAAACTTTGGGGACATTGTAGTTTTGAATAGTTATAACAACA
>CM053583.1:188131603-188178776 GCA_028627135.1 Pseudochirops cupreus
AAGGAAGGAAGGAAGGAAGGAAGGAAGGAAGGAAGAGGGGAAAGCATATATTAATGATTAAAAGAAAAGTACCTACTGTGTGCCAGGTACTGCGTTGAAAGCTTTAAAATGATCTCATTTGGTTCTCACAACAACTCTGGGAGATAGGTGTTACTGTGATTCCCTTTTTACATTTGAGGAAACTGAGGCAGAGAGAAAACATGCGACTTCCCAGGATCACATAGCTTACAGATGTCTAAGACTGCAGGTTTTCCTGGCACCAAGCCCAAGCTCTACCTACTACACCACCTGGCCTGTAGGATTCAGTTGGAAAGGACCTTAGCAATCATCTGGTCTAACTTCTTAATTTTTCCAATGAAGAAAATGAGGCTCAGAGATATTATAACTTTTCTAAATCCACTTAGTAAGTGACAAAGATGTAGCTCAAAGCCAGATCTTCTGCCTCAAAGCCCTTTGTTCTTCCTACTAAAGCAATGCCCCATCCAGGCATCTGGCTATAAGTGGGCTGTCCATGGTCAACCCTTAAATGGGATTTTAAAGGAGAGAGTGATAGGATTGAAGCTGGGCATTAAGAAGATTAATCTTAATTGTGAGAGCTGCACTTGAGGAAGGACAGACTAGAGCTTGAGAGACCCAATAGGAGGCTTTCAAAACAGTCCAAGCCAAAAAAGTAAAAAGTATTGACGACCAGAAAGGGGAAAAAATAGGAGAGATGAAGAGAAAGGATTTTTTTTTAGGCGCAATAACATAAATTCTATAAACTCCTTTGATCAAAAATCTGCTGTAGGAAATGGCTGTTTAGCCGGACGAGAAGAGTGACTTTGAGTGACAATTGGGTCACCAAATAAAGCTGACAAGAACAAGGTAATCACTCAACTCTGACAGTGAAAATTCGGTTTCTGTCTCTGAAGTTGCCCGAGCTCACCTTCCTCAACAGAGGTGCGTCACTTTCATTTAGTGCCTTGAGCTCAGCTCTAAGAAAGGTTTTTAAGCAACTCAAGTATACATATTAGTAGCTTAAAAAAAAATCTGGGTCCTTATCTGGGTATCTCCTCTTAGAATGAGTTCTTCACCCAGCCTGAGTGTGTATTTCTGGAGACAATAGCAAATCAGATAAATCACATGTAAGAAAGAATCCCTATACGTCTCTGAGTAAATGGATCGCAATTCTAAAGGGATGGATGGATACAACCCGGGGGGACTTTTCCAAACGCTCATCCTTAACGATCAGCTTCAAAATCACCATTCGAAGGCTCTCATTTTCCGAAAGGCATTTCCTTTCCTTCTCTGAAGTTTATGAGTTGCTGCTCAGAGTGTTCGGTGCAGTGTGGGACGGAGAAAGGGAAGAAAAAACCCCTCTTTTTCTTTACACTTGCGCTGCTCTGAATGTGGACCATCTGTGCCCCCAGCTGGAGTGCCGGCAATGGTCTGGCACTTGAACCACACCATATTTACAGATCTAAACACAAATGGCGAATGCCTGATTGTTTCATGATTCATTAGTCAGACAAGCTCCCCTCTCCCGCCAGCACAGCTGTTACTGAGTAAACCTTTGTCACTTAATAGGCCCGATTACTACTTTCCATCAAAGGTATTGATCTGTGTCACCTCTACTTAAGGTAACGGAAAAGGGAAAGGGAGAATAGAATGGAATGGGAAAACACGGGCACGCGGAAGAAAGGAAAGGGACACTAGGTAGAATGTGTGGTCTTGACACACTCCCTGCATATCTGTATTCATGTCTTCATGCACCGCAGTGACCGACTTATTTGTGAAAGGAGAGGGGCCATCCCTCACTCACTGAGCGAGTCCTGGTGCTGGCCCAGGCTGGGGCAGTCACAGAACATGACCATGCGTGTAATCGGTCAGCCTCATGTACAGAATGAACTGAACCAGAAACGTAGACTGCTTCAGATGCCCAGCCAGCATAAGGAGAAAGTATCAACTCTAGAGGGAATTGTTTTATTGTGACTTTCATTATCTCCTTTTGTCTAACAAATAAAGTAAGCCAGTAACTATGGGCTGTTCCGGGCCTGGGCGCAGGCATTTACGCAGCTGGAGGGCTGCTCTTATAGCAGCCTGGAACGGGGCCAAGACGAAGATGCAAGTGCAGAAGTGTTGGGGGGACGCACAGGACACGTTATCGCAGACGGCCTGATGCTTTTCCGAAATGCTAGGCTCTTCTCCTTCCTTTCTCTCCTGCCCCCCTCCCACAATGAGGAGCGGTTTTGCCTGGGAGGAGGCTAGGTAATGGTTAGAGAAAATTGGGTTTGCCAGTCAATTGTATCTAATGACATGACAAAGCGAGTTAAGGGACCTTAAGCAAAACCTTTCCTCAGTCCTGGAATTTCCTCGCCCTGCTCCTGAAGCCAATCTTCCCTTGCTAACTTAGGGAAAAATTCACAGCCCCCTTCTTACATAGGTAAGATGGGTAAACTGAGACCCAGAAGTGATTTATCCAAGATCATACACCTAGTTAGTAGAAGAGTCCAAGTCTGGAGGTCAGCCCTTCTGCCTTCTAGTATAATAACTCTCTACTTCCTAATTGGGGGGGGGGGGGAAGACAAAGACAAAAAAAATAAAAAACCTGAGTTAGAGATGGGATGGCTTTGGCACAACACACACTTACACACATACACACATGCACACACATACAGATATATACACAAGTCAAAAAGAGAGGTGGTGCTGTAAATTCATGAGACTGGTGTTACTTGGGATGCAAGTCTTATTTCTTTAAAGCCAAAACGTTTTATGTGGTCACCTATATTATGAAATCCAGTCTGGCTTAATGTAAAGGTATCCAATACATAGTCAGCAACACTTTGTATCCTATTGGACAGTGTGACCTGAACCAGATGAAAATATAATTGGGAAATAATTCAGAAAATAAATGATTCTACGACAGAACATAGATAATGTTAACACATGGTTTTCTAGATCAATGTGCAGTCTACAGGGATCCCTCAGTAGAGGTTAGTGGTCTCTGCTTCTATCAGCCTTCGACACCACTAGCTTAATAGATAGAGGGCTACCTTAGGGGTTAGGAAATAGTGGTGCTGCCATCTATTAGCTATATGACCTTGGATAAGTCACTGCAGAAGTCAAAGCCTAAAGGCAGCTCTCTAAGACTATCAGGTAGAGAATAGAGGCTAACCTGCATTGGTAGAAAAGGCTTCCATAAAGGCTATTCCCTATAACAATATTGCATGTGTGAACCAAATGCATATGTAATGTTTGTGCTTACACATGCGTGTGTTGGTGGTACAGCATCTACTTAACAGCAGGAACGAACAGGATTACAGTTCCAGTCCCAAAGAAATACTTTGGCACAACACACACTTACATACATACACACATGCACACACATACAGATGTATACACAAATGTGTGTGTATATATATATATATACACATATATATGTATGTATGTATGTATATGATACATATGTACTTCTATAGACCACACACAAGCAACTGACATTCACTCAGTCAAAAGAGTCCTTGTCCTTCCAGTTTCTTCCTGCTACCATTCCCCAGAGAAGGAGGCTGTCCTTGTCTTCCCTCCTTTTGTCTCTATAACACTCATTGCAATCATGTCTGATGCTAGTGTATCAATGAGACCTTTATTGTCCTTTTCTCCCCAGCTCCTTCCCTCTGCTCTTTACTACATTGTTGTTATAGTTCAGGAGGGGTCAACAGCCTTCACTAAGTATATTACTGCTTTTTTTTATGGTGCTCCATATAAGAGATAGATTGACGGCCTTAGACCCTGGGGTTTTCCATCTGTGCACAGACTGCTGTCAATAGAGACCAGTGGTACGCCCACCCTGATGACTTTAGCATTCCTGATTTGGAGGCTCCTTCTCCCCTCTACCTCACACACCACAAATTAAAGGAAAAGTACAGTTCCTAGATTATTTTCGGTTTTCTATTCCAAAAGATTTCTAAGAGACGCACCTCCAAAATGCAGTAACAAAATGAGAGGTGTCTAAGAGGGAGTGAACTCAATCATTTCATACTGATTTTATCATCAGCTGGCCACAGGCAGGGGGTGAGATGCTAATGACTGGAGATCACTCCTGACTTAGACCAGATTTTAATAACCAATGAACCCCACTGTCCCATTTCCATGACTATAGTGCTCCTGGTGGTTTCATTGTCCCTCCCAGATACCCATGTCAAGTGTCATGCAGTGTGTCTCCTTCACTTCCCCTCTTCTTCCCTCCCTCGGTGATACCCCACCCCTAATGTCATTGGAAATGTTAGGAAATGTTACCTTTTGTAGAGAAATGCTAATGAGGCATACAATGTGTGTTTTCATGTCACTCACATTCTATTATCACCTCCTGCATTGTTTAACCCAAAGAAGAATGCATATCTGGAAGGAAAGAAAATTCTACCAACGTGGAATTTCTAGCCAGAGAACCTTCTGATCAGCAGATTGAAAAGCCCACATGGTTAGATTTAGTGTTTTTTTTTTCATGGTTGACCTCTAACTTGAGAAAAATAATATGGATACAACCAGGGGCAGTTAGCAAAAAGGATCCCCAAATTAATATATTGCATGTCACCATTACAAAAAGAAAATTGTTGGTAGTGATTTTTTAAAATTTTTTAAAAATTGTTCTTAGCCAGAATAAAAAGTAACTCACAACCATTTAAATCTAAGAAAAATAAATAGGATTTTGAGAATTGCCATGGATGAAATGGAATTTTGATTTGTATTATTTATGTCATATCACTTGATTTTTTTAAAAAAAACCGCCTTCTCTTAACTCTCCATAAAACTCAGGGATTGTCTTAATATCCCAAGGACCTAATGATAAATCTCATTAGGAAATATTCTGACCTCTCTTCCTGTTTTAAAAAAAAAGTACAAAATACTTAAAGGACAGGTTTTTAAATCTTATAAAATTCTTCAAAGACAGGCAGGAAGGAGGTACACCGACAGCATTTCTATTTTACAAAACCACTCAAGGGGAAGGACTAGTGGTGACAACTGATGTTTATGGAGTACCCATAGCTTTGGGAACTCCATCTGGAATACGCTGTTATCTCCTGGCTATGCCCCAAGGAAAACCTATCAAACACCACAAACAAAAAGGAAACCAAAATCAAAATCATTCCATTAGGAAAATTTGGCCCATAAAGAACCCAAAACCCATTTGCTGCCATCCAATGGTGTCATAAGATCCTGTGGTAACCATGTAACAGGGCCACAGAACACCAGTCCCTTACTTACGCTGGATATTAAAATAATGTAAACTTTTATTTTTAAGTGTATTGGTCCACAAAATATGCATGGAAAGAAATTCCTATCTTGCAGGAGGATAGAACACAGGCTGAAAAGTTAACATTTCATGTAGGTAACATGTTTTAATATACATTTCATAAATACTCATGGAATAAATTAAGAATGGTACACATTCTTGAAACTATCCCCTGCAGAGTCTATTCCAGGATGGGGGACCTGCAGCCTCAAGGCCACATGTGACCCTCTAGGACCTCAAGGGCCACAATTGAGAACCTAGAGAGCCACATGTGACCTCGAGGCTACACATTCCCCACCCCTGGTCTACTCCAAATAAGTGCTTTCCTTTAAACAATGAACCTTTTTTTCCTGGAGTCAAAGTTGTAATAGAAAATAAAGAATAGAATAGAAATAGAATATAGTAATATAATATAATATAGTAATATAATATAATAATATTAGAATATAGTAATAGAAATAAAGAAATACTTTGTGCAATGTAAGTACAATCTAATTATGTAAAGAAAAAGGGGAAAATATACTTCCAGCTTGAAATCTATTATCCTATGAAGAAAAATGAAAGGCAGTAATAGAGATGATGAGAGTTTAGGATGCTGAATCTGATCCCTCCTCCCAAAGAGAATTAGGGAAATCTGAAAAATGATGAGAATATGAATGGGGGGAGGGGTTGTTTTTTTATGTTGGGGGGGGGGGGTTTGGGGTTTGTTTGTTTTTTAAAGACAAAAGCATTCCTGGGCCTTTTAAAGAAGCAGAGGAGCTAGAAAAGGGGAAATAACTGTAGACTCAGATTATGCCAGCTTTCATGATATCCCTTCTAAGAATGTCATCCCTCTCCTTCAGAATCACAAACATTTCTAACACCACTCCACTGAGTAGGAGAGGAAAAAAAATGCTTTATCTTTGATATCAAGGGTTGAGGACCCCTGGAAGGCAAGCATGACACTCAGCCATGCCACGTGGATTGTGTTTCATGCAAAGGGATAGAGCTTGCCCCCATGCCAGGGAATCAGATATTCAGCCAGCAGCTACACAGAAAGGCACTGAACAGCAGGCAGAAAAAGAATATGCAAATCTCAGCTGAGTTGGCCAGGCTACTATTGAGTATGGTAGCAGGACTGGGTGGGGAGAGTGGAGTTATGATGTTTCAAAAGAGTAACTGATTTTTCACCAGCCAATCAACACAGCCAATCACCCCCCCAACCCTCAAGGAAAACGGTTGAAGTTATCTCAAGCCTGAGATACTCCAAAGGAGAAAGCTATGAGAAATACAGCTCTAGGAGTGATCAAAAACTCCAGGTCATATAATGCAAGATTTCAACAGGTATAGGCTATATCTATGCCCATATGTGTATGTGGACTCATGTGAGTACATCCATATAATTTGGACTTCACATGTCTTTCATTACTATAAACACCTCCCAAAAATGAAATTCCTTCCAAAAATGGAGAATGACACATTCCCTGCATGTTATTACCTCTAGGATCAAGCATAAAATCTGTGTAATGGTGAAAGTCCTTCCTAATTTGGCCCCTTCCTATTTTTCTAGTCTTTTTACCTCTTACCCCACTCACTCACTCACATACTCTTCAATTCAGTTACCTGCTCTTCCTTGAACCCAACGCCACATCTCCCAGTCCCAGCGTTTTCACCAGCTAGCCCCCCAAGATGCAATGCTCTCCCCACCCTTATCTCTGCTTTCTGGCTTCCCTGGCTTCCTTCAACCCTCAGCTAGAATCCTGCTTTCTCCAAGAGGCCTTTCCCAGTTCTCCTTAATCCTGGTGCCTTCCCTTTGATGCTAAATTCAACTTATCCTATATATTGTACATATCTCGTCTGTATGTATTGTGTGTCCATTGTCTCCCTCGCTGTGTTCACTGTGAGCTCCTTGAGAAAGGGACTCTTTCTTACCTTTCTCTGTACCCCCAGGGTACAGAGGGGCATATGGTGGGCACTTAATGCCCATTGACTTGGCTTAAAGTGTCATCTAAGGCACTGAGAAGTTAAGGGACTTGACTAGGATCATGCAACTTAGATAGCTAGATAGAGAGAGATCTATAGAGCTCTCCATATAGGTAGATATGTATATATCTATAGAGAAATGTGTTTGTATGCATATGTGTGCTGTATGTGTGTGTACATGTATGTTGTATGTATGTACACATGTGTGTGCGTATATGTATAGAATCAGGGAACTTGGACCCAGGTCTTGTGACCCTGAGGCCAGTTCTCTAGCTGTGACTAGGTGATTACCTCAAGACAGAGCACTGGACCTGGAGTCAGAAAGGCCTTAATTCAGATCTGCTCTCAGACACACTAGCTATGTGACCCTGGGTAAGCTACTTAACCTCTATTTGCCTCAGTTTCCCAAATTGTGAAATGGGGATAATAATACTTCCTTCCAGGGCTGTCATGAGGACAGAATGAGATAACATTTGTAAAGTGTTTTACAAACTTTTAAGTACTATATAAATGTCATATATTATACATATATACACATATATGTATATATATACACATATATGTATATATATATACATGTGTGTGTGTTTATACAGACCTATATATACACATATACACATTATATGTGTGTGTATACACACACATATATATACACATACACACACATATATACACACATACACACATACATACACATATACACACACATATCTACATACACACATATACACACATGCACACATATACACACACATACACACATATACACACACATATATACATACATACACACATATATACGCACATACACAACACACACACACACACACATACACACACACACACACATATCTCAAAATTTGGGATGAAGAACTAAAGTGATGGGCAGGCATTTTGCAATGGACTTCTTCTCCAGAATCATTTCTTGAGATACCAAAGTGTATCTCATGGCAGCAATAAATTTGCTGCCGTCAGGCATCAGGTCCCTTCTATGGGCTCCATGAAGAATTGCTCTTTACATCTGAACTGTGTCCTCAGCTAGGCTATTTTCTCATCAAGAAAAAAGGGACCGCCAGGTCAAACAATTGATTATGGTTTTGAACTACAGGGGGCTATTGATTTTTCATTGAGCCTCATGTGCTGCTTAGAAAGAGCAGGCTGGAACAGGGAAGGTAATTCACTGATCAGAGCCGAGGGCCGTGTTCATTTATTGGCTTCCTGCCACATCCCATTAGTCCCAGTTCTAAACGTATATTGAAGTCAGTTTATTTTCATCATTACCTCCTGTCACCAGAAATGTCTCCCAGTAACTATTAGTTTAATCACCCCTTTCTCATGATGGTAATGAGGGATAATCTCCAACATTAGGGTGGATTCATGAATAGCCTCCATGGTCTTCCAGTGGGGTATGTCATCATGTTCCAGTTAAGATTCTGACAGCACTTTCGTTACAAACCTGGGATGTCTGGACAGTCTTACTTGGGGAAAAATATTTAAATGGAGATTGAGCATAATACAGAGGGCATGTTCTCCTCAATAAATAGTTCCTCTTTTCTAACATGTTTAGACTTATGATTGGTTGCACTGTCCCCCCTGCCCCTTATCCTTCAAGGAAAAAGCCTGGATCAGAGTCCCCTGACAAAAAGGATTTTTCTTTCAGAATCCTCATTAAATTAGGATAAGAATGGAGCCACTTGGGGTCAGGGGCCATTCCGAGTCAGGTGCTACCTCTTAGAACACACAGAATGACAGAATGGCCAAAGGAGGAACTGATAGCACAAAATGAGCATGAGATAGAACAGTATTCAATCTATTCATCCAATCCCCACTCTCTTTTTCACAAGGAAAATACATTTCACACATCCCATAATTGCTTACCACTTCACCTCCCCCACATGTGTAAATAACTTCATGAATTCATATGTATCTTATTTTTCATACACAGAAAGCCAAACACAAACCCTGTTCTCATCTCAAGCCTTGGTACTGTAACTGTATAGGCGACATGGCATACTGGGTAGAGGGTTGAACTCAGGCCAGTGGTATGTTGGTAAATATTTAACAACCAGCTCTCCAGGGGTAGAAAACATACCCAGGACCCACTTTTAAGTTTAAACTGCATGGTTAACATTTTTCTCCATCACTTCCTAAAATCTAGACAAAATCTCATTAACAAAACAAGTCAAGGCCTGGTTTTTAGTGGTTGCTGACTTCACACTGGAAATTTAACCATCAGCTCTTTCCAGTAATTAGGGGCTACTTCTAGGTCACCTCAAACTCACAGTCTTGGTGTGTGATCTTTGACACATCACTAAACTTCTCATTGCTTCAGGAAACTATCTATGACTGGTTATTTCAGCAAAGTTGACCAGTACCAACACCCATACCAAAGGAATTACAGATCTAAACTTTAAAAATAAAAATGTTTAATTCCTCTTCTTCTTCAAGGGTCTATTTCCCAACAGACCGCATTTTACACATAGGCAAAGTGGGTAGTTGCCTATTAGCACCACTTCGGGACACCAAAATACCTAGCTGCACATCAAGCAAAGCACACTAGCTCATCATAGCACCATGAAATTTCTTCCTGGGGCCTAGTATGTGCAGCATTGAGAAGACTTGTGCCTAGTGGAGTCCTTGGTGGGTAATCCTTCCCTCCAGGGACTAAAGTGATCCATACCTACAAAGTCCTGCATGGGGAGAAACCCTAAGGAGAAGGGGAAGGATGGTAAATACCGAGGAGAGAAGGAAAGAAAACTACATGTGAATATGGGAAGGGGGTCAGAAAAATTGATGTAGGAGCTATGTTAGTATTTCTTCTGATAAAATAGGGTGAAGACTTCAGTGGTCATGGGTTTGGCAAAAGAGAAAGGAGGTCAAGATTATGTTCTCTGACATTAATTTTTATTAGTGAATAGCACAAACGTGAAGTTTGTGCCTGGATAGGAAAGGTCATATAGTTGTAAGTGAATTTCTTTGCTATACTGCTTGGAAGAAAAGATTCACAATCTTTGTTGGAAAGAAAAAGCCCATGAGAGGTGGTAGTTCATGAAATGGGGGGAGGGGGGTCTACATACAGAAAACTCTGAAAAATTCATCCAGATCCTAAGTTCAAATGAATTTTTTTAAAGTAAATTTATTGAGTCTTGTGTTAAAATTAAAATTCCCAGGAGATGACAGGGACCCCATCTATAGAAGCTAAGTTCCACGCTATCCTTGATATCTACCCTTGCTATGTTAGGGCAAAGTAATCCCCTTTTTTAAACTGCTCAGTGACTTACAAGTGCCCCATTTCATCTAAAATATGACTCATTTTGTCAAAATCAAATCAAACCTTCAAAATGAAAACATTGTTGAGTCCATGACCAGAACTTCCCAAGGGATCATGAGGAGGCATGCCTTCTGAAGTGACTATTACTCCTTGTCCTTCTGTTCTTAGTGTGTTTCTCCGTTCCCAAGGTAGTCCTTCCTTCTCTCCCCATAAGCCACAGTCACACAAGCTAATGACTCAGAGGTTTATTCATAGGATTCCCAGGACACTTGAACCTTTCAAACATCATAAAATTGCCATCTGGACAATTGTATCTCAGGATTCTTGTTTAAAAGTCTGAGGCAGGATTCAAACTCAGGTCTTCCAGTGTCTAAATTCACTCCTCTGTGCTACCCAGTGTAACTCAATCTATTGTCTCATGGAGAATAACAAATAGGAGAAAGTCCAAGAAAATAGGAAAGCCTTATAGATAGTCATCCACAGCAAAGCAAACAGAATAAAGATAACAATCACCAAAATAGCATGAATAAAAATGCATCCAAAGGTCAGAATTCAGGCTGATGCGACTCCAGAGAGGTGGGGATTAAACAATGATCTTTGCTTTTTCCTGGCAGAGAATGGTGAATTGTGGGTGCGAAGTACGGTAGATGCTGTCAGACGTGGCTTGTGTGTTGATTTTTGTGCCTAACTGATCCTTTCCATTAAAAGAAAGACTTTATTCTCTCAGGAGCAGAGTCTATGAAGAAATGACAGTGATGTAAAAAAAGAGTTATTAAAAAACAAGGATTGGCTTTGAAGGAAAGAGGATATGCTATCCATAATTCTAGGAATCTTTTATTCCAAATTATCATCAATTTTCAGATCTGACTCATGTCCAAATTTCCCACTGCTGTCTTGGGAATCTGCTGAGGCCAACAAAAAAGGAAAAAACCACTTGTGAGATGAAATGTAAAACATTTGTGGATAAAATAAGGGCTTCTTTCTATCGTCTGTATTTCATATGACTTCACAGGGAAGGAAAGAATATACAGTGAAGGTAAGTGAATGAAATAAAGAAAAGAAACCAGTCCTTATGTACACATATACAATGTTCCTTTTTTATTGGAAAAGATTTCTTCCCAACACACTCGGAAGGCATCATAACATCCTTGATCAGAAGCAATTCTACTCATAAGGAGAATTTCCCATTTCACCTTACAAGCAACGGGTTTTCTTTATTTTCAGCCCTACTAAAAGCGTGGGATCACAAATGTATGTGTATTTGGTCATGATAACACTCAAAATAGTTAAAAGTCTTATAAATCTATATCCAAGGACAGTTGTGCCTTAGAGTTCAAGGTAAGCAAGAATGGCTGATGTATGTAACTCATGTCCCTGAGGGTACTGCCAACATAAACCACCAGGTTGCCACGTGTCACAACACAACTGCAAGATTCCCTAGACATCTCAATAAGAGAAAATATTTTCAACACCAATCACTTCAGGAAATAAAATACAATTTGTAAAGATATCATTTCAATACCACACACACAAAAATTTATTTTCTTACTCCTTCCCTGCCCCACATATGCTCTTAACATAGTCTAATAAAATGTGAAATAAACTATAGTTCAAGAAAATAATAATTTCTATATTTAGCCTTAGATATTAGTGTCATCCCTTCCCCCGTTACAGAAAACATTAGCACTAGTCAGGTCATTCAAAAGCTTTGCATAACCACATTTCCTCTGAATTATGAATTCTTTTCAATTCAATTCAGTTCTTTTCAATTCGATTCAATTTCAAACCCTTAGCTAGACTTTCTTATTTAAAATAAAACAGGAGAGAAGCTGGGAACCATGTCTTATCTGAGCTTTATATTTCCCCAGCAGTCCTACATGAAGTAGGTTGTTTAATAAAACCAATTCCATTCCACTCAACAAGCACGTGTTAAATATCTCTGTGTGCAATTCATTATGCTAAATAGTACAGATATAAAGACCAAAAAAAATCCTCAATAGTTTCTACCCTCAAGGGGCTTACAATCTAATAGATGATTGTTGATTTCAATTTGAACCAAAAATGACCCAAAAAATTACTGAAACATTATTTTTCTTCTTCTGGTGCCAAGTTGTGGCATGGTTGTTATTTGAGTTTACCAAAGGCTGATAACAATGAAGGACAAACCTTGGCGGCTACTATTAAACCACACCCAGCAATGGACATTTGGAGAACTAGCCCAGCCAAGTGTTATATCTCCAATGGCTTGTCCAATGGGTGATAAATTCTGTCAGTACCAACTAATGGAGACCATCAATTAAGATGTGGAATGGTTGACTCTATGAGGACCCATGACCATGTAATTATGAATCCTTAAAGTTTTAAAGAAAAATAATAATAGGTAGAATGTATGTGGCACCTTAAGGTTTGAAAATACTTTTATATAACTTATCTTATTTGATCCTCACAACAAATACCCTGTTAGATGAGTACTTTTATTTTCCCCATTTCACAGATGACAGAACCGAAGCTGAGAAAAATTAAGTGACTTGCCCAGGACCATAGAATTTATATTGTGTCTGAAACAAGATTAGAACTCATATCATCATAAGGTCTAGGACTTTATCCCTAATGCTAACCCTTCATTTCTCCAGCTGAGAAAGCTTCTCATTTCCAGAATTATGAAAACATTCCATATGTTTTGCAATGAATTGCACAGCTAAAATTGTTCTTTGTTATTTAACTTGTATGAGAGAAGTTGTATATTTCGGAAACTATAGCACATAATTCAAAAGTGAAATACAAAGTGTATAGATAAGTTTGACAGCCATAAAACCACTGTGGTTAAGAATCTCACTCAGGAATTGATCCAGCCACTCTGGAGAGCAATTTGGAACTATGCCGAAAGGGCTGTAAAGCTGTGCATAGCCTTTGATCCAGCAATACCACTTCTAGGGTTATATCCCCAAGAGATCATTTAAAAAGGGGAAAGGACCCACATGTACAAAAATATTTAGAGCAGCTCTTTTTGTGGTGGCCAAGAACTGAAAATTGAGGAGATGCCCATCAATTGGGGAATGGCTGAACAAGTAGTGGTATATGAATGTGATGGAATACTATTGTGCTATGAACAGGTGGGCTTCAGAAAAACCTGGAAAGACTCATATCAACTGATGTTGAGTGAGATGAGCAGAACCAGAAGAACATTGTACACAATAACAGCAACACTATGTTATGACCAACTCTGAAAGACTTAGCTATTCTCAGCAATGCAAGGATCCAAGACCATTCCAAAAGACTCATGATGGAAAATGCTATCCACCTCCAGAGAAAGAACCATGGAGTCTGAAGTCAAACTGAAGTATACTATTTTTTCTCTTTTTTTGTTTCTTTTTTCTTGTGGTTTTTACCTTTGGTTCTAACTTCTTTACAACATAAATAATGTCAAAATATGTTTAACATGAATGTATATGTATAGTCTATATCAGATTATGCACTGTCTTGGGGAAGGGTGAGGGAAAGGGGGCAGAAAATTTAGAACTCAAAATCTTATAGAAGTGAATTTGAAGACTAAAAATAAATAAATTTAAAAGGGAAAATAAAATAAAGAATGAAAGGAGAAAAAAAAGAAACCTTCCATTATAAGGAAGCATGCCTAGTGTTGAAAGGTCAGAAATTTTCTCCAGTACTAAGATTACATACTTGAAGAAAAATATATTTTTCACCAACTAGAAAAATTCTTATCTTCTTTTCTATTACCCAGTATCATAATTCATGACCTGATAGAGCAAATTTGTGAACAACTGAAATTTAATTCAACTTAAACACTCATTAGCACTTATTGTATACAAATTGCTGTTCTGTGGACTAAAGATGCAAAAACAAAAAACTTTTTTAAAAAAAATATCTACCCTAAGGAGCATATATCATACTTTGGGTATAAGTAAATTGATAAGTAAAGACAATATCATTTGAGAAGGGAAAGAGAAGTAATAACTGAGCGGGTAGGGGTATGTTCACATGTGTTCAGTACCATCTTCCAGCATGAAAAACATAGGCAATCAATTGCAAAAGTGCTCTTTCTCATTTGATTGGGGGGAGCTAGGTGATACAGTAGGTAGAGCACTGGGCCTAGAATGAGAAAGACCTGAGTTCAAATTTGACCTCAGACATGTACCAGCTGTGTGACCCCAAGCAAGTCACTTACCCCTGTTTACCTCAGTTCCTCATTTGTAAAATGATGTGGAGAAGGAAATAGCAAGCCGCTCCAGTATCTTTGCCAAAAAAAAAAAAACAAACCCAAATGGGGTCACGAAGAGTCGGATACAACTGAAAAAAATAAATGAACATCTCATTTGGTCCTCACAAAAACAACCCTAGGAGGTAGGTTTTTATCAAGCCCATTTTATAGATGAAGAAGCTGAGATTTACAGAGCTTAAGTTAAATTCACACAGCTAATAACTATTTGAGGCATGTTTCAAATCCAGGCCTTTTGGATTAAAACTTTTCACTATTCTGCAGTATTTCCAGTCAGAAAGGCATCATTTAGGAGGTGATACCTGGGCTGAGCTTTGAAGGAAATCAATGTTTCTCAGAGGCAGCAAGTAGTGGATGAGAGCACAATAGACAGCTGGAGTGAAACAAGAGGGGAAGAAGAAAGCAGAAAGAAGTTCAGGAGAAGACTAGTCTGGAGATGGGAAACCTGCGGCCCTGAGGTCACATGCTGGCCCTCTAGGGCCTCAAGTGCAGCCCTTTGACTGAATCCAAACTTCACAGAACAAACCTCCTTAATAAAAGGATTTGTTTCATAAAACTTGGACTTAGTCAAAAGGCTGCACCCAAGGATCTAGAAGGCCACATGTGGCCTCAGGGTCTCAGGTTCCCCACCCCAGGACTAGACTGAAAGGTCACAGACTCATACCCCAAGAATGGAACAGAACCTAAAAGGCCACATAAACCAAGGAGGTTCTGGAGCCAACTCATGACAACTGATTTTTTAATTTTCAGTGTGATCGTCAATACCTCAGAAATGATCAAATGTGACAAAACAGAGTTTGATGTCTTATTTTATCAATTTCTAAGCTTTAAAAAGTTATAAAGAAAATGTTAATAACACAGAATAAACCTAAAAGTGTGGTTGTAAACATTTTTTTCAAGAGATAGTTGTTAAATATTTACCAGTGCATCACTTATCCAAATCAACTCCTTCATTTTACAGGTGAGAAAACTGAGACCTCAGCAGCTTAAATCACTTGCCCAAGATCATGCACTTATTTAGAGGAATGAGCTATTATCATTTTGAAGAGAGTATTTTGGACCATTCCACTGATTCAGGGAATAAATGCCTCTCAACAGATGTCTGGATATATGAGCCAGGTTCTCTCCTCATGCTAACTAAACTAAGGATTTCTAAGCAGAGAAGGGGCAAAGGGTTACTTGCCTATCGTCACCCAACCAATCACTGTCACCAGGGGGAACTCTCCATCGGATTTTTAATGCCACCATATATGACTATACCCAATTTTAATGTCCCAACCAACACAATAAAATCCTCTCCTACAGTCCTCCAAGTCATGAAATTTGCTATTCATCTCCAGAAAAAGCTGTTACACTATCTGTAAAGAAATCTCAGAAAAAATATTATAGCGTCCATCTTTACATTTCATAAAGTGGTGATGGGGATGTCTGTTTGCTAGATAAAAAATATCTGTCTTTTTCATCACCTACAATTCTTTGGAAAGAAATATCCATCAAACTGTGCTTTTCAGACGTTTTTCTGTCTCTTGCTTTCGGTTCCTAGCTCCAATAGTAGAATTTAGACTCATATTTTTAGCTTGTAACTTAACTAAATTCCAAATATAAGTCTGGACCATATAAACATGGAATGTGTTATTAAAAATAATTTATGTGGTGTACCTTTATCTCTTGGAAGAGCTTTGCAAGTTCACAATAAAGACTTAAAAATCAAAATTATGTCCCAGAAGTGAAGCAAAATAAAATGTATAGTAAGTCAAATCTTCTTCTATTATTTTTAAGTTCTTTCCCTTCCATTTTTGTCTTTCTTTTTAATTTTAATCCTAAGTTTGTTAAAAGTTATGACTGTGATGTGTTATTAAGTGCCAACTATTACTATGAATGTGTAAAAGTTTTTAAAAATTAAAATGAATCTCAAGTCACTCAAATTTCTTTTATATTTGTGACAATTTGAAATGAAAATAATTCTTTAAGACCCATGTGGTAAATTGAATTGAAAAATATGTATGCCATTATCTGTAAATTGTTTTATGACATTTATGGATGAAAAAATGGGAAAAGGATTCTATCTGATGGAGGAGGAGTTCCATGCAAAGCGCATTTGTATTGTATTAAGGATGAGCCCCTTAAGCTTTGAAAGAATTGCTGTGCACATAATTTTTTGGCTAGACAGAGTTTTAGAAATTATTTTGCACAAAAAAGAAACTAAGACCCAGATGAACTGAGCGGCTTGTCCATTACTGAGTGGGAAGTATATGGTCCCAGAGCTGACAGAGGCAAAAGGCAGTGGGAGAACAATAGGAATTCCTATAAGAACCTAATAGGAAATGAGATGGGCACCATAAGAGATATGGGAACAGTAGAATGGCAACGTGAGTTTTCAGAACATGCAGAGGAATCCCAGGACCAAACCTGCTGGAAACAAAAAAGCAATTCCTTGACAAAACCAACCAATTCCCTGAACCAAGTCTCCTAAAAACAGAGTAGCACTGTACAAAGCTACAATGTGGAAAAACAGACCCAGACCTTGCCTCTACTACTACTGTGAATTACACAGACTGTGTACATGTCCAGAAGAAAGGAGTTGACTCCAGCAACCTCAGTTCTGGTCCTGAGAGAAGTAGTTCTATGAGTATAGGAAACTTATGGGTTCCTGAGTAAAGCAAAGGCTCACCAATGAAAATGTACACAATTAATAATAGCTAATATTTTTATAGTTTACCTGTCAGATTTATGGAGAAGGAAAGAATTTATGACCAAACAAGAAACAGAGAATATTGTGAAATGCAAAATGGATAGTTTTGTTTGCATTAAATTGAAAAGTTTTTGTACAAAGCCAATGTAACCATGATTAGGAGGGAAGTAGAAAATTGGGAAAGAATTTTTACAACAGGGTCTCTGATAAAGGTCTCATTTCTAAAATATACAGAGAAATGAGTCAAATATATAAGAATACAAGTCATTCCCCAATTGATAAATGGTCAAAGGATATGAACAGGCAGTTTTCAGAGGAAAAAATTAGAGATATCTATAATCATATGAAAAAATGCTCTAAATCACTATTGATTAGAGAAATGCAAATCAAAACAACTCTGAAGTAACACATCTCACTGGTCAGATTGGTGAACATGACAAAACAGGAAAATGATAAATGCTGGAAAAGATGTGGGAAAATTGGAACACTAATGCATTGTTGGTAGAGTTGTGAACTGATCCAATCATTCTGGAGAGCAGTAAGAACTGTGCCCGAAGGGCTATAAAAAAGCATATACCCTTTGACCCAGTAATACCACTTCTAGGGCTATATCCCAAAGAGATCATACAAGTGGGAAAAGGACTCGTATGAATAAAAATATTTATAGCAGCTCTTTTTGTGGTGGCAAAGAAATGGAAATCAAGCGTATGTCCATCAATTGGGGAATGGCTAAACAAGCTGTGGTATATGAATGCAATGGAATACAATTGTGCTATAAGAAATGAGGAGCAGGCCAACTTCATAATAACCTGGAGAGACTTACATAAACTGATGCTGATCAAGAAGAGCAGAACCAGGAGAACTTTGTACATAATTACAGACACATTGTATCTCTGATGACTGACTGATAGACTGGGCTCCTCTCAGCAATGCAAGGCTATAAGACAACTCCAAAAGACTCATAATGGAAAGGGATATCCACATCCAGAGAAAGAGCTGCGGAGTCTGAATGCAGATTGAAGCAAACTACCTGCTGTCTCACGTTTTGCTCTTGTTTTGTTCCTTCTTTCTTGTTGTTCATTCTATTGGTTATAATCCTTCTTTACAACTTGACTAATGTTTAATGTGAAGATATTTGTAGAACCTATATTGGATTGCATGCCACCATGGGGGGAGAGGGAGAAAATTTGGAACTCAAAAGCTTGTGGAACTGAATGTTGTAAACTAAAAGTAAATAAATGATTTTTTAAATGCTCTAAGTCATTATTGATTACAGAAATGCAGATTAAAACAACCTTGCGGTATCATTTTATACTACCAGATTGGCTAAAATGAGCAAATGGGAAAGTGACAAATGTTGGAGAAGCTGTGGAAAAACTGGGGCACTAATTCATTGTCGGTGGAATTGTGAACTGATCCAACTATTTTGGGGAGCAATTTGGAATTATGCCCAAAGGGTTATTAAGCTACCTATACCCTTTGACCCAGCAATATCACTACTTGGTCTATTTCCAAAGATGATTACAGAAAAATAAAAAGAACCTTTATGTTCTAAAATGTTTATAGCAGCTCTCTTTATGGTAGAAAAGCACTGGAAATTGCTAGCATGCCAATCAACTGGGGAATGGCTAAACAGGTTGGGGTTTATGATTATGATAGAATAATACTATTCTGTAAGAAATGATGAGCTCAATGTTTTTAGAAAAGCATGAGAAGATTTGCATGAAATAATGAAGGGTGAAATAAGCAGAACCAAGAGAACATTGTATACAGTAACAGAAATGTTATTTTAAAGATGACTTTGAGCAAATGTTATTTTGTCTATTATAAATACCCAAATTAACCATAAGAACTGATAAATAGATTTACTGAATAATTTTACAGATACATATATCTATTTGGGTCTAATGGCAGCCATCTTTAGGGCAGGGGGTAGGGGGCAGAAGGGTAGGAAAAAGAAATTTACATGATAATTTTGCCTATTTGAAAGGAATAGCAAGTTGCGCATGGTAGATTTGTGGTTTCATGTACAATCATCTTTTTACTGTATTATGCTGTGGAAATGCTTGTTTCATTCCATAAATTAAAAATAAAATTTGAAAAACGCACTTGGTCATTGATTTGATCAGTTAGTAATCTTTCAATGTTGTTTTTCTTTATCCTGTTGTTCAAAATTTTTGCTTACTACTGATCACTTAAATACACAAGCTCCTGCTTCCTATGATTCTCTGAAATCATCCCTTTTATTTCTTGTAATGAAATGATATTCCATTACACAACAATTTTTTCAGCCATTCCCCATTTGATGGACAGCCCCTTGAAAAAGAAAAGTCTTTAAGAAAACATGGTAACTCAACAAATATTTAACAAGCTGTCATGTCGAAAAGGGATTAAATGTATTTAACTTGTCCCCATAGTATAGAACCAGAGGCTGCAAGGAGGTGAATTGAGTCTGGACATCGGGAAAAGCTTTCTCAATGTGAGAGCTATCCCACAGTGCAAGGGGCTGCCTCAGGAGGGCAACCTCAAGAGTTCCCCTTCCCTAGAGATGTTCAAGCACAGGCTGGCTCTTCTATAGGAGACTTTTAGGAGGCTGGTGGTTGAATTAAGAAGGGTCTCTGAAACCCCTTCCAAAGCCAAGATTTTGTGATTTTGGGGGTGCTAGGTAATTACCAAGTCACCCATCCCATGGACATTGTCTTGGGTACTGCAGGAGCCAGTGCTTTTGGTTTTGTTTTCCTTAGGACTATGTAAAGTCACCATTTGTCATTTCCTCCTGGGACTCTCCAGACAAAAACAACAACTGTTGCTTCACTGAACTTCTAATTCTAGGTCATTTCAACATTGTTGTTGTGGATCACTGAAGTACCATTGTGTGCTTACTATAAGTACTAACAGTTGTCACTTTGCTTTGCACGTTGGAAATCATAATCTCCCCATCTCTATCCAGTCCCTGGAACACAGGTAGAGGTGCAGAAGGGAGATTGGATCGCCACTTTGGTTCATCGTTTTAAGTCTGTTTACTATAAGAAAAAGAAACCCCCTGAAAGGACCTCATAGAATCAGAATCAAATAATTCAAGAGTTGGAAGGGACCTTTGTGGTCACCTATATAGTCCAATCCATACACAAAAGGAACCCCACTATAACTTACCCAACAAGGGATCTCCATTAGAATACCATCTAGGAAGGGGAAAGATGCCACCTTGAAGCAACTCATTCCACTTTTGAACAGCTCCAATTGGTAGGAAGCTTTTCCTGACCTCAGTCTTAAATTGGCTCCTTAGTAAACCATTGCTGCTGGTCCTGCCTCTGAGGCCAAACTGCCCAAGTTTGATCTCTCACATATTACAGCCTTTCAAATACTCAAAAATAACTCTCATGCCCCACCTCAATCTCTTCTTCAGGGTAGACATGTCTCCTTCTTTCAACTAATCCAGTTTATTGATGTTTTCCTTAAACATGGGACCCAAAGCTGAACATAATATTCTAGATGAAGCCTGATAAGATATTTGGGGGTTTCTTTGGGACTGTCATCAACCCATCCCTGAAAGCTATGCTCTCTTGTTGTTCTTCTCATTGTTCTTCAATTGTTCAGTCATGTCTTAATCTTCATCACCCTGTGGACCACTGTCAATGGGGTTTTCTTGACAAAGATACTGGAGTGATTTGCCATTTTCTTCTCCAAACCCTCTTAATGCAGCCCAAGTCCACACAGGCTTTTGTGGCCACCATATTATACATGCAGTTCACTAATACCCCAAGCTATTTTTGAGAATAATTGTTATCTTCACAATTATCCCTACTGCATCTCACATTATTAGATTCAGTGCAATGCTCTAGCCTGTCAATCTTTCTAGATCCTGACCGTGATCCTCTTGGTTAGCTATCCCTCCCAGATTTGCATCATCTGAAAATTCAATGAGGCTACCATGTATGCCTTTATCCAAATAATTAATAAAAATTTTAATGGTGCAGTCCATTGACACTGAACCATTAACAAATACTCTTCTATCCTGGCTTAACCAGTTCTGAGTTCAACTGACTGTATTATTATTGACAATATCTGTCTTCTCCATAAGAACAGCACAAGATATTTTACCTTTATCTACTAGTTTAGTAATCCAGTCAAAGAAGGAAATTAAGTTAGCCTGCATGACCTGTTCTTGATGAAGAAAGTAGTATCTGACTGGACCTCCTATCTTCAATGGCCCTGTATTAAGGGAAGATACTGTCAGTTCATTCTCCTTCAATGACCAGTTCAGACATATGAGTAAATAAATACCTGACTGACAGCCTGGTCCCCAAGGACCTAATCTCCACTGAGAATATATACTTCATTCCCAGTCTTTGGGAGCTGAGACCCCAGACTGTCCCTTGAATCTAGTTCCCAGATGTTCAATCAAATACTAAGCATTTCCTAAGTACCTTTATGTGCCAGATGCTATGTGGGATGCCAGAAATATAAAGACAAAAACCAGACAATCTCTTCGCTCAAGGAAGACCACATCCTATCAGGAAGAGATAATATGTTCACACATAAGTATTAACCTAAGGGTTGCTACATTAGGCTCACCATACACTGAGGAAGTTTAAATGGCCCACATTTCTCAAGATTCTGCCCTTAGAAGTTCTCTTAACAATGGGCCAGGGGATTGGGAGCACAGTCCTGCTCAACAAAAGATCACTTTCTCTTTTGTGCTGTCAGAGCTGCCCCACTCCCTCATGCCACAAACAAATGGACACATGGAAATGCCAATGATAAAGCCAACAAATCTTTATGAGAAATAAGGCTAGATCAACCTGACCAGTCTGTGATAGGACCAGAGGTTTTCTGACTCAGCTACTGGAACTTCCCTGACTCAATTTCCTCCCTGCCCAATGCAACCAGACTGGCCCCAGTTTCCTGGTCTGGGGGCATGAAAGATCCCAGCCCCCTGTAACTGGTGTCTCTTGGACCCTCAGCCTACTGATTCACCATATCCTTGACTTACTGACCATGCTCAGCTTCTAGTTGGCCACAAGGGGGAGCTGCAGAAGAGAGGCCAAAAGTCACTGTCCTTACTGTGTTTGGACAAAATATTTAGTGACTTTTGAATGCCGCATTTCATCCCAACATTGAAGCTCATCTAAGAGGGTACTGGTTTTAGAGCTATGCCCACAACACAATCCTTAACAGACATGGAAGAACTTGCTTAGACATGGAGGTCAATTGTCCACAAGCCTTACCAGAAAAAGCATCCTATATAAGTCCATAAAAATATATACCAAGGTCAATTTGAGTGAGAAAGTATTGTAGCTGGGGGAATATGGAAAGACTTATGTGAAAGGTGGCACTTGAACTGAGCTTTTAAAGTCACCAGGGTACAGAGAAGTGGAATAAGACAGGAAGGACCTGCTTGTCCATCTCAGGTGTGGTGGAAAGGTAGCGAGACAGGAGGCAGAATGTCAAATATTAGATATAGCAAAGCTGGTTTGGCTAGACCACAGAGAATATAAAGGCAAATAATGCCTAAGTTTGAGAAGGTAGATTAAAGCCAAGTGTGAAGAACTTTAAATGCCAAAGTTTAGATTTGATCCTACAGGCAACAGGGAACCATTTTGGTCTCCTGAGTAAGGGAGTGCCCTGGTCAGAGCTCTGGTGATTCTGAGTAATCCATAGTGCCCTATGTCGAATGCCTCTGTTTCCTGAGGGCTTGGGATTGTTGTTAGAGAGTGCTTTGCAAACATTAAAATGCTAAATAAATGTGAAATATTATTGCATCTCTTGGACGATGGGGGTACCTAAAAATAAATACATAAATGAAGAGAAGTCATAGCTGAAAACTGCATGACATTGATTGTGGCCATATTATACCAAATGGTATAGGCTTAACAATCTTGTGCTAGTTCAGCTGTTGCCATAATAAAAACCCAGCAGCTGAGGGAAGAATCTTAAAAACATAATCAAAATTTCACACTTTCTTTCCACTGTGCGTAGACTTGGCTAATGGTGAAGTGTATGCAGCCTTCTCTGATTATATATTCTGTTTGGAATTGGTGTGGGTCTTGTTTATGTTATCAACCTCTTCCCACCAAACCTTCCTCTCCACGCCAACTTGAGCTCTCTCCCACAAGCCTGTGCGCAGAATCCATTCAGGAGCCCTTGAACTGATGGCAACCATCAGTTTGTTTATTTCCTTCTTATCACTTTTAATTCCTAGCCTGTGATAGAGCTGCCAAAAACCACAACACTCTCCAGAAAGAGAAGTAGATGACACAAAGATATACCATCAACTTTTCAGCACCCCAATCAGCAGACTTTACCTTCTTTCAGCAGGGATCCTCATCTTTCTCAGTTGGGTTTACGGTGCTGACTTAGGCACAAAGGGGCTGCTTCCAAAGGAATGAGTCTGTTACATTTAGACACAATAGGTTAGCCTGTAATTATGAACTGTAGGACCTCATCAGATTTAATTGGAGATGCCTTCCTATGAAGTGTTTCCCAGATGATAGAAGACAACCTGTATTAAAGAAGAAGTTCTGAGTGTCATCTGGGAGAAAGTGAATACTACCTGCATAGTGGCAACCCATCCATCATCTGCCCATTCTTCTGGCTTTGTCCACAAGTCACTGAGATAGTGCTTTATATACAAACACAGAAGACAGATGCCAAAACAGGAAAAAAATGGCATTTGTGGAAGGGTGGGAGGGACAAGCAAATGTTACTTCTAAATACCAAGAAGCTTCTCCCCCACCATAGCTTGCTATCCAGAAAAACATATTCCTAAAGTTCTTACAAGAGGAAATGACCAAACAAATACCATGTGGTGCTGAAACTATTCCTATTATTCTCTGCTTACATGATTTATTGTACATTTTGCATTGACTATCATATATATGTTTATATATATTTGTGTGCATACACATGTATGTGTGTATACATATACATACACACATATGTATACACATGTATATATGCATGTGCATATATACATATGTATATATACATGTGTGTATATCCCTGTGAAAGAAAACTCAGTATATGATCATCATCATTCTAAAGCACATAGTTAATATCTTTATTCTCCTCATAAAGCATTTGTCTCTCAAGAGTGAATTCAAGATCCAATGCTCTCAGACCTCAGGAGGGGTGGTAAACTGGCCCAAAAGAGCTAAATCTAGGGCCTCCATGTCCCAAACCTTGCACATTCATCTGTGAGTCAATTTTAAACACACCCTACAGCCTCTAGCACTGCCCTTTCCACGCTTTAGCCACTCAAGACATTCTATAGGCAAGAAAACCAAGAGAAAACAATCCCTTTTTGGTGACTGAGTATGTTTAAATCAAGTTCTGATTGCACCAAATGTTAAATGCCAAAGATAAACATTCAGAGAATTAAAGCTCTAGACCTGTATGGATTTTACATCACAGAATGACAAATGGCAAAGAGATGGAGTATCAACTGTAATTTCTTAGAGCAAGAGAAGGCAGGAAGGGAAATTCTGCTTTGTCCTTTTTAGCCACCAATCCTTCTTTAAATTATTCCCCATGTTTCTCTCTTTTTATTTTAATTTTTATTTATTATCCATTTTTATACCAGGTCTTTAGGGCATTTGAGTTCTCTCCCACAAGATTTTGTACAGAATTCATTGTTTAAAATTTGTCTTTGTCATCAGGGGGAGGGGGGAGGAGAGAGCCCACAGCTGAATCTGACCTGCCCTAGAATGTTTATCCAGTCTGAAAACTGAAAGTCAACAAATTGATCATACCTTCTTGTTAATAGGAAATACATGTAATGGTCTATAATAACATAGAATTAAAACTAAATCAATTCAGCAAATTTCATGTTTCATTTTCACGTGTAAATCTGTATTTTTTTTAATTTTGATATATTTTGCTTTTTAGTTTCTAATCACTTTAAGTAAGTGCCTGCCATGATCCACTCTCTTGCCAAAAATGAAATAGAACAAGTAAAGAAGACTATTCAACCACCTGAACTTTTAACAGTGACTGATAAGAATTCACGGTTTTAAAACCAGGGAAAATGAGGCTCAGAGAGTTTCTGTGACTTGCTCAGGGACACAGAGCTATAGGTATCTGAAGCAGGATTTGAACAGATATCTTCCTGATTTCTAATCTAGCTATGTATCTAAAAAGAACCCTGCCTTTCCACCTGCTCCTCTCTAGAGTAAGGAAGGAAGTGGTACATTCTCAATAGCCTTTATCAGAAACTGACATTCTTCATTACATTTTAGCTTAATTCTGTCACTCTCTGCGTTGTCTTCGTTTACATGTCAGTCAGTCAATCAAAACGTAAGCAGCTACTATGCTCCAGACACACTGGGCTATTGAGGATGCAAGGAAAGGTCAGAAATCAGCCCTTGCTCTCAAGGAGCTCACAGAATAATGGGGGAGCCAATATGCAAATAATTACATATGAGCAAGATACATACAGGATAAACTGGAAATTATCAACAGAGGAAAAACACCAGAATTAAGAGAGATTGGGAAAGGCTTCCTGTACAAGGCAGCATTTTAATTGGAATTTAGTGGAAACCAGGGAAGCCATGATGGAGAGACACAGAGGCAGAGCACTGCAAGCATGGCGGACAGCCAGAGAAAATGCATCAGGTTGGAAGATTAACTGGATTGTTTCAGTTGTTCCTCCAAGGAGGTCAGTGTTATTGGATTGAAGAGTATGAGGGAAAGGTGTAAGGTTTAAGAAGACTGGAAGGTTATGGAGGGCTTGGGAGTCAAAAGATTTTCTGATTATATTTGATTTTATATTTGATACAAGATTTAATGGAAGTGATATGGACCCATTAAAGTTTATTGATCAAGTGACTGACGTGGTTAAATCTTTGCTTTTGGAATAACCCTTTGACAGATGAGTGGAGGATAGTTAGAAGTGGGGAGAGTCTCATGACAGATGGACCAACCAGAAAACTATTGTGATAATTCTCAATAGTCCTCATCACCTATGACTGGGTCAGAGGTGAGAAGGAAGCATATGGGAGAGACGTCACGGTGGCAAAATCAATAGACCTTGCCCACAAATTGGATGGGGGGTAGGGGTGAGAAAGAGTGAGGAGCCAAGGATGACATCAAAATTGTGAGCTTGAGTGACTGAGGGGAGATTAGTATTGATCGACAGTATTAAGGAAATTAGGGAGAAGGGAGATCGGGAGGAGAAAATAATGAGTTCAAGTTTAGACAGATTAAGTTTAAGGTAACTACAAGCCATACATTTCAAGATAATCAACGGGCAGTTGGTTATATGAAACTGAAGGTCAGTCAAGAGCTTAGGGCTGGCTAAAAAGATTTAAGAGTCATCATAGAGATGACAACTGAATGAATGGGAGTTGGTGAGATCACTAAGTAGAACAGTAGAGAGGGGAAAGAAGATGACCCAGTAAAGAATCCTGTGGGACATCCACAGTTATGCTAAGGCATAACATGTTAGGCATGAGCTGGAAGATGCAGCAAAGGAAACATGCAAACCCAGAGGAAAAGAGGGTCAAGGAGAAACGGGATTCACAGTGCCTAAGAGTACGGAGAGTCTTGATGATATGGCCTCAGTGGTCGCCCTTCCCAGTTCTGACTGCACCCTTCCTCATTCCACTTGGCTCATCGGTTGAGGTGGGGGATTGGAACACCCTTTTCTCCCCCTTGCCACTTCCAGGTTCTCCCCCATCTCCATCAGTCAGTAACTTCTCTTCCACCGCGGTTCATACTGTTCATACCTACCACTTAATCAAAATCCTGGCAGTTGTTATCTTACAGACTCCCAGATCACTCCCCTAATTTCCTGAATGAGTTTGATACCTGGTTCACAAATTGTTTTTCTCTTCCTCAACTTCTGCCCTCATTCTAGGAGCCTTCAATACGCAGGCTGACTTTCCCTCAAACCCCATAATCATTCAGTTCAACCTACTCATTTCCTATGACCCACTCCTCTACCCCACCTCAGTCATGCAAAAAGATGGTCTTGCTTCTATGTTCAAAAATTCTGTAATTTCCCTATCTGACTATCATCTATTGGCTTTTCATATCTTCCTCTGCCTTTTCCTACAAAACCCTACTTTTTGTCCATACCATGACCTCCAAACCCATGACACCTCAGCTCTCTTTCAGGCCATTTCCCTTGCACTAATCGCTCTCCTCTTTCTCCTAACTTGGCTTCCTGGTGAATCAGTGCAACTCCACACAGTTCTTCTCTTCTGAATTTCTATCTCCATTTTCATACCACTGATTATACTCAGCCAAGTCTCACTCAGCCTTGGATGACTCCCACCATTCAGCACCTTCTCTCCTACTCACATGCTGCTGAAAAAGATGGAGAAAATCATGCAACCAATTCTGACTGGGTGCATTACAAATTTATGTGCTGTTGGTCAGTCTTTCAGTCTTGTCCAACTCTTTGTGACCCCATTTGGGGTTTTCTTGGCAAAGATACTGGAGAGGTTTGCCCTTTCCTTCTCAAGCTCATTTTACAGATGAAGAAACTGAGGCAAATAGGGATAAGTGACTTGCTCAGGGTCATGCAGCTAGTGTCTGAGGCCACATTTTAACTCAGGTCTTTCTCCAGGCCTGGTATTCTATCCATTGTGCCACCTAACTTCCCCTGCCCAAATTTATGTTACACAACTTCAACTGGTCCCTCACTGCTGTTAGGGAGTCCTATTATACCCCCTCCTAAAAATTTATTATCTCATTTTCCTCTGAAGTTCTTTCAAACTTTTCATTTCTTCTCAAACCTTCCAAGACTTCTCCTCCTCTCACTATGTCAGCTGAGAACTTTGCCTCATAGTCTATAAAACACATTGAAATCATTCATCATTAACTCCCTCTTCTCTCCTCCTCATCTCCTCTCATTCAAGTGCTACTCTCTCTCTTCCTTCACTTCTGCCCCACAAAATGACGGGTCGTTACCCTTTCCAAGGCTAATTCCTCTACTTGAATGATCCCACTCCTTCCTGCCTCCTCTAGACTGCCCCCCTCAGTAATCCCCACTTTTTAAAATTTATTTTCAATCTCTCCCTGTCTACTGGCTCATTTCGTACTACTTACAAACATGTGACGTCTTCCCCATCTTAACAAAACGTTTATTTGATCCTTCAGTCCTCTATCTTTTCTGCCTTTTACAATGAAATTCCTTCAAAAGCTCTTCTATAATAGGTGCCTCCACTCTCTCTTCTCATTCTCTTTTTAATCCCTTCCAGCTTCCAGCCTCATCATTCCACTCACTTTGCTCTCTTTGAAGTTACTCATGTTTCTTAGTTGCCAAATCCAATGGCCTTTTTCCAGTCCTCATTCTCCTTGACCTCACTGCTGCCTTTGATGCTGCTGATCACTCTCTCCTCCTCCATACTATCTTCTCATTAGGTTTTCCAGACACCATTCTCTACTGCTTTTCCTATTCCCTATATGATCACTCCTCCTCTTTCTCCTTTGCTGACTCCTCTTCCACATCAAGCCCTCTGACCATAGTTGTCCCTCAAGATCCCATCCTGGGACTTCTTTTCCTTTCCCTCTACATACTACTTAACTTGGTAATCTCATTAGTTCCCATGGATTTGATCACCATCTATATAGTGATGATTCTCAAATCCACTTCTCCTGCCCCAAAATCTTTGCTGACCTCCAAAGCTTACATATCCAATTGCCTTTCAGATATTTCAAATTAGATGTACAGTAGAGATCTTAAAATCAATATTTCCAAAACGGAACTCATTACCTTTCCCCCTACTCCTACCTTCCTATTACTGTAGAGGGTGACACCATCTCCCCAGTCCCTCAGGCTCACAATCTAAGTGTCATATACTGCATTCCTCACCATCCCTCACGCCCTCACCCCAATCCAATACATTGCCAAAACCTGATTTTGATTTTACCTTTGAAACATCTTTTTTGCAACATTCCCATATCTCCTCGGACACTGACATCACTGGTACAGAGCCTCATCACTTCACATTGGGACAATTGTGTAGCCTGTTGATAGGCCTCAAGTCTCTCCCCACTGCAAACTATCTTCAATTCAACCATAAAATTGATCTTCCTGAAGCACAGGTCTGACCACATCACCCACACCCCATTCAATAAACTCCCTATTGCCTCTAGGAGCAAATACAAAATGCTCTCTTTGGCATTCAGATCCCTTCATAACCTATCACCCCTCTACCTTTCCAGTCTCCTTACACCTTACTCTTAACACATGCGTACTCTTCAATTCTGTGACACTGGCCTCCAGGCTGCTCCACCATCAACACATCCTATCTCTTGGCTCCAGGCATTTTCTCTGGTTATTTCCCATGCCTGGAATGCTCTCCCTTCTCTGCTCTGACTACTGACCTCTGTGGCTGCCTCTGCCTCCCATTTAAAATCTCACCATCTATAGAAAGTCTTCCCTAATTCTCTTAATTCCACCTCATTCCCTCTCTTATTTCTTATTTATCCTGTACATAGCATGCTTTGTATATATCAGGGGCAGGGAAATCTGCCTTCTCTACATGTGGCCCTCTAGGTCCTCAAGTACAGCCCTTTGACTGAAACCAAACTCTCAGAACATGCCCTTTTATTAAGATTTGTTCTCTGAAGTTTGGGTTCAGACCAAGGGCCACACTTGAGGACCTAGATGGCTACAGGTTCCCCACCCCTGATATATATGTTGTCTCCCCATTGAATTGTACACTCTTTGAGGGCAGGGTCTATCTTTTACCTCTTTTTGCATTCCCGGAGCTTACCACAATGCATGATACATAGTAGGTACTTAATAAATGTTTACTGATTAATTTATATACTCTAGTCTCTGTTTCCAGCTTTTTTGCCACTATAAAAAATGTGTTTATTGATTTTTCAATTTGTAACCAAGAAATGATCCCCATCCTTATGATCACACATAGCACATTCTGAGAATGTATTCCCCAGGGATAACAGGAAGATGAAAAAAAGCCTTTTAAAAGTCTTATTAAGCAAGAACTCGGCACTTGTTTAAGTGGCCAAAGCGAGTCTCTATTTTTCTCTCTTTCCAGTCTGACTGGCATTCAAGAAAGATGATGAGATGTGGAAGACCTCCAAGTGAGGAAGGGGCCTTGAGTCTTGTCAAGCCTGAAGTCAAGAATACATGACCCTGATAATACATTGTTTCTGACCCTGTGAACTTTGAAAAGTCAGGAGAGCAAGTTACCCAAAGTCCATTAGTTGGGATCTTGTTGGGATTTGTTACAACCCAGACAGTAAGAATCAAAGTCCCAAGCAACCCGCCTGGCTCAGTCCAACAAAAGTAGAGATGCATTCATCTATCAATCAATTATGCTGAATTTGGATAAGAATTTGGTGAGATAAATGCTATGGAGAAACCTGATTAAATCGGATCCCACTCTCCCCAAAGACCAAGATGGTATGGTGAGTATATTCCCAGGTATTGTAGGTAGGGGGAGGAGAGGAATATTTGTAATCTGTGTTCCTACTATATATGATTGTACCCTTTGTCAAGGCTAATTAATGTTGTTAGTCAGTCAATAAGTATTTAAGAGCCCCACTATATGGTTAAATGGAACTGGTGTCCAACAATGGGGGAAGCACTCTGAAATTGGTGTTCGAGTTGATAGTTATCCCTAGAGAAAATCACCTTTATCCCAAAGACCCCAAAGTGGAAATGTAGACAGCCTCTCTCTAAAAGAACAAGTCCAAAGTCTCACTACAAGTATGTGTGTGTAAGTCTCGCTACATGTATACACACTACACGTATGTATGTATGTGTGATATGTGTGTGAGTGGTCTATTATTGACCTCCTTGGAGTACTTATTGAGTAGTGGGATTTCTTGGCCAGACAATATGAACAGTTTAGTAATCTCGCTCACAAAACGACAAAAAGTTTTACAGAACAGTTGAAACAATTTATAACCTTACCAAGATTACATCACCATACCTGTCTTCTCATAGGTCTCCCAACAATAACTATTTCCATCTTTGCCATAACTAACAGGCTGAAAGTGCAACTTCAGATTCCTTTGGATTTACAATAAAAATGATTTTTTTAAAGGTTCTCATTAATTATTTGGGCCATCTTTCATGTTGTTCATCATCTCAATTCCTTCATTTTTAAACTTTTCTGTTCATGTACTTTGAATAGTATATTATATGTTTGTATCAATTCCCTATGTATTGTAGATGCCAGACTATCAGAGATGTCTGCTGAAATTTTCCCCAATCAATAGTTTCTCCTCTGATTTTTGCATTGTAGAGTCAGTTTGTATTTAAGCTTTTAATTTGAGTTGAGTTTTCAATCTTGCTATCTGAGTGGAAGAGCCCATTTATTCTTGTGTACTCTGTCATCCATCCCAACCTATATAAGTCCCTGGATTTCTGCCTTATGGCTTGCTCATACAAACACGTCTGCTAGCCTTCCCTTATTGTCTTTTGGTCTGGAACCAATATAATAGATTGAATCAGAGCTCCTCAGAGAACAGACCCCAGAAGGAAAGTAATCTAGAGAACAATGAGGTGGCACAAGGGTAACTACAAAGTTTTAAGCCAGCCAAGACAATAAATGGAAGAGGTAAATAAAGTATGTGAAAGAGAGAGACAGAGACACAGAAAGACAGACAGAGAAAGACAGAGACAAACAATAAGAGAGTTATGTTTAAACCTGTACTCACTCCTAGATCACTTGAGCCCACAACCTCATAAACCCAATGGAGGAACAAATGAGAGGAAGTTTGGAGAGGAATTATGGGACCTGGTCTTACTACTGGTAGTTGACCTCGGTCTAGTCCAAGAAAGCCACTTAAATCTTCAGTCAAGTGGAGAACCCCAGGCTTCGTTATATATGTTTCCAAAGACAGAAATTTGCACTGAAAGAACAATAAAGTCACCTACAATTATTATAGTACTATCAATGCCTCTTTTATATTTCATTTATGGTAGCTGTCCCTTGAACAATTTGGATTTTGTGCTATGTATATATATATATACATTTAATAATACTTTTGTCCCACTGGATGTGTTCTAGAATATAACGTGGCTTCCCTGTTTATCTCTATTAGCAGATCATTTGTTGCTGTTGTCCTATCTGAAAGTACGCTTGTAACTACCTTTTCTGGAATTATCTGAAGCATAATAAATTGTCTGCCATTCCTTCAGTTTCTTGTTTCCTTTTTTGTTCAATTTATTTGTACCTTTATTTTTTTTAATTTACATTTATTTCTGAACATGAAAACAAGTTTAATAGAACCAACTGATACTTCGGCTGTATCTGCTAGCATATGACAGCATTCCCCACAAATGCCCCCCACCCCACCCCATGAAAGGAGGAAGGCGCATTTGCTCGACTCCACTCTGGTCACTGTACTTACACAGCACTCACTTTTATCTTACTGTTCTTTCCATTTACAATTCATAGTTATTATTCATGTGCAGAACATGGACACATATCCTCTACCTCATTCCATTTGGTCACAAGGGAACTTTGTGGCTGCTTCCAGCCATATGGTGACCACTGCTGAAGGGACCTAGCATTTTAGTATTATGTGGAGGAGACAGAGACAGAGATGGAAAGACTCACAGACATAGACAAAATCACAAACATAGATAGACAGAATCACCTATATAGGTAGATGATAGACAGACAGAATCACACATCTATAGAATCAGATAGAGTCACACAGATAGAGAATCACATGGACAGAATCAGATAGATAGATAGATAGATAGACAGACAGACAGATATGATAGATAGATAGATGAGATAGATAGATAGACAGACAGATGAGATAGATAGATAGATAGATAGATAGATAGATAGATAGATAGATAGATAGACAGATATGATAGACAGATAGTAGACAGATGGGATGGATGGATGGATGGACGGACAGACAGACAGACAGATAGACAGATATGATAGATAGATAGACAGATATGGTAGGTAGATAGACAGATAGATACATAGATAGATACACAGATACATAGACAGATAAACATACAGATAGACAGATATGATAGATAGATAGATGAGATAGATAGATAGACAGATATGGTAGGTAGATAGACAGACAGATAGATACATAGATAGATACATAGACAGACAGATAGATAGATAGATGAATAGATAGATAGACAGACAGACAGATATGGTAGATAGATAGACAGACAGACATATAGATACATAGATAGATACATAGACAGATACATAGACAAATAGATAGACAGATGAGATGTTAGATGGATGGATGGATAGACAGGTAGATAGATACATGATAGAGGGGAAGATGCATGGATATGGAGGGAGGGAGGGAAGCAGAGGGTGTATTAAATAATATGTGCCAGGCATTATGCTAAGCACTGGGGATACAAGTAAACAAGACAATCCTCACCCTCAGGAAGCATATTCTGCTGCTTAGACTCTGGGGTGCACTCTGCAGGTGACAAGATATAACTCTGATACACAGGAGAAGAGAGGGTCCTTCTCTACCTTCCATCATGGTGACCCCTCCCATGTGGCATGTAGGGCTAGGGGCCACAATTACATGAGCTTGCTTCTGGGACCCTGAAAGCTCCCAAGTCTTTTGTGTTTCCTTCCCTGGCTAATTGGCCTCATGCAAGTCAGCAGCATCCACTGGAGTGAAGATTAGCTATGATTGTAGCAGCAGAGACAAGAAAGTCTCAGGGAATAGGTCATAGGAAGCTGCTGCTTCTTTTAATAGATACAGTACCTTATCTCTGTCTAGCCCTTCTTCCACTACCACAAGGGGAGGCTGAGAACCATGGGACTACTCAAGGTCTTTCACATCATCCTTAGCCAAGTCCTTTCAACAGTGAGTCACCACAAGGCCAGAAACATCCCCAAAGCTCCTCCACATCTGACCAGAAGCAAGCAGAAAGTCAGGATGCTGTTTTAGACACATAGCTGGATTAGAGTCAGGAAATTATAGGTTCAAAGCCTGATTCAGATACTTATTAGCTCTGTGTCCCTGAGCCTCATCTTCCTGACTTTAAAATAAAGTGGTTGAACTCAGATATCTCTAAGATCCTTCAGGAATTTCCTAATACTTGGGTGATGGAAAAACCGTAAAACCGGTTTTCCTATTTAAATACCATAAATCAAACGGAAAAGCAACCTATGAGCAAAGCCCTAAACTGAGATACTTCCATGAGCAAAGCCTTTCCAATAGGAATTCCCTGAGGATCTGAGTCTGTATTAATCTCTCCCTTTGACTCCTTGGAGCCTAATTGTCTGACCTGCACAATGAGCCCTTTATCATCCACTGTCCTGTTCTGTGGCTGCCCGTACCACATAATTTACCACTCTCCCGTAAGCATATAGCATTCCACAAACATTTATTAGGCACCAATTATGTGTGCAAGGCATTGAGCTAAGCAATTTATCCAACTGTTTTTTCTGTTACCAAACCATTTCCCTTGACATTAAAACACAGCTTTTAAAATGCTGCAGAACTGCTTTCTGATTTTCAGATGAGAAAAAATTTCAGCATGCCCTGCTGAATATCCTCTCAGTGGTGGTGGTGGTGATGATGAGGATGAGGATGTTTTTATGGTTCTTTAAGTACTGCACAAATATTATCCCGCTTGATCCCCCCAACAACCTTGGGAGGTGGGGGCTATTTTTATCCCACTGAGACATTCATAGGTTAAATTACTTCCCCAGCGTCACACGCCTAGTTGGGATCTGAGGCAAGACCTGAAATCGACTGTTCCTGACTCCTGATCCAGCATTCGGTCCACTGCCCTACCTGACTCACAACACCTTTAAACCCTTCTTCATCAAAGGGGTGAACAAAAGAGCTAAGATATCTAGTCATTTCGTCTCTGTTCATAATGAATATGTGTGAAACATCTACTCCATCTTTAGAGATATATCTAGTCCAATGAGAGAGAGGGTGGGCCAAGGGCAGCTCCCCATAGATATAAAATATGATTCTAAAGTGAGCTAAACGGCTTCTAATAAAGACCGACTATTAATATCCACTCAGCTTTTGATGGATCACATAAGTGGGACAAATAAAAAGATGTATGGCCGTGAGCAGGCTGGCTTCTCTCCCTTCCTCAGCATCAAAAAGGAGGTATACCCCTCCCCACTCCCACCCTCCCTTCTTGTCCCAGCCCCTTTTCAACTGGCTAAGGCCTTCAGGGTCTCCGAAACAATTAAATCTTAGTCTGCTCTCACAGGAGGGGAGGCCTGGCTTCCTTGTGTCCCAGGAAAGCCTGTAGGCATGGCAAGCTTAGCCCTACACGCGGAGTGCTGGCACAACCCACTATTCCGTGACATTGCAGGGGAAAGGACAAAAAGAAACGCAAAGCCTTATTCAGGCCCAGCCTCGCTTCTTTCTCTTCTCTCTTTGAACCCCCTTCCCCTCCCACTTCCACTTTAAAAAGGAAGGAAGGGGCAGGGGATGAAGATAAGACCAACGCCGAGCCTGCATACGTGACTGTGGCCAAAAAGAGGCCATCATTTCTTGAAGCTCATCTCACATTCAGCCAGCTGCATATAAATTTCCCTCCATCTCATCAAGCTCTCACTGTTTGGCCTCCTCTGACTGATATTGGCTCATCATACTTAATCTAGGGTGAAATTTCCTCGTCTGAGCTAAATTACTCGCAGCCATCAAGGGAAGCGATATTTATTTTTCGTGGGGCTAATGACCTGTCCTCCAGACCCACCCACTGATGGTTATTTACTAGGGCCCAGATGCTTGAGCTCAAGATGAGTGCTAATGTCAGCAGGTGCCATCTCTCATTCAGCTCCATGATTGAATTGGAGCGATCCCATTGACATTGACTCGGTGACTTTTAAGGCCATTACCCTCAGCCAGAGATGAACCAACCTCTCATCATTGCCATGACACTGACAGCTGATTTGCAACAAATTACAAGCCAGAAGATGTGGAGACTTCACTGGGCATGGGCAGAAGGAAGAGGTAAGGGGGGCAATGCATGGGAAGAAGAATCAGGATAAAGTAGAAGACAGACTATGACGGCCACAGAAAGGATGTCAGGGAGAGACAGAATACAATACCTTAGTTTGTGTTTTGTTCATCAGAGAGATAGACAGACAGACAGACAGACAGATAGATAGATAGACAGAGAGACAGACAGATAGACAGATAGACGGACAGACAGACAGGCAGACAGACAGGCAGACAGATAGACAGACAAACAGACAGACAGATAGATGGATAGACGGATAGACGGATAGACAGATAGACGGACAGACAGATAGACAGACAGGCAGACAGATAGACAGACAGACAGACAGATAGATGGATAGACGGATAGATAGACAGACAGATAGACAGATAGACAGATATACACATACACATATATGTATATATGTATACATATAATGCATACACACATGTACCTATGTGTATATGGAGATGAGGAGAGAGTTTTGCTTCGTTAGGTCAAGTCTGACACTCCGTGACCCCATTCAGGGCTTTCTTAACAAAGATACTGGAGTCATTTACCATTTCCTTCTCCAGCTTATTTTAGAGATGAGAAGCTAAGTAAGGCAAACAGAGTGAAGTGACTTGCCCAGGGTCACAGAGCCAGTATGTGTCTGAGGCCTGACTCCAAAACTGGCACTCAATCCACTGTGCCACCTAGGTGATATACATAGATATACATATAGACACAGATACATATATGTATACAGATATATAGCCATATATAAATGTTTTGAATCAATGCTCAAATATACAGGCTATTTTTTTAAATATCTACATATACGCATCCATAACATACATACCAACCCTTGCGAAAACTAACTTCCTCTCGTGTGCTAGGAATTTTGTTTACAGAAAAGAAACAGAAATAGTAAGCAGGCTACTGCGGTCCAACACCAGTAACTGTTTATTTTGAAAATTTAATGATAGATATTTGTAATGGGTTCTGTTTTTCTTGCTTTCTCAATGATGGAGGCGGGGGGGGGGGGAGAAGCTGCAGGGACAGAATTCACAACAGAAAATAAATCAAATTGGCGTTAAAAATGTTTAAGCAAAAGCAAAATTAATGAATTTCTTCAACAGAGCAGACACCTCCCAACTACAGGTACCCAAACTCTTCATAAAGTATCTTTCCTTAAAAATGGTTAAGTAAAATTGTCTAAGAGATTATAACTGATATTATATGGCAATTTTTACTTTCATAAACCACTGATTATAAAGAGAAAGGAAAGACGTGGGCTTTAACTTTAGTAATTCAGCGTCAATATTGTATACAACCTATGACCCATATCTTATTATTTCTGAGTGATGCTTTTATTTGTATGATTTGAGTCACCAGACAGTACTTCTAATTTGGTTAAATAAAATAAAGACTGTTTCTCAGACTAACTTTTCCTTTTTTTTTTAATTTTATCTGAAATCTAGTCCATACACTCAGCAACATATTCAAATAAGATAGAAAAGACGAATCCTATCTCCTTTGACTCTGTCTTATGTAGCATGCAATCGTGATGCTAATGAATCTGGTCTGCACTGCCTGGAGGCCAGATAGCTTCTATTTCATTTCTTCCCCAGGGTTCTCCTGTACCTTTAAGGGCATTTGGGGTGTCCAGGCTGTCTGCAAATGTTTTCAAACCCATTCATGGTGTTCCCCGAAGTGGAGGAGTGGGGTCCCTCTCACAGCAGTACCACTTAACCACTAACAATAAGATAAGCTATTACAAGGAAACATTTACTTCAAAAGCATAATCACAATTATACAAACTTTCTCTTCAATATGTGGGGTTTAAGCCTCTTTCCCTCCTTGCACTACCTCAGTTCCTAGGGAGTAGAAGGGCTTGACTCAGTTCTTATAGAGCACACAGTTCCAATTCCAAGTCCAAAGTCTCCCTTAGTCCCAAGTCCAAGGACCTCTGAGTTTCTCAGGGCTTCCCTGCCTGGCTAGGTAGCTGCACCATTCCCCCTGGGATCCTGGCCTCCAAAAGTTACCGTGACTCGAACTGCTGATTTGGTAGGGTCCCTACCTGCAGCCAGAAATTGAGAAAGACAAAGAAACATAGAAAAAACATAGACAAACATAGAAAAAACAAACACCCATAGGCCCATTTCTCAGATATGTGGTAAAAGAAGCATGGGTAGGAAGATAAGGTATGGCCCCTTCAGGTTCAGTTTATGGTGCCCATGGTGTGGATGACCTACATGTGATCTTCACCATATGGGGGCATTAAGAAAAGAGAAGAGGATGAGACTGCCCTGGTCTTCCAGAGTTAAAGATGTGCCTCTGCCAGCTAGGCAGTCAAATAAAGGAGGTTATACCCACCCACAAGGTAGGAAAACACAGGGCAAAGAGGCCTCCATGCTTAGATGGTCTGGGCATGCTCAGAGAAAACCTTTTACACAATCAAATGTTGAGAGATGCCATGGGAAAATATTAGCATTTCCATCACTCTCCTTTTATGGAGTATTTTCTTTGTAGCATTGTGCTAGACATTGGGTGGAGGGAGATATATAAGACAGACAGATACATACATACATACATACATGTATCTATATGATATCTAACCCTCACATGACACCTCCTAGACATACACTCGTATCCACTTCCAAGATGTCTGGAAGATGCCAAGCTTTGTCTGTTTTTTTAATTAGTTTTGCTTTTAAATATTTAATGAATTACTTTCCTGGAATTTCTAGGCAGCTAGGTGGTACAGTGGATAGGACCTGAACCTAGAGGCAGGAAGATCGCAGTTCAAATCTAGCCACAGACACTTACTAGCTAGATGACCATGGGAAAGTCATATAACCTCTGTCTGCAAGTTTCCTCATCTGTAAAATGGGGATAATAATAACGTTTATCTCCTAGGGTTATTGTGAGAATCAAATGAGAAAACATTTAGAAAGTGCTTTGCAAAATTTAAAGTGCTATATATGCTACCTAGCAGTAGTAGTAGCACTAGTACTTGTGGTGGTGGTGGTGGTGGTGGTGGTGGTGGTGGTGGTAGTAGTAGTAGTGGTAGTGGTAGTGGTAGTGGTAGTAGCAGTGGTAGTGGTGGTAGTAGTAGTAGCAGTAGTAGTAGCAGTAGTAGTAGTAGTGATAGTAGTAGTAGTGGTAGTGATAGTGATGGTAGTAGTAGTAGTGGTAGTAGTAATAGTAGCAGCAGCAGCAGTAGGAGGAGGAGGAGGAGGAGTGGTAGTGGTAGTAGTAGTGGTTGTAGTGGTAGTAGTAATAGTAGCAGTAGTAGTAGCGGTAGTAGTAGTGTTAGTGGTGGTGGTAGTGGTAGTAGTGGTGGTAGTAGTAGTAATAGTGGTAGTAGTAGTAGTAGTAGTAGTAGTATAACTTCTAGATCTTGAACATCTAGATCTTGCCATGAGTCTTGGTCATGTATAGCATCAGTGTGTTTATTGAGACTGCAAGCCAGTGAGGACATGAAACAGGATTTGTGATTAATGTCTTTTGTGTACCCAAGGGACAATCCATAAGTGTTTGAAAATGATGAAGGGGCTAATATGCTTTCTTCCCCCCCCCCCCGCCCCTGCCACCGCCATGGCATGTTAAACAATCTTTTTCCCTTGATTCTTTTCCATTTGGAGAGTGGGTGGTCCATTGTCTAAACAAGAATTTGTTGTTTCTCTACTTCCTGGTGTGCACTACAACCATGTAACCCAAATAAAATGCTATAACCAACAAAAATGATTGCTCCATATCCTGTTCTCTTATAAATTGTATGGAACAATGATTAACTTGGAAAACTTTTATTAAAACACAGAAAGCCATGATGTTTTAGTGAAATGATGAGTGCCATTCAACCCCAGAGCAGAGTTTCAAAATGCAGTGGGTTAAATGAGGGATGGGAGGGCAAGGTCTCAAGAAGTCTGATTTAGATGGTGCTATTCAAAACTGGAAGAAAGGGGCCACTGGTAGTGAAGATGGTGAGATATTCCAGGTGGATACCTGGATGTGATCTATACTTACTGCTCTCTTGCTCAGAAAATGAGTGGCTCCCTATTACCCCTACATAAAATAAGAATCCCTGTTTGGCATTTGTAGAAATGCTGTGGAAGCAGAATTGACAAAACCCAATACACTTAACTGGATATGGGGGATGAAGAAAAGGAAAGAGTTGGAGGTGACTCCAAGATTTCAAATTTGAGTAATTAGAAGGACAGTAGAGTATCATCAACTACAAAAAAGAGAAATTCATAAATGGGAAAGGCTTGGGGATGGGAGAGCTGGGGCAGGAAGGAACATAATAAGCTCTATTCTGGACACGAATTTGAGGTATCTATTGGACAGTCATTTGGAAATATTCAAGAAACACTTCGTAATAAGGAATTAGATTTTGCAACTATTCATGTTTAAAGGCACATTACTACAAAACAGAAAATAAGAAGATGGGTCCAAACTGGCTAAAATTTATAGGAACCTCAGGCTCCAAATGAACAGGGTGGCATTTTCCAAAATGTATGATTTCCTCAAGGAAACAATTAACTAGGATTTATTAAATCAACTAAAAACAATTAAAGGTTTGCTATGTGCCAGGCATTGAAGATACAAACAAAATGAACAGCTCCTACTCACAAGGAGATTACATTTTAATTGGAAAAACAAAAAGTAGATATGTAAGCATATATAGAGAATCTATGAAGAGGATAAACATCATGTAGCTAAGTGCAAGGTGGTTTAGGATGACAGGCACTAGCAAATTAGGAAATCAGGAAAGGCTCATGATGGTGATGCTTGAGCTATATCTTGAACAGAGAAATTTAATGAGACCAAGGTACTGAGGGAGTACATTCCAGGTGGAAGAGGGAATGACTCTGTGAGACTCTAGAAATAGTCAAGTCAACAAGCATTTATTTATTAACCACTTACAGTGTGCCAGGCACTGTGCTAAACACTGATGAGACAAAGAAGGGCAAAAACAGTCCCCACCCTTAAGGAACTTACAATCCAAAGGAGGTAAAATGAACAACAGCTATGTAGAAACAATATATGCAGGACAAATTAGAAGGAATCTCAGAGGGTCAAGAGTTACTAGGGTCAAGGGGTATTGGCAGTGGCTTCTTGCAGAAGGTAGGATTTTAACTGAGAACCAAAGGTAATCAGGGAAGCCAGAAAGTGGAGATAAGGAAGGAAAACACTCCAGGATAACCAGTGGAAGTGCAAGGCATTGGGAGATTTAGTGTCTTGTATAAGAAATTGCAAGTATCATAGAGTATATGGTGGGGAGTTAAGTATAAAAAGACTGGAAAGGTAGGAGGGGGTCAACTTATAAATGTACTTAAAGGATATATAGGGCAGGTAGATTGTACAGTGGATAGAGAACTAAGCCTGCAGTCAGGAAGACCCGAGTTCAAATCTGGCCTTAGACAGCCACTAGCTGTGTGACCCTGGGTAAGTCACTTAACCCTGAAGAGAGTTATATTGGCAGAGACATTGAAATGTAAAGAGGAAGGTCTTTGGATGCAAAAATAGACATTCACCACTCTAGAAAGTGGCTGAGGCTTGGGTAGTCCACATGCATATGAAGTAACTGCATTCATACCTTTTTCCCTAACCACTCGTCTTCATTGTATGAGGAGAACTGTGTTAATTGGATAGATCATCCAAACTCAAGGTGGGGTGTCTTACTAAGGGAAAGAATTTCTGAGGAAGAAAAATTTATCCTAATAGAGAGACTTCTGGGTGTCTTAAAGATCCCTGTCCTAGCTGAAAAAGCATGACAGCACTCCAGCTAAAAATAGAACTTACAATCCAGTTGAAGCAAGCATGGTACCATTGAGCCAAGTCAATGTATAAAAATGAGAAGAGATTATAGCTTTGAAGAGACTGAAGAGAGAAGTCAGGGGATGAAGTGAATTGAACCACACAACACAAACACCATCCCCTGTTAAGAGCCAAGCATCTGAGAAACCTATCCAGAACCATCAAGGAATCAGCTTCCATCCAATGACAGTGTGGCTGCACCAGCATTGTCATGTGGCAGCTGTCCAGCAGTAGAGTAGCCTGCCCAGCCCAGTCCAGCAGCAGCTGAACCTCATGAGGAACCAGAACAATAGCAAAGCTCAGCTTGACCCAGAATAACAGATTGACCCACACAATGAGATAACGTGCCCTAGGAATAGCTTCTTCATGGCCTGAGAGGAGACAGTCTCTTCTTGGCACAAAAGTCCCTTCCACAGTAAGGCTAGGAACATGAAATCACTGTGTCCTTGAAGTTAGTTCATTGTTTCACTGGCCTCTGTATGAAATTGAAATGTTAAATTTTCATACTCTTTCTAGGGTGGGGAATGTCTACTTATCACCTGAAAGTCACTCTCTTTACATTATAATATCTGCCTTTTATTCCTTTCATACTTATAATAATGTCATTAAAACTCAGAGAAGAAAGAATATCCAGGAGGATAAAGTGGTCAAAAGTGTCAAATCCAACAGATAATAAAAGAAGATTGGAATCATAATGTTCTATGCAATACAAATGGCAGATATTTGATGCTTTTCAAAAATAAATATTAAAATAGATTTAAAAAGAGAAAAAACAAGTGGAATTAAATAATCAAACCAATGAAAGTTAATGGGAAGAACTTCCCCATAAAAGGTAAGACAACTACGAAACATATAACAACTAAAATTTATTTTTTTAACTTTTATTTATTTTAGTTTACAGCATTCATTTCCATGAGATTTTGAGTTACAAATTTTCTCCCCATCTTTCCCCTACCCACCACCCCAAAACAGCCATCCCATTGTAGAACCCCTCCCCCAATCTGTTCTCTCCTATGTCCTCCCCCATTGCCCCTCTGACTTTCCGGTAGGACAGGATGGATCTCCCTACCACAGTGCCTGTGTATCTTAAGTTCCAACAACTAAAATTTATAAACTTGGTTAAAGTTGACAAGGTTTTTTTTACATCCTTTATCTTATTTAATCCTCACAATAACACTATCTCATTTTACAGATGGAAACAAAGGCTCAGAAAGGTTAATTGATTTATCTATGGTCACACAGCAAAGATCAGAGGCAGAAGTTTAACCCAGTTCTTCCTAACTCCAGGTCCAGCTGTCTGCTCACTACAACAGCAAAACCCAACAATTTGCTATATACAGAAGACACATTTAAAACAAAGTTCATGCAAAGTTGAAATGCAAAGGTAAGTTAGAATTTATTATATCTCAGTTGATCCTGAAAAGCAAGAGTAAGATAAGCATCTCGGAGAAGGTAACATTAAAAATAAACAATTTTAGGTCAAATAACAAATGTTACAAACTTTAAATAATTACATTAAACAAAATAACAGTAAGATGACATACCAAAATGAAAGGAATTTATTGTTTTAAGACTTTTCCTTAAAATATTAAAAGTATCTATCTAAAATTTAGTTAAGATTTTTTTAATGGAAAAATGCATAAAACTCTACCAGTAAAATTAGAAAGAAATGTAAACTGTAACAATAAGAAAGAAAAATTGTAAGAAAAGGTAAAAAGGAAGTCAAATAATCTCTATTTGCATATGATATGATAGTGTTCTTAGAGAACCTTAGAGAGTCATCAAAAAAATTGCTGAGACAATTTATAGCTTCAACAAAGTAGTGGAATAGAAAATAAATCCATAACAATCCTCAGCTTTTCCAATGGAGAAGGGTACAAAATCTAAGAAGATATAGATATAGAAGATAAATGCCATTTAAGATTAAAAACAACATTCGTGAAAGATGTGAACATTGATCTACCAAGACATAAGCAGGATTTTAAAACTATAAAACTTTATTTTTTATAAAAATGAAAGCATACCTAAATAATTAGAAAGACAGTCAAAGTTCATGGTGCAGTCATACCAATTTAATAAAAATAATGGTAGCACATAAAATAATACATGGATTTAGCAATATGCCAAATAAACTGCCAATAAGTTATGAATTTGAATTATATGAAATGATAAGATTCACTTTAAGAAACAAAAAGTCAAAAATTTCAGACAAAATAATGAAAAAAAGGAATGAAATCCAGAATATTGCTGGATTTCAAATAAAGCATTAGTTATGACTGTTTTGGGTACTCATCACTGAAACAAGCTAGAAGAATAACATAAACCAATGAATGTAGCAGCCTAGTGTTAGATAAACACAAAAATATACACATGGAGCAGATACATTTTATTCAACAGAAACTGCTAAAAAAAAACTGGACTACATCAAGGTCAAAAAAAATAAGTTTAAGTTTAACATCTTGTCCTTTATGCTATAGTAAATTACAAATGGATAAATAACCTAGATATTAAAAGTTGCACCATAAAAAAATGAGATTAAAAAGTTTCATTTTCATAATTATGAGAGGAGAGGCATTCATAATTAGACATGGGAATTCATAAAGGACAAAACTGATCATTGGAATTGTACCAATTTACTAGGTTTTGTACAAATAAAATCAATGCAGCTATAATCACAAGAAAAGCTAAAGACTGGAAAATACATAGTAAATACCTCCAATCAAAGTCCAAAATCTATAGGAAGTTTACACAAATACATAAAATTAAGAGCCATTCTCCCAATAGACAAGTGAAAGGATAGGAATAGTTTTACAAAGTAGTAATGCAAGCTACCAATAATTACCTGGAAAGCATTCAAAATCACTAATAATCAAAGAAATGGAAATTAAAACAATTCAAAGCTTAACAACTAGATTAAACTAGGAAAACTGCCAGAAAACTCATTGCTGCAAAAGAACTTTGAGAAGACTGACGTGTCCTCATTGTCATGGAATTGTGAACTGTCTCAATTCCCTTAGAAAACAATTTAGAATTAGGCAAGAAAATGTACTAGATTTTTCATACCCTTTGACTCAAAGATTACACTATTAATGCTACACATAAACAAGGTTGCTGATAGCTAGAAAAGACCTATATGTACAAAAAAGTTCATTGAATCATTATTTGTGATAACAAAAGATTAGAAATAGTAATTGGGGGATATTACAGTACATGAAGATAACTGAAAATTACTGTGCTCTATGGAACGATGAATATGAATTCGGAGAAACATAGGAAGAGTTTTATGAAGTGATGCCAAGTGAAGAAAATAATGCCAAAAGGATAACAGATACAATGACTACAGCAATGTTATTTAATGGAGAAGCAGCAACAACAACAAAAGGTCAGTGATAGTACTATACTTTGAGAGTTAAAGAACATAACCTAGTTTTCTATTAATAATTGACACTGTATATATAAAACACCTTGTAATAGTAATTAACTTGTTTAAGACTAAGGATAATACAATGCTCTTAGAGCTCCCTACTCTTGAGACTTTAAGGAGTTTATTTTAGATTTTAAAATTATGAGTTCACTCATAAGCCCTCCAAACGCTGACTAGTTATATTTAGGCAGGAGTTTGGCTTTCTGCCTTACTTTATACTTTTATTTATCTAACTCCTGCCTCTTTGTGGTTAAGGCAAGATTCAAGGTTTCAGATTCATTTGGGTAAGTATCAAATTATAGTCTTGGCTGATTAATTTTCTGTAGATTGACTTGGAAAACAAGGTGAAAGAAAAGTAGACCTTTTCTTTTTGGTACTTCTCTTGGTCATTAAACAGCTGGATGCAGCTGGGGGGCTCAGTCCCAACCTTCTGCTCCAAGATGCCCTTAGAGACAATGGCCTTCTTCCATATTTCTCTTCTCTGCCACATCTAGGTCCTACCTTCTCTTTCTTCTTCCACAGGTTGACCCTGGGCTATTGGTTCTTTATAATTCAACTCTATATGATGCCACTGTTTCCTTACTACTTCTAGATCATATGAATCTATATTCATTTCTTTTTTTTTTTGAACTGGATTACTAAACAGGTAGATCAAGAGAATACTACAAATATAGTTTGACTTTATTTTAGTTAAATATTTGGCAAAATATTTTATGCTATTCTTGTGGGAAAGAGGAACAGATATAAGTTAGAAAATAATATAATTAGGCAGAGGTGAAAATAATCAAATGATTACTACCAAAGAGCATTTATTATTTATTCAACATCAAGTTAGAAAGATGCCTTTAAAAGAGTATCTTGGAGATCTACTTTTGGTCTCTTATTGATTAACATTTTTTAGTTTTATTAATAAATAATAAATAAATAATATTAACAATTTTATTAATTACTTGAATATATACAGAAATGGTATATTTATTGCAGATAACACAAACCTGGGGTGGGGAGCTATCTACATGACAAAGACTTAGGATTCAAAAAAATCTTGACAGATCAGAAAATGGGACTGAATCACACAAGGTGAAATATAATAAGGATAAATGTAAAGGTTTACAGCAGAGTTCAAAAAATCAATTGCACAAACTATTAGATTTGGAAAATATGACTAGATGGGAGTATCTCTGAAAAGGACTTCGATGAACTACAAGCTCAATGTTAGTTAATAGGGTAATTTGTAACCAAAATAAACTAAATACAATCTTAGATTAAATTGAGATAAACATAATTCTCAGGATTAAGGAAGTTATATTTCCACTATATTCAGCCCTGATCAGATTACTTGTAGAGTATTGAATTTATTCCAGGGGAACCACATTCTAGGAAGGTTCTTGTTAAACTGGTAAGCATCCAAAGAAGAACACCTACCTTTGTAAAGGGCCTTGAGATCATGGCACATGGAGACTACTGGAAGGAACTGGAGATGTTCATACTGGAAGAAATATGTTGCACAGGCTTGCTAACAGTCTTCAAGTATTTGAAGAGTTGTTATATGGGGAAAAGATTACTCTTGTTCTTCTTAACCTATAGATATATGATGGGA
>CM053583.1:188179276-188195246 GCA_028627135.1 Pseudochirops cupreus
GGGGAAAGACGGGGAGAAAATATGTAACTCTAAAAAAATTTTTAATAAAATAAATTAAAAAAAAAAAGACTGTCCCTGGGACTTGACTGAATCAAGAATATAAGGCTTGAGTTGTATCTTCCTTGACACAGCTTCTTGGTAGGCTCTGGCCATATTAATACAGACTCAGGGTTACTTACAGGCATTAAAAGGCCCACCCATAAGGAAGTGGGACTCCTAAGAATTGGGGGAAATCCCAAGGTTTGACAAATTGTCATACCCTGCCCTGCTGATCGGAGAGGTTTCCATATGAAAAATACAGGGTCATGTCTATCCAAGTTAAGTATCCTCATTGACTATCCTTTCTATGTAATGGCTAATTAAACCTTTGCTAACTTAGAATGATTTATGAGGGCCCTGTTGCATCCCAATATCAAACCTAAACTAACAAGGTAAAAGTTGATGTCAAGAAAAATAACATCCTATTATTTAGAGCTATCCAAATATGGAATGGATTGACTCTGAGGAAGTGGGTTCCCTCTAGAGGTCTTCAGGAACAGCTTGCATATCTACTTGGTCATTATGTCATCAGAGAAATTGTTATTCAGATGCAAATTGGATTAGAAGTCCCTTCCAATTTTGTAATTCTGTGAATATTTCTGCCAGATAAGTGAGTCCAAACATTTTGTAAGATGATAATTCTGCAGTGACTCCTTCAGTAATATCAACTGGAAGAAGTCCAATTACAGAAAAAAAAGCTGGAGTGACCCTGTCTACCCAAGGTACCCAAAATGTTCCTCTGAAGCCTTTCCTGATTCCTAGTTGTGTGGTCTTAGCCTCCTCAAGTTATTAGGTACATACTTAGTTGCTTCTTCATTTTATCCTTCCAGTAGAAGTGTACTTGTATAAGAAAGGTTTGGTTTTCATCTTTGTGTGTTCAGTGCCAACCACAGTGCCTAGCATGGAGCAGGCTTCTAATAAATGCTTATTGAATGGAATCAAATCATGTGCCATGTTTGAGCATATATCAAATAATGTAAACATAGCAGAGGTGGAAGGGGGGTCACTTTCCTCTGCACTGTCAATTTAGGCTTCCTTAATGAATATGACTACAGCACATTCAAACTGCTCTTTCTTCTATTTGAGTATTGCAGAGGGCTGGTACTGAGCCTAGAAAAGCATACAACATTCAGTTCTAGAGAATGTGCTAGGAAAAGCACAGAATGTTTAAGCTGGAAAGATGTTCCAGAGATGATCTGGTCTGTGTTCTCATTTTATCAGTGATGAAGATGAGGGTCAGACAGGTGGTGTGCCTTGCCCGAAATCGAAGAAATTGTAAGTGGCAATGCCAAGATATGTCCAATATCAGGCTCTTTCCACTTTCTACCACACCACACTATCTCCAAATGCCATAAGAAAAACTGACATCATGAGGCCAATCTTAATCCATTTAGCACAACAGTGTGTTGTTTGTTTGTTTTTTTCTATTTTTTTAACAGTGTGTTGTTTGGAAAGGATTTAACACTGTCCTATTCAACTAAACAAATAAACAAAAAAAGCAGTGCTTATAGTCTTTTGGTACTTTGAATGTCTTGACAATTCAGTCAGACTGACTTTGAGTTCAGGCAGCAGCAGCAGGGAAGAAGACGTGAGTGATGGAGCGTGCTGGTACAGCCATGAGGTGCACAGTTGCTGGGGTGGGTTTGTAAGACTGAGCATCCAAATAAGCTAATGTCCTCCCCATTGCCCTGATTGGTCCATTTGGATGACATATTTTGGGCATCTACACTTAACTTTGTGACTACAAGTTGTACACCATCCACGAATCTCCATCTGCAACTGCAGATGGTCCACATTTTTTTTCCATTGTGTGTGTAACAGCTCTTTGGGGTGGGGGTGAGGGGAACGAAGGCTTCACAGTCAAGCTGTCCCAGTCAGGTAAGTATCCAATCCTGGTGAACTAGGGTGCATACAAATATTGAATTTATAATACTATGCTTATTCAATGTTGGCAAGCCACATCGCTGGAATTAATCCTCACGTATATACAAAAATTGACTAGGAGAAAATTATCTCTGTTATGTCACATATACTAGATTTGTTAAAGAAAAAAGTGTTCAGAATAATTCTCTGAGTACCTCGGAGCAATGATACCATACTGAGTATTCTTTTGACTGAAATTACCATCACATTATTATGAGTGTTATCAGCTTTTACTACATAGTTGGGATTCACTTCTGCACCCAGTCAAATGTTTGCTTTGTTCTGTGACCCATGGATACTGCAACCTTCTTGAACAACAGCCCTGTTATCTCCCTTCTGGAAGACACTGTATCTGGTCTACTATTCTAATGTATTTTAACGACACAGAATATTTCTCTAAAACCCAACAGCTTCAGGGTAGGTTGATTTTTCAACTTTGATTATTCATGTATAATCAAGATCTATGTTGAGTGAAATAATTTTTTTGACCAACAACTAGGACTAACAAAATATACATACAAATATACACACACACACATACACACACACACACTGAAAAAATTATCTAGTATCTCCAAAATTCAACATTTATTAATAAGGCTACATCCTAAATGCTGGGGATACAAGAACAAAGTTCCCATCACTGCCATCAAGAGGCAGCCCTGCAGTGAGGGGGATAGAGCCTGAATCAGTTACTTAACCTCTGCTTGCCTCAGTTTCCTCAATTCTAAAGTGGGGATAATAGTAACCCCTACTTCACAGAGTTGTAATATTTGTAGCACCCAGGAGGTAATATACACATGGTTATTTTCATCTTTCCTGTGGTATGGTCTAGTATTTACTATATTTCAACCAACCTTCTAATTTTGGTATAAAACAAATTATACAAATTGTTTTAAAATTGAATAAATATAATAAATAATAATGTATATATGTGTGGATATAATAAATAAATAATAAGTACCTAATGAATAAAATATTACCTATAAACAATATAATAATAAAATATAGAAAAATGTTATAAATATAAACTTGATAAAACAAGTGTGAATGAGGTTGAAAACACCCCATTTTCACTCTTTGTATGTTTCTTTGTTTTGTCTTAGCATCATCTATATGCTGTCTAATTTGTTAATGATGCAAAATTTGCTATTAGTATAATCCCAGGTTCAAGGAATCTGAGCTTAGCCTACCTCAAACTTGGGAGTTCTGAGCTACTGTGAAATAAGTCCTGACTGGTGCCCACACTGTTTAGCAATAATATGGTGAGCCTCCCGGAATGGGGAGCCATTAGGTTGACTAAGGAGATAGATAAACGAGAGAGACAGAGAGAGAGAGAGACAGAGAGACAGAGAGAGAGAGAGAGAGAGAGAAATAGAGACAGAGACAGAGAAAGAGACAGAGAGAGAGACAGAGAGAGAGGGAGAGAGAGAAAGGAGGGGAGGGGAGGAGAAAGAGGAGAGGAGAGGAGAGGACGGAAAAAGAAAGGGAATACAAAGAAGAGATACAGAGATAGATATTAAATTTTTTATTGTTCTTAGCAAATTAATTTGGCTGCTTTGCATGATCAATCAACACTATCATCAAGCGAATGCAACGGTCACTCCCAGCAAGGCATGGACCGGCCGTCGCAAGGTCTAGATCACTGAAGACCTTGGGTGTCATGTTTCTTCTCAACAATGGAAGAGAAAAAGTTCTGTTGGAATCACATGAGAACTGGAGAGGAGACTTTGTTTTATTTTGCTTTCCCAATACAAAGGCAGTTAAAATCTTTTGGAGTGAAAAGAATGTTAGTTACTAGATTTGATTATTCACTTTGCCACAAAGACTGAATCAGCCATCTCAGAACCTCCTAAAATCTCTAAAGAACCATTTGAGATTTGACTTTTGCCAACAAACTCCTCTGGATTTGCTGAGGACAAGTAGCTCTAGTTGGTTTATTTAAACAAAAATTATTTTTTAACCTAGCATTTTGATTATGAACAAATATTGCTGAAAAAGCAACTAACCCTGAAACTTAGGCTTTTGATACACATCTTCCAAAAAAACAATAACAGTACTGGTGGTGAAGTGGGTTACAACACCCATGGGTCAAAGAACAAAATAAACATTTGACTAAGCACAGTAGTGAAACCCAGCTATGGGGCAAAAGCTAATAAGAGGCACAAAAGTGTGATAATAATTTCAATCAAAACAATACTCAATGACTATATAGTATCATTGCTCTAAGGCACTCAGGGAATTATTCTGAGCACATCTTTTTTCTCTTAAAAAAGAAATATGTATTTATACACATACACATATGCATGTATATATTAAATATACATATATGAGTGTGTGTGTATATATATACATACACACACACACACATATATACATATATATACATATATACATATATGTGTGTGTGTATATATATATATACATATATACCTAAGCATATATATATATATATATACCTAAGCATATATATTTGAAAATTAAACTTTTTCTCTTTGGTTGTAGTTTGCAGAGTGAATTTTAAAATGAGACAGAATCATTGCCTAGCTACCTTTAGCTATTTTTTTCCCTAGGTTCATTCATCATTTTACATATTTGCAAACCTTTAAGGATTCCTAGTCTCGTTCTCCTGACCTCTTCCAAATCAGAGGAATAAGCATTATACTTATACAATAGTGCTTATTTCCTTTCTAACTGTTTACCAAGAATGTTAGTTCCAAACTATGTTAAACTTATGCTTCAGAAAAATCTTGTTCAAATACTGGAGGAAATGTGGGGGAAAAAGTAGACTGATCCACTTGGTAGAGTTGTAAACTGATCTAAAATTCTAGAGAACAATTTGGATCTAAGACCTATACAACTGTGCATACCCTTTAACCAAGTAATACCACTATTAGGTCTGTGTCCCAAAGAGATTTTTTTTAAAAAGGAAAAACAGCTAAACTGTGCAAATATGTGCAAAACTATTTATAACAGCATTTTTTGTAGTGGTAAAGCATTAGAAATTGAGCGCAAGCCCAGCAATTGGGGAAATGATTGAACAAGTTATGGTATGTGACTGTGATCGAATTAAGAAATTACAAGGAAGAGATGGTTTCAGAAAAACCTAGGAAGACATATATGAACTGATGCAAAGTAAAGTAAGTAGAACCAAGAGAACATTGTACATAGCAACAGCAGTACTATAACAATAATCAACTGTGAAAGACTTAGCTGCTCCAATGGTTATAATGATCCAAGACAATTCCAAAAGATTCATGATGAAAAATACTACCCCCTTCCAGAGAGAACTAATGAACTCTGAGTGTAAAATGTAGCACAATTTTTTCATTTTCATTATTTTTCTTGCTTTTTTTGTTTTGCAATACGTATAATATGGAAATGTTTTGCATGCTTTTCACATGTATAATTGACATCCTATTACTTGCCTTCTCAGTAGGTGGAAGAAGGGCTGAAGGGAGGCAGAGAATTGGAGACTCAAAAAATTTTTAAATGAATGTTAAAAATAAACAGAAGATTTCCCCAAAAAACGTCTTATTTAAAATGTGCTTAATTAATTCTCTGCTAAAAGATATAAATTATTCCAAAAAATAGTTCTAAGGGTTTTCTCAGTCTCTTGAGAATAGTTTGTTTCATTATTCACATGTCTCAAAAGCCAAACACTAGTATACAGCAGGAACTTAATAAATGTTTGTTAGGTTAATTGATAGGTGATCAAAAGATATGAAGAGTTTTTAAAAGATAAAATGGAAATTATCAGTAACCACATAAAAAAATGGCTCCAAATCACTGATCAGAGCAAATTATAAAGCACTAAGCTATCACCTCATTTCCCAGCAAATTGCCAAAGACGATAAAAGATCACGTAACTGGAGCATCCCATACATAGATATGCTCAGATTTGCCCTCACTGTTTCCAGCTGACCAAGTGGAGATGCATCTCTAAGGAGCTTGCGCTGAGATGAGAAAAAATGGCTTAGTTGGCTGTTGAACCAGAGGAGTTGATGGCTTAGTGGATGCACAAAAGAGGAAAAAAGATGCAAGGAAAGGGGTGATTGTGCCCTTCTTCCACCTGGCCTCCATGTAGCCTTGTCTTGTCTAAGGAAGGATGGATCTGGGCCCCTGACAACCTTTTCTCTTTTGTGTTTTTTTTTTCTTTAGGGATCTTAAGCAAATGAGTAGCCTGAAAAGAACACATCAAGGGTTTAAGTGCTCTAGTGAATTCAAGAAGTCTCAGATCCCATTGAGCTGAAACTGACTGGTGGCAGGGAAGCTTTGGCATCAGAAAGGTCAAATGTTGACAAGAGTGCTAGACCAAGCTATCCATTTCACCAGAAGAGTTACAAGGGCAGTGCTGAGCTGAAACATAAAAATGCCAAATTGGCAGCACTGAAAACTGCTTTATGTTCTGACAGCAAACATTCATCCTGATGGGCCTGCCACATCTGGCAGCAACTTGTCCAGGGAGAGTGTGTTCCAGAAGCTAAATCTTGATCACCAGTCCTAAGCTCTAGCCAGAGAATTGGCCTCAGTAGAGTCAGGAAGAATGAGGTAAGGGAAGGTGCTATGATCATAGATTTGGAGCTAGAAAGAAACCTCAGAGACCACAGAATCCAACCTCTTCCTTTTACAGCTGATGAATCTGGGGCGCAGGGAGGTTATGACTTGCCGAGGATCATGTAAGTAGTGGGCATTTGAGGTGGGTTTTGAACCAAAAACCTCCGAATCCAGAGCTATACCACGCCATTCCATATTGCTCCGGTTCATTTCTTCTTTTCACCAATATGCTTCCCTTCCCCTGAGTCATAAGCTGAATATTCATGCTTTTCTTCTGAGTGTTTGAGTCAGGTTTGCTAGACAACCCGAGTGAGAGATGGGTTTCCTCATCTCACTTTCCCCTGTCAAACATCTTCACTCCTCATTAGGGAGTGAGGCAACTGTACATTGCTGACATATGGGCATTTTGTTTAAATGAATTTATACTTAGCTAGCAGGGGAAAATAAGGGGAATAAACAGCAAAAGAAAAAGAAAAATCTAGTCTTTTTCAATTTTGCATAAGAAATGAGCAGGACAGGAGAGAGTTCCACTGAGAAGAGTAAAATCAACTCTTTAAAACTGGAAGATAAAAAAAACCATCATAGGAAAGACTCTCATCTCTCAGTATAAGAGCATCTGGAAAGCCTGTAACTGCCCCTGCCAGAGGGAAAAGGGACAATTCAAAGCAAAAAAACCAAGGAACAGATGCTGAGCCTCTCTTTCCTTCTGAAAATTCTTCCATAGGCAAGAGGAAGAGACTAAAATAGGAAGCCAAGTCTTAAGCCAAGCAGGCTAAAGGGGCTTATAATTCCAAATGAAGCCATCAGGGGGTGCTGAACAAGCCCATGGGGGTTCAGCAATGAATCCAGTAAGGAAGAGAAAGGAGCTAAGCATTTGGAACCATGAAGAGGATGGAGAGATTGTGACTTACCCACAATCTCATAACCACTATGTGTCACAGTCTGTGAACTCTGAGGCTGGAACTCTATTCACCAGACCGTGCCTTCTCCACTTTTTTTTTATTAAATTTCATCTTGAAATCTGTATTATATAAACCTAAGATTATTTAGTGTTCCAACCCTCTAGAAAGTCTGTAGAGGGTTGCAGAGAAAATGGTGGTTGAGAAGAATTTCTATGACCCAATTTTTAAAATTATGGCCACTGATTTATTAAAATACCAGAGGCAGTTAAAGTGGCAATGGATAAAACACTGGGCCTAGAGTCAGGAAGGCTTGAGTTCAAATCCAGCCTCAGCTAGTTACTGGCTATGTGATACTCAAGACATTTACCTAAGTAAACCACTTCAACTATAAAAATCTAACAAATAGCTCCTCTAGGCCAAGTAACTTAATTTACAATACTGGGTTTATGTACCAGAATTCAATATAACATCAATGTGTTATATCACATATAATATAGTACACAAGGGTTAATTACTTGGAGAGAGGGAGAACTGTTTTCAGTAGGAGCCATCTAGTCCACATTTAGACGAAAAAAAAGTTTCACATGAAAACGCTTGCCAATAACTGAAAAATTCACTATTCACTAGAACTTTAAAATAGGACCAATATACTTGGATAATAATAGCACCTATCTCCCAGAGTTGTTGTGAGGATAAAATGAGATCATAGTTATAAAGCTCTCATCATGATGCCTGGAGAACAAAAGGTGCTTAATAAATGCATGTTTCCTTCCTTCCTTCCTTCCCCCAATCCCATCACCAATAAGATCAGCAGCGCTTCACATTGCTAATATGTAGTCCTGAAAAAGACAGCATAAAGTAAGATTTGGAAATAAGAGTCTCAGTACACACCCAGAAATGGTAGAATCATGGTGCTGTGGTGTTAGAAGGAATGTGAAAGATCATAGCATCTGATCCCTCCATTTCATAGATTTGGAAGAATCTGACAATCTTTAGGTTTTCACAGCAGGGGATCAAAGCACATCTATAATTTTGTGAACAATAAATGCTCCTACTTACCAGCACATACAGCCATTTCAAACAGATGTATTTGGAGTTTGCGTTTAAAATAGACACTAATTTATTATGAAGGGTGTATGTATGTGTGTCACAAATGTCCTAACTGTAGCTGATGCTGAGGTTAGCTAGCCTATCAGTACCAGCCAGTTACATGCTACACTTCGATTCCAAACAACTTCGAAATAATTCTTTAATAATACTAATTTAATGAAAATAATGCTACAGATTTCTGTTTGCTGCTTCAGATTAGCCAAAGTATATATTCAATTTTGAAATGATTTCATGGCAGTTAGGATTCATAGGATCCTTGAGTTCAATTAATCTGTTCCACTATATCAAGACAGCCCCAAACCATGCTTGATATCTCTGACATACTGAGAAAAGTATCTTCACCACCACCACCACCACCACCATTACCGCACCTTGCAAGTTAGGCTTTTTTTTTTCTTCTTAAAAGGTATTAAAACTATCCTTGAGCCTTAACTGGCTTAAAAGGCTGTTGATTTTGTTTCCTAGGTGCCTGCATACAAAGCTGCCGTGAGACCCTGCAGGTGCTCTCAGATATTTTAGCCAGCTGACCACCAGGGCCCTTCAGAGGCAGGTGAGTTTTATTTACTCAGGTGAATAATTTTGTGGTGACCAAGATGCATATTCACGTTGGATAGCCTTCTCCTGCCATCATCAAATGAATAATCTTTTGATAACCTTTGAATGACCTACAAATGTTTCATTTCGTTCCAAACTACCAGGGAACTGGCCTGAGTCAGGACTGGCCCAGAAAAAGATCCTATCCAGTCATCCTTGGCTTCTACTCTCCCTACCTTGAACAGCACATTCTGGACAAGACCAGGAGAGACCATGCCCTATTTTCTTGGGCGAATAACCAACTCAGTTTTGGAAATCCACCCGGGGCAGGATTTTTGTTGAGTGAGCAAGTACACTCACCTAACCCACCATCCTCAGACAGTCCCAGATCATTCTTTTTATCTCACCCATGCATCCATCATGGACACCTTGTCATATTTCCCAATGCCACAAGAGGAAGGGGAAGGAATGTGCATTTATTAAGTACTAACTACGTGCCAGGCACTATGCTAAGTGCTTTACAAATATTATCTCATTGGGTCATTTTATCCTCACAAGAGCCCTGAGAGGTAAAAGCTATTGTTATCTTCCATTTTACAGATGAGGAATTTGAGAGTAAAAGGTTAAGTGACTTGCCCAGGGTCACACAGCTAGTAAGTATCTGAGGCAAAATTTGAACTCTGGTGTGCCTTTGTCCAGGTCCAGCACACTATTCCATGTGACACCCAGCTGCCTCATGCATATCCCTGACTTCCCAATTCTTGTTCTGGGAACAATCATCAAATCAATACGACTGCTTCTGGAAAATGTCTGATAATCAACAACCCCATGGGTCTATTAAATATTCTCATCATTTTCCAAAGCAAATTCCCTATCCCCACCACCCTCCATTACAGTCCCCTGTTAAAACAGAAGCTCCAGCAGCCTTCCCCTGCTCCTTTGCAGGAGTGGAGTTGGGGTTTGCCACAGAGGTGAATTATTGCATATAATGCCAGATGTTTTTCATTCACTGATCAGATTTGCTTATTTTTTTCCTTTTTGCCTTTTTTTTTAAACAATGCTTTGTTATAAATGGAGTAATACATTATAAAGGGGAAAATTTAAGTGATAAAAAAACTAAGATATCTGTAAGAATCTATTTTTAAATAAAGAATGTAAGTTCCTTGAGAGGAGGGGCAATTTCATTTTTCTGTTTGTGTATATAGCATACAGCACAGCATTTGGCCCACAGTAGGCAGAGTAGGGTATTTTTTTTATTCATTCATCATAGAGATTGAGAGCCAGGAGGAACTTCTGAGGTCTTCTAACTCAACACCCTCATTTTATAGAAGAGAAAATCAAGGCCCAGAGAGGGTAAATTACTTTTCCAAGGCCAGAAAGGTAGAAGTGGCAGAATCAGAGTTGGAGCTGCAGCTTGCTGATTCCAAATCCATTGCTCTTGCCTCTATACAATGCTTTTTGAGAACAAAAATAGGTCATGTTATTTTTTAAAATAACAATGTCAATTGCTCATACATCTTATATGTTTTCACATATACTTTTTTGGGGGGAAGGTAACTGGGTTTAAGTGATTTGCCCAGGGTCACATAGTTATTAATGTCTGAAGCTGGATTTGAACTCAGGTCCTCCTGACTCCAGGGCCAATGTTCTAGCCACTGCACCACCTATCTGCCCCCATATGTACTTTTACATACGCAGATTTATCATCTTCCTTCAAAGTTATAATAACACCTTGGCCTGAAAATCTCATTATATTTAACTCTAGTTAAGTGTTGCTAATGATAAAGCCTGTGGTTGTTTTCTTTGGTAAGCAATAATTAAAACTGGAGAACACTTCCTTTATTGCTTATGTCACCATTGTCCCTTTTGCCCATAATTAAAGAAAAATTTCTGTGTTAATAGATGTAGTCAAAGACTATTTAAATTAGATTACATCAAGATTTCATTTCTTTTTTAAATAGGTAGCAAACTTCCTCCTTTCCATCATACCCAAGTATTCAATTTCAATCATCTTTTTCAGGGTCAACAGAGTTTGTTTTTATGATGCTTAAGAAACCATAGACATAGTTATTTCTATCGTGCCTAGACATAGAGAAAGAGAAATGTAGATAATTATCCCAATTATGAAATAAGCAGAATGCTAGAGGCTATTTGAGGTGGGAGAGACATGCTCTGCACGAACTCTTCATTTCAGTCAACCATGCTGAGAACAGAAGTCCTTGCCAACTGGTGGAAGCTGAAAGGAATAAATATAAAGCCTTTGGCAGAGGAGAGAAGTCATGTATATCAATGCAATGCATTTGTCACCCAAACAAAAAAAAAGCCACAGTTTAAAACTTGAGACTGGCTAGGTTGTCATGAGCATTAGCAGCCTGAGATGGGAGCAGTAAGGAGCTTGCCTAAGTGAAGAGATGCTGAATCCTACAAGTATTTTAGCACAACAGGGAAGCCATCTAACCTTTCCCTAAGCTAGTACTCCTAAAACCACACGCACAATTATAAAGGAGATGTCAGTACAAAGAAAATCATTTTTAAAGCTTTCTGGAAGACATGTTTCTGTCATGCCTGTGTTGACTCCTCCCTTCCTATTCATTCCAATCATTGTAGTTCAGTCATTTTTGGTTTTGTCTTACTCTTTATGAACCTGTTTTGGGGGTTTTCTTGGCAAAGATACCAGAGTGGTTTGCCATTTCCTTCTCCAGCCCATTTTCCAGATGAGGAAACTGAGGCAAACAGGGTCACATGACTTGCCCAGGGTCACACAGCTAGTAAGTGTCTGATGTCAGATTTGAACTCAGGAAGATGAGTCTTCCTGACTCCAGACCCATTGCTCTATCCACTATGGCGCCACCTAGCTGTATCATTCCCATTACCACTACCCAACTCACCATCTGGTGCCTGAGTTACACTAAAATTCTCCTGAGGGGTCTTTCTGGTTCCTCTGGTTCTCTACCTATTGCTACCAGACTAATCTTCCTCAAATATTATTTTTCTCAAGTCATCCTTCTGTTGAAGTGGTGACAAGAAGTGTGAAAAATATCTAATTGCACATCTAAACTTTTAGCTTTCAAGATCTTTGTAATTACCCTCATCCCATCTATCCAATTGTTTTTCCTATTGCTTCAAACTAAACACGCTTCACTTTAGTCAGATCTCAGCTATCTTCCATACATGCCACATTGATTCCTGCCTTTGCATATCCTTCTATATTTCCCTGCCTCCAATGTTCTCAGTGGATAGAGGAGTGAATGTGGAATCAGGAAGACTCATCTTCATGAATTCAACTCCAACCTCAGACACTTACTAGCTGTGTGACCCTGGGCAAGTCACGTAATCCTGTTTACCTAAATTTCCGCATCTGTAAAATGAGCTAGAGAAGGAAATGGCAATCCACTTCAATATTTTTGCCAAGAAAACCCCAAATGGGGTCCTGAAGAGTTGGACATGACTGAAAAAAAATGACTAACCAATAACAAATGGTTTTCATTAGCTTTATCATTATCACAGCTCCTAAACTATCTACAACTTCCAAATTAAAAAGAAGTTGAAGCAAAATATATTTAAAACTCTATTTCTTGTCTTACTTATGAGTAGTTTATACTGTAGTACAAGTTTCATTTGACTTTCTCACAGACAGATGATGTTACTGTATCTTTAAGAGCCAAATGGAATGCTGTGGAAAAGTCAGTTGGAACTGCAAGGTATAGAATTACTTTTGAAAAATTTCTTTCTGTGAAGTGCTTCTCTTGTAGAGTCAGGGAGAGAATAAGTGTCTTTCACTTTTTTCTATGAGAAATGAGTCTGGCAAAGAGATGAGTTTTCTTACTGTGGATAGAAACAAGCTGGAAAAGACTAAGGAAAAAAACTAAAGAGATCTTTTCTGCTGAAGTAGTTTTCATCTTTATCTTAAAAAGATGTTTTTGTAAAAAAAATTACTTTTTATCTTGAGAGAAATTAAATTATATGAGACTGTGTTTTCATAAGGGAAGAAAAATTAACCACTGTTATGTTGATTGGTAGAGGTGATTATGACTATGGTCTTCCTCCTAGCCAAAATATTACAAATAATTATCTCTAATTACCTTATTGCTGATTTGATTTGTTAATAGTTTGTATGTGAGTGACTGCTAATGGACAAGGAGGTTTTCCTTGTTTATTAAGTAAATAGTATTTAATGAAGTAGGAAGAAAGCTCAATTAATTGATGAGAAAAAGGTTGCCAAAGTCTTATGCTTTCCTTGTGGACTTTATGTAGTAATATGGATTGGATAATGATACAAGTGGATAGATTTATAGCGGTTTTGTCTAGCAGTATGTAGTGAGTATCTTGTAAACTCTGTTGTATGTCTATGAGTCAAGAATGCAACAGTCTCTTAAAGAACTGGAATTGAGGCTCACCCAAAGGACAATAAATGTATGTTGGGTGTGAACAGGTTGGAATATATTATAAATAAGGAATTGGGAAGGAATAGTGATGTAAAAGGGTGTCACAAAGCAATAAATAACTGAAAAAGAAGATAAGCTATTCATGTAGCAAGAGAAAAAGCTAACCAAAGGACTGCCCGTAAGCTCTACTCATATCCTTGCAATGTAAAAAAGAAAGTTAGGAACACCTTGGATGGATTTACTGAGAAGTTATGAAAGGACAAGGACAAGAGTTTCATAGGCTGAGGAAGTTTGAATGCATTATTCTATTGAGAATTTTTTTATCAATGACTTAGATGAAGATGTAGACTGCTTACCAAATTTGTAGTTTACACAAATATGAGAAAGTTAACAGGTCAGATAACAGGATTAGGATCCACTCAAATTTTGACAAGCTGGAATGGTGAGGCTGAATCTAACAAGATTTATACAATAAATTCCTAAAATTAACTTAAATAAATCGTCATCAGAAAGATAGGATGAGAGAATGTGGCTAGAGAGCAGTTCCTTAGGGAATGTTTGATATGAGCCCGAAGTGTAGCAGCCAAAGAGTGGCTCTATTCTTAGCTGGTCAGACAATAGCTGGAGTGTTACATTTAGTTCTAAGCACCACACTTTAAAAGGGACAGTCACCTTGTAGTGTGTCCAGGGATGAGGGATGAGGATGATGAGGGGACTTAAGACCACAGCAAATGAGCAATGGTTGAAGGAACTGCACATGATTAACCTAGAGATGAATTAAGACAATTTTGAAAACTGTCTCCAATATTTCAGGACTTTGTTCATTTGGGAGAGGAATTAAGACATTTTGTGTAGGTCCAATCGGTGGAATTAAAAACAATGTATAGAACTTACAGAGAGATAGATTTGGGCTTGATATATGGAAAACTTAGAATTGTCCTCAAATAGAATGAGGGAATTTGTTAAATGGGGTACTCCTCGTCATTGGAGTTATCAAAAAAAGAGCTAAATGACCGTTTCTCCACACACAAAAAAAAAGTAGAGAAGATCCGTGCATGGGTTAGCAAGTTGGAACCATATAAGTGCTAAGGTCCTTTCCACATCTAAGCTACTATAATTATTTTTCAAGGCACTAAAGTTATTCTTCTAGTTATTTAAAAGAGTTGCTATAATTTGCAGTAAGACTTAAAATTACAGTCACCCTCATTTTTGTCCTGAATATTTAGCTCTTTCCAATCATATCTATTTGCAATTTTTGTCATCACTTCCTAATTTTAAATTTACAAGAACAATGGGTCAAAAGGCTGTTTCCTACCTCCCGTTCTTAGGTTCTTTTTCCACCTTCAGGGTCCACTAGTACGGAATGGTTGAGATCTTCTCATTCTTATCATTTAAACTGGACGGCAAATTCCTTAACTGAGATCATGATTATAATCGTGAAAGTGAAACATCAACAGTATTATCACATATTATTAAAATTTGTATCATGATTTTATAGAAAGGAAGACCCAGGAACAATTTGGTTCATTCATAATCTTGGTGCCATTTGATGCAAGGGACATTTGATACATTGCATAGCCTCAGTCTCGATGAACTGCCTTCCCAGGCTTCAATATAGCACACAGATTCAATTTCTAGACAGGGATTTCTGAAATTACTCCTTCAGCTCCATCATCTGGGATCAACCAACCTTCAAACCACTGGCAATGGCTAGTGCTGGTCTATCCTTCCTTACCTCCCCCATTCAGATTTCAATGTACTGTGTATCTTTGCAATCGGAATATCTAGGACCCCAGACCTTTCTCAAAGGTACTTGATCCAAAGAGGATTTTTCCCTGTTTGTTGATACCACAAAAAATATTGCTTTAAATATTTTCTTTTATACAAGCTCTTTCTTGTTGTCATTGACATCCTTGGTGTATGTGCCTAATAGTAGTGGGACAAAGAGTAAGGACATCTCCTGATTTTAATGGCATTTTTCTATAAAAGTAATTTAGACAATCAGGAAGCATCTCTGCATTGTAGTATCTTTTTTGAAATGAGTAGACCCCTATTGTGGTGTGTTGTCTATGTTTGGGATGAAAAATATCCTTCATCCTTAATTTAGTGAAAAGAAATAAACACAGAGATCTCTTAGGATAAGAACAGGACTTTATTCTCTTCCCCAGGAGAAGAAGGCAGTCTTCCTCATGACTCATCATGGAGAAGAGGCAAGTTACAAAAGATAGTACCGGAATTCATAACCTAACTTAGTCAAGACCCCTCCCCGACTGTTTCCCCTCTCATTGGTGGAGAGGAACACTTTACCAAATATTTCCCCAACTGGGAGAGCAAGGAATGATAAGGGGAGGGTCCCACCAAGGCAGGAAAACAGATGAAGGAACATAAAAGTGATTGACAGAAGCAATTTGAAAAGTTAACCACCCCAAATTGAGAAGTTTTCACTCATCCCATACAGTTTCCAGTTTTTTTTTTTACTCTGAAAACTTCTCATGAAATGGCTCATCCTCCCAAGATGGG
>CM053583.1:188195746-188212871 GCA_028627135.1 Pseudochirops cupreus
GAATTATTCTCTTCAGAGTGCTTTTGAGATTCTTTCTCCATCTGGCAAAGGCGACTTTTTAAGGCATTCTTCTCCTCATTGGCTTTTTGGGCCTCTTTTGTCATTTGAGTTAATCTATTTTTTAGGGTGTTGATTTCTTCAGTCATACTGCTGACTCTCTTTTCATGATTTTCCTGCAACGTTCTTATTTCTCTTCCCAGACTGGATAATAAAGTCTCCAAGACCAAGGCCCAAGACGGCGATCTGTCCAGGCCACTCAACCGGAGAGCTCTGGCTGAGAACAGTCGCTCAGTCCCCCTGCTGCCTGCAGGCTGCGGGCGGGGAGCTGCAAAGCCGAGACGGGTGCAAAACCTCTGCCTTTCTCTTTTCTGCTCTGGAGGCCTTCTGGCTGGACTGCTTATCTCCCCCTTTCACAAATCCCATTCACAGCTGCTGCTAATCCGCTCACCTGAAGCTCCTCAGCTCCTCCCGTCCAGCCGCCCCCGGGGCACAGCTGGGGCTTCAGGGCAGGCTGGTTTCGGTTTGCAGTGCTGATATGGTTCTGCGTAGCCAAGCTGACTTTAGTGGGAAGTATCTTTGTGTGCGTTTTGGAGTTCTAGGGTTGGTTTAGAGTCCTATTTTATGGGTATTTTGGGGTGGCTATGTGAGAGCTGCAATATGTTGCCGCTGCTACGCCGCCATCTTGGCTCCGCCCCCGAGGGTAATCCTTTAAGGTAAAAAACTAGTTATATAACAAAATACAGAACTTTCAAACATTCTCAATGGAAAAAAAAAACTACAGCTGAATACAAAAATTGACTTTCAAATGCAAGAATAAAGAGAAACTTACAAGGGTAAACATGAAAGAGAAATCATTGGAAACTCACTAAGTTTAAACTGTTTAGGTTTCTATATAGGAAGTGATAGGTAAGAACTTTATCATTATGACAGTTATAAGGATTCTACAAAGAAAGAAGGTGGAAAAGTGAGTCTGTTGTGTTGGGATAATGTAAAAAAAAGTTGATAAGTGAGAAAGAGGCACCCTTAGGAGAAGGGGGACAGAAGAAGAAAAATGGGAGAAATTATCTTACATAAAAGAGGCACTAGGGCAGCTAAGTGGCACAGTGAATAGAGCACTGGCCCTAGAGTCAGGAGGACCTGAGTTCAAATCCGGATTCAGACACTTAACACTTACTAGTTGTATGACCTTGGGCAAGTCACTTAACCCCAATTGCCCTGCCTTTCCCCCTCCAAAAAGCAAAAAAAAAAAATCATAAAAGAGACACTCAAGGAAGAGCATTTACAGCAGGTGGGAAAATGGTGGCGGGGCAGACAGTGTGTCTCTAAATTGGTTCCAAGGTTATATATCTGCTTACTCAATTGATAAAAGAGATATATTTTACCCAACAGGGAAGTAGTTGGGGGAAGTTGATAAGAGGAAAGGTAGGTAATAAAGGGGACAGTAGATAAAAGATGTCAGTGGTCAGAAGAAAAATAGACGTTAGAGGTGGGGCAGGATAAAAAGAGAGGATAAAGAGAATAAAATAAGATGAAGGGAAATGTACCACTAGTAATCATAACTGTGAATGTGAATGGGATGAATTCACCCATAAAACAGAAATGGATTACACACTTGAAACAGAGAAACACACAGAGAGTTAAAATAAGGGGCTGGAGCAGAACTAGTGTGGCCCAGTGAAGTTAAAAAAGGCAAGGGTAGAAATCATGATCAAAGCAAAAGCAAAAGTAGACCTAACTAAAAGGGATAAGCAGGGAAACTACATCTCGTTAAAAGGAACCATAGACAATGAAGTAATATTAATCCAAAACATTTGCACTGAATGGCATAGCATTCAAATTGTTGAAGGAAAATTTAAATGAATCATGGGAGGAAATAGTAAAACTATATTGGTTATGGGCCTCGATAGAGTTAGATAAATTTAAGCATAAAACAAATAAGAAAGAGATGAATAGAATCTTGGAAAAGTTAGATATGCTAGACCTTTGGAGAAAACAGAATAAGAATAGAAAAGAGTATACCTTTGTTCTCAGCTGTACATGGCACCTTTACAAAAATTGGCCATTATCAGGGCATAAAAACCTTACAAACAAGTGCAGAAAAGCAGAAATATTAAATGCACTCTTTTCAGACCATAATGCAATAAAATTATATTTAATAAAGGGCCATGGAAGCATGGTTTAAAAGCTAATTGTAAACTAAATAATCTAATTCTAAAGAATAAGTGCTGGTTGAAGAACAAATTATAGAAACAATAAATAATTTCATTAAAGAAGATGACAATGAGACAACATTGCAAAATTTGTGGGATGTAGTACTTAGGGGAAAATTCATATCTCTAAATGTGTAGAGATACAAAAGAAAGAAAAAAAGAAGAAAGAAAGAAAGAGCAGATCAGTGAGTTGGATGTACAACTAAAAAAAAGAACTAGAAAAAGAATAAACTAAAAATTCTCAAACACCAAAATTGAAATCCTGTGAATGAAAGGACAGGCTAATAAAATTGAAAGTAAAAAAAAATCATTGAACTAATAAATAAAACTAGAAGCTGGTTTTATAATAAAACCAATAAAATAAACCATTTGTTAATTTGATTTTAAAAAAGAAAACCAAATTACTAGTATCAAAAATAAAAAGTGTGAATGCACCAACAATGAAGATGAAATTAAAGTAATTAGCAGTTATTTTGCCAAATTATATGCCAGCAAAACTGACAATCTAAGTGAAATGGATGAATATTTACAAAAATAGAAACTGCCCAGATTAAAAGAAGAGAAAATAGAATACTTAAGTAACCCTATCTAAGAAAAATAAATTGAGCAATCCACCAACAAACTCTTTAAGAAAGAAAAAATTCCCCAGGACTGGATGGATTCCCAGTAGAATTCTACCAAATATTTAAAGAATACTGAATCTCAATACTATATAAACTGTTTGAAAACTATAGCAAAGAAAAGCACATTGATTCCTATGTTTTCTAGTGTTTTTAGTAGGAATGAGTGTTGCATTTTGTCAAATGCTTTTTCTGTATCTACTGAGGTAATTTATATGATTTTTGTTATTGTTATCAATAGAACATATTTCTTGAAAATACATTTCTTGAAATGATAAGTAGAATCTATCTAAAACTAAGGGCAAACATTATTTGTATGGTGATAAACTTGAAGTCTTCCCAATCATATCAGGAGTGAAGCAGGGGTGTCTATTATAATTTTTATTCAATATTGTACTAGAAATACTAGATATAGCAATCAGACAAGAAAAAGAAACTGAAGGAATAAAAATGGGCAATGAGGAAACAAAACTTTCTCTGCGTATGATATGATGGTATACTTAGAGACCTAGAGAACCAACTTAAAAGAACTAGTTGAAACAATTAACTTCAGCAAAGTTGCAAGATATAAAATAAGCCTACACAAATCATCAGCATTTCCATATACTATCAACAAAACCCAGCAGGAAGAGATAAAAAATGAAATTCCATTAAAAATATCTGTGGACAATATAAAATACTTGGGAGCTTACCTGCCAAGAAAAGCCTAGGAACTATATGACTACAATCACAAAACACTTTTCACATAAAAAATAAAGACAGATCTAAACAACTGGAGAAATATAAATTGTTCACAGGTAGGCTGAACCAATATGATAAAAATTACAATTTTACCCAAGATAATTTACTTATTCAGTGCCATACCACTCAAAGGACCAAAGAATTATTTTATAGAGCTAGAAAAAATAGCAACATAATTTATCTGGCAGAATAAAAGGTCAAGAATATTCAAGGGAATCAATGAAAAAAATGTGAGGGCAGGTGGTGTAGGAGTTCCAGATTTCAAATTATGTTATTAAGCTTTAATCATCAAAATAATCTGTTACAGACTAAGAAATATTGTGGCGAGTCAGTGGGGTATATTAATTACAGAATACAGTAGTAAATGATCATAGTAATCTAGTGTTTGATAATCCCAAAGATCTAAGATTTTGGGGTAAGAATTTGCTATTTGACATAAATTGGTGGGAAAACTTGAAAGCAGTTTGGCAGAAACTAGACATAGACCAGCATCTCACACAATATACCAAGATAAGGTCAAAATGGATATATAATTTAGACATAAAAGGTGATATCATAATTAAATTAGGAGAACATAGGAAAATATACCTGTCAGATCAATGCATAAAGGAAGAGTTTATGACCAAAAAAGAGAGAGAGAGAAAATTGCGAGGAGTAAAATAATTTTGGTTACATGAAATTAAAAAGCTTTCATACAAAACAAAACTAATGTAGCTAAAATTAGAAGGAAAACAGGAAACTGGGAAAATTATGCAACAGTTTTCTCTGATAAAGACCCCATTTCTCAAATACATAGGAAACAGCCAAATTTACAAAAATAAGAGCTATTCCCCAGTGGATAAATGGTCAAAGGACAGGAACAGTCAGTTTTCAGAAGAAGAAATGAAAGCTATCAGTAGTCACACAAAAAATGTTCTAAATGACTACTGACTAGATAAATGCAAATTAAAACAATTCTGAGATACTACCTCACATCTATATTTATTTTTGGACATGGCCATTGTGTGGATTCATTTTGTTTGATTGTGCTTTTTTGTCACAAGGACTTTTTCTTTCTTTCTCTTGGTTTTTTAATTGGGAAGACTGGTTGGGAGCAAGGGGAACTTAGCAATACTATTGTCAAAAATAGTAAGGCTATTAAATCGTTTTTTTAAAAAATGCACAGAAAAGAACAAATGTCCTTTTGCTAAATTAGAAAGCGTAGACAAGAAGTACAGTTTGAAAAATATTCAACATTCATTGTACAGTCAGTCTTCAACTTTCATGGGGGTAATGTTCCCAGAAAATGGTGCAAAAGTAAAAAAAAGTGTGTCGATACATTGAAGCTATCTGAAATAAGGGATTAAGTTCCTGCAACTACCCAAAACTGTAATTTTTCACTAGACACTGCTGAAGATACACTTTTCTACATGCACTTCTGTATAACAAAACATTAATTCTGATAATATGCACTTTCCCTAACACAGTAACCATGTAGTATGCAAAATAAAATTGATAACATGCAAAACATTTTTTTCACTTGAAATTTCCTAGAATTCTGTGGCATTTTGTGATAACATCTCAAAAAAATGACTTCAGATAATATTGATTTCACAACACATGAAGTCTATAATACCACAAGTGCTGTATAGCACATAAAAATTCTTAAAACTAAACATTTTTTAAACCTGAATCTTACTTTTCACTGTGTCAGATGATAATGTGAGGGCACTGTAACATATACTATACTGCTATAAAACTCTACCTTGACTACCTTCTGAAAACCAAGGGAGATGTTGCTAGAACTTTAGTCACTGCTATTAGAAGATGTTGTTTGTTACTGTTTGTACTTCATTCTTGAAGAGGACTCATGACATCAGGAAGGTGATGACTTGACTTGCAGGTGAGTTGGATTTAGGTGAGGCAGGGCTGTGCAAAGTCACTAGCTTTACTTTCTCCTCCAGAGCCACCTGAATCCAGTGGCAAGAGGTAGATCAGGAAGATGCTGAGAATGGAAAGGCCTCAGCATCATGTTAGAGCCCAAAGGACTTGCACTACATTTGGGGGGCATTATTGCAATAAAAAGCTTGAGTTTTAAAGGTAAATTATCAAAAGGTACAATGTATACATAGGGAGCCCTTTAAAATGGTAGAGTTAAAAAAAAACCTAGTAGCATCCCAGCCACTCCACAAACTGATGGGCATTCTGCCTTTTATTTTTCTCCATTATGCATCGCCAAGAATGTGTGGGGTTCCTAACACAAAAGTGAAAATGATAATAACTAATAAAATCATGCAAATGCTTGTAGTCTTGAAAGTTAAATGCACAAATGTTAAAGATTGACTATATATACATACGGACATATATATTTAAAATGATCAGTATGAAATGGAGAGTCATGGTCTTACAGACAGTTATTTTTTTGTGTTCTTCTATATATACAGAAATGCCCATTTTTGGTATTTAAATTCAAAATAAAGTCAGCTAGTAGACACAATTAGCTGAAACAAAAGAAATTTACTGAGATAGTAAGAACCATAGAAACAAAATGTTCCTCCCATAGACCCGGAGTTCCTTTTACTTTAACTAAATGCAGCATCAGTGACAAGAGTGGTTATGTGTTTAGAGTGTAATCTAACATGTGGCTAAAATGCATCACTCCTTTAAGGACTCCTAAGTCCTTCATGTTCTTGTGATGTATTTATGTTGTTTCTCTTGTTACAACATCTCTACCAGGCAGGTTTCTCCACTGGACTTCCTCCCTTCTGTGGCCAAGGTAGACTCTCTTCTCTGCTGCCAGAGGTCACACTGCCTTGACTCACTAGTTAGAGAGTGTGATTCATTTTTAAATGGGTCACCGGAGACATGACCAATTTTTGGCCAAGTAGTAGTTAGCTTCTCATTAGTTCCATCATGGAAAACTTCACTTTTTACAAAAAGGTAACAAAGTGGAAACTATACTTTACAGTTCTTTAAGACTCCCTTACCTCTATTCTCTGCCCCTTATCTTCTGTGATTTTATCATCTGTACCTGGGGAAATCAATTAATCAGATGTGTACTAATCAGTTCCCCATTACATTTCATTAAGGGTATATTTGATTAACCAAGAGCAACATTAATTATAAATTGGTCAATTGGATGAATTGCTTGAATATTTTAATTTTTATTAGCTCTCAGAGGTCCATATGGTATATAGTTTTGAAGAAAAAAACAGACAGAATGAAAATTTAAAACTGTTCCCCTTTGGATTTTATTTATTCAGAGATTTGGATTGGGAGGCTCACCTGCCTGTTAAATCTTGGGTGCTGCCATGTACTGAGCAAAGAGTTGGAGATGATTTCTCGGAACCAGAAACTCAATGATGCACTTGTGAAAGGTTTTTGCATTTGCTCATGTTCTCTGTGTTTTGATACACAGAGCAAGAAATGTTGATGAGACATGAGGCAGAACAGCTTGTTCTTCCCCAGCTATTTTGACTTTGCAATGCTGGCAGTGGTAAAAAAAAAAAAAAAGTTTGCTATGCTAACCAAGCAAACACATGGTGCTTGGAATATGGGTTGGGAACAGCTAGGCTATTCTCAGTATAAAGAACTCTTGTGCTTTGGGTACTTTTTTTCGGTTTACAAGTGTACAATACTTAAAGTTCCCAAATTTTCTAGAATTTTTTTCACTTGGGAACAAAAGAATCATGTTTCATATGCAAGCAGAATGTTTGAATTCCTTCTTGTCTATTCCATTTAAAGGTAAACCCCTAAAACCAAGGATGCTTCTGAATGTCCAGGGTGGGATTCTTCCAGTTGTTAAGAGTGTTATGATTATGAGAATAAGGAATAGTAGTGCTGCTTTGGGCCATTACAAAAGTGTTTTGTACCATAGAATAAAAATCAGCAGTTCACAAATCTGTTTTGGGCCATAGAATGAAAATCAGCAGATCCTTGTTGAATGCTGGGAATAGTAGTTCAGAAATAAATCAAGCAGATGATTAATAGACTGAATATAAGATTTAAAGCTTAGCTGAGTGGTCTCTAAAGAGATTGAAGATTATAATAAAATCTGGTAAATATTACTTGAGTTTCTTCTCGAGGGATTTTAAAAATTATCTGTCAGCCAGGTTTGCAACTTTCGTCATTTTCTGCTCCTCATTCTTACTAATCCAACATTTCCAAGTAAGTGCCAAATCTTGCTGTTTCTGTCTCCACATCTTTCCCATATATCTTCTTCTCTTTACCTACATAGTCACCAACCTAATTAAATCCCTTCTCACTTCTAGCCTGAATTAAAGCAATTGACTCATCCTCCCATCTTCCAAATGAATTTTTCTTTTTTTTCTTTTTCTTTTCTTTTCTTGCTTTTTGGAGGGCAATTGGGATTAAGTGACTTGCCCAAGGTCACACAGCTAGTTTTTGTGTTGTGTCTGAGGCTAGGTTTGAACTCAGGTTCTCTTGACTCCAGGGCTGGTGCTCTATTCACTGCACCACCTGGCCTTCCCAAATGGATTTTTCTTAAAGCATATATCTGACCATGTCACTCTCCTGTTCCGTGAACTCTAATAGTTTCCTATTGCCTCTAGGACTAAGTATAAATTCCTGTCATTGGCATTTAAAGCTCCTTCCAACCTGCTACTCTCCTACCTTTTTGGCTTTCTTACACATTATTCTTATCCCCACACTTTCTAGCCCAGCCGTACTGGTCTGTTTGCTATTACTTACACGTGACACTCCACCTTGTGTTTTCATGCCTTTGCACTGGCTGTCTTCTATGCCTAAAATTCTGTCTGACCCCTTCTGAGAATCCCTGGTTTCCTTGAAGACTAAACTCAAATGCTACCTTCCTCAAGAGGCCTTTCCTGGTCTACTGGTCTACCCAGTTGCTAGATGTTCTTCTTTTCCTTCTTCTTCTCCTCCTCCTCCTCCACCTTCTGTTGTTCAGGCATGTTTGATTCTTTGTGACCTCATGGATCTTTGCACCCCAGGCCCTTCTCTTCTCTATCTCCCAAACTCTGTGCAAACTCGTGTTTATTGTTTCCATGACACCATCTATCCATCTCATCTTCCACCAACCACTTTTCCTTTTGCCTTCAATCTTTCCAAACACCAGGGTCTTTTTCAATGAGTCCTGTCTTCTCATTATATGGCTAAAGTATTTAATCTTCAGCTTCAATATTTGACCTTCCAGTGAACAGTCTGCATTAATTTCTTTAAGTATTAACTAATTTTAACTCCTTACTATCCCAGGGACTCTCAAAAGTCTTTTCTAGCACCATAATTTGAAAGTGTCTGTTCTGTGGTACCCAGCTTTCCTTATAGTCCAATGCTCATAGCCATACATTATTACCGGAAAAACCATAGCTTCGACAATATGGACCTTTTTCAACAAAGTGATGTCTCTGCTTTTTACTGTGCTGTCCAGATGTGCCATAGCTTTCCTTTCAAGGAGCAAGTGTCTTCACTTCATGGCTGCAGTCATCATCAGCAATGATCTTAGAGCCCGAGGATATAAAATCTGATGCTGCTGCCATTTCTACTCCCTCTTTTTGCCAGTAACTGATGGCACCAATTGCCAAGATCTTAGTTTTTTAGATATGAAGCTTCAAGCCAGCTTTTATAGTCTCCTCTCTTACCATAATCGAGGTTTCTTAATTGTCACTTTTTGCCATCAGAGTGGCATCCTCTGCATATCTGAGATTATTGATATTTCTCCTTGCAACCTTAATTCCAAGTTTTGATTCATTCAGCCTGGCATTTCACATGATGTATGCTGCATATGGGTTAAATAAATAAGATGATAATATACAACCCTGTCGTACTCCTTTTCCAGTCTTAAATCAATCAGTTGCTCCATGTTTGGTTCTAATTGTTGCTTCTTGACCTGTGTAGAGGAGACAGGTAAGATGAACTACTACTCCCATCTCTGAGGTTTTACCACATTTTATTAGGATCCACATAATCTAAGGCTTTAGTATAGTCAATGAAGCAGAAGTGGGTTTTTTTTTTTATGCTGGAACTCTCTTATTTTCTCCATAATCTAGTTAATGTCCATAATTTTGTCTCTAGTTCCTCTGTCTTTTCAAAAGCCAGCCTGCTCTTCTGGTAATTCTTGGTTTAGATATTGCAGAAGCCTAACTTGCAGAATATTAAACACAACTTTGCTGGCATGTGAAGTGACTATCATAACTGTCTGGTAATTTGAACATTCTTTGGCATTGTCCTTTTTTAGGATTGGGACATAAACTGATCTTTTCCAATCCTTTGGCCACTGTTGAGTTGTCCAGATTTGCTGGTATGAGTGTGGTACTTTAACAGCATCTCCTCTCGTAGTATTTTAAATAGCTTAGCTGGAATTCTCTTGCCTCCTCACCATTTATTGCTAGCAATGCTTCCTAAAGCCCACTTGACTTCATTCTAGATCAGTAACCACACCATCATGGTTATCAGTGATGTTAAGCTCTTTCTTCTATATTTCTGTATATTCTTGCCTCTTTCTAATCTCTTCTACTTCTGTTGAGTCCCTACCATTTTTTGTCTTTTATCATGCTCATTTTGCATGAAGCATTCCCTCCAGTTTTCCTGAAGAGATCCCTCGTCTTTCCCATTCTGTTGTTTTCTTCTATTTCCTTGAATTGCTCATTTAAGAAAACCTTCTTATCTCTCCTTGTTGTTCTCTGGAATTCTGCATTCAGTTGGGTTTATCTTTGCCTTTCTCCTTTACCTTTCTCCTTTCCTTCTATTTGTAAAGCTTCATCAGATAGCCATTTTGCTTTTTGGCTCTGCTTTTTCTTTGGAAATTTCTGTTATTGCTGTTGCCACCTTCTGTACAGTATTGCTAACCTCTGTCCATAGGTTAACCATCAGGCATTCTATCAAACACGTCTAATCCTTTAAATATAGTCATCACTTCCACTTCATATTCATAAGGGTATGATTTAGGTCATACCTATTCAGTCTGATGGTTTTCCCTACTTTCTTCAATTTAAGCCTGAAATTTGCAATAAGAAGCTCATGATCTGAGCCATAGTCAGCTCTAGGTCTTGTTTTAACTGACTAGATAAAACTTCTCCACCTCTGGCTGTGATATATGTCATCAGTCTAATTTTGATATTGACCATCTGATGAAGTCCATGTAAGGGTTGCCTTTTGGGTTGTTGAAAAAGAGTGTTTGCTATGACCAGTGAGTTATCTTAACAAAACTGTATTAGTCTTTTCCCTGTTTTATTTTGTACTTCAGGGCCAAATTTGCCTGTTATTCTAATTTTCTGTTGATTTCCTACCTTAGTATTCCAATATCCTATGCTGAATGTGACATCTTTTTTTTCATGTTATTTCTAGAAGATGTTTTAGGTCTTCATAGAACTGATTAACTTTGGGCTCTTCAGCATCAGTGATTTGAGCATAGACTTGTATTAGCGTAATGTTGAATGGTTTGCCTTCAGTTTGCACAGGTATAATTCTGACATTTTTGAGATTATGTCCCAGTACTGTTTTTTTTTCCCTTTTATTGACTATTTGGGCTACTCCATTTCTTCTAAAGGATTCTTGCTTGCACTAATATATTTAGTAATCACCTGAATTAAATTCACCCATTCTCATCAATTTAAGTTCACTGACAAGTGTCTTCTACTCCAAGGTTATCTTTTATTTGCTTTATCTGCTTTGTAGATCCCTATTTCTGTAGGAGTAAACACCCACTGAGGTCCCTTATCCCCAAGCCTTCCTTTGGAAACAGTTATTCAATTTATTATTTTGAGGGGAAGATTGAGGGAAACCTAAGAGATTTCCCTGGGGCTTACAGAATCCATAAAAGAGGAGGAGACACATTTATTAAAGACATGCAAAAGGTAGCCATTGTGCTAAGTGCTTTACAAATACATTTCACTTGATCCTCAAAACAACCCCAGGAAGTAGGTGCTGTTATTATCCCAATTTTAGGTTGAGAAAATGGAGGCAGATAGCAGGTGCATCAAGGAAAGGCCACAGAGCTAGTAAGTGTCTGAAGTCTGATTTGAGTTCAGGTTTTTCTGACTCTGGGCCCAGTGTTTCATCTATTATACTATTTAACTGCTACTTAGAGGGGTCAGGAGCCTTGAGATCCAGGTGACTCCACCCAAGGGATACAATTAGGAAGAACAAAGGAGCACCACCTGGAACTGCTTCTAAGAATAGTTTGACCTCATTGGTTAAACCTTCCCGGAGTCTGATTCCAAGAAACCACTGCCTCAGAAAGCACCTCCTCCTTCCTAGCATGGTGTTCATCGGCCCCAGCTTCTATAAGGTAAGACACTCAACACCAGCATGATGACAAAGCTGTTGTTTTAAAACTTCATTCTGGCGTTTAACAATGCAAACTTAGGATAGGATGGGAAGGGGGAGAATTGGTCTATGTGATGGTATCAGACCCAGTCTTGGACATCTTCCTTAAAGATGCCGCCCTTCTCAGAAGCAGGCTCAGGGGAGTCTATAAGGAAGGACATGGTTCATGAGTTTTGATGGCAGCTGCTGCAGTGGTGGACATTTCATTTCTGTTTTCTGCCCAAAATCAGGACAATTCCATGGCAGGGGTGGTGATGGAAGCTAATGCTTTCCATCTAAAAGAACAAAACTTTTTGCCTTGATGGGGAAAGAGGACCAATATATTCAATTTGCCAGTTTGAAACAGATTGAGAACTATATAAGATTGGGTATTTTTCTATTCTGGGCCTTGTTTGGTTTGTCCAATATTCTATTGTTAATATAGTTGAATATAAATGCCCTAGAAAGTGGGGCCTTATTTATGTCTCTGCTGACCAGCACTAGAACTTAACCCCCTGTCCTCTGATACCACATCCAGTACTCCTCGTATTGGATTCAGACAGTTTCACTCTTGCAGAAGTTGGCATATGAGAACAGATCTTCCAAGTTTTACTCTCGGTTCTCCTGAAGTTGCACAATCAGCTAGAACTCCCCTCCTTTCCCCTTCTCCTCTATATCATATCCTTTCTCTCCCCGTCCATTTTCATAGGATACCTGGGGTAGAAAATTCCTCAGACTGAGAAGACCATGCTGCTAAATCTCGAATTCAGGGTGACAAATAACAACCATTTAGTGGTGACCAAGATGAGTCTACAAGTAGGTCTGCCCCAACCCGAGTCCCAAAACATGAAGGTTTAGTGGTTGAGTGCAGAAAGAAGAGAGTGGGGATAATTAAAAACTTGACCCAGTTTCACTAATAACCAACTCTTACTTATAACCTTCCTCGTTTATAGCTATGTACCTCTCATTCCACATATGGTACCTTGTAGTAATCCACCTAAGGCAAGGGCATAGACTCTTTTTAATCATCTCATTTAACTTTAAGAAATGTGAACATGGAATCTAGCCATCTCGCCACTTTTTTCTCCCTCTTTTGGAATGCTTGTGTATCAAATGGTAGTTTACTGTTGGGCACTATCGAGCACTATACCTGTATGGTATGAACCATTATTACTACTTAAATGACACTCCATCCAGAAGGTGGAAGCTTAGTGCTCTGGATGCCGGCTGGTCATGGGTTGCATAGAGTCAATGTACTACATAAATTTTCAAGATTTCCAGGTCTTTATAATTTAGTGACCAAAACAAGGTCCTCATTGGCCTTATTGGACCATCACTTTGCCAACTATTGTTCTAGTAAATCATGTTGCTGTTTAAACTTGTCCTGCAACCTTTCATGTTCCTTGGTGGTGAAAACTATCCAACCTTGAACCCCCCTGTGGAGGAAGTCATCCTCTAGTGAATGAGAAAAGGATCAAACAAAGGCTTTCTTACCACTAGCTTATGTCCCTCTTATCTTTACAGCTCTGATCTCATTCTCAAAGGGGGTCAACACATTTTCCATTGAGATCTCTGGGTTATGTACCTTCCTTGCAGACCATAATTGTTTGGTCCACATTCCCATCAGTATGGTTCCTTTCACTTCTCTAGTTTCTAAGTCTCTGAACAATCCTTTGCCTTCATGGAGTATTCCTTAAACACCAAGGCATATTCACAACCATTTCCAGTTACTGAATGAGTGCAGATAGATTACATTTATTTGGTTTACGCTAGCGAGCTAGTTTTTTTTTTTTGAGGGGAGGGGGCTGTCAGCACAGCTAGGAAATGGCTAATACCCAAAAGCTGAAAGGCAGATACCATGGTGGTATCTTTATTTTTTCCACCAACCTCCTTAAACACTAATTTGGCTAGTCCTTCCAGGTTAGTTGGGTTTGCTCCCTGTACATTGAGAAAACTCCTTGTATGCAGTTAGAAACTCATTGGCTGCTTGGTTTCAGGATCATCTATCAGGTTATCCAATCTGTTCAGGTTCCCCTCTATTTGAATCCACTTTCTTCACTTCAACCACTAGGTCATCAATGAGATAGATAATCTCAAACGAAGCATGTTGACTACACAAAATGTTCTGGGCAAGGCTGTTTCAAGCCAATCTGGTTGTTCATGCTTAGGATTGGAGCCAAAATGAGGTATTTGTAGACCATGTAACTTAACAAATGGAAGTTTACTCAAATATAACATAGAAAGTATGTTCAGCAAAATACAATGTTGGTTCAGTTGGATGCCTTAAATCTTTCAGAATGACTTGCCTAGTCAGAAGTGTGCGTTGGCTAAAGAATTTCTTAAGAATTGTCTTCCTAAGTTTTTAAGCAAAATTTATTTTATGCAACAGATACTTTCCATTCTTTTTTGTATCATTAGCTGTAGGAAAAAATTATAACAAAATGCAAAACTCCCTCTTTTCCTATAGCTGTTAATCATCATGTCATTTTTATTCTTTTGAAATATCATCTATTGTGCTTGTAGTTTTCCTAATATTGAACATATCTTACATTCTTGGTATAAATCTAACTTGGTCAAAATGTAAAATCCTTTTAGCACATTGCAATACCCTCTTTGTTAAGGTTTTAGTCAATGTTTTTACAATAGCATTCATTAGAGACAACGGTCTGTAGTTTTCTTTCTGTGGATTATCTCTTCTGGTTTCATCATCAGGACAATATTTGTTTCACAGGAGTTTTTAAAGATGACCTAAAATTTACGTAGCATTGAAGTCATTATTGAAATGATTGATAGATTTCATTTTGTAAATTCATGTGGGCCAAAGGTGTTTTTTTTTTCCCCAAGTTCTTTTTTCCCCTGTTCAATTTTCTTTTTATATAGGTTACTTAAATTTTCTATTTCTTTTTCCCTTTTCTGGTCTTTATTAATTTATTTGTTTAATTTTAGTTTACAAGATTCAGTTCCACGTTCCCTTGAGTTTCAAATTTTCTCCCCTTCTCCTCCACTCCTTTACCTACCCATGGAGGCATGCAATCAATTATAGGATCTGCAAATACTTACACGTTAGACATTAGTCCGGTTGTGAAGAAGGATTGTAACCAATGGGATGAACAATGGGGAAAAAAGAAGCAAAACCAAACAAGGAAAAGAAAGAGAGCTGGTGGTTTGCTTCAGTCTGTATTCAAACTCTGTTCTCTCTAGTTCTTTCTAGATCTTTCTCTGCATGTAGACATCTTTTTCCATCATGAGTCATCTGGAGTTGTCTTATAACATTGTGTTGCTGAGGAGAGTCCAGGCTATCAAAGTTGGTCATTACACATACGTTGTGTCTGTGATTGTGTACAGATTTCTCTTGGTTCTGCTCTTCTCACTCAGCATCAGTTTGTATAAGTCTCTTCAGGTAAATATGAAGTCCATCTGCTTCTCATTTCTTATAGCACAATAATATTCCATTACATTAATATACCACAACTTGTTTAGCCATCCCCAATTGATGGACATCCCCTTAATTTCCAATTCTTTGCCACCACAAAAAGAGCTGCTATAAATATTTTTGTACATATGCATCTTCCTCCCACTTCTACGGTCTCTTTGGGATATAACCCTAGAAGTGGTATTGTTGGGTCAAAGGGTATGAAATTATTTATAGCCCTTTGGGCATAGTTCCACATTGTTCTCTAGAATGGCTGAATCAGTTCACAACTCCACCAACAATGTATTAATGTTCCAATTTTTCCACATCCTCTCCAGCATTTGTCATTTTCCTGTTTTGTTATCTTAGCCAATCTGACTGGTGAGATGTGGTACCTCAGAGTTGTTTTGATTTACATTTGTCTAATCAATAGTGATTTAGAGCATTTTTTCATGTGCTTATAGATGTCTTTAATTTCTTCCTCTGAAAACTGCCTGTTCATATCCTTTGACCATTTATCAATTGGGGAATGACTTGTATTCTTATTAGATTTGACTCAATTCCCTGTATATTTTAGAAATGAGGCCTTTATCAGAGACACTGGTTGTAAAAATTCTTTCCCAATTTCCCACTTTCCTCTTAATCTTGGTTACATTGACTTTGTACCGAAACTTTTCAATTTAATGTAATCAAAATTATCCATTTTGCATTTTATAATGCTCTCTAACTCTTGTTTGGTCATAAAGTCCTCCCTTCTCCATAAGTCTGACAGATACATTCTTCCTTGCTTTCCCAGATTACTTACAGTATCAGTCTTTAAACCTAGATTGTGCACCCATTTAGGCTTGATTTTGGTATATGGTGTTAATTAACGGTCTACGTCCAGTTTCTGCCACACTATATTTCAGTTTTCCCAGCAGTTTTTGTCAAGTAGTGAGTTCTTATCCCAAAAACTGGCGTCTTTGGGTTTATCAAACAGCAGATTACTATAGTCATTGGCTGCTGAGTCTCATGTACCCAATCTAACTTTCTATTTCTTATCTACTAATTTGAGTATTTTATATATTGGTAAACATTCATCCATTTCATTTGGGCATTTCCTTACTTTCTTTTCATTTCTTGTGAATTTTCTGTTTTCAATTTTTATTTTGTTTTTTGGCTTTCATTTTAAAAATCAAATGAGCTAATAGTTTGTCTCTTTTGTGAGTTTGAAAAAGGACCTTTTGTTTATTGATTCACTTTTTTGTTTTCAATGTTATTTCTTCTTTGACTTTCAGAATTCCTATTTTTATGTTTACTTGGGCTTTTTGATTTGCAACCTTTCTCTTTTTTTGTTGTTGATGAAAATGTTAGAGACACAGCATTTCTCCTCAGGGCAACTTTGACTATTTCTTAAAAGTTTTGGTTATGTTATTAAAGGGCTGTAATTTTCTTTTATAAAATTTTTTATTGTTTCCACCATTTATTCTTTGACCCACACATACTTTAGGATTGCATTACATAGCCTCCATCTAGGCTTGAATCCTTTCCAAAATGCTACTCATTGAGGATAATTTTAATTGAATTTTGGTCAATAACACTCATATGTACAAATGGGTCTGTGGTCTCTTTGATTCAGGAGTTCCCTCTATAATGGTTCAGATGGCCACCCATCCATGCCTTCCTGTCCTGTGGACCCATATCTATGTCTTCCCTCAGGTTCATTACTATCTAAATGATTTCCTTAGTTACACCTAACATCCTAAGGTTGTCAGTGAAGCATTCTGTTTGTCCACCTGTCATTCCTCAGTTTCACTACAGGATGAATCCATCTTCTCTTTCTGCATTAGAATTCTTTGGTGACTTCTTTTCCTCCTGTTCTTTGAGGTTTTTTGTTT
>CM053583.1:188226657-188273915 GCA_028627135.1 Pseudochirops cupreus
TATCTATAGATATAGATATAGATATAGATATAGATATAGATATAGATATAGATATAGATATATAGATATAGATATAGATACATACAAAAACAGAACTACAGTGGGTCACAGCACTCCTCCTCACTCAAGAGCCCTGGGTAAGAGCCATTACTACTGGAACCTTTTATGGGCATGTTCAGATCTGACTTCTCAAAATCAGTTCCTCCCATTCCACAGCCAACCAAAAGACTCTGTCGGTATACAGTACTAAAACCTCAGTCGCAGGGGACATAAGGGAACTACATTTCTCTCTCCCCTAACCCCTCTGAAATATTTTCTGTCCTCATCAAATCACTGGGATGCTTTTTGAACTCACTATACACATCCCCAATATAGAATAGCTCTCTTGGGTCCTGGGGAGGCTTTCGTATTGTTCTTACTCCCCACTGATATACAGGAAAGTGTTTTGAGACTCACGTGGCACTGCTCTTAGACCTTCTCACACGTAGAGGCACATATCACAATTGCCCCCCAATACAGTTATACAAATTCAACAAACTTTATCAGAGGTTACTGCTTGTTTAGTACTGAAATGTCTAGCAGAGGATGGTACTCGTTGCATTCAAGTCTGGAAATCCAAGGAAGAGAAAGCATGAGAAGAGGGCTGAGCTATTGCACAGCTCGCTTTTCCATTGTACTCATACTACAAAGAGGCAGCTCCTTCAACTGGAATCCATCCACTCCGAGCCTCCAGTCAACCAGTTAGCAGGAGGCAGCTCCAGGCACCTAAGTCCCAATCAATAAGGTGTCTGGGCGCAAATCTACGGTGCCCTTTGGGTGCCTGCGGCAAAACCCGCAGCCCGTCATCTAAGAGAGCTAACTAGGACTCCCAGGATGCACGGGGCATTATGCTAACCTAAATTCCACAGTGCTGTAACAGGACAGCTGTCCGACTTCCTCTGGCTGAGTTCAGCAGCACCTAAGTGGAAGTGTGGAACATCCAGGACTGGGCTTTGGGAAGAGATGAACGGGGACAGGACAATTTGCGGGCAGAAGACGGTGTAACGTTTAATTACAGGACTCGGAAGACGCCAAGTGCAGCGCAAGGATGACAGGCTGAGGAAGGCAGGCAGGGCAGTGGGAGCGGGGAGTCTGGGGGAGGGACACGCGGGAGAGACGCGTGGCTAAGGTTACGGTCAGAGACAGGAGACAGCGTGCCGGTGGGTCAGCCCCGCTGGGACTGAGGTCGCGGGGGGAGCCCAAGGGAACGAGGGGAGAGCAGCAAGGACGTGGAAACCCCCCATTTCTAGGTCGAGGAACGGTGGTGGAAGGATGCACGAGGCGGAAAGGCGAGGCTGGCAGTGTTCTGGAAGAGCAAAACCTTGCACTAGGAGCTGGCCGGGGGATGTGTCCGGCTGCAGGAGCAGAGGGTGCGCCCCGACAGGGATCCCCAACCTGGGGCTTCTGCTCGCACCCCTCCAGGCACGGGGGGCTCACTACGTCCCGAGGCCGCCCATCTGCTCTGGGCTAGCTCCCTTTTGGGGGAGTTTGTTTGCTTTTCAATCCTGCACAAAGTTTGCTCGCCAGGCACTGCTTTTCTCCCCCATTAGACTGTAAGCCCCTCGAGGGCAGGGGCGTCTTTGGCCTCTTTTTGCATCCCCAGCACATAAGAGACCGTTAATAAACGTTAACTGGTGCAGTGACACATTTCCCGGCACGGCTCTCTCACGTCGCCCCCATCCTCCCTCCCGAGGGAGCCAAAGCGCGCGTGCGCCCAGCCCCGCCCCCTCGGGCGCGCCCCGCGTGCCGTGCGCGCGCACCGGCTCCGCTCCGCCCCGCTCTCCTCCGCGACCCGCGGCCCGGTGGGCGGCGATGGCGACGGCCATGGCGCCGGGCGGGCATCCGAGCCGGCGTGCTGACGTCAGCGCCGCCGCGGCTGCGCAGACCAGGCGTCGGCGGCCGCGCCCAGGAGCGGGGAGGGTCCCCGGCCTCCGCGTCGCCGCCTCCGCTGCCTCGAGCCGCTGTTCGCTCGGAGCCGAAGCCGGCGCCGGGCCCGTCCGCCCCCCGGCCGAGGGAGGGGCGGCGCAGGCGGCGGCCGCAATGCACCCGAAGCTGCTGAAGAACGCGCACTACATCGAGCTGGGCAGCTACCAGTACTGGCCCGTGCTGGTGCCGCGCGGCATCCGCCTCTACACCTACGAGCAGATCCCCGTGTCCCTCAAGGACAACCCCTACATCACGGACGGCTACCGGGCCTACCTGCCCTCGCGCCTCTGCCTCAAGAGGTAGGCGCCCGCCCCGCCCCTCCGCGGCGCCGGAGGGGGCGGGGGCGGGACTGGGGGCAGGGGCGGGCCTGGCCACGCCCCTACCCTGGGGAGGAACTCGTGGGCCGGCCCGAGCTCCTCCGCCTCCTGGGGGGGGATAGTAGGGGAAGGGGCCGGTCTGGCTTTACGCCGAGCGTGGGGGCCGGGGTCCGAGCTGCTCCTCCTCCTCCTCCTCCTGCGGGGGGAGGGGTGCCAGGGGAAGGGGCTGTCTGGCCCCGCCTCCGAGCTGGGGAGCAGCACATGGGCCGGGCCGAGCTCCTCCTCCTGCTCCTCCTGGGGGTGGGAGGTGGTCCGACCTGACCCCGCTCCCTGAGCTTGGGGGGACCCGAGTTTGGGGTCCGAGCTCCGCCTCCTGGAGGGCTGGGAGGGGAAGGGGCCGGTCTGGCCCCGCCCCGAGCGTGGGGGACGAGCTCCTCCTCCTCCTGGGACCTAGAAGGGGAAGGGGCCGGCCTGGCCCCGCCCCCGATCTGGGGAGGAGCACGTGGGCCGGGCCGAGCTCCTCCTCCTGCTCCTTTTTGCGGGGGAAGGGGAAACTGAGCCTTGCAGAAGGGGCCGGGCTCGCCGATGGCCCCTGCCCTGCTGGGTGTCGGAGGGACCAGTCTTCCTTAAGGCTGCCTGTGTGCCCGATTCAGCCCCCAGCGCTGGTGACGCCGGACGGGCACGTACACAGCCCCTGCCCTCGGGGAGTGAGTCCGGGCCTGTCTTCTTCTAAGACAGTAAAATGGAGTCAGAGGTCCGTAAAAAAATACAGTAGCGTTTGCTAAGATCAGTATAATTGTGATCTGCTTTGCCCCCTCAACCACCCTGGGTTTGAGGTGCTGCTGTCATTCCCATTCTGCAGGTGAGGAAGCTCGGATGGATGGGCCAGGTGGCCTGCCCGGGGACCCACGGCTGATGTCTGAGGTTAGATTTCCCTCAGCATTTTCAGATGAGCTCTGTGCCACCCAGGTACAACAGCAGCAAGAAAAAGAAAACAGTCTGCACAGGTTCTCTTCCTTAGTCTGGACATCTTTAGAAAGCAGTGTCTGGCTGACTGCTGGCAGTTTGTCCCTGTGTCCAACATCGGTGGCCCTCGACTTCTCTTACTAGTTTCTAGGTCAGGATTTCAGACAGTGGGATCTAATTTCTGGAAGCCCAGTGAGCGCCCTTCCAAATGAGTGATGTCCTTCCAGCTTTAGCTCCTCTGGTGTGTCCTGTCTTGTGCTTTCCCAGTTCATTTCTCTTCTAGATCTAGTTGTCTCACTCCTAAAAACAGCTCTTGAGAGCTGGAAGTCATCTCCTTGCTTCTTCTGTCTTTGTTGGCAAATGAAAAGATTTCACCTAACAGCCTGGTTAATACGTTCTCTTCTGATAGTTGAGAAGAATCATCACATATCAGCATAGAGTTCACCATAGAAAGAACCATACCGGTGAAACTCCTTCATTTTACAGAGGAGGAAACGAACGCTCGAGGCTGAGGGAAGCTGCCAAAAGCACAGCTTGTCAGGCTGCACTCTCTTTTCAAGCAGTCTTGCAAGGCTGCAACAACTTTAACGGGACTGACTGCTTGAATGTCTGTCTTTAGCCTAAAAGCTGAAATTCATGGCTAACAAGCAGATGGTCCCTGCCCTAGCTTACAGAACTATTTCATAGAATCATAGTCATGAAATCTTAAAGGTCCCTTGAGATGAAGCCAAAGAAACAGCTTGGGTTTGATCCTTGGAGGGTCAGAGTGGCCAGCTAGACCCCAGATTGCCTGATTTCCAGTGAAGCAAATTTTCCATTGTACCATGTGGCCTTGGCCATTCACATTCAATCCCATGTCTGAACACCTTTAGAAGAGTAAAGGGTAAGGTTACATAACGCTATTGACCACCTCTTTCATGGGTTTTTTCTCCCTGGGTTTTCTTGGCACTACTTGTCAGACTTAGTGTTCTCAGTCTCTTTTGTAGGAGGCCCATACTTGTTCCTTCCCCTCATTGTGGATATACCAGAGGGTGTATATCGGTTTCAATTGTAATCCTATACATTTTACTTTCTCCGTTTTCAAACATTCTAAGAAGGGGGTCTGTAGGCTTCATCAGGCTGACTAAAGGGTCCATGACAGAAAAATGGTAAAGAACCCCCTGATCTAGCTGCTCTTCTCCCCCCACACCTCCCTTCCCTCCCTATCTCTGTTTCTCCCTTTGTCTTTCCTCCTCCCTGTTCCTCTCTCTTCCCCTTGCTCTTATTCCATCCCATCTCTTGTATCTCTTCCTCCTCCACACACTTAATTTGCACAACCTTAAACCAGCTCTTCATTACCTCCAGTCAGGCCTATTCCCATAGCCTCCAAACTACACCCCCCTACCCTACCCCCAGTCCCTCCCATCTCTACTCCATCCTTCACACAGCTGCCAGATTGTTATTCCTAAAGGACAGGTCTGATCATGCCAGAGAGTCTGCTCAAGAGTGTTTCCCTATTGCCTCGAAGATAAAATGCAGACTCTGTTTGGCATTTGTCTTTCATAATTTGGCTCCAGTCTATCTTTCTGGACTGTGCATAAATAATTCCTTTAATAAAGACATAACCCCCAGGTAAAAGTGATCCATGAGGCAGTAAGAACAGTCAGCAGGAATGTAAAACCCAAGACAATGAGGGTAAAAGCTGCTAGCAAGGAAGTTACTGGGGGTCTCCGAGTTTCCAGTGGCTCTGTGTGTAATCCCCTTCTGCAAAGGGCCCACAGGTGATTACAGATCAGTCCACCTGGGAGCAAAATTAATTCATACAGCCCACGTCTGTGCTTAGCACCAGTGGTTGGTGATATGGAAGTGAGATAGTAATGAAAGTTTCCTTAGTTCTGCTAGCATCCTCACCCATCCCACCACCCATCCCATCGATCCAACTCTGTCTATCTCTCGGTGTTTCTCTCTCTCTCTTCCCACCCTTCTTTCTCACCCTCTTCCTTCCTCTGTTCCCTTTCTCCTCTCTACCCCTTTCAAGTTCATCCCTTTGCTTTTGCATATCTGATGCTTAAAGTGTACTTCCTCCTTCTCATGTCCACTCTTGGAAAATATAGTTCCCTTTAAGGCCCATTCTCATTTACCAGCTCCTGTCCCACCTCCACATCTCTTGATGGCTCTCATTCTCTCTGTTCACATCACAACATCCCTAGACCAGGTTCTCATCACCCCTGGCCTGCACTATTGCAATAGACTCCTAACTGGTCTCCCACCATCCTGATTCCATTGTTATCTATACAGCTGCCAAACTGATATTCCTAAAGCACAGCGTTTGATTGTATCACCCCCTTCTTTCCTTAGGCATTAAATATACTGTCTCCAGCTTCTCTTTGCCAGCTAATTACACATCACTCCTAGCATCACACTGTGACCTAACCAAATGGATTGTTGGCTCTTCCCCTCTTGGCCTTTGCATAGCTTGTCTCTCCCCCAGACTTGGAATGTTCTCTCCTCAACCTCTTGAAATCCCCGGCTTCCCACAAGAGCTGCTTCCTTCAGACAGTTAGTCTGGATTCTCCCGAGGTGTCTGCACTGTTTCGTAACACCACCGTAACGCCACTGTTAGGATGTTACTTTCTGTTGTATCTCCCCAGTGGAAGGCAGGGACTGGCTCAATTTTGTGCTTGTATCCTTAGGCTCTGTCACATAATGGCTGCTCAGAAATGCCTGAGGATTTATTTGTTAATAGGTTGTAAGGGTAGAAGGGACCTTCAAGGTAGTGTTACCTCCTCATTTTCTAAATGAGGAGACAGGTCCAGAGGTACTTGCTTCAAGTCACATGAGGAACATGTAGTACAGAACAGATTGGAAGCCAGTTGTCCTGACTCTAATGCTCCTGTTCTTAGACTAGGCTGAGCCAGAAGACCCGAATTCTAGCCCTAGTTCTGCCACTAACTGTAACTCAGGTTAAGTCATTAAACTTTCCTAGGATTTATTTTCCTCCTCTGTAAAACAAGTGGTGGGAGGGGGTATGGACCCTTCTAGCTCTGTGGTTCTGTGAATTATCAAATTATATCTTACCTTACCTAAGCTCAATAAATTTGTCTGGACAAGTGTGGACTAATTTTCTCTTAGTTGCAAAGCCAAATGATCAAAGTTATCAAGCTGGACAGACCTCTCAAAATATTTTCTAATTCCAGTGGTTGTTTTTCTCAAGTCAGATGTACTATCTGCACTTGAACATCCTTAACTTTGTAATTGAGCAGAGTCCATCTAGAAATCAGCAGGTTTCAGAGAGTCAGGTTTAATGAGACCGTGGATAGGACCATGGAGATTGTCACTCCAGTGGCTGACTCACTCATTTATAGATGAAGAAACTCAGGTCCCAGAAGGCTATGTCATTTGCCTGAAGCCACATCTAGAGTAAATCAGAGCTGGTGTTTGAACCCGTATCTTGACTCCAAATCCAGCTTCCTTTCCCCTCTGCCATGCCCCATATGCAAGCAGGCTTGTTAACTGCCTCACCTCAGCTGCAAACATTTGAAGGGTAGATGGTAAAGAACTGAAGATTTCCCCATCACATTTGACTGTTGGCCAAGGGTCAGATGCTTGGGATCCAAATGACCACTCACGTGATTGTTTTGCAGTTTGTTTATCTTATCCAATGAAACGGTAAACATCTGGAGTCATCTGCTGGGCTTCTTCCTCTTCTTCACACTGGGTATATATGACATGACTTCTGTATTACCTTCCGCAAGAGCTTCTAGAGAAGACTTTGTCATTTGCTCTATTTGTCTCTTCTGCTTTCAGGTAAGTCATTTTCTAAGCAGCGCTGGAGAATGAGCAGGGAGGGGATTCTGGCCAGGCCTGCTTGGGCGGGTGCATTGGACTGTCTCAGCCGTTCTGTTTGCTTTTTAAAACAGCACAGAAGTGAAGAGGTCAAATTAAATAATTCATGTTTACTGATTATCGATCTTAGCATCAAAAACCTAGCATTTTCTTTTGGACATTTAAGACCCAGGTTGTTTCCAGGATTGAGAAATGGCAGTGGCACAGACAAAAATTTCCTTCCCCCACTTTAAAAGCAAATCCCCAAAGATTCCTTCACTTGATATCATTGTAAATATCTAAATGAGGCAAAGACTTTTTGCTGTTTCTTTGTAACCCCAGAATCACAGTCAGCATTTAATGTTTGTCAGGGATTTGTGGTTGGAATCAGTTTTATCAGTCAGTGGTCGGATGTCCAGTAAGTGAGTACAAACTTGTTGTTTTCCCTCTCATTGCTTTGTATTGGTTGCTGCTTCTACTATTTCTGTTTTTCCTGCTTTTCAACATTATATTGTGCTTATCTGACTTACCCATCTTTTTTATGTTTATTTCTGACTCTCTGGGGTCTGCTTAAACTCTGATCTGACTTCAGGTCGTTATCTGCTTTAGCTTTCAGTCTATTCCATGTATATGTTCATGCATTTTAAATTTGTTTTGTTTAGCATACTTTCTATGAATGACCTTTGGTCTAACTTCACTGTTCATTTTTTATCTTGCGAGATTTTCAGGAAATACTGATGTGGTTTCCAAATTTTAACAGTTTGTTGAGGGTATGGTAAAAATTATTGTAAAAGCAAACAGGATTGGAAACCTCATTTTATAGCTTTAAACCTTCTAAACACAATGTTTTCCAAAGAGATACAACCACAGAGCAAAAAGACTGATTGTCACTTGTGCTTTATAAAATCACCTTTGTCACTTTACACTACAATTATATCATATTTTCAGTTCTTCAACAATGAAAAATGGTTATTATATTTGAGAAGGTTAAACTGTATTCTTTGGCCAAAAGACACAGAATAAACGTTTGTTTATCTCTCTGTGTCATTTGCAGATTTTCTGTCACACCTAAAATGCTGTTGTTCAGTTGTTTCAGTCGTGTCCAGTTATGCATGACCCCGTTAATGGTTTTGTTGGCAAAGATACTGGAGTGGTTTGCCATTTCCTTCTCCACGTCATTTTACAGATGAGGGAACTGAGGCAAACAGGGTCAGGTGCTTTGTCCAGGTTCACACAGCTAGTAAGTACTTGTCTGAGGCCGGATCTGAACTCAGGAAGATGAGTCTTCGTGACTCTAGGTCTGGCACTGCCCCCCACCTAAAATATAAATCATCTTTATAAAAACTATAGGGATTCTGTGAAATTCCTGTGGGAAAAAAGAAACATATAAATAGTCTATTTTCTGTGCTAATGGCCAACAGCATTAGCTTAAGGAATTTGAAACAGTTCTTGTTTTGTTTTTCCCTGTAAGCCTGGTTCATTTTCCTAGTTATATTTACTTAACCTCATGCCAAAATTAGTATATAGTCCCTGAATTCTTCCTTAGAGAGAATTACTAAACTGTGGCTAGACAATAAAGGAAAAAAAAAGAAATCTCAAATACATATTAAGTATGTTAGGTGGTACAATGGATAGAGTGCTGGGCCTGGAGTCAGGAAGGCCTGAGTTCAAATCTGGTTTCAAAGACTTCCTAGCTGTTTGACCCTGGACAAGTCACTTAAGCTCTGTTTGCCTTAGTTTCCTCAACTGTAAAATGGGGTTAATAACAAAACACTCATATCACAGGGTTGTTGTGAGGCTCAAATGGGATAATATTTCTTAGCAAACACTATCATCTTTGTTCAATCCCGTCTGACTCTCTGTGACCTCGTTTGTGGTTTTCTTGGCAAAGATACTGGAATGGTTTGCCATTTCCTTCTGCAGCTCATTTTACAGAAGTGGAAACTGAGGCAAACAGTGTTAAGGCACTTGCCCAGGGTCACACAGCTAGTACGTGTCAGAGTGTGGATTTGAACTCAGGTCTTCCTGGCCCAGCACTCTTATCTACTGTAGCACCTCATTGCCCCTTATGGTAAATCATATGTAAGTGTTTGTCATCATCACCATCATCATCCTCGGTAGTAAATCTTAGGTTAAAAAAGTTGCAGTGATCACTAAGAATCTTCATGCGGAGAGCTTGCAAGCCAAAAAAATTTTTTTTCTCTTCATCTCACTCTGGAATGAATATATTCTCCAGAAGTTATCTCCAGCAAAACTTTAAACTGATCCTCCAGCCCCAATTTATTTCATTATAAAATTGACATTTTCTTCTAAAAGAAGAAACAAATTTAACCCTAAGGATACTAAAAACAATGCAAACATATAGTAAACATACTGGGATGCTACATCGAAAGGAAAATCACATTTATCATTTTTGATTAAAGTATATCACATTCTCCCACCTTTCCTCTTAAAACAAAATGAAAGTCCACAGACTCTGTAAACCATGATAGCTCCCCTTGTAGCTGGTGGTGGTTTTGTGGAAAGCCAGTGTTTAAAAAGCAAGTCTAAATGGACCACTACTCCTCTCAGATCCAAACTGTTGGCCCCGTGCCAATCCAGTCTCCTCATTCTACCCTGAATTTAGATATGTGTGTGTTTGTGTGTGTGTATACATACACAGAAACCACTGAGTCCCTCATAGCCTTTTATATTTCTCTGTAAATTTTTATCTTGAAAGAAAATAGGAAACTGCTGAAGCAGAATTCCCAGTGATAATATCATTTGCCTTACCATCTTCCTAAGCATATTCTGGTTGGGGAGAGAGCACCTGAGGATGTGAAAGGGCCAGAATGGAAAGGCAGGATCTATCCTTCCCTCTTGGACTCCAGATAGTTTTTTGAGACCTGCAAAACCCAGAAACACACAAAGCATACCTTCCTTTCCTGTGAACTAATCTCAAGGAAAAATAGTTTCTAAAGTAATGTTTAAAGTTCCTTCAGAATATGTATTATTTCCTTTAGATTTATCAGAAAATTATTTTCCCTGTAAGTTGAATCTCAAAATATTGTTTTTATTATGCTTAATGCCAAATTTTCCTCCTCCTTTTAGACTCTTTCCAATTTTATAATCAGTCAGCGAGAAAACAGATGTTTCCACAAAGTTTGTTAATAGGCTTTTCAAGAACATATCCATTCTACAGAGTGAGATATAATAATCCTTAGTAGACAAAAGTTGGAAAATATATCGAGAAAACTAAATAATGTCTAGTTTTTATTAATTATTAATTTTGATATTCTCTGTGTGAATAAGTCAGACTGCAGAATAACCATCTTCTGATTTAATGGATACCATAGAACCACAGTTTTGGAAGGGACCCCAGAGATCAGCTTGTCTAATCCATTCACTTTATAGATGAGAAAACAGAAGCTCAGGTCTGCTTACATAAACTCACACACCTAGACAGGAGCAAAGCTGGTGCTGGAACCCAGGTGTTTTCACACCCAGATTTAAGCTCTCCCCACTCTGCCCTTTCCCTGTTGTGCCAATTGTTGAGCCTGCTGACGTGACCAGAGGCATTGCTTCGTCAGCTGGAGGCTGTAAACTTATCCTGGAATCAAGAAAAGCCCTATTTAACGTGTGATTTTATCATTAAATTCTTAGTTAATTGATAAAAGATGTGATAGTTTGATACTTACTTTTAGAAAGATAGTTAATAAATGCACTGTTCTTATAACATTAATGTGCTTAATCATTTTGATTTAATTTGGTCATACATAGTCTTAATAACTAGTTAAATCTTAGATAATAGAGGACGTTCATTAATGACATTTTAATTTTCAGAATTTGGATTCAGTAATCATTGCCTTGTTTTTGGTTTTGAATTTGGCTTTCAAATGTCACTGAGATTTGTTTTATTTTTGCTTTTTGTAGGTCTGTATGCTTTGTTCTGTAGGCTATCACCTTTTCTCTTGTCATCGTTCAGAAAAAACCTGTCGACGATGGATGGCATTAGATTATGCAGGAATCTCTGTTGGCATACTGGGTTGCTATGTGTCAGGAGTATTTTATGCATTTTATTGTAATAATGTAAGTAACTGAAACATATTTCTTATTGCCTTTCAATCTTTCATATTGGTGTTTCACTTCCCAGGACTAAAGCTTGTATTTATGAGCAGTGCATAATTCACTGGTGGGGAATACAGAATGTTTTATGTGGAAGTAGAATGTTTATTTATAAAAGTGATTTTTGAGGTGGGAATTGAGTTCTAGAATCTGAGTCATCTTTTTACCAATTTTACTATTCTTTCAGTAAGGAAAAATCGTGTGCCATAGGATGCATACATTGAGTTATTGTGTAGATCAGTGGTCTCTCTGTACTGTTTGGTAATGTATCTTCAGTATTTTCACCCCCATTTCTGAAGATCCTGCCACGTGCCAGGCCCTGGTGATAGAGACAAAAGTGGCAAATCCCTGCTCTTAAGGACCTCACAGTACTATTGGGGAAAAATAGCAGGCACATAGAAAATGAAATACAAAGGAGTCTCTACTATTAATTAATGCTTAATTTTCATGTGAGTAGGAGTCACATCATTTAGTTACTCCGCAGGCATGCAGATGGCTCTAAAAACTGCATCCTTAAGTGAAAATTTTCTTCCTCTCTCCAGTTCCCTGTCATTGCCTGATAATAGCTCTTATCTGAAATCTTGCCAGTACACAAAATGAGGCTCATTATCTTTTGTTTTTTTACTTCTTTGAGGACCAAAGTATAATTGCATAGGTACGATTGAAAGCAAATGGGGCCAGGCCTTAGCACAACTAAAAGAAAATCAGGCTCGGCTTCAATACTGCCAACTTCCTCTTTCTTCAAACTTTTTCTTCTACGTTTTGGCACATCTTCAAAGCTGCACCTGCAAAGATTTTTTTTTTAATCTCTACTATGTCATCTGTCTTATTAGCTATCGCTCCTCCAGAAATAAAAGTTAACCTTTATATGCCAATAAGGCAGACAAGAAAAAGGCAAATTTTGTTTTTGACGTAAGGTTCCTACCACCACAGTATTGGTGAAAGAGAAGAGAATTCTAGACCTTTATAATGAGCTTAAAAAGCAAGGAACCTCAGTGTCCTGGAAACACACACACACACATAAAAAAAAGCCAGAAATCAGGATTTTTCTTTTCTTAAATCTATTTCATGTGTCCCTTTAGAGAATTGGATAATTTTTGTGTGTGTACACATAAGTAGATTGATTTTACTTAAACTGATATTAAACCATGCATTTCCCATCCTGAACTTGTAGTAGACTTAACTGGCTTTTAACTTAAATCTAGAAAAAGTTCTAGACTTTTGTCTAGACGTTTATCACGATATTTATCTAAGATGCATTCTAGTGCCTATGGGGATTTTTTTTGAATCTCTATTATCTTACTCCTCTCAGCTGAATGTTATCTACAGATTTAACAAACATGCCTTTTGCATCTTTATCCAGATCCCTGGGGGACCTTCTTCCAGGTTGCACAAGGGCTCTGTACTTTTTCTTTGTTGTTTTTCTATTGTTCATTTCTTTGTTTTTTTCTAAAGACATTGGGTGATTTCTTGCACACCTGTGGACAATAGATTTTTTTTTTGTTTCTTAATAAAACCTCCAAACTCTTCTGATAATTTTCATATTAGACCAGATCTTGAACTAGGACATACAACACTGTCAGGGAGGGCTCCTCTCCCACACTTTTGGGATGTTGTCAGTCCCTTTGCTCTTTGTGCTCTAGGTAGCTTGCTTTCTTTTCCCTACTCTTCCCTCTTCTGTAGCTGACAAGAACAAACCCACATCTGAAGACACACAGCATCCTGTGAATTTAATTAGAGCAGGATGTTCCAGAGTGACTGAGGAGAGAACTCAGACTTTGAGAGAATTTAGCAAGGACAGATGACCTGCACAGCAGAAGGAAATGGCAGAATAGAAAACTCAAATCTATAGTAGCAAGTCTTAACCAAGGACATGAGCGAGAGCAGCAGACTGGAAACACCACTATTCCAGAGAAGCTGTAAACCAGACTATTACAAGAACTCATCATCTCTGTATCAGCAAAACATGTTGATGTGAAGATAAGATGCAGAGAGAAAAGCTAAGGACCACAGGCCTCCCAGAAGAACAGAACAGATCAAAAAATGCTGAATACCTTCATACAGGGAAACTACCCAGACCTTCCAGAGAACAAAGTACCAATGGAAAGAATCCACAGATTGCCTCAGAGAAGTAATTGTGTGCTTCACTCTCTTTAAGATACAGTAGTAAAATTTTAAAGTTCCTGTGAAAAACATTAAATTTTACAGGAGACCAGGAAACAGTTTCAAATGTTAAGGAAGATAAAATAACACAAGACTACTTTGCACCCACCAGAAACCAGAGAGGGGAATGGAATAACATATTCCAAAAAATCAAAGCGCCTTAAGATGGTCAAAATGATATAGCCCACAAACCTGAGACTAATCATCAGTGGGTAAAGGGAGATGTTCATTAAAAGAGGATCCATCATTTGAAGCATCTTTGCAAAGAAAAGAATGATTAGACTTGACCACATGTGTGCAGAGGAAATCTCTGCATTACATGAGATGTGTCAAACACTCCTTAGTCCAGCTCAAACCAGATTAAAATGTGATTCAGAAATATTTAACAAAATAAATAAAAGTACAATAAAATGTAATGTTAATTTGTAGTTTTCCAACTCAATATGTGGCCCAAAAGGCGCCTTATTTATGATGTAGTGGCCCCTATTTCTATTTGAATTTGACACCACTGCTTTAGGTAAGAAAGACATGATATCTCAAAGGGAAATGTACACAAGAATGAGAGAGATCTCATAGTACTAACAAAAAAAGGCAATTGAAAAGACATCCACAGCAACCTTTATGCCTGCTTCTCATCTCTAAGATGGTTTGTTATGTGTGTATATATAAGAAATGTATCATTTTAGTTTGCCTTTCCAAAAATTCAAAAGCTAATAAGGAACAGCTTTTAATGTGAAAAAGGGGAACTGAATAATTTGGATTTATAACTCGGAAGCTCCAATTTCCTTGTAATTAATTAACGAAAATGCATTTATTTTTTCCTTCCCCTTCTAGTACTGGCGTCAGGTCTATCTGATTATGGTGCTTGCTATGATCCTCACCGTCTTCTTTGCTCAGATTCACCCCAATTACCTCACTCAACAGTGGCACAGACTTCGTTCCGTTATCTTTTGTTCAGTGTCCGGGTATGGAGTGATTCCTACTATTCACTGGGTCTGGCTAAATGGAGGTGTTGGTGCGCCTATTGTACAGGTATGTGGTTCGTGGCCAAAGCCTTTTTCATTCTTTTCTCCTGCTGTCGTCTGTTTGGGCAGTTCTGTCACCCAGTGATAGGAAACCAGCAAGGGCACTGCCACCATCTGACCACACCTTTACAGCTGCACATCAGCACTGGCACTTTGTGAATTTGACTAGTCGTAATTATTTTCATTAAACATTTAAAAACACGCGAATAGGGTTGGGATAAAGATTGATTGTAATTATGAATAAGAGATGATCAGTCAGTGAGCAGGAGAAAGGAAACCAAAATGTGAATAGACATTTTTGCTATTTATTATAAACTCTAAACTGTATTTTGGGGAGGCAGGATAACAAGGTTAAATATATTGACTGATAGATTTTTTTTTTTTGCTTTTTGGAGGGGGGAATGCAGGGCAGTTGGGATTAAGTGACTTGCCCAAGGTCACACAGCTAGTTTTTGTGTTAAGTGTGTGCGGCCGGATTTGAACTCACGTCCTCCTGACTCCAGGGCTGTTGCTGTATTCACTGGGCCACCTGGCCGCCCCAGCTGATAGATTTTTAAAAGAGCAGGACATGGACAAGAGGCATGTAGGATGGGCTGTGATCTATGGTTGAAGAGTTTCCTGATGGATGTTATGGATCCGCTTTGTTGTTAGGCTTCTTCATGTCCTGAAAACCATCATTCATAAAAATGGTCACTGAGGACTCTGACAAAAGGCCTTTTTATTTCCCATCACTTTTTGCCAATCCTAGAGAAGAAGGATGAGAATGTACATAACTACAGGTCAGCTTCTTAATATTCTTCTGACTTTGGTCTATACAAATTTAATTTCAGAAATAGTTAAACCGAATTGCAGTGTCTAGCAATGACGTGAAACATCTGTTAGGATCACGTAGCAAGTTGGGGGCCAGTCAGTCAGCAAGCATGTATTGCAAACCTGCTGGGTGCCAGCCGCTAGGCCAAAGTTTCTGGGACACAATAAAACAAACAATCCCTGCTTGGAGGTGCTTCTGTCCTGTTGGAGATCTGAACATTCCATTTACCTTTCCACCCAGAACTGCAGAGAAAACTGTTGAGCTCACCACTTAATTACAACTAACAAGTAGTTTTACCATGGACTGCAGAATTATGCCACACTAGTATGCCACACTAATGCCACAAAGTGTTCCGTAGTACAGGACACTCAAACTGCAGTTCTTCATTATGGCCGAAATGTATATTTTATCACAGTAGAAATTATAGTGTGTCATTAGACTGTAATTGCAATAAATGAATATCGAAATGAAATAGAAGGTACTAGTTTAAGAAGTACATTCTTTACAACCCTGAAAAGTAGACAGTACAGATATTTTTATCCTCTCTTTATAGATACAGACTGAGGCCCGTGAGAGATTGACAGAGTAGTAATCAAAATTAGTACACTATGATTATTAAATAAAACAATATGAGGAAAGAAAACATAAGACTTTTCCAAATTAGGGGAAACTATACCCAACAGAAAACTAAGAAGGAGATACAAGTTTTAGAAGCAGAGAAAAAATACTCAGTAAAAATTCTGAAACTAGATGATAAGGAAGATAACAGGTGAGACAGAAGATATTCCCATGGTAGAAAAGAGAGCTGATACTCGGGAGAAAACGGAATAGACTCAAGAACAGTATTTATTTGGATGTCAAGTAGACTTTGCTGCTCCTAATCATTAACTTGTAGAATGGGACACAGAACAGTAGTACATAAGGATGAATTTAGTTCTTGGGATCCTAGATCGAAACCTGTAGGGACCTCAGAGGCCACTGGGCCCAGCCCCTTCTTTTTACAGGTGAAGAAACTTTAGGGCTGTGACTTGCCCAAAACCATGTAGGTAGTGATCAGTAGAGGTAAGATTTAAATCCTGACTCCAAATCCAGAGCTCTCTCCATTTCCATGCTGCCTCGACTCTGAGTTAACGAAAAAGAATTAGTATCATTTGTCAAGAAAGAACCAGAGGAACCAAGGTGCGTTGTTTAAGCACGCACTGCATGCCATGTGTATTCTGCTAAGAGTACACAAATACAGGCACCTTTTCTTTAAGAAGCTAAAATTTTGCTGTGAGAGATTGATGGGCTGGTAGCCAAGAAAGACGATTTGGTTCAGAAAGTTAGAGGAATGGTGAATAGATGGACGAACCCTTTCCAGTGGCAGTGGCATTATTGATTTGATTATGGTGCCAGAACAGTGGGAAGGGCACAAGTGCGTTGGCAAGTAAGATGGCGGGGAAATGAAGTGAGGCATTGCTGGCCTGATAGAGTGGGCTGTGTGTAGGTCACTAATCAGGACCTCAGACACCCAGATGGAGGGGGAAGAGTTGTAGAGCTGAAAGCAGTAAGCACTCCCAGAATTAGGACTGATCATTGCATTAATCATAGTGAAGTCTTTCACAGTTGTCCTTTCCAATGGTAGCTTGTTCTCCTGTTTTGCTCACTTCACTTTGCATCAGTTCATACAAATCTTCCCAGTTTTCTCCGTATCCGACCCTATCGTTTTCTACAGTGCAGTAATATCCTTTTACATTCATATATAATAACTTATTCGGCCATTTCCTATTATTGGTTACACACCTGTTTTTTTTTTTCTTTTTTGAGTGGGGAAGGCAGGGCAATTGGGGTTAAGTGACTTGCCCAAGGTCACACGGCTAGTGTTAAGTGTCTGAGGCCGGATTTGAACTCAGGTCCTCCTGACTGGTGCTCTATTCACTGCGCCACCTAGCCACCCCCAGACCTTGTTTTTAGTTCCTTGCTATGAACAGTCTTCCAAAGAACCCCCTTCCATTTCTGAATATCTCTCATTTGAACTCAAAATCTGCCCCTCCCAAGTTTTCTACCCATAATTTCTCATCTGGACCCAAGCAGAAGAAACCAGATTCCTCTGCCCTGTGATAGCTCCAAACACCTACCGCTCCCTTAGATCTCCCCCTGTTTGTGTTCTTCTATATACTTCCCTGCTTATTGATAACCTTTCATGAAAGGTTTCCAGAACATTCTGCTGCTAGCTCTATGCATATTCGCTTTCTTCTCACAAATGCTAACTTTATGCCAACAGAGTGTTAACCAATTTATATACTTTCTATCTTGTATCCCAACTGGCAGGGTTCTGTGGGCCTGCCCCCGCCCTACTTATTTCTGGACACTGTTTGCCATTTGCTTACAGTTCTGTCCAGAATGGGTTTTTAGCTACCGTATCACCTCACTGATTCATATGTAGCTTTTATTCTGCTTAAACACCCAGTTGTTTTTCAGATGAAATGTTATGTCGAATGGATAAAGAAAAAGAAGGTATGATGTCAGTCACTGGTTCTAAACTAATCAGATGAAATATAACTGCAATAAATCAATGTAAAAGTTGGGATATATTTATGTTGGGGGGGGGGTGGAAATAATCAAATACCCATGTGCTGCTTTAAATTAGACAAGATCAAATGTACATCTGTTTCACTTAATATATAATTAAGTATAAACTTAATTAATGCTGTGGTACAGTTGTACTCCCAAAAAATAAATTAAAAATCCCATATACCCCCTCCCTAAATGAATATATCCTTAGGTTACATGAATAGACCATTTGATTAAGGGAATTTTGTGTTGAATTCTGTACTGTTTAGACCATATTGGAGTACTGCATGGGCACTAGTCATTTCGAGGGACTTTTGAGAAGTTAGAGCAAATGTGGAACATGGCTAGGATTGGGGGGCTGGTCTCCAGAAGGGTGATTTATCAGAAATGTCCGGCAATGAAATAGGCCTCAGAAGCGATGAACTTTCCACCTTTCACGGATATTGTAGCAGTGACCTGCAGAGGCCCTTCTGACTTGAGATTCTATGAGCAAGTCACTGTATTAGTACTGTCCTTCCCTTCCATTATATTCTCATACCTGGTATGGAATTGGGTTATCTTGGAGTTGAGCTGGTCTCAGGATTGACACCGTACCTCTCAGGGCACAGTCTCTTTTCCCCTTATGTGTAGTACTGCAGTGCTTTGTGATTCCAGGGAGAATCATTGTTCTGAAGCCTGAATTTCTTTTACCATGCTTTATGTGCTTTCATTGGCAGGAGTTTGCACCCCGTGTGATTGTGATGTATGTGATTGCTCTTGTTGCGTTCCTCTTCTACATTTCTAAAGTTCCAGAAAGATACTTTCCAGGTATGTAGCTGTATGAGTATTAGAGCTGCCTCATTGGAAAAACCTATTTAAGAAATGCTTATCTGCTTATCAGAGCATGAGAACAAATTCTCCCTGTACTCCCAAGAGATAACTTTTGTTGCACTAGTGCCTTTACCTTTTAGTTTAAAACAAGAAGCCACGACTGAAAAAGTTAAATTTTTCTTTCTAAAATAAGTCATGTATCTCCCTTCAAGAACACTGAGACTTAGTAGGTAGGTCTGTTAAAGTGGTTGAGCCTGGTGGTCAGCCCCTGAAAAGCCAGAGGTAAAAAGCAGTGTCCATACGAGCACCTTGAATCTGTGATTGTGTATTTTTTTTCTCCTCTTTATCCTTATAGGACAGCTAAACTACCTCGGGTCCAGCCACCAAATATGGCACATCCTTGCAGTGGTCATGTTGTATTGGTGGCATCAGTCAACAGTGACTGTCATGCAGTACAGACACAGCAGGCCTTGTCCTGACTATATTGCACATTTGTGAATGCAGGTGTGGCAACCGGGGAGAATCAAATGTCAGGCAGTATTAGATATGGAAACTGTATATTCTTTATTTCTAATGTTCTGTTTTTCTTTTGTTATCTTAAGGTGTATATCATGATTAATATTTTATGAAAGTTTTAAAAAAATACACTCAGGGGGATTTATAGTTGCCCAATAAATCATTTATTGGGCTTCACAACTTAATTCTGCTCTATGTATTCATCTCACATATGCCAACTTAGCACCAACAAAGAATGTTAAACCAATTTATATTGTTGAAAATGAGGTTATTTTATTTACTGGCTTTATTTCTCTAGGAAGCATTCAACATTACTGGAGGATGGCATCTGTGATTACGGAATTATTCTTGCAATCACCCCTATTGTTTATAAACAAAGATAAAAAAATCAAGTTTAAGTGCCTGATCAAGGCAATAATAGCCTGAGTTTAACAAGTTCAATATTAGAGAAGTGGACTTGAGTAATTATTTTGATTTGATGTAGGTTTGCAATAAGGTCCTTTTTTAAAAAAATTTGAAAATATTGATTATCAAATGGTTGTGTTATACAAGTTTTCTGAAGAACATTGTCCCTTTCAGATTTTAGGGTTTGTCAGAATAAGCTTTTTTGTTACTTCCTATGAAGTATCCCCTAAAACTTGATTTTAGACAAGCTTGGAATATATACAAACAATGATTAACTGTGTGGTCATTCTCATTGGAAATTGAAGGGATTTAGCAATGAGACTGTGTTCTTATTATCAGATCAGCCACAATAGCTAATTTAATCTGTCTAACCAAACCTTGAACATTAATAAGAAGGGACCCAGAATTCCCCAGAGCTGGAGTTATGCTAAACATTCACAGATATAATCCTTTTCCTACAAATTAAGGATCAAAATTCTTGATGAAAGATCCCAACTTCATAGGAATATTGCCAAGGCTTCATTTTGAAATCATCCATTAGCTTTGGAGAAAAAGCAGTGATTCTCAAATTTCTTCATCTCAGGACCCCTTTATGCTCTTAAAAACCCCAAAGAGTCCTTGTGGGTTATATCTATTGATACAGTAGAAATTAAAATATCTTAACATTATGAAAATAGTTTTGATCTCTTGGATACCCTAACAGGTTTCCAGGAACTCCCATCACACTTTGAAAACCACTGGAGTACAGTAATGCAATTATCCAGTTTGATTAGTTATGGTTTTCTTATTTGAGTCCCCTAATGTTAGTATTGTGATTATCCTACAATATTGTCATAGAAATAGCCAATATTTGGAGTCTCAGAATTCAAAATTGGAATTATTTCCATTTTTGTATGTACTTAGCCATGCAATCTCAGCATTCTGTCAAACATGGAAAATTTTTGGATTCTCTTGTTTTGACACATAAGATAGATTTAAGAAGAGGGCTATGGTGTTTAAATGTTATGCTACAAAAGGTAAATTAAAAACTTGTTATTGTTAAGTTGAACAAACTTAAAAAATAAACTATAGTTCACGAGTTAATAGCGTATTTGAAGAAAACTAGAATTGCTCAGCTTTCCTAAGGAATGTGGAATGATAGCACATTCAGATTACACATCTGGTATAACCTTTAGAATGCTAATTTTGCCTTCATTTATCCATTTAGAAAATGGAAATGTTAACTTTTCTCCCCCAGCTTTTGAGATACTCAGGTGCAATATATAGATAATAAGTTTCCTTTTTTTTTTAAAGGACCAGTACATTTTCTGGTGGCATTCCCACTTTAAAAATAGCTATATAATAGTTATGCCATGCCTTTAGAAATCTCAAAATATTGGCCGTATCTCCTCTCAAGCATCTCTTATTGGCTCATGGTAACATTTTTGCCTTCAAACAATCACCTATTTTGCCTTCTTGGGCAAAGGAAAAAGGATCTGTGCTATGCCACGACAGTTACAGGTAATTTCACCTGGGTCTGTAACCTGATCATTGTCAAGTCTCCTCCGCGCGTCTTTGCAACATTATGTGACTTGCTGGATACTTACACAATGCTATGAGTAAGATTTTTTTAAATGGACTATACTAGTCTTGGGGAGAATCATACAAGAAACATCTCAACACTTTTAAAGCCTTTATTCTTGTAAATTTTGTACTAGTAAATCTTAATGTGGTGTATTTAATGTTGAGGTGTTAATGAATGTAGGTTGCAAACAACTCTGAACATTTCAGTCAGTATGATTGACCACTACATGTGTGTAAACTGGTATTTCTAGAAGTCTTATTAGTTAACGTTAAATGACTGCTTACACCTTGCCTCCCAAATTTGAGCCTTTTTAAATGTCCATTTGTTCATTTTGTTTTACAAACTTGTTGGTAAAGCAAGTTTAAAAGCACACTAATATTCCAATTACTAATAAAACTTGAGTTCTGCCAGGATCAGAAGCTGCTTTAAAACTGTAGACTAAAAAAAGTTTGTTTTTTTAAGTTTGGAGCCATTTTGAATATTGTATAGTAATTTATGGATTCACAGTCAACTAGCTTTAGTGACACAGGTATTCTGTATAAAGTCAAGCCATTAGCAATGAGTAGCAGATGTTATTGTCACTTTGTGTTTATGCAATTTACAGTGCGCTGCATGGAAAAATATGTGTTCTGTAAATAAATTGGATTTATTAAAATATTTAGAAGTGTCTTTTTTTTTATTGGTTTTAAATTTAAATTTTTAAAATCTGAGTTAGAAGGAGTCATAGCCCATTTTACACATCTGTAGTAAGTCATCTGATACAGCCGCATCAGCACTAAATAGATCCAGTGAAGTGGGAACGCCTTTCCCACTGAGGAACTCATTCCCGGTGGGGGTAGCTCTCACTGAGAAGGAACCTTACTCTGGTTTCCTGTCAGTCACTCTGACCCATAACTGTTGGTTCTGTCCTGCCTCCCCACAGGACAGCCCTTCATGGTTCCAACTCAACTTTGAGACCTCCCTCTTGAGGAGTTCTGACCACAGCATTGCAGTCGCTTCCCCCCAAAACTTCCCATTTCTTCACTGTCCTTAACTTTTGTAGTTTGTTTTTTAACTCAACTATGAGATGTACTACTTATTCCTTTTAAATTTCATTTTATTAGCCTACAAGTCAGTGTGGTATTGTAAGAGAGAGAGAGAACTGGCCCTACAGCCAGGAAAATGGGGGTTTTAGTCTCACCTCTAACTAGCTGGGTAAATTAAGTTGTAAAAGGACTTTCCTTATCTGTGTTGCCTGTACCAGTTTAATCACAGGTAGTCCCCATCTTACTAAAATTTTATCTTACTAGCTTCTGCCCATGATGCTGGCCTATCAAGCTTTTTAAAAATTAAGGTTCTCTCATTTAATATATTTCATCCCTGTAACTTTTTATCATCCTCAAATCTAACAGATCTTCATATAAGTCAGTGGTTCTTAAACTTTTGGTCTCGGGGATCCCTTTCACACTCTCTTAAAAATTGAAGACCTCAAAATTTGAGCTTTTGTTTATGCGGGTTAAACTGATTGATATTTGCCATATTAGAAATCAGAATATCTTAGTTTTATTTTGAAAATAATTTTGACCTCAGACCCCGTAAAAGGGACCCCCGAAGGTTCTGGACCCAAGTTATGCTAGGTCGTTAATAAAAAAATTTTTTTTAATAGGCTAATAACAAAAACTGTCATACCCCCTAAACAGAGCTAACCAAATTGATCCAGTGTATCAACCTACCTTACTATACTATTATTATCCAGTCTACAAGAATGCCAGAAGAGATTTTAACTGTCCTGCTAAAATTAAATACCCACTGATTTACCAACTCCTCTGATCTACCAACTAGTCAGTAACCTTGCCTAAACTTTACTATTTATTACCTAAGTAACACGAGGTCTAATTAAGTTTAACAACTGTGACAAGAAAAAATACTTGCTTCTTCCCCAAGACCCTCATTCTGAATAAAAGTGCCCTTCATGAGTAACCAATATGAAAGTCACATGTGGTCTGAATATCAAGTTTCAGGATTTAACACACAACTAGCACACGAAACTAACAGATACCTTACCTTTAATATAAATAAAATGCTGGCATGGACAACAGGTCTCGGTTAAATTCTGGTCAACTGTTCTATGACATGGTTGACCAGCTTTCAGAGAAAGTGGAAACTGTGTGAAAAGCGAAAAAATGTACAGAATACTGTTCCATTTTTCATTCAAAAGTCACTTCAATAACTTGTGCTTCATCATCCGCATGAACATCCATTATAACAATACTAGCAAAGCACAGAAGAATGTCCTGGAACTGTCAGAAAATCCAACTTTGTCATTTTAATTCCTCAAAGTTTACATTAGAAAACACTAGTCATTGGTTGTTTGTATAGAATACACAATCCAATTGAAATTTATTGCATTAAAAGGAAATAGAATATTAGTCATCAAGTAAGATAAATATAATTAGAAAACTTTTAAAATTTCAAATAAAATGAAAGACATGTTGGCAAGCAATTAAGACAGTATGTAGTATTTTTTTTCTACTTAGTGCTTAGAGAAAACGAACTGATCATGAACTTTAGTTATTTCCCAGCTGTATTTGATAATCTAAGCCACTTTGGCATGTATATTTTGTAATAATCACTAGTGTACAGACGGTGCACTACTGGGCCTCACTGTCTGCCCTGTGATTGCCATGTTGCCCTCTAGGCCCATCTTGGTTGCCATCTGACCTGCCAATGCCCCCATGGACTGACTACTGGGCCTTTCTTCCTTGCAGCTACAATCTCATGAATGGGCTTGTCTAATTATAATGTGAGCTCCCAAGAGCATGGCTCAGCTTGCCATCTAGTGCTTAGCACACCGTGAACACTTAATAAATGCTTTTTCATTCCATATACATATATCAATTTTATCTAGATGTCAGCATTGCTTAGTTGTACACAAAAAAATTCTCCTGGGATTTCAAGTTTAACAACGAAAAAAGACACGAAATCAAACAAAGTGCACTTAAAGCAGGTGGCCAGCGATTTTAAAAGAGCTTTTGAACCATTGACTATTTGATGGCATTTCAATCACAGAAACAACTTAGTAATATAAACACATCGGTTTATTTTTTCTTTCAATAGGAGCACTATTAAAACAAAACACAAAGACATACCTAATATTAGCCTTTGCGTGTGCATCCTGCTTTTGAACTGAGTGGCTTTTGTTCGCTCGCTAGGAACTGATTCTTTCCTAGTCATATGAAAATGATTGTTGTTGCAATGACATTTGTAAAAATTCACATTAACGCGACAGTAGTAAAATGTGACAGGTGCATGCATGTGTGTATATATTTATAAATAAAACGAATATAAAAATTTTCAGATAAACAATATCAGCTATGTTCTCACAGTAAACACATCATCTCATTCTCACAGTAGATGTGTCATTTCACTGTCTGGATCTGATTAACAGTGAAAAAAGGACTTCCAAAAAGGGCAGTTTTTCTCTGTCTCTGTCTCACACACTCACACACACACACACACACACGAAATAGTGGGGAAATGAATAGGTCACCTACCATTGTGTATGTCCATTATACACTCAAAATCCAAATTCCCTCAGAGGTAGGAATTTCTGCTCACAGAACAGATTAATCCAAGGGATTCTAGTACTACTGTACTTCTGTGATACCCAGTGCCAATGGGCAATATTTAATATCTTAGAAAAGTCAGCAGAGAGGCTGAGATATACTCAAGGCCTAATGAGCACTAAAATAAAAGAACAGGCTCTTTACAATTGTCTATTAAAGAATTGCAGTCACTTAATTATCATTGTTAAATGGGACATGACTAAATACTGCATCCACCTGTTTTCCCCAGATATTGTCACACATTTTATACATACATATACACACATACATACACATAAAGTTGAGGGGAAGGAGGAGAGGAAGAAAGCTGCAATATTTCTGTATTGATGTCTTTTTTTCCCTAATGAACAATAATGCTACTCAATAAAAATTTTGATCATTCCCAATATCTACATCTTTTTCCTTACCTGAATGCACAACCAACAAAACAAGTGGGCAAATATAATCTATTTCACCATATCGAGTTACTTCAATAAAATAATTTTAGCATGAAAACAGTTTTTGAAGCAAGGTCGAGAGATCTATTATTAGGGACCGCTCAGTGAGTAAACTCCTAGATGCAGTTGGCTACTGTTCCGCAGTCTTAGAGAATTGCCTGAAGGCACTAACAAGTTCAGGTCCTTGTCTCTCCACTGCCATAAGCCAGTAGGTGACAAGCAGAACCTGAATCTGGTGCTTCTTCATTCCGAGACAGGCTTTCTATCCACTGTGCTAGGCTGCTTTTTATGGTGAATGGGACAGAAACATTAAAATAGTCAACTAGGTAAATGAATCAGTTTTTTAAAAATAACCATTAACAAGCAACTTATATTAAAGCTATTAACTCTGACCAGTGACTTTTGTCATAAGTATTTTGTATCCCTCAATATGGCTAAAATGTCCTAGATTTTGGAGGTTAGACTATTTCCTAATCATTAAAGGGGTACAAGAGGGCAAAGAAGAGAAAGACCAAGAAAAAATAAATTTTCTCAAGTTTCTTGCTATAACCAAGTTTGGACTAACTAAAGAACCTGTGATTTTATCAGTGTGGAAACTCCAAGTGGGAACTTCCTCCTTGAATTGATAGAGAATTGCCAACTACCTTGTATGTTTTTTGTGGAGCTGTGCATGGTGGGATAATCTGCACTTAGGCCCTTTTCTGAGCGACAGATAAGAAGAATAGGAAGAGAAAATACAGTGGCCCATCTGTCCCTGGAAAATGGCTAATGGCTCAACGTCAAGGGAACCTGCCAAGTCTCTGGAGGTAAGTTGACCCTAACTGGTAGGCCAGATTTTATTTAGAATTTTCTTTCCTAAAAGCCCTTGCTTGGGTCATTCTACATTGAATAAATATATCAAAAAAAGTCAAATAGTGCTGTCTACAAGACCTTTCAATGTAGTGATCACTTACACAACATGGCAAGCCTAAGAGGCCTTCAGTACCTCCATGAAAGTATTCTATACCGAAAGGCAAATAAAAAGAACATAAAAATTCAAGATGATTACAAGATTTGCCCTCTCTGTATAGTTCACTTAGAATTACTAAGGACACACATACCACCGCCCCTCTTCTCAAAAGTTAGCAACTATGAATTCTGGCACATACCCACTCACGAGCCAAAAGCTATCACTGAAGACAGATGGTGTACATATTGACCAAGGTGTGGATATGCCTGTGGATACATCTATACACGTGTATTTGGCCAGACATTTTCTGTTCACCTATTATAGAACTCATGAATTTGCCATGTTAATTTGCCAATTAATTCTTGCACCTCTCTCACCCACTCTCATAATCTCAATTATTAGGGCACATCTTTCCCCCCATTTCACTGTGAGCCCCTTGCCAAATGTGTGCCAACTTTATTATATCCCAGTGCCTAGCATAACAGTGGGTGGTTAATATTTGTTAAATTCTATTCTTTTCACTTTCAAATAATTTCAATATATTTTCTTTTCAACCAACATCCACTTGAAGTTGAGTTAATTATTTTAATCAACCTGAGAATTTAAAAAACAAAAACAGGTGCAAACATATTTGCCTTTGGCACAAAGAAGAAATAAATGCTAAAGTCTAACAGAGCAACCATGTTCAGTTCCAAGTCAAAGTAGGATGTGAATGTTGGCCTGCCGCCACCCTACAAAGAATTCTGCATACTGACGTTAGCACGGCTTTTAATATGATTTGATATTTTCTAGAAAACAGACAAAATGAAGGAATAAAGAGACAGATATGCAATTAAATTATATATACATTTGGCTTCTTTCCAAAGTTAGCTGACTTCTTTCCATGAAAACTTCCAAATAGGACATCGCGATGGGGCACGATTGCCAAGAAGGCTAACTCAATTACTAATAGAAATGCATTAAGAGGGCTCCAAAAGAGCTGAATTTAAAATAAAAGCAAAACAATCAAGAATTCAAATTGATTTTGTTTTTCTTCCCCCTTTTTGAAATATCTTGAAAATTTCTAGATTTCTAATTGTTTTATGTCAATCCAATGCTAAATTCAGGAAAGAGCCATTTAAATAGTCTTAAACTGTTCTCATCCACTTTGACAATGACGGGAGGAGGAGGAGTAAAAACATCGGAGACACATATACACTTTCACATAGGTGTTCGGTCATTCACATTTGTAATTTCTACCTTACAGACATGATGAAAATTTCTGTGAACATTTCAAGTTTCCAAGAAGGATTTGCGGTACTGAGAAAAATAATTTGGTAACTAGGATCTTCTCACTAAAAGTGGGTTGCCACAAATTAACCTCTCAGTGCCTGATGCTTTTGCATGATTTTTTAGTAGAACTGTGTGCATCTTTTGGAAAAGAGGTACTGTAGCTGATGTGGAGGTACTTGTTGCAGGTGTGGGGCCCTGCCTGTAAGGCCTTATGGTATGCTAGGAAGTTGCCCGATTGAACAGGACCATACTTTCTGCTACTCTCCTGCACCTGTCTTTTAACTGGCATCACATGCACTTCACCTCAGCGCATTTGGCAAATTCTACTTTACCCTCCAAAAATAAAAGAATTTTCATATGAGCAACATATGATAGTAAACAAAATGTTAAATGCAACATGATTTATATATATAATGTATGCAAAAAATCAATCATTCATGAAATGAAATTATTTGAGCTACATCCCCTAATTTTTCATAGAATAAAATGTCTGCATAATTCTCTTTTGTTTGTCCTCACTCAATGTTTTGCTCTATTTCAGGGGCATTACTGAAACACTGGATAAATCAACCCTTCATAATTAATGGATTCATTTTCAAAAGTGCTGATTATGCTGGCAGTTTCCCTGCTACTAAGTTTTCCTACATTCGTGCTTTTTTTTTTCTCCCAAAACAAAAGATTCTCCTTATCTTTAATTTCCATTTTAGGCATTTGTGTAGTTTTTAAATATATTAATGGCACTTACTGTAAAGAATAAAAGATGTCAGGCACAAGTCAATCACCTCTGGCTCTACATGTACAAGATCTGAAGCCACCGAGTTCTACATGAAGACCTACAGCTTTCCAATCATTTCGGGGTTTAATCTGTTTTGACTCAGCCCGGATGTACATCTAATTCCTAATGCTGGATTCTGACTGAGCCAGAGCTGTGCATCCAAGAAACATCACTTTTGTCATACATAGAAAATGTGAGACCTTTTTTTCCATCCTCCTTTATTGGCCCAGGAGTGGGAAGGCAGCACAAAGTGCAGAAGTTAATATCTCCAAAGGCTCTCTCACCATTTTAGTGAAAGAACCTTCATTTCTGTGCCAGAAAGTTAGCAGCTAAAATGATTGTTAGGGCTCATACCTGCTACCCTTTCTCCTCTTCAGAAGAAGCCCCCACATGCAGAGGGCCCCAAGTTACTACCCTGTTGAAATACTTCCTCTTCCATTTGGTTTATACAAAATCAAATAACTTTAAATCTATTCTAATTGACCTGCAGTAATGAGTGGTACAAAGAGCTATACAAATTATCTTCTTGAAAATTCATAAAACAAACTTCACTTTTTAAAAATTGGAGTCAATGAAAAAAGTTTGTTAGAAGCATCTACTGCTTAGAAGGAAATGGAGCAGCACCAAATGGGTCTAACTCTCCTGGTTGGGCCTGTGGGGACTGCTGCGGTGTGATGCTTTGTATCACAAGTTCTGTAAAGGGCACAGCCCCAAAGTCATCTATTTTCAACCCCTCTACACTATGGAATGACCCATGTAACGAGCTCTGCCTGGGTCTCCCAGGCAAGGCTGTACTGTGGTCCCCACAGTTATCACTCAGGCTTTGATGGGAGGGGTGTCGCATCAGGTCTTGAGGATGGAAGGGTTTGGCACCAAAAGGATCCAACAGGTTCTCTTCCGACTGCAGGGCACTCCCTCTGTCTTTACTGTCAGTCAGTGCCACACTGATATTTTCCTTAGAGTCCGATATAGTTAAAAACTCATTGCTACTTTGAGAATCTCGCCGACCAACTTTCTTGTGCCTACGGGCCCTCTCTGGCGTCCGGTAGGTGGGCTTGGAAGCCTTCTTGGTGCTAGTGGGGGTACCATGATGTCGCTTCCCATTACTTTTCAATACCTCCTGCTTCATGCGCCTTTGGCGGGAGGAGAGTTTCTGCAGGTTTCGCTGTTTCACTTTTTGCTGCTGCTGACACCCAGCTATCTCCTCAAAAGGCACAAGCCCAAAAAGGTCCTCTTTGCTTTCACTTCCATGTGTGGACGTGGGCAAGGGCTGAAAGGGAGTGCAGCCAAATATGTCTAGGCTTCGGGGGCACATGGGAAGAGTCTGTGACTCAGACCTTGCCCCGGGGCCATCCTGCACTGTCACCTTCTTGCTGAAGGGTGCCTTTGTGAATACATCAAAATCATCCTGCTCTGCTTCCACACTGTGAAGAACAGTCTGTGTAGACAAGTTTTTTTCATTTGTTTCTTTGTGCTGTGGCTGCTGAGCATGAAGCACAAAGAAAGGGACTGAGCCAAACACATCAAATTCCTGCCTGGGGATGACTCTTCCTCCAGCAGAAGGGAGCTGCGTTGGGCTGGCGAGTGGCACCCCAGAAGCTCCGACCTGGCCACTACCAACTGGGGCTCGGTAGCTCCTGAGAGGGCTCCCATCAGCATGTTTTGCTTTGGTATGGTCACAATCTGAATCAGAGCTATGTTTTTCTTCTTCCTCATCATCTTCAGAATCCATGAGAAGAGGCCTATGACCCAAATTCTCTGGTTCAGTGTCATCATCATTGAAATCGCCTTGTTCTCCTTGAAGAACATCTTCATCTTCACTGCTCTTGGGAGAGGGAGGATCCGATTCAAAATCACTTTCAGACTCATCGCCCCTCTTCTGCACACGCCCCCCTGCTGAAGAGGCATCTTCCATTTGTATTTTTCTGCCATTCTGGTCCCCTTTAGATACCTGGCTTGTGTTCAGATCTTTGATGGAGTTCCCTATGCTATGTTCTTGACTGCTAGATGAATGTTCAACCTTCTTTTCGGGAGAACCTGCAGGTCCAAAGAAAAATTAATAAAGCATTTCAAATGCATAAAAAATGTTCACATTAAGCACCAAAAGTATAAAATTCAATAAGGGAACATCTGAGAATTTTCATGCCAGTCAGCTCTGGGGAACAGGAAGGGATTCCTTACTTATTGTGTTTTTGTTATTAGACTTATACTGATTCTATAGCATTTAAGTGATGTGATTAGTAGCATATAATTATGTCCAAAGTCTACTAAATATATACCAACATTTTATAGAGTAACTGGTACTTGTGGCTGTATTATACAACAATTTATTAAATACTGAATACGTGTGTAGGACTATGCACACGTACATGTGTTTCCATGTGTTGTCCCTTATGCACAAAGACGATACAATTAACTCGTCCACCACTGAGGACATGGTCTTTTTCTTCCTCATACCGGAGGAGTGACACTATCAAACGAATTCCTCCATCTTATAAGCAAAAGCAAATATCTCTAGACAACTGGCTAAGACTGAGGGTGTCACAAAATACAGCAAAGCCCAGACTGCGCAATGATCCAACCTGACCATGGCCTCATTAGGAAAGCATACATGAACATGCACATACGTTCTCTCTACATATGTGTACACGTGCATACAAACACAAAGTAGATTAAAAGAAGGACTCTTAGGTATACATCACATTAAAGGCTTAAAATTGAAAAAAAAGTATGTTTCAGCTGGGCATTTATTAAATACTGTAAAGCTGAGTTCTTTGCCCAACTAGATGATCATTTCTTTTCTTGTTAAAATTTATTAAATTATTTCAAGTCTTTCTTGGCCTCTTGAAAATGGTCTAAAAATGATGTACTACATATGTGTTAAGCCATCAACAGCTACAATTTAAGTCCAGGTGCAGTGATACAAAATACAAACACTCGTTCTTAAATTATCAGTCATTAAAAATTCATGTTGGAAACACCACAACATTCTTTTGCACCAGGACCACTACCACTACTGCTACCGCCACTACTACTAGCTAACATTTACATAGCTATTATACACTGTGCTAAGTGGTTTACAATTATTATTTCACTTGATCCTCACAACTCTCAAGGGAGAGTTTATCTTCATTTTACAAGATGAGGAGACTGAGGCAAACAGGAGTTAAGTGACTTGCCCAGGGCCACAGTTAGGAGGTGTGTAAGGTCATATTTCAACCTAGCTTTTCCTTCCTCCAGGTCCAGTGCTCTAACTACTGGGGACCTAAATTGTTGATTTTTATTAGTAGATAATCAAGTGACTACAATGATGTTGGGTCTGGAGCATCCTAGTTAATTATCAATTTAATTATCAAATTATCAAATCTATCATGCAAGAAGTTTAAAAGGATGAAATAAATCTTTATTAAATCACAGACTTTCCAAGCCATCTACGCCCTTATCTGAATCATTAACAGGATAAGGATTGGACCTTATATTTCACTAATTTAAGCCCAATCCCTAACTTTTTTTTGCTCATATCTTCATGCATTATTATGATAGTATATTACCCCACTGAAGAGAGAAGAAGTTAACCCCCATGTTCACAAAGTTGGTAACTCCAGGGTTGAGAGCTGAACCCAGAGTTTTCTGACTCCAAGTCCACCCATTCTTTTCTGCTCTACTGTACTGCTGAGCACATCAATACTCCCCGCCTGCCTTCAAGGAACTTAATCCTTTCAGACCTCCAGAAATATGTGAGCAGATTTCAGATGAACACAGACAGGGAAAAAAGCATATCTTATTTAAATAAAATTGGCTCCATTTGTCATCCTAGGTGTGTGTGTGTGTGTGTGTGTGTGTGTGTGTGTGTGTGTGTGTGTCTTTGTTTTTTAATACATTTAAAACACACTCTGAGAAGGTTCCATAGTCATGACCAAGCTGATGAAGGCCAAGAACCTCGTCTCAGGGCCATGCATTTCAGAAACCTCACAGGGCTTCTAGTTCCCTTTCTATTTTGCAGGTGAGAAAACTGAGGACCGAAGAGAAGTGACACCCCAAGCACTGTGCAGGCCACATTAGAGGTCAAGCAACAAGGCCCACAAAGCACCAGGCACTATGCTAATCTGAACCCAGGCCCTTCCGAATCCAATGCCATTGATCTTTCCACTCTTCCACACTGTCCAAAATACTCACAGTTGCATATTTTTTTATGAAAACAGGAAAATGGAAACAGAGGAAGCCCATCAACTAGAGGGAGGTTGAGAAATGGGTAGATAACCATGACAGAATGTTACTGCACCAGAAGCAGCAGCAAATAGGCAGAATTCATAAAAATACCTCAAGATTTATATGCCCTACAATATAAACTTAGAAGGAAAAAGGAAGGACCAATGACCACCATGATGCCAATTCCCATGTGCCACAGACTCAGAACAAGACAGCCTGGACAGTCTGAGGGAGGAAAGATATGAAGCCCAGCTGCGGTTCCCCTGAAATAGCGTGCACTCCAGAAAAGAGTGGCAAACCTACAAAGCTGAGTGTAATCCCACTTGGGGGTGGGAGCAGAAAGAGAATTAACCTTTAATGGAATACAAAACTTTCTAGAATTTCTGATAAAAAGACAGAGCCAAGTAAAAATTTTGAAATGCAAATACAAGAGAAATCTAGAAGGGTCAAGGTATCTGAAGAAGCTGTATGATGATGTGGTGCTAACATTCTAGTAGGGGAGAAGAAATATAGACATCCCTTTAAAATCATTACGTCTTCAGAAAGCATTTATTGAGGGAATTGTTTTGTTTCATTTTTCCTCTTAAAAAGATCCTCGGAGAGGATTTATTCTGTTCTGAGGGACTGAAGAAGAAAAGGAGAAAGGGGGGTAAAAGGAATATACTAGTATAGCAAAGAGGAAGCAGGAGATGGTTATTGGCATTTCTGATAATTGAGGCACTTGTATACAAACATGGAGGGAGAGAAGCAGGCACAGATGAACCTCCTTACTCTAAAAGGAATAAAAGAGGGCTGAACCCACAATTCAGAAATACATCAAACCCAAAAGGAAACAAGAGGAGATGAAGAAGTAGGGGCAGGGAGGAACAGAGAGAGCACACTGCTAAGGGAGTATGAGCTGTAAGCAAAACAAAGTTTCTGCTGCTGAAAAGGAGAAAGGAAAAAAGAACTGAACTATCCATCAAGTGGAGAATGGCTGGACATCGAATACATGGTACAAGAATAGAATGTAATTTTACTGCATCATAAAAAATGACCAAAGAGATTACTTCACAGAATCCTGGCTAAGAGGAGGAGCCAGGGAGGAACAAAATGAGCAGAACCAGGAAAACTGTTTAGACAAGGGAAAGCGGCAATATAAAGAGGACTCTGAAAGGCCATCAGATTTGCAATTAAGAGTTCACTGATGACCCTGGAAAGAGCAGTTCAGCTGAGTGATGAGGTCAGAAGCCTACTTTAATACCTCCTAGGAAAAGGTAACTTGGTGGAAAGCTACAACAAAATTTCAAAGATATGTATTTCAGGAAGGCCAAAGAAATAGTTGTGTTAAGATTCTCCTACAACTTACTGCTCATGTTACTTGACTTTTAATCAGATTTCCATCCTATGAGAGATAATGGGCTTTTGCTCTAAACAAGCAGAACATTTTTAAATTACTTAAGATTGAAATTTTTTGTAATCACAAATTAAATACACTATTTTTCCGAAGGCCTTATGCCTTGAGAAGAAGGTTTCAGTTCTTAGGACCCTAAAATGTGTCTTTATTTCCCTAGGCTACTTTAAGAATCAGTCAACTGGCCTTTCTTCTATGCCTACTATGTGCCAAGCACCATCTTACATAAGCACTGTAGATATAAAAAAAAAAAGGGGGGGGGGGGGGGGGGCAAAAACCCAGCCCTGCTGAGTGCACTGGGGAAGACAATATGCAAACTGTGTATAAACAGGATAAATCCGAGAGAAGGCTGTAGGACTGAGGAGGCTATTAACAAACCAAGCCTCCAGAACTGGCTGTTTGAGATGCTTGCAGAATAAAGAGGCTGGAGCAGCTCATCTGAAGCATAGGGGAAGAAAGGCTACGCACTCCAATGCCATTCTTCTGAGTACCCTGCATTCAGGCGGCACAGTTATGATCGTGGGAGCTTATAACTACTATTTCAAATTTAAAATACCATGCTCTCTCTCACTCAATTTTGTACCCCCAGAACAATGGTGTTCGTGAACATGTAGATTAGCAGTGTAATTTTTTTCCCATTATTATTTTGACAACAATTTTATCATCAATACAAAAAGCGGACTCTGAACAAAAAGAAAAAGAGAGCAGTGTTTTCAAGAACTCCCACAATATTATCCTCTAGGACAGCTGGCCCCAAGGACTCAGAGGAATAAAAATAACAAGACTCCTCACCCTGCCCAAGTACATACACGACATGAATATTTAAACAACATGTGGATAAAAGTCAGCCTCACAACCAGGAGACATGACATGTGTTCAAGTTCTGATGCTGATGTTCTAGTCATATAACACTGAGCAAATCACAATCTCCTACTGCTCAAGACAAGTCAGAGAAGGGGCTGACCTGCACTGATGAAGGGCTTTTCCTCACCTCAGAGTTCCGTATAAGTACTGGAATATCAAGTCCAAGACAATGAGAAGTCTGAAAATGCTCATTTGGATATATTATGCAAAAACATAACCATCTTGTAATGCATTGTTTCTTGCAATTAGAGGATTTTCCTTAATTAAAGTTTTATTGATAATATTAAGAAATAATTTACTGCTGTCAGAGGATGAGATTCTACTCTATACCACCAAAACTGCTTGCTGGATAATTTATTAATTCAACAAATACTTAGATGACCCCCTTTATGTCTATGGAAGAGAGAAGGGAGCTATGATTTTTAGAACATACTGACATGCAAGAGTAAGTACTGCACTACCAAATATGGAAATTGTAAATGACATTTCATACAAGAGGGAGAGTTTGAAAAAGGAGCGTTAACACACACACAAACTAAAAATAAAAGATGAGTGCAAACTGAATGCTTCTATAACTTGAAACAGATTCAAAAAACTGCCAGAAAGAAACAAGGGTTCGACCCAGGGAACAGGCTTCAAGATGGGGACACAAGGAGAAGAATCTGGGATACTTTCTGGCTCATTTGACAGATATCTAAAAACAAAATGAGGGTTTTTCCAGACATTTCTTTTTCATTTTTAGCATGACTGACTAATAAAAATGAATGAAAGAGTACAGACCCTGTTAAGTACACTGGCATTTCATATCTTGGCAAAGGCACAACTGAATGTGCTTGTACCTCCTGGGTACTCTGTGCTATGTCACCATGAAGAGGATGAAAATGTCAAGCTGAGAAATATTTTCTAATCTATTTTCAGTGGCTACATATTTGATGCCATTTGAAACTGCTTTAGTTAAATGAATTTACTTATTTTTTAAAATAGTAGTGACGTAGTTACAACCATAACTTGCCTGGGTGAGAAATGAAAGGCACAGAACCAAAAGGATCTTCTGGAGGGTGGTTCTGTGAAGCGGAAAGTGGGTCTCTATTCTTATCTGAGGATGTTCTCTCCTCGAACCTGTCTGTAAAAATAAAATAAAACAGAATAAAAAATAAAATAAAATAAAAACAAAAATGGTGGTCCTTTTCTCAAATAAGTGCTAAGTAAATACAACCAATCAACAAGTATTTATTAAGTGCTTACAATCTGCCAGGCACCAGGAAGAGAGACACGAAACCTAATTAGCCCTGTCCCTTGGGCGGCTTACATTCTACATTCTAATTTCTTCAAACCTTTAGAACGTCTGAGAAATCCATCATTAGATGTTTGGGGGACAATCCTGAGTCTATTTTACTGCAGGCTAGATGTATGCTGTCTCAGAAGAAGTCTGTTCCGTGCCCTTAGTTCCAAGTCTCCTGATACTTTAACTCGGAATACAGCAGATCACATTATAACAGTTCATGACTACACAAACTTAGAAATAACACATCAGAGCAGAACTTCCGGAATCAGAACCCATGGTATAAGAGTCTAGGAAGCAGGCAGGTCCTGTCTTCTAACGCAGACAATAAAAATGGCTTTTGAGTTAAATTATTTTGTGCCAGGTGATCGGTTATGTGGTTCATTTCACTAGTGCAGGTTCTGTTGCCCACAATTATACTCCAAGTTCTTTCAGGCTAGCGCTATGTGCCCTAAAGCATTCATCAGTCCCTTTCTCATTGGTAGCGCCTTGGAAAGTGATGTACACACAGCGAATGCTCAGCAATGCTGGTCAGCACTACTGCTGCCTTGCTTGAACTTCTCTACTGGAATGGCTGTTGCTCATTCTTCCCTCTTCCTGAATACTCTGAACAAGACACAGATCCTTGGCACCACAGCTTCTGTTCACATCTGTGTCACAGGTTCTACTTCAGATTTCACATTTCCCACAGAAATGCAACTGTGAGCTTCCGGCAGTCTCTCCTAAGCTACTCTAGATCCAAAGAGATGCAGATTCACCCGTGTGACTTAAACTTACCAGCAAAGGTCAAGGCTTTAAGTGCAAAGTGAAAGAGATAAGAAACATTCCTTGGCACCCGGCAAAATCTTTAAAGTGCTAAATGTCCCTGTGGAATCATACCAATAACATTAATTTTAAAAGCCCTATTAAAAGTATGCTTTTAAGCCTATGGCTAAATTTGCAGTATTCGTTTCTGGGTTGCACAAATTATTTGGGTTAATTTATTTTCTGAATTGGTCCCCTAAGTATTTCCATTGAGGTATACTCAACAAGCTAACGCAGCAGATCTCTAAGTGTGGTTGACAAATCCGTGGGGGTTCCCCAAGGTGTTTGCAGAGGATCCGAGTTCAAAACTATTTTCATAATACTACCATATTATTTGCTTATAGAAATACTTCTCCTTTTTCCAACTACATGTCTCTGTGAGGTTAGATTTTCTTCTTAAGTTTCAACCAAAATAACATATTAAAATACACCAAATGCTGCTGCAGACATGAGAATCAAGTGGCATTCTATTAAGCTGCAGATTAAGAAGGTGTAAAATAGCGGTGGCTAGGTGGCGCAGTAAATAGAGCACCAGCCCTGGAGTCAGGAGGACTTGAGTTCAAATCCGTCCTCAGACATTTAACACAAAACTAGCCGTGTGACCTTGGGCAAGTCACTTAACCCTAATTGCCCTGCCCTCCAAAAAGGAAAAAATGTAAAATAATGCCATTTTTCTAATTATTATTTTTGTTTTGGAAAATGCTTATTTTTCATGAAAGAACATTTAGGTTATTTAACATGTAAAGGGATTATTATTTTAACAAATTAATAAATTTCACAATCTCGGTAACAAAATTCCTTGAGATGCTTTGGTAAGCTCCTAATGATTTAACTTTGGCCCCCTCCCATGACATGCCTCTCTCTTCATCTCTCTAATTAATGCTCTAAAAACAAACTTAAATGCACTAGGAAACTTTTCTTTAACTATAAAGTAACCTTCACTTAAAGATTAAGGTAACTTACTTGTATTATGAAATGCCAACCTGAATCTCCCTATCCATTTATCTGTTTTCACAGTTCTGAGTTTTACATATTAATTTCTCTAATACCAGAAATTTTTAAAATACCAGAAATCAGAGATCTCGTCACTCTCCTCCAAAGAAATCATTTACTTAAGAGTTTGTGTTGGTGAGCAAAAACAACAACTTCTTTTCAAGATTTTTAATTTATGTAACAGACTGTATAAAAATACAAACATAGCCTTACAAGTATTAAAATCGACATGTTCCACAATGCCTGCCTAGATAACGAAAATATTATGCAAGTCAAGTTCAATAGTTTGTATATATGACCTAAACATAAAAATCAGAGAGGAACTAAGAAGTGGAGCTATGAATAGAATCTCTCATTTTTCAGTCCTTTTCAATCTTTGCTTTCAACTTAAAACATTTTTTTTAAATTAAAGAATAACAAGTTTTAATATTGGAAAGATAAAAAGCTTTAGTTAATAAATGACACTGAAAATGCGTAGCATAGTTCTGTTCCACTGTACCTCAGTAACAGAAGGCAGTCATACATCAAACTTTCACAACCGAAAAATTATTTTCAAAAATAGCCAATTACAGATAAGCATGTACTTGTATATATTCCACTTTTTATTTCAATAGAAAATGCAACTATGTAATTAAATTGTTTATGTTTTAAATGTCATGTACACGCACTTTTAATTAACCAAATTTACTATTTACACAGTATGTTTGATTACATTAAGATTTAAGCAGCAAAACCCAGATTCTCTACAAACAAGAGAACAGGCACTCTCTTGTTTCCTAGCAATATCTGCAGCTGCTCAGACAAGTTTTAAGTTCAGAAACGACTGTTCCCAAAGCATCTATCCAGTTGCTGTGGAAGACGATGCATTTGTGATTTATCTTTGAGCTTCTATAAATTCATTTAATCTAAATCCTCAAATAAAAAGTGATGAAAAACACAATGTAATTTTTTAAAAAAACATATACTGGTGAGATAAATTCAATTATTTTGAACTCAAGTAAGCACAGATCAAATGTTTCACACCCTATAATTAGATAAACTTAAATTAGGCTAGAAACAAAAAGCAATGACAAATCCAATTTCCTGTAAGAATGTTAAGCCACACATAATTGAGCATTATCTTGATGCCTCTAGTAAGATTAGCTGTACTGGCCCTTAAACGTATGTTCCAATTCTAAGATGTTAGAACACCATTATAAATTTAGAAAGTTTTTCCGCACTTTGGAAAACATAGTAGATATACTACTTTTTCCGGGTAATGTAGTCTTTGTACGATAAAAAGATTACATGGCAGTGTTACTGCTCCTATAATGAATTAAAATTTATATATACGGTCAAAGCCCAGTAATTAGATGATTCCTACGTTTTTAAACATCTAGAACCTCTCAAAGGAAAATTCTGCACAGAATAGCTGAATTCTATGGTTATTTTCATTTTCAAAAAGTTTTGCAGTTAACAGCAACCATTTCAAATTGAAATATATCATTCTAATGGATTAGATACTTTTCGTCTCTAGCAGGCTTTACCAGGTAGAAACTTTTCTCCCCGATTCATCATTATGTAGACTACTCTAACCTCCCGCTGCCATCACTGGTTACATCATCACAAGGGTACAAGATCTTTAACTCAATCTGGGGCTTGTCAGAACTATCAATTAAGAAACAAAATGCAAATATTTTTTACTTTCCCTGCATGTGACAGGCTCCAAATTCTTTTTTGTTGACTTTCTCATTGAGGTCTAGGTTCTGAGCACAGCTGAGAATAAACTGAGTGCAACTGAGACCTATAGATACTTTTATTTGGAACTTAGTTACCTTAATGAATACTGAGATGAAATAGTAACACTGAGTCCTGAGACAACAGTGCCTAAGACAGACGACTGAATTCTGGCTCTCAGGTAAACATTCTAGCTGAGTTTTATGTCACAAATACAATCTCACAGACAGAAATGCCGTGTTGTTGCTGTTCAGTCATTTCGTCATGTCCCTCTGCGACGCCACTTAGGGATTTCTTGGCAGAGATACTGGAGCTTGCCATTTCTTTCTCCGGCTCATTTTACAGATGTAGAGTTAAGTGACTCGTCCAGGGTGCCACAACTACTATGCTTCTGGGGCCACACAGGAAGTCTTCACATGTCTCCAGGCCCAGCCCTCTACTCACTGAGCCAGCTAGATGACCCATAAATGCCGTATTTGCTCATAACAACTGAAAGGAGCAATTGAGTATACAAAATTTCCCAGGAGTCTAGAAGAAGCAAAGCTGTTAGATGGTGACATGGACTAATAATAACACTTTTGCCACCTGTATTGTCAACAGAAATGTTCAAGATCATACTGACTGCTAAACTGCAAAACGCTTTTACAAAAAACAACAAAATCCAGACTTACCATGTTTAATACTATTACTAGAATGCCAGAAATAAGATCTTCTAATTTAGTCTTTTTTTCTTTTAAAATAATCCTGAATTTCACAATAATGACTTAAATATTCCCCAACAGTTAAGGTTTTATTTCCTTTAAAACAGGTGCTGGTAAACGATGGGTGGCACTGTTTCTGTAAAGCCACAGAGCTAAGAAGGATTTTTACATATTGGAAAAAAAGTTTTATTTGATTTAAAAATATAAACCTCATTCTCAGCTCAAAGGCCCTAAGGCTGTAGTTTTACTAGCCCTTCTTTAAAGAATCCTTACTTGGTGTGGAACTGTCAAAATGTTGCTTGCTGCTGGTTTTGCCATAGAAGCTCAGAAACTCTTTGTTTTGCAAAATAGAACCCATTTTCTCAATTGCACTTTGCAGCTAATTTCGCTGTTTTTAACCAAGTAACCAGAAAGTATGATTCAACAAAAATTTTCATCCCAAACTGTTTTAAGACAATCCTTTGGTCTCTAGGGATGGGGAACCTGCAGCCTGGAGACCACATGTGAGCCTCTAGGTCCTCAAGGGCAGCCCTTTGATTGAATCCAAACTCCACAGAACAAATCCCTTCAAGAAGACCTCAGGGCCACAGGTTCCCCAGACCTGGTCCCCATTTTTGGTGCACCTATCTAATGTAGTGTAGTAAAGAGCTTAATGTGGAATTGTGCTGTGAGACAAGTGGCCACAGAGAAATAACTAAAAACTAGGGACCATAATCTCATTCTTTTTGGTAAGTAGATGTCTCTCTGTCCTAAGATATCAAAAAAATTAAATCACGGAAGAGGATCATGTCTCCTTCTTTGCCATCTATTCAGACTCAGCTTTTTAGAAAGGAACCAAATATTCTCCTTCTACCCATGTCCAAGCCCATCCCCCCCTAAAAAACCTTGCCTATAAGACTATAAGTGTACTCACATATACAGGTAAAAAGACATATGTATGTGGTAAAGCCTAAAATAATGCATCAGGATTTGGAGATACGGAAATAATCATAAGTAAAAACATTGAGATATCTGACTTGAAGAAGAAAGGAGTTTATTTAACTACGGCCACGTCAGAACAACAAAGCAGCCCTCACAAGCATCCACTCAGCAAAAGGACATTATAGAACATTAACATAATGCAGCAGACCACATCTTCTCTCAGGCATTCTCAAAGGGCGTTTCAGAACCCCCTGTCCAGATGTACAATAAAAGAGAGCTGTAAATGACTAAGAAAGCAAGCAACTACTGTGCGTCCCACTGGTTATGACTGAACATTGTTTCCATACTGAGAGAGTCTCATTTTAACATCAATCCATGTGTAGTATTTCAGAGTTAAGAGAGCAAGGCGGTTTTCTGCTCTCTGAGACTGATACCAAATGGTTGGTTTTTGGACACAGCACACTTGGGTGATGGACACAAGGGGAGAAGGTGGACCCTAAGACTGCCCTCAAATGCTCCAAAAGAACTTCCCACACACACCCAGACCTCAGGGCCCAACCACAGGCCCCTTTACTGGGAAGCCAAATAAGCCTTCAAGCATCCCTTACTTGATCTCAGAAGGTCAAACTCTCTGTCCAAGAGCTCCTCCTCTGTTAGCTTGGAGAAATTGTCCTCTCCAAATGGATTCCAGCCTGACATGTCCGGGGGGTTATTGAGGTTTTGATTCGGGAAAGTAGCAGCTGCCTCTACATCAGGAACTGACCTATAGAGTCAATCAGGCAAGAGGAAGGGGAAATTACCAGTTGGAATGTGCATGGTCTTATCACTCACAGTTTAAAGTTTAAAACCAGCTTCAATCTTAAATTGGCAGCATGTAGCCAGAAGGCAGGTGACCCAGGACCACTAGGGCTTTGGCACAGGGCACAAATACAAGGGGGGGGGGGGGACTGCAGAAAACCCAACTTCCTCCAGAAGATGGGCTCAACAATATGGGGAGTGCTAGAGGGAAGACTTCTCCCTCCTTCTCAGAGGCCAGCACTCTACGGAGATGGAGGACGTGTTCTTCCTTCACTTCACCTTTGACTGGGCCCAAGGCACACCCGACTGCTGCCACTCCTTCTCCCTGGGTCCAGCTGGCCAGGCTTCAGATGAGACCTGGCCTGGGGGACTCAGACCAGGAGGGCTCTCCAGGATCAATGCCTGGGATCTCCGCTTTCTCCCTAAACCTTGAAACGATGCTGCCCTCCAAGTAAGAGTCCCTAGGTATACACCTGTACAAAGTCAAAAGGACTGCTGACAGTATTACTCCAGACCAGGTCCTCAAAGTATCTGTGCAGTCAAAACTATTTTCATACTACTAGTAGTACAGTAAATATTAACAGATATAACTCACATAAACAAAAGCATTTTAGACTCTTCAATAATAATGTCAGGTGAGTGGTATGGTGGATAGAGCACTCAACCTGGAGCCGAGAAGACCCAAGTTTAAATTTACCAGCCATGTGATCCTGGGCAAGTCACTCACCTTCCATCTGGTTCAGTGTCCTCATCAAATGAGGTCAGTAACAATACCTACCTCCTGGGGATATGCAATCATAAGGATAAAATGAGATGACACTTGTAAAGAAAAACCCGCATTTCTATATCGAGCTCTTTGTGAGAGGGAGAAGGCGAGGGGAGAGAGGGACGAGAAGAGATGGTAGACGGGGAGAGGGAGGGAGCACTTCTCCTGCCAGGGCTTAGCTAGAACTCTGCCATCACTAAGTTCTGGGCTGGATCCAGTGTTGGACATCAAGGTCCAGAGATGTGGCTGATTATTTCAGGCTATGACAAGACATTTCTGTGTAGTATCACCTGTCTTTATCCCCTCAAACTGACCCAAGTTTATACTTCTGATTGATTGGTAGCTGACTAATGCTTCTGGGACTACATAGAGGCACCATGGCCATAAGCACTGTCCCCCAGTGAGTAAACATGGTGGGTGGGATTCAAAGCCAGATCTTGGGCCTCGAAGAGCCAGGGGCCCTTCTCATTCCTCCAGCTGCTTCATAGGCTATCTTTCTATAATCTACCTCTCCCCCAGAATGGAAACTCCTTGGGGATAAGGGTAAGGGCAGCCTTGTCTCTATCACTGTATCCCTACTACTTCCAAGGGATCCTGGTGTTTGCTAAACTGAATCGAGAACAATGCACTATAGGAACCTTTTCTCCCCACAGCCATTAACCTAAACTTTCCAGGTACCAAGAACAACTGTATGGAATTTGTCAACAGTGGAAAACATGTATATAAACATATACACACGTTGTGAATGAAGTCTGCTGGAGACAGAAACTTTCAAGAAAATCTCAAAAGCCAAGAGATGGATAACAGCAGGAAGAGTCTATGTAAGTTTAATACTCAACACCAAATCAGCTTGGCTAAACGTAAACAATGAGACCAAGAAGAATTCAAAATAAAGTTACCTTGAAAAATTAGGTTAAGGAACAAGGTGAAATTAAATGGATAACCTCTAATTTCGAATGGAAAAACAAGCATACTCTTAACTAGCAGAAGTTTCCTTGTTTTGTTTATTCTGTTTTAAAGTGATAGGCTTGGCACTTGTGTTCCATTTTCTTTTCAGAATTCTGTAGTCTGCAGCGTACCTGAGTCACTTACTGAAGTCTTGAAGGCCAAGGTGGTAGTAGGGACATTTAAGCCTTGTTTACAAGTACCACTCGTAGCAGACTTAAGAAACAAGGGGGATTAACGAAAGAGGGAAAGGGAAATGTTTTGTAAGATAAGCATGCTCTAGAAATTGCCTTGGATCCCTCAGTAGGAGTAATATTTTAATGTTACCTCCAAATAAACTTTCTATTAGGAAAATACTTGCCTATTGGCACTGTAAGAAGAGTCTATTATGGCTCCAACCTGGGAAGGAAGAGAAGAAGGGCAGGAAGCTAAGGCTGGTGAGAACTCTTGAGGCGAAGTGAGATACTCGGGGGAACGCTGCTGCTGCTGCTGCTGCTGCTGCTGTGGCTGCTGCTGCCGCTGCTGCGCAAGCATCTGCTGCTGGAAGAAAGCCTGCTGATACTGCTGCATCTGAAAGAAGAAAATGCCATCACAAGCACACCAGCGCTCAGGCCTCAACCTGTCACATCACGGCACTCTTCCGAGAGAGGCCACCCTAATCAGCCAGGACCTCGGGACACTGAGGAGCTGTATTTGGTGGAGACTTACTCCTGGGGGGCTTCCGTCCTAAATGCCACCAACGGAAAGCCTGGGCCTGCTCCACACAACTGAGCCAAACAGTAACCAAAGGGAGGTGGAAAACACCGAATTATTCTCTGAAACAAAGACACTTTCCTTTGTGTCTGTACCAAAGGATTCTGGGAGTTCATGAAAACAGCATGCAAATATCAAAGAAGCTCCAAGCGTGATCTCGGCTTACATTATCTCATATGCAAATTGATGTGTCAAGTTCAGATAATTAAATTAAATTTAAAGAAATACCTTTTTTTAAATTGTTGTTTTTTTGGGAAAAGCACCCTTCCCAAATAACTGAATTTGTTACAAAAAGCCACACTGAACACCCAGAGGAAGAACTGAGGAGGCTGAATGCAGACCATTTTCACTTGTTTCCTCTCTCTCATGGCTTGTTCCTTTCGTGCTGATTCCTCTTTCACAACATGACTAATGTGGAAATAGGTTTAACATGACTGGACGTGCATAACCTACATCAGATCACATGCTGTCTTGGGGGGAGTGAGAGAGAGAAAAATTTGGAACTCAAAATTTTACAAAAATCAATGTTGAAAACTACCTTTACATGTAATTGGAAAAAATACTATTAAGGAAAAAAAATAGATAGTTGAAAGATATAAAAAATTATGGTGAATTTTAAGATCTTGATTTTACACATTTCAAAAAGTACATACAATTACAATCTACTACGTTTAAAAGGAATATTCTAGAAACCACACAACACTTACCATCACAGGGTACTGGGATGCAGAAGATTGCTGCTGATACATTGAATGCATTAAAAACTGCTGCTGGACTATCTGCTGCTGCTGCATTGCCTGCTGATACCAGAGTGAAAACACAAGCAAAAACAGGCACCTGATCAATGTTTCCAAGTCAATCCATCGACAAACACTTACTAAGTACCCCGCCAGGCGCTGCCCCCCCCAAGCCGGGAGGAGGGAAACAAGAGTGATCGCTGGCATTCACAGAGAGCCGCTCTCAGCTGGCTTTCAACAGCCCCTTAATGCAGGAGCTTCTGTATTCCCTCTGCAAGTGAGGAAACTAAGGCAGACAGGTACAGTGACTTTCCCAGGATCACACTGCCTATGTCTGAAACAGGATTCAAATCGAAGTCTGTCTTCCAGACTGTAATACTATCTGCAATGCTCCACAAGGATAAATACAGACTGACAGGAAAATGGATAGGTATCAGACCTGTGATTTAGGGACCCACCACCTAAAAGAACTCACTGAACTAACAGGAGTAACCACCTTCTCTGCGACCAACAGCTTTCCTTTATAAGTTCAATATATATCGAGGAAACCGTCTGAGAGAGTAGCTGGCTCGGCCAGGGTGGCAGCCAGCACACGCCCGAGTGGCCGCACACCAGAGGACAACTGAGAGTAACAGGACGGCAGAGCCACAACGGGTGAGAAAGCTGGCTCTGCCACTTCTGGAAGAGAAGGCCCTCCACCTCCTGGGACCTCAACTTCCTCATCAACAAAACAAGGAGACTGTTTTACACTTATACAAAGGGGCTTCTTAAGTTTCTTCCAAGTCTAACTAGGCTTCAATGAGGAAATGAACTCACACTACAAAATTATGGATTTTAAAAAACACAAATATTAAAGTTATAACGGTTAAATTTGAATCACGAGCATATATACATATGAATAGCCAAGATTTTATAAGTGCATCTAATACTATCAAAATATTAACACTGAGTAATGCATTAAGAACAAACTGAACTTGTTTTTGTGGAGATTTATTTCTTTTTACACACACACGCACACACGCACACATGTAAAAGAAGTCTCCTTCTACTATATCCAGACCTTTGATAAAAGCAGTATCTACTATGGTCCATGCAATGGACACCAGATTTTCCTAATAATTTAAGTGTGTATGACACTTAAGTACTTCAGGACACATCATCTTAGCTATCCTGGTCACCTACATACAAAGAGCCCAATGCAGAAACAGTAAGGCATTCCTCAAATCTGACACATGCTTATGACAAGGTCTACTACCATGGCAAACGTGGAGGAAGAGATTGCCAAAAAGTCTTTCCACGTTACTGCTAAGTAAACTTTTTGTTAGATGTTAGTTGGTGCGGTAGGAGGAAGGAGACCCTCAGGGAGATGAGATATGCTGACACAGAAACCCTATACTCTCTAGTAAGATGCTTCTTACCACAAATCACAAGTCTTCTCAATGGGACAGAGAGCTTGAGACTACTCAACTCGTGAGATCACAGGCATGCAACAACTAGAGACAAATGTAATCATACTCTGGGAATCTAAGAATTGTGCCAGGAAAATGATAAAAATTCTAAAAGGCATTTGCTAAATGTGCTTAACTTTGTATTTGGGGAGGATTATGATCTAAAGGACCACCAGCTATGGCAGCCTTAGGTCTTCCCTAAAGCCTGTCATGGATTCTACATTTGGCATTTAAAACTCTACCAAGTTGCCCTACAATCAAAAGTGACCATTTGGCTGGATGGCTGGAATCAAAAAGTAGATGTCAATGGAAGGCCATCTCCAGTGGAGAAATCCAAGGAACAATATTGGTCCTGTCCTGCTGAGCACTTTTAACAATGACCTGGACAGAGAAACAGATGCTATGTCCGTCAAGTCTGCAGATGACACAAAGCTATGAATGGCAGGCAGTTCACACAAGAGATAGAAGGATCCAAAAGGACACCCTGACAGGTTAGAACAATAGATTACATTCCACAAGACAAATTTCACTAGGTATAAAGGTAAAGTTTTGCAGGTGAGTACCAAAAAAAAAACAAACCCAATCTCCCAAGTATACAATGGGGGAGGCATCAAATCAAAGAATGGACAGATGCTAGTCTGCTGAGGAGGGCAAGCACTAAAGGAAAGACAAGTGATTCCCCTCTCCCCTGGGATGTGCAGGGCTCTGGGCCCCAGGTGCGGCTCAGGGCTGAAGCACTGGCACTCTGGATGGAGAGTCTGTATCAGTAAAAAAACAAATGCCTACTACATGCTAAGTGCTGGGGAGACAAAGAAAGGCAAACAACAAACAGCCCCTGCCCTCAAGGAGCTCACAGCCTCGCGGGGGGGGGGGGGGGGGGGGGGGGC
>CM053583.1:188274415-188310303 GCA_028627135.1 Pseudochirops cupreus
CCAGTCCGCACCGCACGGAGACTAGCTTGGTTCCGGCGTTCCCTTGCTCCACCCCTTCCTGCTACATCAGCAAGCTCAAGGGGCGTGGAAGATCTTCAAATCCCAGTATCGTTACAAGCTTTTTGTCACAGTAAAGGGCCTTGTTTACTGAATACATTCTGGTGAGGAATCTGGGGAGGAGGAGGGCTGGTCCTTAACCCCTTCCATGCCTGAGACCAGGAGTTCCAGCCTGCCCATCTTGATCCTGAAGTCCTAAGAAGAGGTGGGGAGCCTTTGGCAGTGAAGCCACATGTGGCCCCATCAGTTTCGGTCAGAGGGCTACGCTTGAGGACCTAGAGGGCCACATGTGGCCTTGGTGCTGCAGGTTCCCCACCCCTGTGCCAAGGCACAGTCCAGGTAGCTGCTTGAGGTGGCTGTTGTTTGATACTGTGTTTGTGTATTTCTTCATAATTTAGTATGCTTTTTAATGTGTCACTAGTGAAGTTCTTGAGAGTAGTGCTTATAAGCTTATTTTCCTTATAAATCAGTATATACTGACTGATTCATGGTGAAGTTGGCAGGGCCAGTTACAAAGAACCTGAAATTAGTCATTTAAAATGGGTTTCTCTTTGTTTTTGGATGCTGATGTGCTATTTTTTTCCATCTAGTATTGATTGGAAGGGCACTTTGAGGAATTCATTAGGCATATTGTAGGTATATTCTATTTGTTGCCTCTCATTGAATTTGAAGGAAGCTAGTTAATATACCAGGCTAAGTAAAACCTGCTTAATCAGCTCTGAAATTAATTCAACAAAATCAGAAGCATCCTAAAAGCCTCAATTTTCAGTGTTACAAAATATTTAGATGTTCACAATTCAGTGTGTGTATGTATGTTATGTATGTGTGTTGTTTTCATTATATGATAAAATTTAGGTATAGATGATTTGTTTAATGGTAAACTTGGGAGTTGGGAGCAGCTGAGTAGTCCAGTAGATAGAGGGCCAGGCCTGGGGTCAGAAAGACCTGAGTTCAAATTCAGCCTGAGACTCTTAGTAGGTGTATGATCTTCAGTGAGTCACTTCACCCTGTTTGCCTCAGTTTCCTCATCTGAAAAACGAGCTCAAGAAGGAAATCTCAAACCACTCCAATATCTCTGCCAAGAAAGCCCCCAATGGGATCATGAAGAGTCAGATACAACTGAAGTGACTTACCAGCAAAAACTTGAGGATTCATAGTTATGTTTTATATAGTCATAAGAAGTAAAAATTTTGGCCACTTTGGTTTGACAGCAGATCATAAATTGAGGATTCATAGAAAAATAACAGTTCCAATTTGGATTTTTAACAATTTTAACATAGGTTTTTTTTTTAAGAGCTCCCAATAATGCATTTTAAAAAAAAGATAAGACCCGTTTATAATTTTATTTTGAAAATTAAAACAGTGGTCATCTCTTATGGGAGAAGAACAAATTCTCTGTTACAGTTAAGCAGTCAAGCAAAACAAATTCTTATTGATCTTGTCTGAGAAATATATGTCTCATTCTTCACCTTGAATCTGTCCCTTACCAGTCGGGAAGTGGACAGCATGCTTTGTCATTGGTCCCCTGGACTCTTGTTTGGATGTATTGCTCAGAGTTCTTTCATCTTTCAGAATTGGTTGTTTTTATAGTGTATTTACTATATAAATTGTTCTCATAGTTCTACTCATTTCATTCTTTATCAGTTTATACAAGTCTTCAAGAATGGTTGATCATTTTTATAATATTGTTCTTGTAGATTATTCTTTTGGTTCTACTCATTTCACTTGGTATCACTTGATATAAATCTTAACACGTTTCTTTTAAAAATCATCTTTTTCCTCACAGTACAGTCCTATTCTATTAATTCATATCCCACTGTATTTAGACCTTCTTAGACCTTCCCCAGTTGATGGACATCCCCTTAGTTTTCATTTTTTTTTCACTACAAAGAAGAGCTGACTCACTTTTGTACACAAAAGGTCTTCTCCTTATTCTTTTATCTTTTTGTGGTATAGGCCAGCGAGGTTAAAGGGTATACATTTTTTAGTAACTTTTAATATAAATTCCAAATTGATTTCCAGAGTGATTGGTTCCATTTACAGTTTGACCAGCACTCAGCATGCCTTGATTTACCACAGCTCCTCCAACATCTGTCATATCCTTTTTTGTTACCTTTGCCATTATGATGGGTATGAGGTGGAACATAAGAATTTCTTTAATTTGCATCTCTCTGTAATTTTTGGAGCATTTTTTTCATTTGGGGAAGTGGAAGAAGGACTGTGTCCACCATAAGTGCTTTACAAGTATCACCTCATTTAATCCTTACAATAGTCCTTCTAGGGAGGTGCTGTTATAATTCTCAGTTTACAGTTGAGGAAACTGACACAAACAGATGTTAAATGACTTTCCCAGAGTCACACAGTTCGTGTCTGAGGCCAAGGACATTTGCTACTTCACCACTCAGCTGCCTCGGTGGCTTTAGATAGCTGGGTTTTCTTCCATTGAGAACAGCCTGTTCCCATCTTTTAGATAAGTTGATCAGTTGGTTCTAACTTTCAGGACTTACACCAACCTTGTTTTTCTTTTAATTGTACTTTTATGCATGTTCTGTGCTTATGTATTAGGAAATAGTTTCAGATGCTAATAACTTAATTACAAATAGAATCCACACTGTCCCATGATTTTTAGTGATGTAAAACGTGGTATCTGTGTTTTAGGATAAGTGATTTAGTGTTCCTGAGTGTACCATTTTTCACACTAGTGAAAGCTTTAAAGAAACCATTTTATTGAATAATTTTAAGAGTTGTATGCATTCTTTTTTACATTTTGCATTAGTAATGGGTAAGACCTTGTAGAAAACATAGTCTAAGAAAATTTTAAAAATGTTTTTCTGGGTTTAAAATCTTGAACTCACATTTAATTGCCTCTCTTACTGGTTTCTGTTAAGCATTTCAAACATTGAATTGTGCTAAAGTATTAGCAAATGAGAGACAGTGTTGTTATAGTAGACAGGGACTGGTCTTGAAACCAGGACGACCTGATTGGGCTGAGGGTGGCTTAACCTCTTCCTGCTCTAGGCAGGAAGTCTCGGAGAAGGTGCCTATCCCTATCGGCAGAGGGATTTTGCTTGAGGAGTGATGGTGGTGGTGGTGGTGTTCTTAGTACCCATGAAATTGTAGTTCCAGTACCTCTCTGTATCTTTGATAATAATCATATGAAGGGTTGTTCCAAATCACTAATGATGGTAGTAACCAGAGAAGTCTGAATTTACCAATTTACTTGCTCCAATTTGAATTTACTTCTCCTGTAACAAGTTGGCAGGCATGAATGCATATGTTGCTGTTAGTGGGGCCGTGGAAAGATAGACATGTGTATGTATTGTTGGTGAGGCTATGAATTGATTCAACCGTCCTGGGATCCATTTGCAAATGTATTGGAAAGAGAATGATGTGCTCATACCTTGTGATCCATAGATCCCAGTGCTAGGTGGATACTGCAGAAAGGCCAAGGACCGGGATGGAGGGACTTATGTGCACCAGTATATTCTTTTAAATTTTTTTAAACAATGCCGCCGTTGTTTATTTTTTTCCGGCCTACTTTAATTTCATTATTTATTTATTTTTAGCGTTTTTAAAATTTTGAATTCTCAGTTCTCTCTCCCACCCATGCCCTGCCCACTGAGAAGGCAAGTGATATGATATCAGTTATACATGTGAAATCAGGCAAACCCTTTCCATGTTAACCACATTTTAAAAAAACACGAGAAAAATAAAGAGATTATATTTCAGTTTGCGTTTAGAGTTCATCAGTTCTCTGTCTGGGGGTGAGTAGCATTTTTTCATCATGAATCCTTCGGAATTGTCTTGGCTTGAGTTTATTGAGGGACTGTCAGTCTATCATCGTTACAGCACTGCTTGTTACTCTGCTTAATGATCTCCTGGTTTTTTTCTTACTCACTTGGCATCAGTTCATAGAGGTTTTGCCATGTTTATTTTTCTGGAATCTCCCCCTTCCCTACCACCAAAGCCATTTTCTTTTAGCGCAATAGTACTTCATCACGATCATATGCCACAACTTGTTCAACTATTGATTGGACATCCCCTAGATGTCCATTTCTTTGCCGCCACTAAAAGCTACTATAAACATTTTTGTGCATATAGGTCTTTTCCCTTTTTTTTTGGATCTCTTTGGAATACAAACAATTGTATTCCTGGGTCAGAAGGTTCCAAATTTTTCTTCAGAATGGTTGGACAGTTCCCCGTTCAGTAATTTTTCCCTCATCTCTTACAGCATTCATTGTTTTGGATAGGCATGAATTGGCCTCAAAGTTGTTTTCACTTGCATTTCTTTACTCAGTGACCTAGAATGTTATTCTTCTTATGATTATAGGTAACTTTGACTTCTTCTGAGAACTGCCTGTTTATATCTTTTGGCCATTTATCAATTGGGGAATGGCTCTTATTTTTATAAATTTAACTTAGTTCTGTACTCAGTATTTTTCTGTGAAGTCTTTGTCAGAGAAACTTGCTATGAAAAGTTTTGATATTTCTTTATTGTCATGTCAATGGTACCTTTTGATCAAAATGTAGTTTCCCTGATTACCTTTTAATTTGATCTGGTTTTGCTTTTGCTTTAGCTGATATCAGCGTTGTTACCCCTGCCTTATTTTTTAAAGTTTAACTGAAGCGTATTAGGTTCCCTTCCTGCCCTTTATTTTAACTGTTTTTGTTTCAGGTGTGACTCTTGTAAACAATGTATTGTTGGATTCTGATATTTAATCCATTTTGCTATCTGCTTCACATTCAGTTATGGTTACTGTATATTTCCTTCCCTCCCATCTTCTTCTGTTTCTTCTCTCTCTTTATCCTTTCCCTCCTCAAAAGTTTATTTTGTTTCTAACCACTGCCTCCCTTAATCTGTCCTCACTTTTATCACCCCCCGCTATCTTATTTCTTTCCCTTGCTGTTTCCCTATTGGTTAAGTTATGCCGCTGAGTCTATTTATATTCTTCCATTTTGAACCAACCTCCAATGAGAACAAGGTTCAAGCATTGCCTTCTACCTCCCAATGTTCCCCTGCAATGTAAAAGCTCTTTTTTGTGTACCCCTTTAATGGGAAAATTTTCTCTATTCTGCCTCTTCCTTCCCTCTTTTCTCAGTGTGTACCTCTTTCTCATCTCTTGATTTTCTGGGGGATCATTACATCATTATAATATAATTGACTCACACCTATGCCCTAAGTCTATTTAAATGCTTTTTAACTACACTAAAAATGATAAAGTTCTTAGGAGTCACATGTATCTTCTCCCCATGTGGGTATGTTAACAGTTAAACTTTTTTGAATCCTTTATGATTACTCTTTCATGTTTACATTTTTATGCTTCTCGTGAGTCTTGTGTTTGAATGTCAGATTTTCTATTCAACTCTGGTCTTTTCATCATAAGTCCTCTTATTTCATTAAATATGCTTTTTCCCCCTGAAGAATTACGCTCAGTTTTTTCTGAGTAGCTGATTCTTGGTTGTAATCCTAGCTCCTTTGCTTTCCAGAATGTCATATTCCTAGCCTTCTGTTTCTTTAGTGTGGAAGCTGCTAAATCTTGTGTGATCCTGACTGTGGCTTCACAGTATTTGGATTGTTTCTTTCTGACTACTTGAAGTATTTTCTCTTTGACCCAGGAGCTCTGGCATTTGGCTATAATATTCCTGAAAATTTTCAATTTGGGATCTCTCTTAGGAGGTGATTGGTAGATTCTTTCAGTTTCTGTTTTACCCTCTGAATCTAAGATAATTGGGATTAGTTTCCTTGATAATTTCTTGAAAGGTGATGTCTAGGCTATTTGGTCATTTCAGGTAGTTCAGTAATTTTTAAATTCTCTCTCTTTGATCTGTTTTCTATGTCAGTTGTTTTTCATATGAAGTATTTCATATTTTCTTTTATTTTTTCCATTCTTTCGACTTTCCTATTGCTTCTTGATGTCTCATGGAGGCATTAGTTTTCACTTGCCCAATTCTAGTTTTTAAGGAGTTACTTTCTTTAGTGAGATGTTGTATCTTTCCATTTGACCTATTCTGCTTTTTAAGGTGTTTTCTTTAGTATATGTTTTTGTGCTATTACCAAGTTGTTTATTATTTTCATAATTTTCTTGAACCACACACCTATCTTTTCCCAATTTTTCCTCCACTATTATCTCTTCCTGTAATTCTTCCAGGAATTCGTGTTGGGTTTGGGTCCAAATAGCATTTTTCTTTGAGGCTTTGTAGGTGATTTTCACATTGTTTTCTTAGGTTGGAAAAAGTGTCTCACTTTGACCTTTTGTTTGTTCTGCTGCCTTAATAGGCATATTTTGGAGGGGGATGTTGAGAGAGTTCAGCTGGGTTGCTGCCTCTAATCCGCCATCATCCCTTGGCCCCCTCAACATTTTTTGGTGGTGTGTAGGGACTAAGGGCTGGTTATCCTTTAATTGTGAGAATGACTGGGCCATCTGTGATTGTATTTGAATGTGGAGAGTGAGGGGAGGACTTGAGGTGATCTAATGTATGTGGGGAGCAAAAAAAATTGTATATATGTATATATGTGTGTGTGTGTGTGTGTGTGTGTGTGTGTGTGTGTATGCACACACACACACATATTTATACACACATATTTTTCAAGCATTTCATTGTTCATTAGCTCCTAGAAAATAAACAAAATATGTTATGTATTTTCAAATAAAACCATGGAATGGCATTTCATACTAAGAATCTTTTAACTTAGTTGAAATCACATCTTACAGATGTGATTTCATATTCATATTTTCTGTTTTTATTTCCCAAGTATGGGTTAATTTGTAGCTATTACAGAGGATAAAGTTTTTAAAATGTGGTTTTCAGTTCTGTAATTATTCTCTTAATCTATTTTACAGAAAGAGCTATCTGGACATAAGAATATTGTGGGTTACTTGGACTGTGCTATTAATTCAGTTAGTGATAATGTGTGGGAAGTACTCATCTTAATGGAATACTGTCGAGGTAAGTAAACCACTAAATATTCCATTTATAAAATTTTACAAAATAATAAAAAGAAAATTCTTCTAAAGTAGATTATTAGTTATCTTTGTTTCTCTTGTACTAAGTACAACTGTCCCCATGATACCAGGCACTTATTATTTCAGTTTTCGTTATCAGGAAGGAAGAATAGTATAGCTGTTTAAATCTTAGTCATAGTTACTACAGAGATGACGTGCTATCAACATACTGTTTTAAGTGGATAATTAAAAATATAGAGGAAGTCTAAGGAGATAAAGAAAATATTTGTTGCAGCAGGAAGCATTCTCCTTCCAGGGTGTTAGTGATTCTGGTAAAATACAACAAGAGATAATTCTGTTTGGCAGGACTAACATCAAGAATAAATTATGAGAATTCTATTGCTGACTGAGAGGACAAGATTTGACTCAGGGTCTATTCAAGGACTGTCATCAGTGATGTGCAGTTTTCTTAAGTTTCAGCTGATACATAAAATAAATTGTATTTTAACTGAATTATGTGATAATGCATTTTACCAATAACATATTTACTGAATAATTTGTTACCTTTTTTTGGCTAATGTTTTTCCTGTTGTACAGTATGTATGTAGGGCAATTGTGTCAGCTTCTGAATCCCGTCAGACTAACCGTACCATCTTTCTGAAAGGGTCCATACCTGCTTACCATACCTGGGAGGTGCTAATGGGCTCACAGGGAGGGACCATTTTGTTGTTCTTGGCAGCTATCACAATGTTTTAAAAGCTGTGTCTAACAGTACTAATTGTGGCGAAAAACCCAACTATTTTCTTCTCTGAATTAAAGGATAAAAAGATAGAATTCAGAATATTCAGAGTTAATGTGTTGTGAAAATTTGATTTTTTTTAGACCATATAAAAATCCTTTAGATATTTGAATTCAGCATGATTTTCTAAGTGTTCCTCTTATTTTTCCATATTTTCACCATTCTATTCATGTTTTTGTCTTTTTAACTGGTGCTTTCATTTTCCCATTTCTCAGGTTTCTGCATTTCTGTAGCATTACAGTTTGTCGATCTTTAGCTTGAGTAGGCCAGAAGTTGACTGTTGTTACTTCTGGTGTGATTGGGGAGTAGAGTAATTAACATCTGGATAGTTTTATTTGCCCTGGCAAACTGCCGCTGTAGAAGTACCCTCTCACCTGATGACTGGGCTTATCCACTTCCTGTTTTCTCTAATTTAAGCTCCCATTTGTTTACCCGTTGCCGTTATTCTGTTTGCCCTGGGAATTGATATTGCCGAGTTGTGACTGGTCCTGATGAAGAAGTTTTAGTATTGCCCTATATTTCAAGGTTCAGAAACAGTCTTCAGAGAGTAATAGAAATGTTTAGGTGTCTACGACTAAATGAGATGTGAATATGACAAATGAAATGAATGAGTTGTAGGCTGAGACTTCTTAAGACATCCCACCTACTTACCCACCCATCACTTCACCACTTTCATTTAGCAGAAGAGGAAGGAGACAGTTACACTTGAATTTTTGAGACAAGGGAATGTCATCCTTTTAAAATACCACAACTTTAAAATTTATGTTATCTTGAAATTTATCACATATGTTTTTTGTATTTTCATTCAAAATATGTATAATACAGTTCGACTTTTTCTTGATTACTAAGATAAGGTCAACAGAGGACCCAGGGAAGTTTAGCTTCTATACTAAATAACTTTGAATTACTTTGCTTTTATTTTCTCTACTTTTAATGGGTGCAGAACCTGCGACCTCGAAGTCACATGTGACTCTTTAGGCCCTCAAGTGTAGCACTTTGACTGAATCCAAACTTCACAGAAGAAATCCTTTTAAGAGAAGACTTTGTTCTATAAAACTTGAGTTCACATCAAATGACCTCACCCTAGGACCTAGAAGGCCACGTCAGGTCTTGAGGCTGCAGGTTCCCTACCCCTGTATACTGTGGACTCATCTGTTGCCTTATTCTACACAAAATCAAATGAGTGGGTCTGTAGGTACCTTTTCTAAAGGTGCGTGGACTTGCTCAGTAACAGCTATTTCCCTTGTGGTGAAGAAGCAATTTTTCTGTGTCTTTGGTGGCTAAATTAGCCAGAAATCTGCCTTCTAGAGCAGTGAAGGTATTGCTATAACTTGTAATTAAAATTTTACTTTATTAAAGTAATTAAAATTATTTATGAAAATATTACTTGTCTGTTTCTTACAAAGATATAAGTCTAATCTGCATAATAAAATGAATGTTAGTGACTTTTGTGATATGGTATTGACTGTGAATTTTGGTGGCTCGATACAGGACTTCACCTTTCTTTTTAATGAATATCGTCAGTGAGTACTGTAGTTTTAAAATGGACATTCCTAAATAGATGATCAGAGTGATTTGTAGCTGTGAGAACCTTTGGGATCATTTGTGTCAGGAGGGAAACTAAGGTTCAGGGGGTTGAATTTTGTCCAGTACCATAGGATGTAGTGCAGTTGGGGGCAGATGGTGGGTGACATGGTCCTTTTCACTGCAGATCTTTAACTGTGGTACTGCCGCCTTTCCTCCCACTGGTCTGAAACTTCTTTGCTTAAGCCAGTCTGCCTCTTCTAAGGACATACCTTTTCAGCCTTTTCTCTTCTCCTGGCAGCTGGGCAGGTGGTGAATCAAATGAATAAGCGACTGCAGACAGGTTTTACAGAGTCGGAGGTGCTGCAGATCTTCTGTGATACCTGCGAGGCTGTGGCCAGGCTGCATCAGTGTAAGACTCCAATTGTGCACCGGGACCTCAAGGTAACATGGTGCTCACCATTTCGTAAAGCTGAGCAATCTTTCTGGGATTTTTGACCCTCAAAATGAGAGTGGGAGCAACCTTTGGTGTAAATTGATGTAAATTCTTTTATTAAGTACATTTTTTATGAGGAAGGAATTTTCTTTATGTTCTTTGATTATTTTCATTTGGACAGATGTGAGATAGCGTTTATATGCCGTGTAAATCTAGCAGATTTTTCTATGAAAATGGAAATTTCTAAGAAATTTCAGATAAGAATTCATGATTCAAAATTCTGAGGAAAACACTGTTTATTTCTGTGTAGGTTGTACTTTGAAAGCCTAATGTTTATAATTCCATATAGCTCTATAATTCTATATATAAATTTGTGCTATTTATAATTTTTTAAAGATAACTATTTTCCACATATTTACAGTTGGTGAATTTTTTCCCCTGTGGTATGCAAAAACTTGATGATGGTTGGTGTAAATTTATAAAAGAAGAAAATTAGTTTTAAAGTAATGATTTAACTTGGGAACTGAAAGAATTATCCAGGGAAATTAAAACTGCAATGTTTTGGTAGAGAAGAGAGAAGACTGTTATACAAATTAAATAACACATATAAAATATATTTCATATTTATTAGCACATCATGTTTGCCTAAGTTTGAGTGAGTAGTTAAATTTCTTTTAATGGTATTCAAATTTTTTTTTTTTACAAAAGAATTGTGGAAGAAGCCTAGCACTATATACACCAATGGATATTGAATACTATACATTTAAACTTGCCTGTGGTTAAGTGAATTCTGAGCAGTATTCTAAGCAGGCATTTTGTCCTTAGGGCTTTCAGAGTAGCTATGGGGTGAGGGAAAGGAGACTTCTATGTCTTCTTTGTAGATAAGCCATCATTCAACATCAAGGTAGCCAATCATGATTTTAATTAGTCGTTAAGTGATTTTTGACCAATCTCATGCTCTTTGATTATACTGGAAGCCTGGAGGATATAGAAGTCTTCACTGATGTAACATACAAAGAGTTTGAGGCAGTGCTTTGAGTATATAGGCCATCAGCTGCCCCTACAGAAATAGAAAGGCCTTATCAGGAGCTGTATCGACTGAATCATCACATTACTGCAGAGTATGAGTGACTGGGGGGGACGTAGAGGGCTTTCCTCTGAGATCTCTCCACAAAGGTCCTGCTGACCTTATGGGGAAAGAGAAACGTTTGAATGCCAGTGAAGGAAAGGGCTGCTGCCAGCCCTCCTTACTGCACAGTGCCTTTGTTGTTTCTGCCATGTGCTATGGAAATGTTGCCGTTATGATTAAATAAGATAAGGTAGGGGAACAGAAGCACCGTCATAAGTAAAGAAGGAGAACACAGTAAATAAAATCCGATGGACTTCTTCCACTTAGCTTTTTGGGAGAGTGTTTCTAGATCAGGGCTATCTTGAGTTGTGATATGGTGATGAGTATAAGGACCTTTTCATCTTTATTTTGACAAAGTCAGATTTTTCTCCTTAGTCATACCAATCACTCTTCAACTCAAATTACTGCACGTGCATTAAACACCTATTTCTGGGTCCCTGCCCTCAAGAAACTTATGTACTGATCAGTGTGGTTTTTATATAAATATAACATATACATTAAAAAGCATAATTTAATGTAAAACTGAGGAGAAAGAGATCAATTGGAAACACTTGTAATAATTCAATTTTTTTTCCCCTTAAGGTAGAAAATATTTTGTTGAATGATGGTGGAAACTATGTCCTTTGTGATTTTGGCAGTGCAACTAATAAATTCCTTCATCCTCAGAAAGATGGGGTAAATGTAGTGGAAGAAGAAATTAAAAAGTAAGTTCGAGGGGGTATTATACTTTATTTTATGAGGATATAAGTGAATTTTGATCTGTTTCTAATCCTGTAAATAAAAAGCCTGGTAGAATTAATTTTAGGAATTACATTAAATGAATTAGATTCCAGTACTTCAGTTGCTAATTTATATCTGGACCTAGTAGAGTAGGAAATATATGGTACTTTTAATGCTGTTTTAAACTTAGCTTTTATTTAATATCTGATATTTATAAGCAGATTCGCTAAGTATGATTCAGTAAGAATGGCATTGTTACAGATAGTTTAAAGAAAACAAAATGTAGTTAGTAATCTTTGTTTTCATTGATGCTTATTGTGAGGCCTTGTACATGCAAATTATTCTTTGTCCTAATAATGTCAAAATATACGGTCTTCAACTTGTAATTTAATATTAAGAATGGTAATTATGTACCTTGAAGACAGTACTTTGAGGAAAGTCATGAATATTAGGCTTTTAAAATGAAACGCTACTATAATTTTATATATATTTGGATTATGCAAGGCCTTGCTTAAAAACAAGAAACAACTGAATTTTTTGTTTATCATGTATTTTAACATAATTTGAAAAATTTAGGCTCCATCAATGGCCATTTTTCCTGCTTACAATATTTTCTTCATTCTTTAGAAAATGGAATTGTTTCATTATACTTTATGTACTTAAATGTCACAGTATGAATAGTTTTGTGATAGATGCCTCTATTCTCACTTCTTGGAGTGTGCCAGCCTGCCACGATAGCCTGAGAAGGCGTTTAAGAGTTGTATTATATTTAGGTGTGAGACACTAATAGTCAAACATAGGCAAAACATAGATTTACTTCATAATCACTTTTTGAAAACATGAGGAGAGCATACGGCTAGGAGAAAAATTTCCTTGATATAAAGAGATTTTATTAACATTTTCGTGTTGCATAATAGATTTTTAGGTTTCAGTCATTTTCCCTTCCTCTTTGTCCTTATATTTCCTTCCATATAGCTTCAGTTGAAGACGGATGTCATCAGTGTGTAGATATAGATCAGAGGAAGCTTGCACGTGTAGAAAGTAGGTAGAAGTGACCTAGGTTATCTCTCTGTGCCTATAAATATCTATGTATTCACACGCAGACATATACATAGAGTATAAAGGAAAAGCCCTGCTATATTTAAGGAACTTTATAAGTTTATTTTCTAAGTAAGATAATTCTCTAGTAAACATATAGAGAAGTAAAAACAGCATGAAATGTGACTTTAAAGGTGAGGGAATCTAAGAATGTTTTCATAAAGAAATGATGAAAATTAATGATATAATTTTAAATAAGGAATTTAAGGGAACCAATCCATTGCCATCATTTAAAGTTCTCCTGAGTAAAGGGAATATTAGTGATATATATTTTCTGAATTAAAATCTTTTTCAATATCTTCTGTTGATTAATCCTTGGGAGACTACTGATGTTTTTTCGTTTTTGTCCTAAAACACAAGACTTTATGGCACATAGTAACTTTATTTGTAATAAGTTATGGCATGTAGTTATTCAATTTTATTTTTTTTGGGAACCAATGTAGTATCTTTCTTTTGTTGACATCTCCATTCCAATTCACTTATTTACTGCCAGGTATACGACTCTGTCATACAGAGCTCCTGAAATGATCAACCTTTATGGAGGGAAGCCTATTACCGCCAAGGCTGATATCTGGGTAAGGAAAAGGGAAGGGCAAAATTTATTTCAGGCAAGTCAAATACGAAATGATAGCGTTCAGCTTAGTGTAAAAGAGCGCTAATTTCACAGTGAACAGAAAAAATAAGGCAATATGATTTATGTTCATGGGAATTAAAAGGCTTAGGAAAATGTTCTTAATCTCAGACTTGACATTGAGGGCTTTTTGCTTGTAGTGATCTTCTCAAAATAGAGAAATTATTTCTAAATAATTTTTTGACTTAATGATAAAATGTTTCAAATGCATTGCATTTTGCTGGCCTGTTGGCATTTAGGCTGGTTTGTGCTTCAGAAAAATTGAGTACGATTAATTAAAAAATATGTGATACTTTAGGGAGTGTTTTGAAGTCAGTTAATGAAAACCAGCCCAGTTAATGTTGTCTATATTATCTCTCCGTATGTGTGCATATATTTTTCAAATTGAGAGACATATATCATAGATCGGCTTCTGTATGTTAAGGCTTGTCAGTATGGTTTACTTTTTAGAAATTGAATCATGAAGCATTAGTTGCAAGGAATCTTTGAGGGCCTCTAGATCGACTCCTCCTTTTACAGGCGAGGATAATGTTATATGAAGCTGTTTGCTTTTTGTTACGTTGCTGTATTTTGCACCCTTTCTAGCCTATTGTGTTTAGTAGCTGCTGGTAGTACTCTTGCGCTTAGAAAGGTGCAGGCCTGGTTTATAACCCAGTGTCACTCATAGAGTAAGTGGTCTTACGCACGTCCTTGTTCGCTGGCTCCTAGAGCTTCCCGCTGCCTCTCTCCCACTCTTCCCTCGCCTTGTGTTGGAGTTTGCATGTAAATAGTCCCTGGCCACGAGGAATTTTCTTTGGATAGAAATTTTGCATCTTTTGCATTCATTCTTCCTTTCATAACTTACCAGAAAAGCCAGACGCGGATGGTTTCATTTTGTGCGTACCTCTCCTTCAGGCCTTCTTGCCTTGTCTGTGCTTGCCTCTGTTGTCCCATCAAAGACTTATTTAAAACCCTGGTGAGCAAAAGGTTCAGTAGTAAGGGGAGAAAAAAAGCATTCTGATAAACTTTTCAGGGCCCAGTTGTTTCAAAAAATGTTTTATGCATTGAAGTTTAAATATTTAATTTTCTTTATATCTTAACTAGCTCTTAAATTGTTAAAAGGAACTTAGTCAAACCAAAGTAGTAATGTGTGGTGTGTAGTGAGTTTCCTATTATCCCTGGACCATCAGTCTGCATAATTTAAATAATAATTATAGTTCACATTTACGTGGCAGTTGAAAGTTTGAAGAATACTTTGGTCACAATAACTCTGTGACATAGCCTAAATCAGGGGTGTCAAACATTTGTCCTGTAACATTCCCGAGTGTGTCCCAAACCAGATTAAAATGTAATTGGCAAAAATTTAACAAAATAAAACTGTATTTTAAAAGCAAGTTGCCATGTGACGTGCAGGGCCGCTGAAGTATGTGTGAGTGTCCACTGTTTCTGTTGGACTTTACCACCCTTGATCTCAGCTTTGTTTATATTGTACTGAAGAGAGAACTGAGGTTAAGTGATTGGCTGAGGGTCCCCGCTGGTACCTGTCAGCCAGGCACCTGTTCTTCCCATTGTACCACACTTCTCATCCCAGGTAGGCTGGGCCTCCTAACCTAGTGGACTGAGCCTCCAGCTGAGGGGCAGAAGAGATGACTTCCAGCAGCTGTTTGTGTGACTTGAGCTCTCTGGCCCTTAGCTTCTTAATGGCTAAAAGAGTTTGATGACACAGGAGATGGAGCATTGGCGGTGGAGTCAGCAAGACGGGAAGCCTTAGCTCCTGCTGTGACTTTGGGCAGATCACTGAATCTTGGCTTCAGTTTCCTTAATTGTAAAATCAGTTAGTCAGTCAGTAAACATTAAATGCCTCTATGTACCAGGCATTGGGGGTAAAGAGAGAGGCAAGACAGGCCTTGCCTTTAAGGAGCTCATAATCCACGGGAGGAGACAAGCAAACAGCAGTGTCCAGGCAAGCTACATTTGGGATAAATAGGAAACTAGTCACCTTGTTTGAGGGAAGGCACTCTTATAGAAGGTGGGATTTCCCTTGGGACTTGAAAGAGGCCAAGATAGGCATGGAGAACAGCCAGAGAGAATGCTGAGAGCCAAGAGGTGGAGGGTCTTGTTGATGGCACAGCCAGGAGGCGAGGGTCACTGAATTGAAGAGGGCTATGCCAGGGAATAAGGTGGAAGAAGCCTGGAATTTTAGCAGATGGTTAGGTGATGAAGGGCTTTCGGTGCCAGACTGAGCATTTTGTATTTGCTCCTGGAGGCGATGGGGAACCATGGTCAGATCTGCGCTTTAGGAAAATCACTTGGGTGGCTCAGTGGAGGATGGATTGGGATAAACAGGACTCATAATAATAACCCTAGCAGCTGTCTCCCAGGATTGTTGTGAACATTAAGTGAAACAACATCTGTAAAGTACTTTTCAAACCTTAAGGTGTTAGATAAATGCTAATTGTTGTTAATTGTCATTATGCTGAATCTTCTAAAGTGTCCTTGAACTCTTAAAATTCTGTGACTGTGACTGAGTTCTCTACTACTTGGATATCATGCCAGTACCCAGCAGCAGGGAAAATTGCAAGAGACCCTGTCACTTTGATGGTTTTTAAACTAGAAAGAGTATATTTAACTCATGATTCAAACACGTAATAATAAGATGGTTATAGGATGATGTGATATTTTCAAATTTAGAAAACATTTTAATATTGTTAGGTCATTGACTGTGTGAAGATGAATCTTTTATGTGGTTTCTCAGCTCATATACTTCATTTTAAATTTTGTTTCGATATTTAAGTAAAGATTAAGTAAAAAGTAAATTACATTAAACTGTTCTCCTTGGCTTTTCTGTCTGTTTTCACCATAGGTCATTATTTGTAATATAAACAATGTCGGAAATAGAAAAGGGTAATGGAACTGAGGTCATCCAGCCTAAATTGTAAATTGCTCTGTCTTTAGAGAATTGAGATTCAAAACGAACCATTCCAAGAATTGTAAAAGCCCTTTCTTTATTTACATTTTTAAAGGAATTTGTACAGCAAGAGTTAATAAGAAAACAACCGACATTGATGCAGCTCTTTAAAGTTGGCAGAGTGCCTTAGGTACATCGTGTTGTGCCTCACAGTGACTTTGACAGGGAAAGTGTACAGGTATTATTGTTGTGGCCATTTTACAGATGAGGAAACTAAGGCTTATTGTCCTATAGCTACTATATGTCAGAGATGAGGTTGGACCCCATGTCTGCTATTGTGACACCAACCAGATTGCAGCTGTGAAATAATGTAACCAAGGTTTGTAGTGGAGTAAACACAGCAGCTGACAGTGATCTGGTGATTGGGGGGGACCTAGTGTCTAGTCTTAGCTGGGCTGGGGTAGATAACTTCACTGTACCTGTCAAGTAATGGAAGTCAGCTAAGTGATCTGACGGTCCTTCCAGCTCTGATACTTGTTGGTGTGTACAGTACAAACCAAAGGAGTAGTAGGTAGTTTAGAAGCACTGAAAAGGATTTGAAGAATATCACCCTTGAGACTGGCCTTCATTAGCTGATGTGAGAGACAGTAAGAAGAGATTTAGATTTTTATCTTTGAATTCAGAATCGTGCAGAATAGGTCAGTAACAGATCAGGCAAAATCAGATTTTGTATTCTGGACAAGTGGTGGCAGCATTCCGTGATTCTGTGATAGGTTTATTGTATTTGTTTAGTACTTTGAATTTTTTTGGTTGGAAATTTACATTGTTGACCTTGTGGTTCCAGATGCATTCTTTTGGCATTGAGATATAGAATAATGTTCATTTTAAAAATAAGAATCCAACATAGTTACTACCAGTTTTTTTTTAATGTGGAAAAACAGTGAAGAGATTATAGACAGACTTAAAAATCAGCTAATCTTCCCTTCTTTCTCTTCCCAGTCCTGCAAAGATTTTTCTTTGGCCCAAATGATGAAGGGAAAAATTATTTGGTGTTAAAAAAAAAACTATAATAGTGTCAAGTTGAAGCATTTTTATAAAGGACTTTTCTCCCTAGTAGGCGCTCTCAGCACTATAACTCATGTCTGGAAATATTTACTCTTAAAAATTTAACCATGTAAGGGGAAAATAATGCAGATTATTAGAAATTAATTTAATGAAGCAAAACTGGCTACATATCTCTAGTTTTAAAACCAAGCTGTGTATAAACTCTTCTCTGATCTTGGAAGTCAAGTATCATGTATGATTTTCTTAACCCAACTCATGCTATTAAGAAAAGTTTTGGCATCATACATAGCTTTTCCTGTATTGATCATTGCAGTTAGGGTGAAGCTTATGTTTAATTTGTTGTTTTTTTCCCTGAAGATTTCTTTTTTAAGGAAGAAGTGGTGACCTGAAGTTCCTTTTGAAATGAAGTTACTTCTTGAACTTTTGGATTCAGTTTCTTCTCTCTTAAATTAACCAAATCTTGTAATTTAACTTAACATCAGTGAAAATAGTATCCAGCATGAAATGAGGAATTGTGATTTATAGAAATTTTAATTTTCTGATCGAGCATTTTATAATTAATAAAGCAAGGATCAACTGTTGAAAGATAATGTTTATCTTGTTAGTGCTCCTCTGTTTGTTGTACAGAAACAGCCAAGGGATGATAATTTTTCCTCAGCATGTCCTTTAAAAGTATGCAGTGTACCTGTCTATTATTTTCTAATAATCGACTGTATTTAATAATTTAGCTTTTGAGAATAGTTGGAAAGTGACCCTGACTTGCCATTTATAAAATAAAATTTGGACACTATTTTAGTATAGCTAGAATATAGTTGTATACTGTGGAATTGGAAAATGTCCTATAATTTGGTTTGGAGTATAAAGTATATTTTAAGCTCTTTGGGCTTTTAATTGTTCCTGTTTCTTAAACTGGGTTAAGATTGGGTAAATTTATTTTGATGCCTTAGTCTGTTCTTTTTCTCTTCTGTTTTTTTAAGTGTAAGCAAATTTTATATAAATAGTTTGTCAAATCACAGTTTACCAAGTATATATGAATATAATAAAGCATTGTAAAAACAAGTGGGCATGTATATGGAGAAGACAATCTAATACCTATCGAAAATCTCTTTCTAAAGAACTTGCCTTATTTCATGCTGTGTGTATGTGCTTACAGTCCAGGAACAGTAAGATCCAAAAAGTTAAAGCAGTGAATTTTTTTTCTCAGTAACATCAAAAGCCTTTTTTTTGCTTAGTACTTAGCACACTTGTGTCTAAATATCCATTCTAAAATAATTGAGGAAGGCCTAAAAATTTGTAGAATTTGAAATTTTTGAGACTTCTTCCAAATTTCACTAGAGCTTGAAGCAAAATCCTTTAATAAGCTAATTTTATGCTTCTACAAATTTTTTGTGTGTGTGCAGATTTTCACTCTGCTAACTAATGATGCAAATGAAGGCGGTAAACTTGAATGTCTAAGGAGGAATTGTACCTTTGGACTAGGAAGGTCTCTCCTGAAAGCATCCAACGAAGCCTCACTTATCTTGTGACTCAAAATTCCATGGTGCTTTGCCTTACTCATATGCACTTGACACTTCATGTAAAGTGTGATAGACACATAGGTCCATACTTCATGGACTATATGTCCTTAACCAGTAAGTGAAGGAAAATAGACAGTAAAAACGGGACCGAAATGTAAATGTCCTTCAGGTGCCTCAGTATGGTGTAAAGATGCGACCCTCGGCTCTTAAAAGACCGCCTCGGTGAAGCGCTACTGGTAGTGGGCCCCACCAAGCAGGAGAGATCTCAGCATGAGCAAACCATCACATCTGTGTTTCTTGACCACCAAGAGCTACTGATTAAATAGGCTCATCCCAATGATAGTTTCTTGTGGCCACAGCGACCTTAGAGTAACCTGTAGAGGGGAGCAAGTGTGGATGATCCGTGTCAGCGGAAGGGGAAGAACTGCTGTGGCGCTCATTTGCTGTTAGGTTGGTGTTTAACACACAGCAGTCACTGATTACTCAAATGCATGTTTTGTTGGAAAGTTTACCATAATGAGTTAGTACTTTGTAAGTTAGCGATCCTCCTAGATTAGATCTGTCCGCTCAAATAACCTTGTGAGCTCTTTTGATTCTGGCCCCAGCCTGCAGCGCCTCTGTAGTGCCTGTTGAATATTTTTTTCTTTGTCATGATCTAGTTAGGTCTTCCTTCTCCTTCTGCCTTGTGTGTGTGTGTGTGTGTCCACACATGTACATGCACATGCATGCATGTGTGCATGCCACACATTTGGCTCTGTATCCATCTGCATATACTATATAGGTAATTCGAATTCTTTCTCTACTTGTTTTTTCTTTATGGATTGTTGGACTGATTTCTTTTTCTTTTTGCTTTTTGAAGGGGAGAAGGCAGGGCAGTTGGGGTTAAGTGACTTGCCCAGGGTCACACGGCTAGATTTTGTTAAGTGTCTGAGGCCGATTTTGAACTCAGCTCCTCACATCTCCAGGGCTGGTGCTCTATTCACTATGCCACCTACCTGCCCCAGGCTGATTTCTGATTGCCTACAGAAGTAAGCGAAATGATTGAAGAGGAACCAAAACAGTGATGATTTCTCATCACATTCTTTGTGTAAAATTAGTTAATAATATGTAGCTTCCTTTATTGCTAGCACTTGGAGCCCTAGGATCGGGTGGCAGTTTTTATATCTAAAAATGTAGAGAAAGTTTTTTCATTAGAATTATGGAAGTCAAACTTCAAGTTTATGTAGGTCAAGTATGTGAATTTAGTTGTGAAGTAGCTGGCCAGGTACTTTATGTGTTAAAGATTATGGCTAAAGAGTTTGTGGAAAGAATGATTTATCCATTACATAAAAATTGAGAGGTTTTTCTTTCTCCAGTAAGTATCAAGTGCATTAGGTCACTAAGTTACCCTGATTTTAATCAATTACGTGCTCAAACTAGCTTCCATGAAACTATCAGCTGTAACGGAGATTAACACAACTAAATTCAGGGTAGCAGTTTCTCTCTGAGTGATGTTATGTTGGTTTATTTTATTTTTTGTCCTACAGTGAAACTAACACCTGTTCTCTTTGTTTACAGGCCTTGGGATGCTTACTGTACAAGCTTTGCTTCTTCACTGTTCCCTTTGGGGAGAGTCAGGTTGCTATTTGTGACGGCAGTTTTACTATCCCTGACAATTCTCGTTATTCGCATAACATACACTGCTTAATAAGTAAGTATCTGGATACATATGAAAACTGAAGACTTTCAGAAAAGCTGTTAAGAAACTTACCTTTAAAATATTGGGTAAATCTCGGTCCCAAGAGATAATGAATCTCATTTACATCCTTTGTTCTGAGTCTGCTATGTCTGTACACAGGTCCCTAGCGCTCTGCTGCCAGAATCAGGGCACACTTGGACAAGCTGCCCTGGGCAGGCTTTTTTTGTAGGGTATTTCTCTGCCATATCACTTGGCAACATTGTGGATGGTTAATGCAAGTAATTTTCTCAGTGATGAGGCTTTGTTTTGCTTCAGATAGTTCTTGTAAAAATCCATTAACTAAGGTGAGCAGAGAAATGTTTTTTTGTTACTCTATGTTTGGTAAAAGGTTATATAACTGGTTGGTTAGGGAATGCCATAAATAAAGAGTGACTGGATTTTAGGAAAGCATTTGACAGTATCTTGTGTTAAGAACAAGAGATGTAGGCTGGATCATAGGTGAATTTGTGACTTGATGAATGATCATGCCAAAAGTGTTAATCAGTGGATCCATATCAACCTGGAGGGGAGGGCTGTAGTAGAATGTCCCATAAATCTCTTACCCAACATTTTATCAGTAGCTTTTATAAAGACATAGAAGAAATGCTAATCAGATTCACAGGTGACAGGAAGCTAGGAGAGACAATTGTCACATCTGTTGACAGAATTCAAGTTCTTAAAGATTTGGGCTATGGTCCAGGTATAAGATGATGACCTTTAGAAGAGATTAATGTGATAAGTTACAGTCGGGTTTAAAAAAACAAGCATACATAAAAAGGGAAGAAGAAAGATGTGGCCCAGGCAACAGTGAATGAGAAACAGACTTAAAACTTGGTGATAATAAAGTTCTCTACGAATCAAGATGGGTGGCCCAGCTGTCAGAAAAACTTCCTGTATCTTAGGGCTGCATTAATGAACACAAAGTATCCAGACCACTGGAGGCTTGGATTCCCACTGCCCGCTGCTCTGGTCAGACCATTCAGTTTTTGGCACAGCCTTTTAGGAAGGACATCGACGTGCTGGAGTGCATCTAGAAGAGGGTGACTCGGACAGTGAGGGGAATTGAAACCATGTTGTACAAAGATCATCTAAACGGGGGGTTGTAGGGATATAGGAAGCGTGCTAGCTTGCCTCGAGGACCTTCCTGCTCTGTCTTTGTGAACATTATGAGGATTTGGAGGGCAGTCATACAAGGAGGTTTAGAGTTTTTGGTACTTCAAATTCAACAAATATTAGTTAGGTGCTGCTCTGTGCAAGATACAGCTTCTGGGGATATGAATACAAAAGAAAATAAACCTAGTTAAAACTTACATGGTTCTTAGATGGAATATTTATAGAGATGATTTCACAGTACAAGTTGTCTTGAAGGAGGCTCTGAATGATGTTGGTTTGGGGGGTCAGAGAGGTGGGGAGCAGAAAGGGAAAATGGAGCCCAGAGGGTTAGGCAGATATATTGGGTAGAAGTTAAAGAGAGCCATTTTCCTGACAGTGCTGTCCAAGGTGACAGACTCAGGGCTCATGGGGTCTCTTACCTGAGCACGAGCCCCTGTGACATTTTTCTTACAAGACTCCATGCTACCTCTGTTGGCTGTGGGCAGTTTCTGATAACTGGAGCTGCTTCTGGGAGCCTTCTCTGTCTTTGCAGTTTTGTTATCTTCCCTTGTTTTATTCCTTAGGTCTGTATTGCTCACCCTGAGCTTTTTTACTTGGCCTTTTATGAACTTTCCCAGCCAGTGGAAGGGTCCTTCCAAGTCTTATAAACTCTTATAGGTTTGGGGATCTTAACTGTTTTTGTTAGTGATAAGTCTGAAGAGCTTCTTTCTTTCATGCTTTCCTTCTTGGATTTGACTATATTCTTTAAACTCAAGAGTTATACAAGACTGGGTAACTGTGTGATCGGTAAAACTTTCATGAATATTCCTTCTTTGATTATTCTCGCATGTGAGTGTAACAAAGTAAACACCTTCTTTTGGGGGCTAATGAATTGTTTAAAATACTCTTAGTGATATTCATATGTGTGATTAAAAGTGTATTTCTGACTTCTAAAAAAATTACTAGGTATTAACATCGAGTTGTATCTTTACTTATATAGTTAAACTAATTACATGTTTATATTTAATAAAAAGGAAAGAGGTATAAGTTTTTTCCTGTGAAAAATCATTGATCTCCTCTGCTTCCAGCATAACATACTCCTCTGTTGACTTCTATAGGGTATATGCTTGAACCAGATCAAGACCATAGGCCTGATATTTTCCAAGTGTCCTATTTTGCTTTTAAATTTGCCAAAAAGGATTGTCCTGTTTCTAACATCAATGTAAGTAGTTTTTAAAAGCTTGAGTCATCCTATAGTAATCTTTTTTTTTTCAGAGTACTTACTAGTTAAATGTTGTGCAAGTATGACTATTATTATTCCCTCCGGTCAGCAAGTAAATGCTTAAGTACTCGATGTATGCCAAACACTATTAAGTGCTGGGAATTCAAAGAAAAACCACCAGCACAGCTCTCCTTGCAAAGATAACGTGTAAATAATGACATAGGCACATAGAACATAGAGAACAGATGAAAGGTAATCTCTGAGGAGAAAGCACAGCAGCCGGGGGAACTGAGGCAGACGTCTTGTGCAAGTGGGAGACGATTCTTGAAGGAAGCTGCAGAAGGAAGACCCTTCTGTGTAGGGACAGTGTAGGGTGCAAGCAGGTGGAGGAGCTCTGTGCTTGAGGAGTAGCAAGCAGGGCCAATGGAGCTTCACTGAGGGAAGTACATGTCAGAAGACTAGAGAGGTTATGAATGATTACCAATGTTAGAAGCCCCCTCTTTGCTCCTTGTGATAATTGGCCATTGGAGCATGCCGCTGAGTAGTGAGGGGGATTGTACCTCATGCCTCAGATGGATGATTGCCTTTGTAGACTAATAAGTATCAAGAAACCGTAGTGTTGAAAGAGGACTTTGAGACATTTCTGCCCAGAATTCTCATTTAACTGTGAGGAGACTGAGAACATGAGAGTCTGGGACTGGCAGAGAGGATCATGCAGATTATAAGTAGTAGAGTCCGGATTTGAATCCAGATCCTTAAAACTCTAGAATCTTTATTCTTTCTCTGCCTAATGTTTATTCTTTTGAATGAATGGGAAAAGAATTTGTGCCATTAACCTCTCACAACCTTAAATAGATAACATTTTAAAAAGTTTTTCAGAGAGAAGTTTCGTGCTCACTCTTTCCTGAATTGGCTTTAACTACATTCATCATTTTCCTTATAGTAGAATTTAGTTTCAGGCAGCTTGTATTCTATATAAAAACACTTAATTATAACTTGGTGAAAATAGAACACAAACAAAATGTATCTTTTGAATGCTCTGCATATTGTCTTATTAATGCATTTTTATGGCACTTCATACGTGTTAATGCTTCTGAAGGTTTTTTATGTGTGTGATTTTTTTCCTTATCTGGTAATGTGTCCTATGATTACATTTTTTGAAAAAAAATTCTTTGCTTCCACATAGCACCTTTATTCAGAATGAGCCCCCTTGCCCTTAACTGGCATGACTCATTTCCTCAGGTTATACGTCAGACTTAAATTCTGGGATTGTAGTTTCATTACTGGAAGCAGATTTGGAGGCACTATGGTCCTCCATTCCAAATGGTCATCTTATAGAAAAAGATTCTGACGCTGAGAACGTGTGACTGCCCAATGTCCCCCAGGGGAACGGTAGAACAGAATTTACACCTAGGTTCTTAACTAGTGGTGCAATGCAGAGCACGCTGGCCTCAGGGCAGGGACCTTGAGTTCAAATTTGACTTTGGACACTTCCTAGCTGTGCGACCATCAAGGCCCTTCACCTGTGTTTGCCTCATTTTCCTCAACTGTGGAATGGGGGTAATAACGGTCCCTGCCTCCCAGGGTTATTCTGGGGATGAGATCAGATGATTGATACGCTTTCCATGGAATCCCAGGGCACTCAAGCCCTCATGGAACATGCCTCACTTGTGTGTCTCAGTGTTCCTGCTTTACTTGTTGGGCATCAGGGGTAGCTTTTATTCTCTGACATTTGACCATGGAGAAGTAGACAGGAATGGTTATGTCTTTTTTGCCCCCTCATTCTACAAGTAGGAAAGTAAAATGATTCTTCTGTGACATAGAATTGTGATAACCAAATTAGGGAATATGTAGATGAGGCATTTACTTTTCAGACATTTACATAGCTGTTGATTATCTTTCTGTCTGTCTTTGTGCTGAAGCAGACATAATGTTGTTGTCTTCTCCCTAGTTCTGGAGAGTGCTCTTCTTGAAGCTCTTTGGAAACAGTACACCAGAAATATTTGTATATGCTGGGGGGTGGGCTATGGTATGGCCAGACTTATATGGTATATGTTACTTACAAGTAATGGGATGGTATCCAAAGTTACAATGCTGCTGCTGCAATAGATATAGGCTTTAAAAAATTAAAATATTCTTGTATGATTTAAAAATAGGTAAACTTTATGTAATTAAAATGAAGATGAAAATAACATGCTTCTTTTTTTTTTCCTTCAAGAATTCTTCTCTTCCTTCATCTCTTCCTGAACCTTTGACTGCTAGTGAGGCAGCTGCTAGGAAAAACCAAATAAAAGCCAGGTAAGCAAAGCTCCTCCTGATGCTCCTCTCGATGACTCTGGTGCTCTTCTAATCAGGTGTCATTTCTCTTAGAATATTTTGTTCTTTAGAGACGGGGGTGGTCGCTTTAGTCAGCAGACACAAAATAAACTTTTCTGTCATATTAAATGTTTGACATCAATCCCTTTTGAAATGATCAATCCTTGAAATAAAGAAGGCCTTGTTTGTTATTGGTAGTTGTACAATGAGCCCTTTAAAAGGTCTCCTGATACTTGAATCACATGGGAGAGCCAACTTGGAACTCAGATTCCTTCTGTCACTTTTTTAAACTACATAATTGGTAAACACATTTTCAGTTAGGCTTTTTTCTTCCTTTAAGGGAAGTGCTTATGAAATATTTTTGAAGGACAGCAGTCTTGTACATAACTACTAAATCTGTACTGAACCATTAAAATAGTTCTCCTTTAAATAAAACAAGACAAAGATATAAAGTAATATCTTGACCTTATTTTTTCATGATTATTTTCACTTTAAGGATATTGTATAACTAAGGACATATATCTGCGAATGACAGTCTTTTCTGTTTTGTCTTTTTTGGCCTTAGGAGGTTAATAATATTCATCCTGTAGATAGCCTGGACGAGTATAAACTGTTCATGTGGATTTTGGGGAAATGTTATCTTTGTAGAATAGTACATTAAAAAAAATTGAAATTATGCTTTTTGGCACAGGATTTGTATTAATAAGATTTTTCCCATCTCTTTTCAGTTTATTTTAACAGACATTGGTCAGATGTGTTAGATGCTCTAAGAGATGGAAAATGTTATTATAAGCTCTGGAAGGGCAAGGACCGTCCAGTAAGGGGATAAGAAGTACTCAGACAGATGTAGTATAAGCAAGAGTGTGATGAGTGAAGAGAGACAGTTCAACACAGAGTACTGATGGATTGGGGAGGAAGGAGCACTTCTAGAGAGAAGAATCAGGGAAGATATTTTGAAGGAGGTAGCGCTTGAGGCAGTTGTTAAACTAGGTAGGGAGATGGATGAATGGAGCCTCTTCCAGATGAAAATAACAGCCTGTGGGAATGCATGGGATGGTAGAGAACAGAATGAATGAGATTGGGGAATTTGGTTGGAATGCAGGGGGAAGAATATGAAGTAATGAGCCTTTAAAGGAATATGGGAGCCAAATGTAGAGAATCTGATTGCCAGGATAGGGAGCGTGTATCTTAGCCAGTGGGCAGTAAGGAATCTCTGGAAGCCTTTGAGCAAAGAAAGGATGTGATCATTCTGATTAATAGTAGGTTATATTTGTTTTCTTTAAGGTTCACAAAGCACTTGTGAACAAAAAACAACTCTGAGGTTTAGGTAGTGTAAATAGTAGATGGTGTCCTTGTTTTTATAGGTGGGAGAAATTGAAGTTCAAGCCAGAGTGACTGGAGGAAGGTAGTGCCCTTAACTGATAATGAAGTGTAGGGTCTTGGGGAATAAAATAATTCCATTGAATTTTTGGAGAAGGCAAGAGAGGAAATGTGTAGCAGGAATTTAGAAATTGGAGTTTGTAATTCAGGAGAGTGGTTATAGTAGGATAGGAATAAAAGGTGAGTAGGGAATTATCTACATAATTTAGTAAAACAAATCAAGATGTTAAAAACATTGGCTTGGATGACATCAGTAAGGAAGAGAGTGCAAAGAAAATGCATTTGGAGAAATACACTCTTGGGAGACAGGACTTAGTGCCCCAGTATGGCTCTGAAGAAGGCATTTTCTTAAATATGAATTAATGTCAGATACATAGCCTTATATAAACTAGGGCAGAGAAAGAAAGTAGCTAGTTGGTGCTGCGGAGAGTGTGCTGGGCCTGGAATCAGGAAGACTCATCTTCCGGTTCAGATCTGACCTCACACACTTATAAGCCGTGTGACTCTGGACAAGTCACTGAGCCCTATTTGCCTCAGTTTCCTCATCTGTAAAAATGAGCTGGAGAAATGTGAGACAAATAACATTAGCACACAGGAGGGCTGCTAGCGCAGGTTCACTCTTGATCCGGTCAGAGAGGAAAGCCACTAAGACAGCTTCAAAGGGGTTAATAATCTTAATCATTAATTATTTAATAACTTATACAATTAATTATTAATAAATTAATAAAGTAATAATCTGACTTTATTCTAGTCTGATCTTCTCACCAGAGGGTTGCTGATAATGGGAGCACTTCCCTAATCACCCTTCTCTCAGGGCCTGCATTTCGATGGGGTCAGTTGAGACGGGCAGAGCTTGTGCACTTCCCTAACTCCCCCCAAGCCTTGATGGGGGCCGATCACAGCACACACGGCATTCCACACATGCACTCAACCCCAAGGGTCCCCATTTGCTGAGAAGGGCCCACCTGTTTTATGGGGCACCAGACAGTGAAGGCACCGTGCCAGCCGTAAGCCTAACAGGTTTACATCACCTCACCCCTGTATCTCACTGTGCAGTCACAGTGGATGTTTACAATTTAAGCACAAATGTTTATATTGTTTATCATTATGTAATGCTGCACAAGCCTGGTGGAGATGTTTTGAACCATAATTGTGAGAACTCATATCTAATATCTGGGAACAAGAGATTGTTATGGTTGTGGATCCTGGGAAACTGAACTATACAAATAATAACAAAAATTCACCTTACTTACAAGAAGGAAATGGGCAGAGCACTCCAACACGTCAACATATTTGGCAAGAAAACCCCCAGTGGGGTCATGGAGAGTCGGACATGGCCAAAACTGCTCAGCAACAACAGAACAAGAGAATTGTTTGGGAAACCTTGAATCTGTTGCATGGCTAACCCCTGAACTTCTTAAAATGCTTCCGTGATTCTCTTGTCTCCTCTCCTCTCTTCTCCTCTCCTCTTGCCTCTCTCTTTCCATCATTTACCAGCCCTTATCTCTCTCCTGACCTCAAGTCTAACATCTCTAGGTGGGTATCTTGGATATCTTGCTATTGGATGTTCCATAGACATCTTACACTCATCATGTCCAGAACTCAACTAATTCTTTTTTCCTCCAACCCTCCCCAGTTCCAAACTTCCCTCTTTAGAGCACCTACCATCCTCTGAATCACTCAGGCTCTCAGCCTACGTGTAATTCTCAGTTATTTCACAGTCCTCACCGCCTGCGTCCAGTCTGTGGCCAAGTATTATTGCTCCTTTCCGACATCTCTGTCTTAGTCCCTTTTTCTCCTCTGACGCAGCTGCCCCCTCTAATATAGGCCTTCATCACCTTGACACACCTGGACTATTACAGGAGACTTTTCCTTCTGCTTGATCTCTCTGACTCCAGTCAGTCCCCACTCAGCTGTCAGTGATTGTCATAAAACTCAGGTCTGACCTTATCACTCTCCTCTATTCAGTAAACTGCAGTTGTTCCCCATTACTTCCAGGATCAAATATAAAAATTCTCTCCTTTTATAGCCTTTCACAATCTGACCACTTCTTACCTTTGAGCTTTAGAAAGTTCTTTCCTTTCTTCTTAGGTTTTACTCATTTTCCTGTACTCTACGGTCCAGTTAGGCCATCATTTTTGCTGTTCCTAGCACAGGGTGGTTTGTCTGCTGACTCACTGATTTTCACTGGCTGCCCCCCATGCTAGAATGCTTTTCCTCCTAGCTTCTCTGACTTCCTTCAGTACCCACCTCAGATCTCCCTGAATGCTAGAGTACTTTCTGAAACTATCTCTCATCTGCCTTGTATATACCTTGTATGTATCTGTATGTAGACCCTTGATTGCTTGTTGTCTGCCTCCTTATAACATGAGCTCCTTGAGGTCAGGAACTAGTTTGGCTTTTCTTTTGTATCCCCAGTGCTTAACATACATTAAGCACTTAATAAATGCTTACTGACTTATTGACTTAGAGCATTGCATTTTACATACTGTAATTTTTTAGTAATTCTACAGTTTGTTTCTAGTTCTTTGCTATAAAAAAAAGAGGTGATCAAGTATTGCACGTTTTTCTTCCCAAAAAGGCATTTTTCATTTCATAATTGAAAATTTCAAATTATCTCTGGATAGTAGATCTAGAACTGGGTGATCTTTCAAGTTCACCTCTATCAGAAGACACTGAGACCCATAATGTGAAAGTCATTTGCCCAAAGTCTATTCAGTCACACTGAACATGTCTTTGAGTTTCTATTCTGTGTAGGCCCCAAGCCCTGTTGCAGTGATTTGTCATAGTATGGAGATGATACTGAATTCCTGAAGGCTCTATTAGGGAAGCGTAAGCTCTGGCCAGCTCTGCCACACTGGGAGCTGAGCTCAGAAAACTGCCATGCCAGTAGTCTACTTTTGGTGACAGATTTTTTGGCCAGGGCAGCTCTTTGAATAAAGACAGAGGCCAAATGTTCTTCAGTCCTATGTGTCCCCTTCCAATTCTGAAGCAGTGGTGGAAAAGGGATATGAAGTTGTTCATATAGGGGGCTTGGAGGGGTTCTTAACCCCTTCTGTGTCACAGACTCTTTTGGTCTGATGAAGCCTATGAACCTCTTCTCAAAATAATGTTTTTAAATGCATAAAATAAGCCGCCTAGGATTACAAAGGAAACCACTTATGCTGAAATAGTTATCAAAATACTAATTTAAAAAAAAAACCCAAAACAGCAAGTTCGTGGATCCAGGGTTAAGAATCCCTGATCAGAATCATTGCGTAGATGTACTACTCGAGGCAGGGTGATGTAGATGGAGTGTTATGCTTGAAGAGTTTGAAACCCACCTCTAACCCTTACTGGCAGTTGGATCATTGAGTTTGTCTAAACTGAGTCAGCATCTTTCTCTGTTAAATGCGGAGATAGTGGGGAAAATGACTAAAAGGACAAACATTGACATACGTTTTGCTGTTTCTTAAGGGCGTTTAACAAATAGAGCCACTTGCCAGGAGAAGGTTGGACTGGCTTCAGGCTCACAAACCCTTGATTTCCTTATCGCTCAGAGAAATATGGCAGCCAAGGGCGACCCTGGTTTTTAGATCTAATAAACTCATTTGGAAAATCTTGCCCCAAAAGATGACGATGGTAATAGCTTGCACTCATGTAGGATTTTAAAGTTGGCATAGTGCTTTGTACATGGCATCTCATTGGATTCCCCTAACAGCCCTGTGATATAGATAATTCATTTATAGAATCTGAATTATTTTCCCCATAGAATAGATGAGGAACATGAGGGTGCTCAGGGGTGAAGTGACTTGCCCAGTCAGTATTTATTTTGTACCAAGAACTGGGCCAAGCTCTGGCCATCCAAAGAAAGAATGAAGGAAGAACAGGACAGAAGTTGTGGACTTGTCTAGGTGCCTTCCTTGCCTTAGTGTGTCTTGATGGTCTCTAGGGTTCTGTCTGTTAATGCTTTCAGATGTTTCCTGTGTTAGTTCCTTTCTTTGCATTGCTGCTCTAGTTAAGTTACACTAAAGTGAACCATCTAGTTTCTTTCATTCTGGTTTCTCCCTCCTCCATTTGGGTAAATCTTGCTAAAATTTTGCTTTCATCAAGTTATATGACTGCTCAGAAACTTCTAGTGGCTAACAGGGTACATTTCAGACTCCTCAGGCTCTCTTCCAGGCCCTGGCACAGCTTGGCAGTTCAGTATTGTCGGAGTCTGGGACACCTGTATTCAAATTCAGCTCTTTCACTGACTAATTGTGTGGGGGGGGGGAGGGGGGAGGCAGGATCTACTTCACTTCTCTGGACCTCCTCCTTTACCTTTTCTGTCATTTAGGATGGTTATGCCTGCCCTGCCACAAGGTAAATCTGAGAAGCTCTTAAAGTAAAACACAGAGAAAGTGCATCGAAAGCTGTCAAGGATTTAAAATAATTAAAATTTCTTAATTTAAATTTCAGTTATTGTTGTTATGTGTCAGGTATCTGTGTAAAACTTCTACTCCAGCTTGGCCTAACTGATACACTTATGTGCCTGTTTGATGTTTCGCTTCTTCTGCTTTATTCCTTCACCCGTTGGCGTCTTTTATTTCCTTTCTGTTGAAATTATACCAGCCTTTTAGGGCCCTGCTTAAACTCCAGTACCTCCCTAGTAAGCCAGGCGAAGAAATGTTTTCATCTTATCTTAACTTTCTTGAATACCCTGCCTGTATCTTTTTTGCTACTTGTTTCTTGTATTGTTTTGTAATTAATTGTGACACGCGGCTGTGTCCCTTGTACGCACCGAGTTTGCACACTCCTGAAGCATGGGGCTCCATCGTGCCTTTACCCAGCCTCCCAGCGTAGTCCTGGAGTGCTGTGGGAATATTTGATCACTGAGAACGCGTAAACACAGTTAAGGGGGAATATACATAAGCTTTTTATGTGAAAAGATTGGCTTGCAATACTTCTGAAAATAAATCATGCATAAAGTTAGAATTATAAACAGATTTGTGTGTGCAAAATTTTTTTCTGTGATTCTCTTTCAGTCTGTCTCATCCGAGAACATTTGTAAGAGAGCTCCCTCTTGTGGTGTGGACAGATAATAAGGAGGAATTGAGATTGTGAGATACTTTGCTTTAGGCTGTATGTAATAGCTGTTTCTGTAATTTGGATTTAGGAAATCAAATCACATTGTAAATACAGCTCACTTTTAAAAGGAATCTTTTGGTGAAATCCTTTGTAAAAATCAGTATAATCACCCTTTAATTTGTGTTTTCTGTAAATCAAGGTTTGTTTAAAACCAGGTATACATGCTGCGTGTAGCCTTGATTTTTTTTTTTAAGGGAACTATTAAAATGAAAAAAACAAGTATCTTTGCCTTCAGAAGCTTCTGTCCTGTTTTATGCTGTGTGTTTCACCACATATTATTCCAGCCACTTTGCTACCTTCTTTAGGAGCTGAAAAATAGTGAAGAATGAAATGAAGGGCAGGACTAAGGTGGTCATCAGAAGTAGTGTTGGTGATTTCTGTAAACTTCCTCATGTTGTTACTGAGGAAGATCCAAAGCCAGAAGTGTGAATCACTTTGTGGCTCAGTGTGGTGCCACGTTGGCATCTTTTGTTTCAGTTACTCTGGGGCGGGACCTTTCTTCTAATTGATTCCTCTAACCTGTGGTCTTCAGAGCTGATTTTGGTACTGAGATTATGACCCACTCAGAACATCCTCTCACTTTTACATACCTAAAAAGATAAAAATGAAGAGGGGAGTCATAATTATTGTGAAGGGATTAGGAAAGAATTAACATAAAATTTGGCCTTGAGCCTCCACAAGAATTATCAGTTTTAAGAGACAGAGGTGGAGAGGAAATATATTCCATGCATTGAAGACAGCTTGTGCAAAAACACAGAGGTAGGTGATGGATGGGGACGTGGAGATCACAGGACAGCCAGAAAGGCCAACTTGTCAGGAGTAAGAATTCAGGAAGCAGAGCCTTGTACAAGAATCCTGGGAGGGTGTATGGAAGCCAAGTTATGAAGGTCTTTAAGTGCTGGGTTGAAAAGTTTGTGTTTTGATTCTGGAGACACTGAGAGCCGTTAAAATCTTTGAACAGAGCAATGGATGGTCCAGCCTGTGTCTTTGAGATGTTAATTTTGCAGTAGGGAGGTGCATAGACTGGCAGCTATCAAAATAGTCCATGTGAGAAGTGATAGGGACCTGAACCATGGTGCTGTCCGTGGGTAGAGAGGGAGGGAAACCAGACTGGAAGTCCTACTCAAAAGAATTGACAGACTGGCTTGATATTGGAGGCAAGAGTCAAAGATGAATCCAGAGGGGTAGAACTGGTGACTAGAAGGAACATAGGGTCCCAGATTTCTAGATCCAAGTGAAATGAGTGAGCAGTTATCCCCACCCTCTTGTTTTCTTGCCTTAAGTTATGCAGGGAGCCAGTTAAGAGAGCTAGGGTTTCAATGTACATCTGGTTATTCCACATTTAGCCCTCTTTCTACTGAACCATACTGCCTCCCAGGGAGTGGCTGACTTTTTCATTCCGCAGCTTTGAGTGGTTTGAACTCAATTGAGTTATTGCCCACAGTTATCTCCAGAAATGTTCTGATGAACTAAGAATTCCACAAAAAAATTACTGTTGAACAAAGATATTTATTAGATCATTCATTCTGGCTAGCTGCTGAGAAGATCTGTTCAAAAAGGTCTATACTCTTGGGGATTTTCAGAACTCTGCTGTCCATTTCAACAAGCATAGTAAAGTACATGTGGATCTTTACTTTCTAAACATTCTGAGAGATTCTTTAGAAAATGGTTTCCTGTTTCCTCAGTCTAAGCTTAGCTCATGTTTTCCCTAAAACTGTACTTGTATGGTTGTTTATTAGTCAGGAAACTAGTTGAAGCCCCAGTTCTGCCCCTCGTTAGCTTTGTGACCCTGGATAAATAGCCATTCTCTGTGCGTCATGTTTCTCTTTTGTAAACTGGGGATAACATTTTGCACTCTGAGCAGAAAAAAGAAAATTTGAGTGTCATAGGGTTTAGAGAGGAAGGTGATCTTTTTATTGGATTTACCAAGTTTGACTTGCTGATGGCATATCAAGGTAGAGATGGCCAGCAGGCAGTTGGTGATACAAACCTGGAGTTTAGGAGAAAAATGAGCACTGGGTAGATCTCTGAGACACACTGATGTGAACATTTGTCATTGCTATCCGTAGCACCAGATTGAAGTGGAATCAATAAATGCATGAATGACAAAATCAAGTCTTAAAAAACCTATGCAGTGTGCCAAGTGTTGTATTAAGTGCTAGAGACACAAATAGAAAAGGTTAGATTGTCCTTCTCCTCAAGGAACTCACTCTATGATTCCTGAAAACAACAAATAGACGAAAATTGAGGTATAGGGTAGGTAAAAACACCCCCAAATCAAATGGCAGGGTAGATGGCGAGTCCCAGGATAATTTACTGTGTTTTTTCAGTAAGTCAGGCAGCAGTGCCAGGGATCTGCCAGGGGGTAGATGAGGGCAGACAGTAATGTGGAGTCTAATGTTCTGCCATATTACCAGAAGGAGCAGAGCTGGTGAATCCTTTCTAAGATGTTGATGAGTTTTGGGCTCCCTGGCTGGGGGATAAGGGATAAAAGAAGTCAGGAGAGGAGGAGTGTGGTGGTGGGGCTGGTGTTAGTGCTGGTAGTGGTGATGGGGGGATCTTCTTGTTACCCAGCTGTCCCTCATGGGTTCAGGAGGATAGGTTAGAGGGAAGTAAGGCTATTGTTTTGGCTTCCTCTTTTGTGGTCCTGAGAGTTGGTCTAAAGCAGTGGTTCTCAAGCTGTGGGTTGCGGCCCCTTTGGGGGTTGAACGACCCTTTCACAGGGGTCTCCCAAGACCATTGGAAAACACATATTTCCGATGGTCTTAGGAACTGAGACACTGCTCCTCTATCCCTCTCCAGGCAGGGCCGCCCACATGCAGATATGCCCACATATGAGTATTAAAGGGTCTCAGCATTAGGAAGGTTGAGAACCACTGGTCTAAAGGATGCAGATAACTGTAGTTTCCTTTTCTTTATTTTATATTCCTACCAGTTGAAACCCTGAAACTAGTGACCCTCCACTTAGGTGACCTTTGTAGTTGTCATGTGTATCATTAGTGGAATAATGTGTCAATAAGTAATAATTTCAGTAATCTTCAGACACATTGTAATATATGAAATGAAATTTATTCTTTTTTAGAATAACAGATACCATTGGACCAACAGAGACCTCAATTGCACCGAGACAGAGACCAAAGGCTAATTCAAGCACTGCTGCTCCTAGTGTGCTCACGATTCAGAGCTCCACCACACCCGTGAAAGTACCTGTTCCTGGTGAAATCGGTAACCATCGGCTAAAAGGTGTGCGAGTTTCCCCATGGGATTGAACAATCAGCCTTATTTAGTTAGGCCTGTACATACAGAGAGAGATGATTGAATTTCGTATCTTAAGCCATGTGTCACATTCTCATCCACTCAGATTCATTACCAGATGTTAGGATGGTGACAGGGTCCCTTTCTCATCTGTGTCCTGGCCCCAGACACTCGGCAGGAGATTGCCTCGTGCTCGGGAATCAGACTGGTTTCTAAGTGTTTGCAGTACTAAGTTATTCCTTTTTAAAACTTACCACGGTTGTCCATAATCTGCGTGCTGGTCTGTTGCCAGAGTGGGTCATGAATGCTGTTTTATAGTCACTTGTGCATAATGTGACTTATCTGTACCCTCACTGATTTAGCGTACTAGATCTAGCCCTGCAGTGAGTTACCTGAGAGTTAGGTGAGCACTGAAGTAGCATTTTCCTCATGGAGTATAAATGTTTTAGCAGCATTGAAGAAAAGAGCTCTTAGGCCTTTGCACCTTTCCATCCCAGACTCCTTCCCAGTGCTCTTCGTAGCTGGCTGAGTAAAGTGGGAGAGGTATGAAAAGGATGGTGCACCTGTGGCTGTCACACAGTAGCCATGGTGGCTTGACTAAGTGTGTTTGTTGGCATTTTGTAAGTGAAACAACTTGTTGCCTTTTCAAAAGCTATTTCTCATGCAATTACTTGTTCCCATTAAAACTATTAAGTTGTAGTTATGTGAATATTGCTGTTTTTCTTTTCTTTGAGGGAAGTGGATAAAGGAAGGCCGTTTAGAGGATCATAATTATTCTGCACCTAATAAAAGACTGAAAAATATTATGTCCTTTTGGAGTTAGTTTGAAATGCTGCAGTGGCTTTATGTGTGTGCATTTTAAAGCCTGTCTTCCGAAGAGCCTAAGTGGGAGGCAGTACAACAGCAATTATCAGCTAGCTTTTTATGTATTTGAAACTATACTTGAGATTCTGTTGAGATTAATTTAAGAAAAATATTTCTTTTTTTTTT
>CM053583.1:188310803-188351599 GCA_028627135.1 Pseudochirops cupreus
CTCCATTGTCCATCTACTTCCCACCCTTGAGCCTATCACAATATCAATCCACCTTTGCATTGACCTCATTAACTCCTCCTGAAGACTCTCCCCAAACTCCTCCTCCAGACCACCCCTAGATTCCTTCCACAACCTTTCTGTATATAAGACCCCTTCTTGCCCCCATGTATGTGAGAGCACCATAGAATGACCTAGCACAGACTTACTCTGGCTTGCTCACCAAATGCAAGCATCACAGATACCTAGGCTCCTTAAGAGTCTACCCAATATGGCGAACTTTAAACAAACTTTTAATAAACTTTGCTTTTCTTTGGCTGAGAAGACTTGAGTTGAATTTATTTGCAATGTTGGTAGTTTAGGGTCTCCAGAGCAACCCTAACCCTAACCTCTTCAGTTCTGACTGTTGGTAGCTAAATTCTTTTTCTGGGTACTTGCAATATTTTTTTCTTTGACATGGAAACTTTGAGTTTTGGTTAACACCTTCCTGGGACTTTTCTTTGGTGATTTCTTTTAAAAGGTGATTGGCAGTCTTGCTATTTTTTAAATTTTGTCCTCTGGTTCTAATAGATTTGGGAAGTTTTTGTTTATGATTTCTTGAAATGTAGTGGGTGTCTTTTTTTTTTTTAATCATGGGTTTCAAGGAAAATAATGATTCTTGGTTTTCCAGTTCAATTGTTTCTAAGAGCACATACCTTATGTCAGTTACAATAATTAGCCTATTTTAAGTCTTGGGGCAATATAATAGACCCTAGGATCCATATGGCTACTTCATTTGTGTTGTTAGGGAGTTTATTTTGTATGAAATGTTAATAGTTCAATAACAATTGCTCTGAACCCTCAACAGTGAAAATTCCTAAATTTAGATAGAAATTGGGCTCTCTGTATTAATCTACATTTATACATATCACTAATTAACTCCTTTGAGGTTGAGGAAGAATTTGGAATACTGGAAATGTTTGGGTAAATTGTAGAGTATATTATAGTGTGTGTGGATAGAGAGTTACCAAGAGTGGAAGAGGAACTTTTCTCAGTCCTTGAGTAGGTGGGTACATAGTGGCAACTGCCTGAATCTTCTGCTCTTGAGTTGCTTGAAGAATTTATGGCTCTCCTCAATATCTCCCTTCTCTACCATACTTTAGCTTCCTTCTAGTTCTCCTTTTGCGATTGACTCTAGGCTGTTGGTTCTTTTCAGCTCAGTTCCTGTATGATCCAATCTCACTTAGCTTCCAGATGCTTGGAATATTTATCTGATCTTGAGATAGTTTTTTTTTTCTTCCTTTTATATAGATTACTTACAGGGTGAACAGTTTTCTAACAATGGCTTTGATTGATTCAAGGAAGTATAAAGACCCTGTTCACATTTGGTTTTGATTAATTCAAGAAGTATTCTTACCTAACAAAGGTAATTACTTTTAGTTGAGTAAGATAATCAATAGAAATACACCCTTGCATTTTCTCCTGCCTTTTGATTTTGTTCTTTATAAATATTTTTTTCTTTTGCCACTTCATGGAGTTATTGTTGAATTCTCTCTGGTCTTTGCTCATTTTCAGGGGGTCTGCTATTTTGGATAAGGTTTAATACTTTCTGTTCTAAGTTACTTATCCAATTCTTTTCTCCAGAGCTTTTATTTACCTTTTTATCTCTTATTCATTTCTTCAGGTATTAATGCAGTCCTTGTGGAATTTCCATTTTTTCCCCCTTTGAATCTCTGCTTACAGTTATTGTAAGGTTACTCTATCTTGTTGGTTTTTTGGTTATGTTGGGATCACTAATTTCTTTTGGTTACGCATCAACCTTAGTTCTTGAATTGTGGATTGTGCCAGGATCAGACTCCGACTTCTGCTGCAATTTCAGGAGAATTAGTAAGCCCCAAATAGTCTTGACTTGGATTACCTAGGTTCTTGTATTAACATACTTCCTTGTGTTAACTCCCCTTGGATTTTAGGGTTCAGAGAACTGATTATCATGGTACTCTACAAAGCTGAGCCTGGGATATCCAGGATCGAGTGCTGCCTCTGATGAGGGTAGAGTTCCATAAAATGTAGAGGCATAGGATTTAGGGGTCCTTGAGACCCCAAAATACCAACACGCTGGGTCCTGCCAAATGAATTCAACTCAAGTCTTCTCTCAGCCAAAGAAAAGCAAACTTTATTAAAATTTCACCATAATGGGTAGACTCATCGGTATTTGTATTTGTGACACTTGTACTGGACAAGCGGGCCAGAATAATTTAACACAGAATGAGCCTGCCCTAGATCATTCTCTGGAGCTCTCATACCTCAAGGAGGCAAGATGGGGTTTTATATACAGAAAGGTTATAGGAAGATTTTAGGGATGGTCTAGAGGAGGAGTTTGGGGAGTGTCTTCAGGAGGAGTCAAATGAGGTCAAACTCCAGTGATGAGTGATTAAGGTGGGAAGTAGCTGGAGGTTACCTGGAGATGAGACCATGGAGGGTTTGGGAGGATCAAGGGTGGGAAGTTGCTGGACAAAGGAGGGCTAGACTAGTAACAGAGATTTTTGGGCCTAGCTATAATGAAAGGTTGTGGCCTCAGGCAATCGCCTCATCAAATGGGAAGTTTCAATAAGAGTTCAAGGGGGTTCCCAGAGCCTGTACTTCATCACCTGACAGGTTCACACTTGTTGATGCCATTTCTGATCTCTTTCAAGGTCTTCACTGTGGGTTTCCCACCATTCTATTGCTTTCTTAGGGGAGCACTTCACTGTTTCTGCTTCCAAATACAAGCTTTGTAGGTTTGATGTGTTTGGTTAGTTTCTCATCACATAATCTTTTTTGCTTGTGTTGGCACAGGCTTGGCTGGTGCCTCTCCTTTCCAATTGACTGTGGACTTCTGCCTGACTTTTTATGTACTTCTGAGGTAGAAGAAGTCCCTATATTTTCTCATTGAACTTATTTTTTTTTGGAAGGGCAATTGGGTTAAGTGACTTGCCCAAGGTCACATGGCTAGTAAGTGTTAAGTGTCTGAGGTTGAATTTGAATTCAGGTCTTCCTGAGTCCAGGGCCGGTACTCTATTCACTGCGCCACCTAGCCACCCCTCTCATTGAATTTCTTGATCATTATTCAATCTTGTGTAATTTTTAGCTTTTTGCTGGAATTGGAATAGGGGAACTGACTGCCTATTTCTGTTCAGGTAGCCATACTGGCCAGAAGTCTCTTTAATTAAGATTTTACAGAGGGAAAGTGCCCTTTCCTGGCACCCTGGGCGAATATCCCAGTTGACTGATTGGACCTTGGAGGTGGTGTGTACATGGTATACCTATGGGGCTGGCTTCAAGTCTTAGGTACCCTATAGGGTCCATTTTGAAGACCTGGTTGTCTAGTGGAAAAAGCAATAGATTTGAAGTAAGGAGATCCAGATTAGAATTCTGTCTCTAACACTAACAATATGACCATGGATAAGTCATTTAATTTGCTTAAATGTCAGGTTCCTTCTTCATTTGTTATAATGCGGCTACTTACATGACCTTTCTGGGGTCCTAGGATGTAAAGTTAGAAGGGGACTTTAAGAATTTCACATGTATACACCTCATTTTAAAGATGAGACCCTATGAAATTAAATGAGTTGCCTAAGGTCAAACTAACAGTAACTAGTAGAGGCGAGATTTAAAAGCAGGTCCTCTGACTTTGACTCTATCATTCCTCTCATAAGTATAAGATGAGTCCTATACAACTCTGAAACTTCTTGCTACCAACCCAGGCTCACTGTGGGGTATTAGGAGTAATTGTCAGTCAGCATTAGTTGTGAGGAGGTAACATAGTTGATTGGAAAAAGAACACTGGGCCTGAGGTTTGTTTTTTTTTTTGGAGCAGGAAAGCAGGGCAATTGGGGTTAAGTGACTTGCCCAAGGTCACATGGCTAGTAAGTGTTAAGTGTCTGTATTTGAACTCAGGTCCTCTTGACTCCAGGGCCAGTACTCATTCACTGCGCCACCTAGCTGCTCCTGGGCCTCAGTTTTGGTCTTGGTTTTGACATTAGCCAGCTATATTACTGGAGTAAGTGACGTAACCATGCTGGGCCAGTTTCTTCACCTACACAATGAAGATTATATGCTAGATTATCTTTAAAATATCTTATAGCTCTAAAATTATAAAATTCTATACTGCTGTTATGACAAGTTGAAAAAAATGTGTAACTTCCTACATACAGTGGTTCATTGCTGTTACCAGATAAGACAGAGGACAGAAATGTGAAGTAGTGATAAGGCATACGACATTTTAAAAGCTAAAAAAAACCAAACCTAAAACAAAAAAAAGATCCAACTTATGCTTTGAAAATGAGTTTCTTAACTTTACCAAACTAATAAAAGGTAATGATTACATTTGAAATTAAAGCCGTTCCAAATAGTTTTTTATATTAGCTAGAATTATGTGAAGTATTTAATTTCATTGAATATGGAAATAGTTAAAATTACTCTTCTACCATTCACAAAAGTCTATAGAGTTTACACACACATGTACATGTGTGTAAGTTGTTTTATAGACACATATCAAATGCTGGCAGTAAATATATATATGCGTTCAAATCTGAATGCTAAGTATATGCACAGTATATGTCTGTATATTATACGCATGCATACAGTCAGCTTTATAGCACGGACAATTAAAGGCCAATCACACATAGACATGTGATATATATACATGTATAATTCATAGTTTTAGTATTCAATCATTTATGCTAATGAGTCATTTTGGATAATAATGACACTATAAATAATCAGGAACCACAGAGGATCTCACCCATTTGGGCCATAGTTTCATTCTTTATGGGAGAATTCTCTGAGTTCCCACAACTTGATTATTGATGGCAGGATTCTCTCCTATCATGAGACTCAGCACCTATTTGGATATGTGGGTTATAACTTCACTTTGGGTAACAGTTGTCTGGCATTTGTTATCACCCTTAGAAGAATTTCGTGACTTTCAGCAGCAGTAGCTGAAGGGACGTGTGACTGATAAAGAATTTTTTTTGCTTATTTCATTATTTGACATGCAAAGCTAATTTTACAAATGTGCCACATTTCCCATGTATTGCTTTACTTCCTTCACTTTCTTTCTTCTTCTGGATACAAGGCCATCTATTATTCTTTGCAGCATTGTATTGTCACCTCTCAATGACCAGAAAGTCTTTGGCTACAGCTATGTGCAGGTGGCAAAAATTGGTTCAACTTTAAAAAAAATCCAACTCTTTTGATTAGTGGAATCTCTTCTCCATAATAAGGCTGATTGCTTATCGGGCAATCATTTAGATACCGAGAAGATCTAGAATGATTTTTTATTGTCACATAGTCATAGATAGGAGCGGCTAGTGGTGCAGCAGCCTGGAGCAGAAAGACTCATCTTCCTGAGTTCAAATTTAGTCTCAGAAACTTACTGTGTGACTCCGGGCAAGCCTCTTAACACCATTTGCCTCAGTTTCCTCATCTGCAAAATGAATTCATGAAGGAAATGGCAAACCACTATAGTATCTTTGCCAAGAAAACCCCCAAAATGAGATCACCAAGTCAGACATGACTGAAACAACTGAACGACAACAAAAGTCATAAATAGGAAAGTGAAAACGATGTACTTTCCATTTGAAAATATATTGGCTACCATTTTGTTTCAAAATAACAAACGTTGGACTTAAGGTATACCTTGAGTTCTTTTTTATTTTATCTCTTATGATTATGAACTTGAACAAAAAATCACTTCTATATACAAAGAACAGAAAGGGAGAATTGTGTATGAAACTGAAAATCTCTATTACAAACAGATCTTTTAAAAGTCTATAACAAATTCTAAAATCATCCTGCTTTTCTGTCTGTCTCTGAGCTTCTTTGAATTTTTAAATGTTTCACTGGTGCTCTTTTCTTTTTAATCAGTTTTTTTGGCCATCACTATCATCTCATTTATCACATTAGCAAATCTTCATCAGTTCAATTTTTTTGTAATTTCTTTTTTGATTTTCAAAATTTCCATTTCTGTATTTAGCTGGGGTGTTGATTGGATTTCAATTTGTTGCTTTTCTAGTGTTTTGTTGTCATTGTTGCACGAACAGTTCTGTGATCTCTTCTTTTTCTCTTTTATTAGTGAAAAGTATTAAGTGATGTAAATCGCCCCTCCCCCCAACCCCCAGGTACAGTTTTGGCTGTATCCCAAAGATTTTGGTGATTTTGTTTCATTTCTATCATTAGTTTCAAGTGCCTTAAAAACCCTCAATATATTGTTGGATCCACCTTTCTAATCCATTATCCTATCCTCTCCCATTTTATAGATAAGTTCATCCCATTTACATTCATAGTTATCACTTCTAACGACGAATTTATTTTACATTTTTTCCTCCCTTTAGTCCTAGACCCCCATCCTTTTTTTTTTTTAACACAGTGAATGGAGAAAAAGAAGGAATATGATTAACATTAGTGATCTGTAGCTGAAATGATCATTTATTTGATTGTTCCTCCTCTTTTTAAAAAAATTAAAAATTTTTTTTTTTGCTTTATGGAGAGGGGAGGGGAACGCAATTGGGGTTAAGTGACTTGCCTAAGGTCATCTGGCTAGTAAGTAAGTGTTAGGTGTCTGAGGCCAGATTTGGACTCAGGTCCTCCTGACTCCGGGGCTGGTGCTCTATTCACTGCGCCCCTAGCCTTCCCTATTCCTCCTCTTTCTCTTGCCCCCAAACACTTTTCCTCCCCTCTTTATAATGTACTTGAAGTTCCTGATCCTTTCTCTTTCCTTGTTTAGTCTAATATATTGCTATATCAAACTCTGTGTACGTGTGTATATTTCTGTAACTTACCTTTGTATAGTTCAAAAGTGAATTTCACGAGATGCTAATTCTCTAACTCCTTTGCTTTGTAAACCCTTTTTCTCACGCATCCCATTTATGAGATAAGTATATTTCACTTCCTTCTTCCTCTTTCTTTCCTCATAGTATTCCTTCATCCATCTTTTTTCTTTCCTCTCTTCATCACAAAGCACTTACTAAGGTCAGACTATGTGCCAGGCACTTTGCTAAGATAGAAATACAAAGAATGAAATAATTCCTACTTTCTTTTTTTAATGTTAAAAATTTAAGTATTTAATATTTTTCAATATCTTGGTGTGTTTTGTTTCTTACATATCATAGTCTTCCCTCTTCCTCTCGCCATGAGTTATTCCATAAAACAAATAGCATTTTTAAAAGCAAAAGAAAAACAAAAAGAGGGAAAAATCAGCATAACTGATTGCAGCATATACAATATTCAAAACCTGTGGACCTCCCACCTCCAAGAATGAGCGCATTAGTAATGTTTCCTCATATCTCTAAAAACCTGTACTTTTAGGGAGGAACAAAACCACATCATTCCCTTTGTCTTATTTAATTGCTTCTATGGCCTTGAAGATATCATTTGTCTCTTCTCTATTAGAATGTAAGTGCTTCATCAATTAGCTCTTGTCTAATTGTTCAAATGTACTTGCCACTCTAGATTTCTTCTGACTGTTGTGTCTGCATTTTACAGTTTCTTCTCAGCTTAAATTATTTCTTTCTTGCTACTTGTATTATTTTTACTTTGACTAAGAATTTTGCGTTTTGGCGTTTTCCTTTTGGAGTTTCTTTTAGCAGGTGATCTGTGTATTCTTTCTGTTTTCATTTGCCACCCTCCCTCCACCTAAATCTGAACAGTCTTCATTTATGACTTCTTAAAATGTGGAATCCGGTCCCCATTTCCCCCCCTCCCCTCCTTTTTTTGTCATAGTTTCCAGGTAGTCTAGTGATTCTTAATCTCTGTTCAACCTACTTTCCAGGTCAGTTGTTTTTCAGAGCATAGATCTTACATTTTCTTCTGCTTAAAAAATAAACAAACCCAAAAGCCTTTCCATTTTATTTCAATTTTGTTGTTGTTGTTGTTGTCTCACTAAGTCACTAAGTTCTATGGGGTCCATTCTAATTTTCATAGATGTCACCACTTGGGTAAGTTTACCACCTAAGCTATTTACTCGTTGTTTTGTTTATTTTTCCTCCAGAAGTCTTATTTCATTTGTCCCCTCTTTTCATTTTCTCTAGGTATTCCTCTACTGGCCAAGCCATTTCCCTTTGGTTGGCTTATGCTTGTTCTGGAAACACTCCCTTCTTCAGAGTTTTCCTTTTTGGCATCTCGATCCATAGTTTCTTTATATTATTGGATGTTTTCTGTTTATTCTTTTCTCCTACCTCAGTTCCTGATTGAGACTCTGAACCTGGATTGAGTTCCTTTCCCTCCAGAACTCTCAGGTACAAGGGTGGGGTCCTAACCTTTCTTGGTGCCCAGTTGGTGGCTTTTATCTTCCCTTCACGTTTGGGCTCAGAGTGCTTGCAACCTTCAAAATTTCTGGACTGTGCCTGGTTTGGGTCCTGTTGTGGCTGAAGGTCCCTTTCTTGTGGCTTCTTATTGTCTTTTTGTGCAGGCCTAGTTTGCATGAAGCTCACTAATGTTTCTCATTGAATTTCTTGATCCTTTTTAAAAATCTGGTTCCCCTTTTTGATCATCACTAAATAATGTAGGTTCCTCTGGGTGCCCTTTTACATTACAGTATTAACCAGACTTTACATAGAATGTTTTGCCATAGTCATGAAGATAATCTTTCATAAACTAGATTTTTTGCTGTATTGGTGAATATTTAATCTCACTTCTGTTTCTCAATTTTTTGAACTATAAATTAGGGGAGGAGCAAATACATACTTCTACCCAACTTTCCAGGGTGTATATATAATAAAATGTGATAATAAATGTCAAAGTCCTTTGGTAGCAAAACTAACCAACCATATAAATGTACGATCTTATAGTAATGAGACAGTTGATACTGATTGTTACAGTAATGCTGTAGCAGTTAAACAATCAATATGGTAAGAACATATAAAAAATTATGTAAGTATGGGAAAATTAGGGAGTTTTCTACTTGGTACTACTTATGGTTTAAGGCTTTAACTCATTATGAAGTGGTGACCTGACCACGTGATTCCCCTACTAAATAAACTTCAGGAGTTGCTTACCCCTTCCAGGATAAAATAGAAACTTATTTATAAACTTTTAAAAGTATCAAATATTTGAAAATATAAACTTCTTTGGCTTTTAAAGCTCTTCATGACCTGTAACAATACTCATGTTATTCTTCTTCCCATATTCTATGATCTATTTAACTCACATGGTCCCCTTCGGTCCCCCACACATGGTACTCTTATTTCTGATTCTGTACTTTTACACTGGTTGCTCCTCATGCCCAGGGAAGCTATCTCTTCATTTCAACTACAGAATCTGTCACTTCCTTAATCTAGTACAACAAAGCATCACCACCTTAATCCCCCCAACTGCCTCAGAAATACCATCCTTACCTGACCAACTTGTATTTTTTTCAGTATGTGGTGTTTCATTCTATACTTGTATGTCTTCCTGGATGGAACGCAAACTCCCAAGTAGAAATGATCACCCTCCTTTTTGTATTTTTATTCCTCATCAGTCCAGATACTTGGCATTTGATGTGCATTAAATAAATGCTTGTTGATTGGTGGATTGGTTGAGTGAGCTCCTATGCCACTGGATTTGCAATCAGAAGACTGTGTTCAGAATCTGGACTCTCTTATTTGTTGTCTATGTGACCTTGAGCCCTTCTCTAGTTCTCATTTTTCTTTCTCTATAAAATAAGGGGGTTGGACTTGACCTCTGACATTTCTTCAAGTTCTGGATCTATGATCCTAAGCTCTTATCATCAGGTCAAACATCTCAGTTTATTTTGTCAAAGAAATAAAATGAAACAGGGTAACAATTTTGGAAAATTGATTGTAGAAGATATCACGAATTACTCTGTTGTGGTCAGACATATCCTTAAAATACTTAGAATAAGAGAAATTGAAATATTGGGTCTAAAGAGACCTTCACCCAGTAACCCATTCTTTGAAATGAATGCTTTTCCCTTCTCTTATCTACTGAAATCTCACTCATCCTTCCAAATCTAATTCAAAACCCATTTTTGGGAAATCCCTGTTGACAGTCTTCCTCCTCCAAACTCTTAGCACATATAAATTTATAGCTTAAAAGGATGATTTAGTCCAATTCCTTTGCAGTAGTGAAAAGAGTTAGCGTGGAGGCATCAGGGACCAGGGTTCCAGTATGATCTCTGTCATTTACAAACTGTCAGATTGTGATCAAAATCATTTAAGCTGTTTGGGCTTGTTTCCTTTTTAGTAAATGGAAGATAAAGATACCTATCATTCCTACCTATACTCCCTACTTAAAAGTAATATTGTGAGGATCAAATAAGTTAAAGCATTTTGTAAGATTTCAAGGGCTGTTAACAATGTCAGCTATCCACAAGCTGGTTAGATCACCAACCATCTATTTAGGACCTACTATGGGTCAGTTCTTGCTAGATCTTGGGAATATAAATAACAAAAAATGGAACTGTCCTTGCCCTTAAGCAGCTTAATAAATAATTCACTATTATTTCCATCGGAGAAAACTGATGGACAGAGGCAGACACTTGCCTCAGGTTACACAGCATGGAATTTTCTTATTCCCAACCAAAAGGTAAATTCTTAAAAGGAAACTGTCCTAAAGCACAGCCAGCCTCAGATTTAGGAAGACCTAAGGTTCCACCTCTGACATGTGAAATACATTATTTCTAAGAAAGAGGTTTAGATTTATTTTTAAACATTCCTCACAGTAAAAGCCCCATGTCAGAGAGTGCCTAGGAAATAGGGCGTCGTTGTTCAACCATTTTTTTCAGTGGCACCGCATTTTAGGGGTCTTTTTGGCGGAGATCCTGGAGCGGTCTGCCATTTCCTTTTCCAGCTCATGGGGGCAGTGACTTGCCCAAGATCACACAGCTGGTGAGTGTCTGAGACTTCCTGACCTCCACCCCATGCATTTCACCACCAGGCTGCCTCTAGTAATAGTACGGTAGATGCTGAGCACCCGAGGAATGGATGGAGAAATGAACAGCGATCACTTAGTTAACCAGCATCTACGGAGCGCCTACTATGTGCCGCGCACGCGCTGAGCGCTGGGGATTCCAAAAAGGGCAGCGAGGAGCCCCGCCCTCCCGGAGCGCGGATTCCCCAAGCAACCTCAGTTTAGATACACCCCGGGCCCTCCGGCCTCAGCTTTCTCAGCTGCAGGATGATGGGGCGGGGGCAGAGGGTGGGGCCGGGAAGCCTAGGGAGCTGGACCCGAAGGACCCGCGCCTCGGAAGACCACGCCCCGCCACAGCATCCCTTCCCCGCCGGATTCCGAGGCGCCCGGGGCGACCTTCCCTCCTCTCAGCCTCCTCCGCCCCGCCCCGCCCCCGCCTCCCCACGTGACTCGGAGGCGGGGCGTCACTTCCGGCGGAGGGGCGCTCGCCGCTGCGCGTGCGCGGAGCTCCGCTCGGAGCAGTTAGTCCCGGCCCCGCGGCCGCCGACGGCACATCCCCGGCTGGCGGGCAGGGAGGCAGACAGGCGGGCAGGGAGGCAGACAGGCGGGCAGGGAGGCAGACAGGCAGGCAGGCAGGCAGGCAGGCATCCCGGGCCGCTAACACCCCGGCGGCAGCGCCGCAGCCCCGCGGCGCTCGCTTGGCTCCCTCCTCCCCCGCCTCCGCACCGTCCTCTGCGCTCAGGCCCCCCCCTCCCCCCGAGCCCGCTAGCCGTGCGGGGCAGCGGGGGGCCCTCGACCCGCGGGCCTCGGTGTCCCCGCGCGCGCTCGCGCGGGATGTGAAGCTGCCGGCGCCCGCGGACTGCGCCTGCCGGGGCCTCGGGGCCCTCGCCCGCGACACCATGAAGAAGTTCTCCCGGATGCCCAAGTCGGAGGGCAGCGGCGGCAGCGGGGCCGGCGGAGGGGGCGGCCCAGGCTGCCCGGGCGGCGGTGGCGGCGGGTCCGGAGCCGGCTCCGGAGCCTCCTCCGTGGGAGTGCGCGTGTTTGCCGTGGGCCGCTACCAGGTCACCCTGGAGGAGCAGCTGGCCGAAGGTACCCGGGGCGCGGGAGCCGGGGCGGACCGGGACGGGCGTCGGGGCGCTCCCTTTTGGGGAGCCGGGCGCCGAGCGGCTCTGTGCAGCCGCCGAGTTCGTACACATGCATTATGCGCCCGCTGTGTGCCTCGCCCGGGGCCAGGACGGCCCTTGCCCTGCAGGAGCTCAGGCTCAGTCTTGGGGCGCGCGGCTCCTTCCGACCCGCCCAGTCCAGGGGATACCCGGGGAGGTCACAGACCTGCCCTCAAGGAGCTCGCAGTCTAGCGGGGGGAGAAGAGCATGCGGACAGCGAGGGAGCAGCAGCTTAGATACGGGATCGGGGTGAAAACCCGCAGAGGGACCCCTAAGGTGCGGCCCGGAGCTGGCCCGCGGGAGGTAGGGCAGGTGCGTTCTGAACCCCGGGTCCTCCGACTGCCCGCCCCGCGCTCCTGCAGCCTCAAACGGCGCGGGAGGCGAGCTCCCCCGGCCAACTTGCGTCCCGTGGCAGCCCTGGAACTTGGTCAAGTCCGTCTCCTGCAGAAACTGAGGTCATCTGCCGGCCCCCGAGGTTCCGAGGGAACTTGGAGCAGCCTCCTTCCCCACGGGAGCAGGCGGTCACGGCGCACGTGCCTCCAGGGTGGCTTTAAAGCGAGTATATGGTGGGGCGCGCAGTGGAGGGCACGCTTTAAAAGTGACTTCTTAGCACTTCTTAAAGGATGATATGAAAAGGCTGGTTAGAGTTGGCCTCCCTTATTGTCGATGACCGTGACTGTGATGAGCCGAGTGGATTTTAAAGATCACTTACACTCTTCACACTTTGACTACGACCCATGCCCTTCTCTTCGGTTTTGTAATTCACAAAACCTCTGAAACTACTGAAAACTGCTCTGTTGCTAATTCCTGTTTTCACTGGCCCCTGGAGGTGTGTTTGTTGTTTGGTATTGTGGTAAATTTTATTTTAAATCCATGTAATATTAAAATTCGGGCAGCCAGGTGGCGCAGTGGATTGAGTGTCGGGCCTCGAGTCCTCAAGGCTCATCTGCATGAGTTCAAATTTGGCCTCAGGGACTTCCTAAGCTGTCCGGCCCCAAGGAAGTCACTTACCCTGGTTTGCTTCGGTTTCCTCCTCTGCAAAATGAGCTGGAGAAGGAAATGGCAAACCACTCCAATATCTTTGCCAAGAAAACCCCAAAAATGGGGTCACGAAGACTCAGACACTGAACAATAGGATTAAAATTGAGAGTCTGAGATTCATGAGAACTAAATATATTTCTTTGTGGTAGCAAACAATTCCTTTAGAACCAAGATAAAAACAGTTATTGAGCAGAATAGATATAATATATTTCATTTCTGTAAATGTTTTAGGAAAGTTTATGTATTTTGAAAATAATAGTTTTAAGATGCATTTTTTATGTATATGTTTTCAAATACCCTTAAATAATGAGCTGATTAGTAGTGGAGGAGAAGAATTTGGCTATGAAAAATGAAAATGAGATAAAGATGGAATGGTTTTGTAAATGGTTAGAAGTCTAAGTTGTGTTGTTGAGTAGAGAGATGACAACTGAAAGAAATATATTTGGTGGAGGGGCAGGAGGTCTTGGCCTCAAAACCAAAGAAATTCCAGTTCCTTCCTTCTCCCCAAAAAGTTTTTGATAAACTAGCCAAATTCATTCTCTTTTAAATTTACCAGACTTTGCTTAATTTTAGGTATTGTTATTACATCTTTTTTCTTTAAACTACTACCATAAATAATTGAGGTGAAGTTATGTATAGCTTGAGATAGGTTCCCAGATTGTTAAAGTTCTAATATTAAATTAGTTTTCACATTTGTAGGTTTTAGTAGTCGTGGATCATTTCAGTAGCATTTTTACTATTCAGTTTCAGAGAGTAAATTAAAATGTAAATGTAAAATTAGAATAGTACAACAATTAAGGAATCTATTGCAGCCACAATAAATTTTACTGATACAGTGCTAATATATAATTTCTTATGATACAGTGACACTTGTCAGGGCATTCATAACTAGGAGTAGAAATTGTATAGGAAGCATGGAGAAACCTTCCAGAGCCTCAGAAGGACAGGTACTATGGAAAGTAATCACTGGATGCCAAGAAAATGACATAAATTATGCCCCCCCCCAAAAAAAAATTTCACTCATTAAGATACGGATCTGGTAGACTCTGGGTAGAAATTGGATTCTGATTGGAGGAGGAGCCAGTTTCAGGCACAGAAGGTTGAAGGCTGGAGGTTTGTGGAGACCTCCTGAGCTTGTATGAGTTAGTCTACTCTGATCAGTACCTGATGGTCCTGGAGTTAGATCTTTAAGACTCTTATGATGTTTTCCTGGGAGAGACCTCTTTGACCACTCCCTTTCCTGGTTTCCTTCATTTCTGAAAGCATTACAAAAATGATTAAATCACTTTAACCTTTAGGATTAGCCCTAATAGACTTTAGACATTTATGGACTTTAGAGCTGAAAGAGCCCTTCAAGGTCCTTTAGGTCCCAGGAGTTAACTTTTTGTATGTTATGAATTCCTTTGTCAAACTGTGAACCCTTTAGCATAAAGCTTTTAAATGCATAAAATACATAGAGTTATAAAGGAAAAAAAGTATTTTGAAATATAGTTATCAAAATATTTAAAAAAGAAGTTTATGGGTCCCCGGTTAAAAACCTTTGATTTAGTTCTTCATTTTATATATGAAGAAATAGTGACCCTGGGAGGTCAAATGAATTGCCAAAGTTACACAAGTAGTAGGTTAAGTAGCAGGGCTGGGATCAAGAACACATGAGGTAGTCCTTTGATAGTGCGTGCAGACTGAATTGTGACTGAACTGACTGTGGAACCATAGAATCTCAGGACTGGAAATGACCCTTGGAGAGATCCTAGGTCAACTGTTAACTGAACTTGAATGTCATTTACAACATCCTGGATGAAATGGTCTTTCAACCCCTTCTGAAAGGTGAAAAATTCACTACCTCCCTAAATAGGCCATTCCACTTTTTGGGCAACTGTGAGTTGTTAAATTTTTCTGTGAGCCTCATTTAAACTTCTTTTCTCTCCCAATGCCAAATTGCACAGTGATCTACACAGAATAGTCATTTAAATTTTTGTTGAAGGAAATAAAACCAAGTCTAATCTCTCTTCTATGTAATAACCCCTTCAAGTATTTTAAGACCCCAGTCTTATCTCCACTCAGTATTTTTTTATCTAGGCTAAACTTCCTCAGTTCCTTCAGTCACCAGTCCTGTGGATTGGTTTCTAGTCTCTTGGTTATGTAGTTCATCCTCCTTTGAACTGGTTCTGTTTGCTTCTGTCTTTCCTGAAGTGTGGTGCCTAGAACCAAGCAGTACTCTGAATGTGGTCCACCTAGGGCAGATTACAGCAGGACTATAACCTAACTCATTGTGGACTCATTCCTTCCTGTTAATTTGATTTAAGCTTGCGTTAGCATTTTTGGTAACCATATCAACTGGACTAATTGATTCTTAGCCCACAATGCCTCCCTTCCCCCTTCCCCCTTCCCCCCCCCATTTTTCACACTTTCTCCTCACCTGTACCATATATATGTGTGCACACATAATTTTTGAGGGAGGCTGAGAACAAAATGGCCCTGATAACAGGGCCTGTGGTCATGTCTTTACTGTTCCTAACTCCTACTTCCTTGACCTTGGGCAAATAAACTACCCTACCTTCTCTGGGTTTCTGAGGGGGGAAAGAGCACAGAAAGAAATTTGGCGAACAGTACACAAACTTGGCTGCCTTCAGAGGCTGGAAGTGGACCAGTAAGTTATTTTTGTCATGCAGATGTCTCTTAGACACCTCTGCTTCGTCACTCCCCCCTCTCCCCATTCACATAAGAGTTTCTTTTTCAGGGGATTCTTCATTAATGAACTTAGCAATGCCCTGCATACCTAAATTGTTGGCAGTTGATTCAATTCTGTAATATTATGTACTTCATATACCTTGTAACTTGTTTGTGGGTGTGTATATACCTGTATATGTGTATGTGGCTCTAAGGGCCAAGAATGACCCATTTTAATATTTACTCTCAATTTTGGGGCGTTTTCTTTGTGATTAGTTGATGGATATGAGTTCAGAATAAATTAGAAATACTTAAGTGAAATCGTGATTTCACTAATATGGGTTTTCCTTTCTATGGTGTGCAATCATGCTTTCCTATTCTCTGCAATTTTTTTGCTCTTTATTTTTCCAAATCCTCAATAGAGGAGCTACCCAATGTACTAGAAGTCTTTTTCTTAGGTCATTTTGTTGGTACCAAATGCTTCCTTCAGAAGCTAGAATAGGTATGTTACATAGCATATTATTCTAGATAATAAAACAGTTCATGGGTGCTGTGGATCACTTAGTGTATCTCTTGCCTTCCTGCCTCCTGCTCTGGTTATGGATTTCGTGGGTGATCTTTTTTGCTTACAAGTCATTGGTAATATGCTGTAGCCCACTTAGTATTCGCTGGAAGTCAATCTGTGAAAGTCCAAGCTATGAAATAACTTTTAAAATGCAACAGTATATAGATTCTTTGCATGAAAGGAAATAGTTTCTAAAAAGTCAAATGCCCAACATCGCACAATCTTTTTTGTTTTTTTTAAAGGAAACATTCAGGGAAGGATCTTATTGAAGCACAAAAATGTCTTCTTTTGGAGTGGGGGATTCTAGTGTATGCTCTGGTCTTGAGTCCTATCAAAATTCTATACATTTTTGAAGAGATTGTGAATAGGTGGACAGGGAAGCAGTTACTGTGGTGCTGTCAAGACTAGCTTATGCCAGACTAACCTCATTCCCTTTTCTGACAGCATTACTAGACTGGGAGACCAAGGAAATTTCAGATACAGTTTTTCTAGATTTAGGTGAGTCATTTGGCTTCAGTTCTCTTTTGAAAATCAGCTCAGACCTTTTCATAGTTCAGGGAATGTGACAAGTCAGCATGTTTATCTGACTGTAAAGATAGGCGCTGTGAGGAGAACTTTAAAGCCATCTTTCATCTCCTGCTGCAGATGTTGCAGGCATTATTGATGGCATTTAATCATTGGTCAGATGGGTTATGGCTGAGAACCATTGAAGGTAGATGAAAATTCCTTTAGTGCTCCCCCACCAATGTGGAAAGGTGCCTGATCTCTGTAAGCATTTCTTTAGGTAGCTGTATTTCCATTTCACGCTGTTATTATAGAAGAGATGGGAAGATGAGTTGTTATAGACTAGATGATAGTGAGTTCAAATGAGATGACTTCTGAATTGGTTGAACAGCAGGCTCCAAAGAGTAGTCAATAGTGGTTTGATGTCAGTTGGAAAGGAGGCACTGCGAGGCCTTTGCTGGAAATCTGTGTTTGTCTCTTTGCCATGTAACAGTTTTCTCAGTGGTTGATGAAAACATACATTTTATCAAGTCTTCAAGTGATACAGATGTGGGAGGACAGTCAGGACTCACAAAGAGTACTGAATCTAATGCAGTGAAATTGGATTGGGGCTGAATGTAAATTGTTACTGTTGTCTGACCACAGTCAACATCTTGACTCTAAATTGAGAAAGGAGCGAGTGACTGTCAGCAATTACTGGAATCCTTGACTAGATGCCTACTTGTAAATGTGTTCTAGGTAGTTCTTCTTTAGGAGTTAGGTCAGTTAGCCTCTGAAATTCTTTGTAAGGTTCTGTTTTTCTGTGAAATTCAAAGTTAGTGGAAATTCAGGTGTAAAGATTGTATTTTTATGTATATGTTTAAGGCATATTGTCTCAGCAGCTCTGCACATGAGGTCCATATGGAAGCAAAAAGAAATTAAAGAAGACATAGTAAGCCTCTTGAAAGTGGGGTGACATTGAAACTGGAGAGCTGTTGTGGATTTGGTGAGATTGCGTGACGAATTTGAAATGGGGGCCAATTTACAGTAATAGGGATATTGAGAATTTAATCATAGGGTTTCTTCAGAGCATTTAAATATTTGAGGGAGTACAGGTCAGTTTAGGTTGAAGTTTTAGGAGTCATTGCCAAATATTTGTCAGTTGGAGGTAAAAATATTAGAACATCTCTGAAAATGATAATAGTAAAGCAAAATGAAATAATTTATGGAAATTATATTTAAACACTGTTTCCCAGAAAGCAGTGGCTTCTAGGCCTCATCTAAGGTTGCTTTCATCTCTAAAAACCTCTGATCCTGTGATGTATGAAAGAGTTGAGCATAGAAATAATTTATTTGAAATTTATTGAATGGCTACTCTGTGTAAGAAACTATATTGGGTACTGTGGGGGCCACACAAGTGAAAATGGGACAGGTGTTTGCCCTTGAATAAATTTGTAATTTAGTAAGGGATATGAAAAAATCCAGCTTTTTTTTTTTTGCATCCTGCCTTGTAGTTTAGGTATGAGGTGCTTTTGGAGCTCAGAAGAGGGAGGGATCATTTTTAGCTACTGGGTGTCAGGGAAGATTCTAGAGAAGGCTTTGTGGAGGAAGGTGGTATTTAACTGAGACTTGAGAAGGGTGGGTTCGTTTTCTACAGGAAGAGATGAAATGGGGAAAGGTGTTCCAGGTAAAGAGCTCAGTTCCCTTTGCCTGGAGTTACAGTGTATCTAGGTGGGGCAGTGGGAGATAAGACTGGAAAGGTAGGTTAAGGGTCAGCATTAATGCCAGGCTAAGGAGTTTGGACTTTATTCTATATTTGGTTGAAAACCATTACCCGTTTCTTATTGCCACCACTGTAATTGTTGCTTGTTGATGATATGATAGTCTCCTGATCTTCAGCGCCACCCCTGCCTGCCTTTCCCCAGTTCTCTATAACGTGAACAGTCAGTGCTCTGCCCAGAAATCTCCTATGGTAGAGAGAGAATTGATCACACTTGATGATTTACTAGGCATGAAAACTTCGGGGAAAGGAAAGAATCAAAAGTAACTTCGATTTTTTTTTTACTTAGGTAATCAGAGATAAGTGGTACCATTAAAGAAATAAAGGAGATTGGAAAGAGGAGCAGGTTTGGGGGCAGAGGAGGAGGAGATGATGAAGTTAGTGTTGAGCATGTTGCATCGAAGGTACCTAACAGATAGTTGAAGATCCAAGAGATGGTGATGTCTAGGCAGATACTGATGTTAGAATAATTTTTATGGATATTATAATTGAGAGATTTGATGAGCTTGAGAAGTAAGAGAGAAATAAGTAGAGAAGAAAAGGCTGAGGAAGGAACCTTAGGAATTTTCTACATTTCGGCTTTGGTAGGAAGAAGACAGAAGTCAGATCTTGGCCGTGTAGTATTACAGATGTTAAGGAAGGTAAGTCTAAAGAAGTGTGGTCAGCATTAGATATTCTAGAATGGTTGAAGTCTGAGAAAAAGCTGTTGGATTTGGTAGAGATCACTGACACCTCGTGGTGTTTTTTGAAGCAAGTTGATCAGAGTGAAACAGAAGCTGCGCGTTTTGAAGCTGTAGAATGACTTCTTAATCAGATGGGTTTTTTAACCATAGTCATGCCATTGAACATTTTTCATATTAAGATGTATTTAAAGGAATGAACTTCTTTTTTTGAAAATTTGGTGTGTAGACCTTGAGTCCTCACTGTGATATTGAAATATTCCTTATTGCCCAAAGGTTATACCAACTAAATGTAAATTCTTGCAAGTGTTTCCACCCAGGAAAGGCTTTGAATACAGTCTTGAGGCTTGGTGCCTTATCTGGTTACAACTTGTCTAAATTTTGAGATACTTGTCCCCTGGTTGATTGTAGGTGGTTTTTTTCAGCCTCAGGGCCTCATGAGGGACATCTCATGTCTTAGAAGGACTTTGATCTCAATGAATGATGTTGAAGACACAGTGCTCAGCTCTTCCTCCACATAGCTTCCAGATCGATACCTCAAAAGTAGAATTCTGACCATGTCAGTTCCCTGTCGGAGAGGTTTTAGTGACTTCAGGTTCCCTTGGATAAAATTTAAACTTGTTTGGTGTTTAGAGCCCTCCACGCTCTGACTCCAGGCTATCTTTCTGGGCTAATTATACATTAGTTCCTCCCATGTACTCTGGGCAAACAGGTTTACTTCTCACCTCTCCTCTCCATACCTTTTCACAGACTATTTCCTGTGCCCAGGATGTTTTTCCTTCCCCTTTCCACATCTGGAAATCCCTGCTTCCCTTAAGCCTCAGGTTAAGTGCTGCCTTTTTTTCTTTTTTTTTTCAACTGAAAATCATTTTTTTTCTGGCCAAACAGAGGAGTTTGTGTTTTATTCTGAAGGCAGTAGGGATTCAGAAAAGCATTTTGATCAGGAGAATAACATGCCCATAATTGTGACAGAAATGTCAGTTTGGTGTATGAGTTAAAGAGGGAAGATAGTGGAAACAGGGAGTCCAATTAGGAAGTATCCTAATAGTCCAGGTAGAAAAATCTTGAATTGGAGTGGTGCCATGTGAATGGAGAGGAGACCCATGTGAACGATTGCGGGTAGAATAGACAAGATTCAGCAACTTATTTTTGGAATGGGGCATGAGGAAGAAGAAAGAGTCAAGATGATTCTTGTGTTTGTGAACGTGAGGGTTGTCAACATTGTGATACTCTCAGAAGAAATAGGAAGTTAGGAAGAGTGGTAGAATTTGGAGGAGAGATGTTCTGTTTTGGACATGCTGAGTTTGAGGTGCTTATGGGATAGTGATTTTGTAATACCCAGTACACAGTTTTGGTCATGTGGGATTAACGCTCAGAAGGGTCTATGCCTAGATGTATAGAGATCTTGGAATCACCTATGCAGAGATGATAATTGAACCTGTGGGAGTTGATGTGATCCCTAGAAAGAGTATATAGAGTGAGAATAAAATAGGACCTTTGATACCCACAGTTAAGGGACAGTTCATTAGACAATGTTACAGTAAAGGAGACTTGAGAAGGACTAGTCAGACAAGTTCAGAGGGAAATGGGAAGTGGGAAAGGAAGAGAGCTTTTATTAAGAGACTGTGATGTACCAGGTTTACAGATACCTCTTTAGCTCCTCACAGCAACCCTGTGAGGTAGGTGACGTTATTATTCTCATTTTCATTTGAGGAAACTGAGAGACAGAGCTTGAGTGACTTGCTAGTTAGTGTCTGAGGTTGGATCTGAACTCTAGTATTCTTGACTCCAGGCTCAGCCGCATCACAGAAATTCCAGAGGGTGGAGTATCTGGGAGGGAGAGGATGGTTAATACTGTCAAACACAAGGGTTGAGAAGTATTAGAACTGAGAACACAATCTTTTGTCTGGGAGAACTGACTGTTCAGATGCTTCTTTGAATGAGACGTGTTTTCTGGGAAACTTCGATTGCTTTTCAGATATTCATCTCTTGAGAAACCAGTGGCTTGTGCCGTTATGTATCTATATATCTACACCTATATCCATATCTATATCTATTCAGTTTTTCTGATCTCATTGGTATCACCGTGAAATTGATGAGTGTAACTTGCTATTCCACTTTTCTCTGCTTGAAGGATTCTCCCGTGCCCTTAGTGTCACGTAATGTGTCATGAAGTATTGGATCTTGGGCTCATCCTTGTTGGAGTCCTGTGTAATCTTTACTTGTTCAGTGTGTGCAGTTCAGTCTTACAGTTTTCTTGCCAATGTTAATTCTTGTATAATTTCTTTGAATATATAGATTAGCCATTAATGATGCCTCATCTTGTATGTTTCCTTTTTTGTTCATATTGCTTCTGGTACTGTACCTATTTCAGTTGTATTTTAAAAATTTATATAAGCATTCTGTTTTAGTCATTTTTCATTTCACTTAATTTTAATTTTCTTGGTTTTTAAACCAATTTCTTAATTAAAGATGAATTTGGGTGTTTCTGTTTTTTTCTGTGGGAGGCTCTTTGAACTTCAAGTTCGATGCTGTTTTCACTTTGCTGCACAGCTACTACAAATTGATGGCATTAAAGATTAGCATCTTTAATTTGCTTGTTCATCTCACCACATTCTAGGATAGGATTGTGACATGTAATTGAGGCACCTTCACAGTTAAAATGTTCATCATTTGCATATTTGGGTTGGTGAAATCTCAATTTGGGCTAAGATACAGTTCAGTAGTTGAATTCCTTGCAGTAGGGAACTTTATAGTCAGTGTGATGCAGTGTAAGGAGTACTGAACTTTGGGTTTTGGGGTTTGAGTCTGGATCCCAGCTGGACCATTTATTTTCACATGTAACTCTGGGCAATTTATTTCATCTCTCAGAGCTTTCATTTCTTAATTTGTACTTGGAAGAGACTGGGCTAAAAGACTTCTTGAGGTCCCTTCCAGCATATAGATTTATGATCCCATGATCCTCCTGTCTGAAGTAAAAAATACTCAGAAAGGAACTTACAATCAATATTTACGATTGTCAGGAAACTTAAAGTTCGTTTAGCCTACCCTCTTCATACAAGTGAGCACATTAAGGCCCTGAATAGAAAAGTTTGTCTAAGGTGAGACGGGGAGTAAATAAGTGAGAGATGGGATATGAACATCTGTTTTCTAATTCTGTCTGCATTGTTCTTTCCACTGATTCCATGTGGGTGTTAGCAAGAAGCATAAATTGATTATAATTTGTGGCTGTGGGTAGTGAGATAAGATGAGAGTTTACCTGAGGACCAGAACCTTCAATTTAGGGGCATTTAGCAGGGAATCATATGGAGACAGAATGGTTATTGATGTTTGGGTGGGAAGAATATTGGTCAGTCCTGCTTGGAACTGTGAGAAGATTCCAAGTTGAGCCCTGAGAGGAGAAGTTGTCAGAGGGATCGGTTGATTGAAAACATTGGTGAGAATGTTGTTAGAACATGTGGCTGTGTGAGGACTGCTATCAAGGCCTAGGTGGAATTTATCTTGAGTTATCTCTGGTCTACCCAAGATACCCACCTGGTGATTAATCCATAGACATGCATTCTGTCCATTCAGCAGATGGGTATGAAGTGCTTCAGCACTAGCCATTATCACTGTTAATTCTTAGCTTTGCACCAGTGATTTCCAGACTCATACAGGTAGCTCTCATTTCCTGGAATTTGTATGTTCCTTTGGCTCCTCAAACTTGACGTGACCTAACAGAACTTCACCTGTTTTTCCTATAAGCCTGTTGGTCCTTCTGATTTTCCTGTTTTCAGTGGCACCTGGTCTCTGTGTGTGAATATTTGGTTTATGTGCTTTACTCGTTTCTCCCATCCAGTCACTAGGTTCTGTTCATTTTCTCTTTACAATTCTAATCTGGCCCATCTCTGATATTGAGGGATAAGCCTTCATTACCACTTACTTGGATTAGTGAAGTAACTCTCTAACCAGTCTTTGTACTTCCTTTTACTTTCCCCTCCAGTCTGTTATACGCTGTTGCCAAATTAACTTTATGTATAAATTTGAGTGAATCTTACTGAACAAAGTGATAACTTCTTCATCTCCTTGGTGTGGTATCACCTTAGCTCATGTTACACTATTCCCCTTCACAGATAGAGACTGCTATGTTGTACAGCCATGTTGTACTACTTGTTTCTGTATATTTGCTATGCTATCCTGACCCTGCCTTTGCTAATTTTGTTTTTCATCCCTGGAATGTACCAGGGTTGCTCACTGCCATCCAGGCACCACTTCTTAAAATCTTATCCATTTATGACCCAGTTCAAAGGTGGTATCTTATATCAAACCTTCCCTTTTCCTAAAAATAAGAATGATGTTTTCCCCCTACTTCCTCTTAGTACTTATTTTGTACCTGTGAAGTGCTGGATACTGGCACCCATCAAGTTCAGTTTTGGACAAAATGGGGTACGCTTGGTCAGTGAACAATTACCACAAGGTTTATTTACTCACCTCATTAACAAGGAGAGAGTAGCCCTTAGTATATACACCCCGCTTTGGCTCTGTATAGAAATGGATTTGGTTTGAAGGATGCTTGACCCCTTGTGGGTCAATCTTTTTTTATGCCCTTAGGTGTTAGTTCATCAGTAGCAGAGGAGTACAGTAGGTCTTTGGGCTTGGGGAAGCAAGTATCAGTAATTTATTTCAGACTGTGCCTCGAATCCCTGGGTTTTTCCCTTCCCACTGTATTTCCCATTCCTTGACTGAACAGTCTAGATCCTGGATTTTCTTAAGGTTAATTTTCCATCCCTTCTATAGACCACTATCTGATCTAGGGCATCTGCCACAGCGGCCTCTTGCTTGGTTAGCATTGTGTAGTGACGATGTAGTCAAGTGTACATCTTGTGTACGTGCCCTTAAGAAGGGAGGCCATTTTTCAAGTCTTTGCCCGCGGAAATGTGCCAGTATAAGTGAAAATTTAGATAGCCCTGGGGAAGGATGATGAAAGTATATTGGATTCCTTCCCAGGTGAAACAGACTTCTCCAGAAAGAAGGCATTGGTGAGGTTAGTACCACTCACCCTAGGCCTGGTTAGTTAGGAACAGCTGTAGTGATAGGTGTGAAGACTTTGTTCAGCTCACTGTAGTCGCTGTAAGCTGCCAGTGCCATCCGCCTTCCTCACAGGTAGCACAGGGTTATGATGAACGCAGCTGTTATGATTAAATGCTCCAACTTCTTCATCTTAATCTCTAGAGAAACGATCTCTTTACCCCCATGGAGACCTGGTATTGTTTGGTTTTAATTACATGGAGTAGATAAAGCAGCTCCAACAGTTTCCATTTGACCTTCCTGCAGTAATCTACATAGTGGTTCCTGAAAAGGCATGTATAGGTACTGATTGGTGAGGGCTCACCATGCCTCTTCTCTCCATGGTCTTCTTCTATAGCTTCCCAAATTGGCCTAGGGGTTTTACAGGATGCTGTAGGCTTGGGTGGGGCTGAAGGGCCCCCTTGGTGCTGAAAGTCCCTGTACAGTTTTTCTAAGCATCGTCACAGACTGGATGTCAGCTGCTTTCTTATACCCCTCAGTGTTTCAGGAGCCACATACAAAGCCTTCTCCAGGAGACCTCTCTCATGTATTTAATATATCATATGGCATTACAGTTATTTGTGTATATATTATGCTCCCCTACTAGATTGTCGTTTCTGTAAGGGCTGGGATCATGCCTTATTTAGTCTTGTTTATCTTCCTTGGTGCAAAGGACTGTATTACAAGTATTTAATCAGATGGCATAGTGAATAGAACGCTGGTCTTGGAGTTGGGAAAGTGCCAGGTTTGCATCCAGACTCTCTTACTTGTTAGTTGTATGTCTGTGGATAAGTCTGAGCTTCAGTATTTTCAGCTGTAAAATAGTGTAAGTATAGTGTAAATAGTGTAAAACAGTGGATAGATGGCTGGACCTGGAGTCAGAAAAACCTGAGTTCAAATGTGACTTCAGATACTTAGTAGCAAGTCACTTAACCCTGTTTGCCTCAGTTTCCTCATTTGTAAAATAAGTTAGAGAAGGAAATGGCAAACCATTCCAGTGTCTTTGCGAAGAAACCCCAAATGGGGTCATGGAGAGTAGGACGTGCCTGAAATGACTCAGCAACATCTATTTCATGGGGTTGTTGTAAAGCTAATATAAGATAGAGCATGTGAAAAATTTCCCAAACGTTTAAAGCACTGTAGGCAGATGAAGAAATTGAATTAGAAATGAAATGATTTGTAACCTGTCATGTGGTTAGTTACTGTCGAATCTTGTTTGATGACTTTTTCCTTGGAGTTTCTTTTACTATATTTTAATGCCTAATTACTCATTTTCAGAGATGTTATGGGATAAGTAGGGTTTTGTGAGCTAATCTAGGAAGAGATAACATTCCTATGGAAAAATGTATTCTGAGTTTTAATCAATTTATGGACACTTGGCACAACCCATTTTTGAATAGAGGAATACATCTCTAGGTAGAGGAGAATAAATATATATATATGTATGTGTGTGTGTACATATGTATACATATACATATATAAATATATATCTACATATGTGTATATAGGACTCAGTGGATAGAGCACTGGGCCTGGAGTCAGGAAGACCTGAGTTCCTGTTGGGCCTCAGATGCATTTTAACTCTGTAGCAGTGGGTAAGTTGCTTAACTCTGTTAGCCTTAATCCGATGGAGATGGACTTGGCAAAGCACTCCAGTATCTTTGCCAAGAAAACCCCATGGACAGTACTGGTGCACTGTGGTCCATGAAGAGTTGGACATGACTAGAGGACAACATTTGTGGATATACCTGACAAGTTGTGCCAGTGGAAGATAGAATTAAGGATGCTTTGGAAGAGATGATGATAGATGAATGATAGCTCCTAGGTGGGATTTTAAGGGTGGATTATTAGTGAAACATTTGTTGTTAGGGATGCTTAAGATTAATTTCTAACCTGAGGGATGATAGGCATGAAACTGAATGAATGTTGAACAAAATGACTACATTAAGTAACATACAGAAGCATTGGATAGTTTGGAGTGATGAATAAGAGTTACATACATTTGATTGTGTCTGTAATGCTATACACAGAGTAGATGCTTGCTGATTGATATGGTTAGCTTTTTAGGAGTTTAGGAGTTAGCTTGAAAGGTGAGGCTTTGACTTAGGTGACACATCCTGAGCTAGCTGAGCCAGTGTTGCTTGGGTATGTGATTGTTTTTCCTCTTTGCCAAAGCTAACCCCTCCATCTTGGCCCTTTATCTTGTCCCATCCTGCATCCTCCTGGACTTTTCCACTGGCACTTATCATGTACCTCTCTTGCATCTCCATTTCTTCTTCACTAGTCCTCTCTTCTCTATTTTGGGTCTCTTTCCTAAACCTCTCTTCTGCACTCTGCTATAAGGTTCCTTTTCTTGCAAGTAATCTAGTATCTCTCTTTTTTTTCTCATGACAAAACCTCGTTAAAGAATATTCATAACATAGGTTCATAGTTGACTTCCTCTAACCACTCAGTTCCTTGTCTTCTTTCTACTACTGCTTTATTCGGATTACTGTTTCAAAGGTTATAATTTAATCCTCTGACCTTTTCACAGAATCCCTGAGTTCATTGGGATTTCAGAGGCCAAAGAGTTCAACCCATTCCTGAACTAGAATCATCTTTTTATAATAGTTCTTTCCCTATCTTTTTCTTAAAGACCTTGTGATTGGAACCTTTTTAAGGAATCAGCTATGTAATTAAAATGAAAAATTTTCATGTATCATCTATCAGAAAGAGGCATAATATGTGAGAGCTGAAGACCACAGGGGATGCTGAATGTTCACTGCCCAGTGATCGTTCTAGTCTCTTATTGGAATTGGTGATGTGCCTGGTGATGATGCCTGCTTAGGAAGCCTTAGCTGCTTTAGGTGTCTTCATTTCCTTAGAGTCCCTGCTTCTGATGTTGTGTGTTGAGAGGGGATTGTTGAAGATGACCCAAGTAAAACCTTTGTCATAACCGCATTTTCTTTCTTTTTTAAAATATTTTTAAAATTTTAGATATATACTAAAATACATAATAAGAAACATAAACTTAAATATAAGAGAAGAAAAAAAAGACATGTCATTTGTACAGCAGAACATAGGAGAGGATTCAGAATATATAGCAGTATCTTTTGTTTTCAAGAAAGCCTGCTTATTAAATACTGTGCATTATATTGAAAGCTGTCCATCTTTTCTTTGCTTCCTTGTAGGTTTTCTTTTGTTCTCTGCTGGACATTTTTTACTTTGTTCTTTTTCCCTCATTACTCCTTTACGCGCCACCCTAAGGCTGTAATTGAACATGGATATATTTCTATATAGGTGTCAGAACCATGTTTTCAAGCAACTTAGGAAAATTAATTCCTAGATACCTGGACCTGGACTGTCCTATTGAAGAGTTCTGAAAGCTCCTGCCCTAGACTGTTTGTGTTGATAATTTTTAGGACAGCTACATTACTCGACTCCCTGTGTTCCTTCTCCTGACAGTGATGTCCCAAATGTTGAGTAGTTTTTTTTTTTAACAGAGGTTAAACTCTTGTGCACAGTGAAGGGAGCTTGATATATAAGGCTCATCATAGATGGTCAATCTAGCCTTAAAAATTTGGTAATTTAATTTTCTAAGTAATTTAATTGCAATGGTCTAACCAGGGTTATGTTCTAATTTGTTTCATGAGAATTAAACACTAAATGCTTTAAGGTGATGGATGCATTGAAACTTAGATTTGGGGTTGACCTTAGACAAGGAAAATAGATCCTTTAGAGGAAAATGGTCTATGGTGTTTCCCTACATTTTCAACATCTTTCAATTATTATAAAATTAGGATGATTTCTATAGGGTGGGCTTGCATTCTGTAGTAAAAATAGGAGGAAACGGTTTTGACATGTCGGTTTCTAGGTTATCAGTTGTCACCATAGTTGCCGCCCCTCAGGAACACACGTCTCCCTTGGGCTGGTTTTTCCAGGGCGCCGTCCCGGCGGAGCGATCTCGCTCTCCAGAACGGCCGCAGCCCCTCGCGGCTCCGCGGCACCGGATCCGCACGCACTCTTCTGCACGGCGCGGCACGAATCGTGCTTTCTCCTTTTTTCGCCTCTGCCAACCCCGTTAGTGTCGGGTGGAAACTTGGTTTGGCATTTTTCTTTTTGTTAGTGACTCGGAGCACTTAAAAGGTGGGCTTGTTGGCAGCTCTCCTTGCTCTCCTCAGCAAATTCTTGTTCACATTCTTGGCTGTTTCTCTTTTGAGCAATGTGCTTGTATGTTTGCAACAGGGTGTATTAGATATAACACAGCAGAAATCTGCTGTGAATCTCTCTGGCCTCCTCATATCGGTAGTTGTGAAAAATAATTGTTTTCCCTGATCCTTTAATTATCTAGTAGGCCCTCAAGTGCGGCCTTTTGACCAAATCCATACGTCACAGAACAAATCCTTTTCTTAAGGTGATTTGTTCTGTGAAGTTTGAATCCAGCCATAGGGCCACATTTTAGGACCTAGAGGGCCGCCTGTGGCCTTGAGGCTGCAGGTTCCCCATCTCTGATCGAGGCCATATCTCCATTTGGACCTTATAGGAGATAATGGTGAGAGCTTGCTCTAAACCTAATTTCTGCCAGACTGCTTTCTAATTTACCCACAGGGTTTTGTAGATATGGTGAGTCTTTAACTTTGTAGTTGGTGTCTTTGAGTTTGTTCAACACTGCAGTTAGGTCCTTTGTTCCTGGGTCTTGTGTACTTTGTATTCTCCTAACTGACTCTTTTTTTAAAATTCAGAACAGAATTGCTTTGGTAATTACTGATTTGTAGTATAGTTTGAGATCTGGTACTACTCACCCTGTTAATTCCTACTTTTTTTCTCGTTACGTCCCTTCAGATTCTTAACCTTTTGTTTCTCCGCATGAATTTAGTTATTAGTATCTCATTGTCTAGTTCTGTAAAGTAGTTTGTCATGGCAGTGAAATTGTAGATTAATTTAGGTAGCATTGTCATATTTTTTATATTGTCATATATTAACCATGAATAATTAATGTCTTTATTTTAAAAAGCTCTAACTTTATATTTGTAAAAGTTTTGTACTTATAATCGTAATTCCTGCATGCCTTGGTAGCTGAACCCTCACCTGTTTTACACATTCTCTAGTTGGGATGGAATTTTGTTATCTCTTGGTAATGTGGCAATTATTAAATTATTTCTTGACTATACAGAAAAGATGATAATTTTAGAGGGTTTATTTTCTTTCCTACTTTAGTGAAGATATGGTTGCAATTAATTTTTTCTTGATTATTTCATGTTTTTAAAGTAACATAACATCCCTGTAAATGATAATATTGTTTCTCTTTTGGTCATATTTTTTGCCTCAGTTTCTTAGTGTCATATTGTTAGTATTTCTAGAACTTTTTCGAATAATGGAGGTTAGCAATAGATCTCCTTGCTTTATCCTTGATCTTATTAGAAAGGCTTATGGGACTTCTCTGCGATAGATAATGCTAGTTCTTGTTTCAGATACCTCTTTACTATATTAAGGGAAATTTCATTTATTCCTTTAAAAATTATTCTAAATTTAAGAAATCTCAAATAAGATGGATATTTCTGCACACAGAGTAGACAGAAAAAGATTGCATATGAAAATGTAGATCTCTTAGGGATAGCTTGCGTTTTTTTTTTTTTTTAGCATCCTCATTTCCATCACTAGCTTTTACGGTCGTCATGTTTCTGTGCTTCCTTGTGGCCTTCCTTCTATTCTCTTTTCTGCATTAAAAAAAAAAAAAGAGGCTTCAGTCATCCCTGTTTTCTTTCTTTTCCTTTTCTCTTTGGAGAGAGAAGAGAGACAAACCCTTGAATCAAATATGCATAGTTAAGTAAAGCAAAAAACTGACTGTGTCTAGAAACGCTTTATTTTGCGTCTTGTTTGAATTTCATCATCAGTCATTCTTCACATTGTAGTTTGCCTTTGGAATGATCACAGTTCTCACGTTTTTCAAAGCTGCTTTTTAAGAATAATGGTGCTCTTACTGCACAATTTGTTCTATTAGTTCTGATCATTTCGTTCTGCATCATTTCAGGTCTTTCTAGGTTTCTCTGCAACCATCCGTTTCGTCATTTATTCCCCAATGGACGAACATTTCCTAAGTTTCTTCTTGTTCTTTGCTACTATAAAAATAGCTGCTATAAATATTTTTCTACATTTAGGTTCTTTTCCCCCCTTTTTTCTTTTTTCTCTCTTTGGTCTCTCCACCGTTGGTGCATTAATGTGCTTATTTCCCTATATCCCCTCCAACATTTCATTTTCCTACTTTGCCACACTAATGGGTAGCTTTAATTTGTATTTCTTTAATTACTTAATTGGATCTTTTAAATGATTGATAGCTTTTATTTCTTTTTTGAAAACATCTGGTTCCTGACCTTTGTCCATACATCAATTGAGGAATAGCTCTTGTTCTTATCAATTGGAATCAGTTCTTCATGTATCTTAGATGTGGGATCTTTATCAGAAACTTTTGGCAAAGGTTTGTTTCCCTTCCAATTTTAGTTACATTAGTTTTGTTTCTGCAAAATTTTTAAAATTTTATATAATCAAAACCACCCATTTTATCTGCTGTGATGCCCTCTATCTCTTTTTGTCATAAACTTTTCCCACATCTAAAAATGGAAAAGTTAATTTCTTCCTTGCTTTGTTTTGAGACTAGGTCGCAGTGGATGCCCTGGGCATCTTTGATGTCCGACCAAGCTTTTATCGCTCCAGAGGGCCTGCTTCTGCCACCTTCATGGCCATTCCAACAAATTGTTCTCATCTGCCTATTCTACTGGGGGAAGTCTTTGCGTGCTTGGGGTATATATTCCCCTAACTCCCCACCAACAGGTTTGAGGGTGGTTACTTTCAGCCTGGTTTAGTCCTTTTGCTGAGATGGTTTACTGAAGTGTGGCATATGCTACAGCTTCTTGCAGCCACAGGTCGACAGATGGACATCAAAGGTGGATAAGCAGCCCTGAAAAGGGCTCTGCTCACACTAGAAGTATTTAGTCCTCCCTAAACACCCCTACATCTCAGAAGTTCCAGGAGACTCCTGTTGGACTTGAGCACTATTTGCTAGCTACAAAGCTTTTCAGGTTCAAAATGCCAAAATTTCAGGCTGCCTTGGTTTTCCATGGAAGCTTTTAGACAGAGCTGGAGGCTGGAGCTGAGGCCCTGCCCCTCTCTGGCGTCTAAGCTACTTAGCTACTGTTGGTTTCTCTGAACTTGATCCTTGTTGGTTACACAGCCTAGTTGGTACCTGCAAACACTTCTCATCTTTTAATGCCTTCTCAGTCTGCCCTGGATCAGCAACTGGGTGGTGAACAACGGGTCTGTCAATTGGTACCTGTCTGTCCCTATAACGTCCACCAGCTTGGGGTCCTTTGTCTTTCAGTTCCTGTGAACTGAAATCCTAGAATGTTCCACTGCTGTTTGCCCCTTGCCAGGTCCCCAGTGTTCACAGACCTCTCTTTTCCCTTTGCTCACTTGAGCTGGGAAGTACAACTCCTGTTTTCAGTCTTGGATTTGTCCATCAGGATTGGGTCTGGTGAATTTTCTGTATCTTAACCCTGAGACAGTCAATCAGATGAGGCTTTTTTAACTCTTAAAGAGGTTGTTGGGTGACATTTTACATATTGTTAAATTCACTTCAAAGCTGTAATTTATTCTATCAGTCATTGTGGAAAAAGTAACTGAGGTTAGACTTTTTATTTAAAAGGGATGTTTGTTCTTTTTCTGTGCTCATAACATTAAGATAAATGCATTTGAAACCCTGCAAAATATAGTTTTCAGTTATGATTACAGTGAATGTTCACATGTGTATCTTTCTTTTGAGCCAAGGTTTTTGTATCAGGCCTTGAAGTTAGACTGACTTTGCTACTTTTCTGCTCAGGTTTTTTGTTTGTGCAACATTAGTGTGTGTCACGCTCTAATTTGTTGTGCTGGATGGTTGTGTAACCATGTCAAAGCTGGTGCCTAAAAGAGCTGCTGCAATTTCCCAGAATGGACGTGTCAACATCTTTCAGTTTTCAGTATTCACTTTAACTTTACGCTTTCAGACTGAACTCACAAATCCCTTTTCCTTTCACCTCTCCTAAATCTCCCTTTTATCCTCACCAGGATCCCTTGTTCCCTTTAATTGCTTCCTGCCCTCTCAGTCTTTCATCCCTTTTCTGGCCTCCCTTTTGACCCTTGAGATTCAGGATCCTGTATATAACCATTTTAACAGGGCACTGCCTTCTGTCTTAATCTTTTGGCCTTCTTCTCCATCTGTTCTTCATATCTGACTAATCCTTAACCTTAACAGCCATGCCACCTGTCTGTGAAGTTCCTATTCCATAGCTTCTGAAAGCTGCTGGAGGAAATTAAAGGAAGTTAAAATGACATTGTGCTGATTGGGTCCAGTATAAATTCTTACCTACCATCAGCTGGACCCTCAGTAGTTCTTTTATTCACCTTTATTGTCTATAGCTGTTTTCTACTTACTCTTTGCACAAGCTCCCAACTGGTTCCTAGGACTCCCTTTCCCCCCTTTGATTCTGACTCAGGGCTCTTGAAATTTGTTTTCATTCCTTACCCTTACTAGTAAAAAATTCTTGAGCATGCACCCCCAATATATGTATATTTACTTATTCATGAATTATATGTGCTCTACAGTGTTAATAATGTTGTATGTTATAAAGTTTATACAGAAATAAAGTTTAAAAAGGATGAGCTAAATAGGAAGAAATATTTAATATTAAGTCATTAGGGAGCCAGTGGAGTTGAGTAGAGGAGTGACATGTTTAGACCTGCTTTTTAGGAAAACGATTCTTTTTAGGAAAAGTGCTTGGGCAGGGGTGGGTGGTGGTAAGTTGGATCATTGAGAGGTTTGAGGAGGTAGAATGTAGAGGAGATTATTGCAATTATTCAGTAGAGGCGATGAGTCTGTATCTTCTTCAGTAGAGAGAAGGAAACAGATGCAGGATCAGCTGTGGAGGTCCAAAGATCTGGCTGCTGATTAGGCATGTGGGGAAAGACAGAATGAAGAGACGGAGAGGGCACAGGGGTTGTGACAAGCACTATACAAATATTTCTAGCTCTGTGACCTCAGGCAAGTCACTTAACCTCTTTTTGCCTTAGTTTCCTCAGTTGTAAAAAGGGGACAATAATAGCTCCTACCCCTCAGTGTTATTGTAAAGATTAAATGAGCTAATATTTGTGAAGTGCTGGCTTTGAATTCAGGTCTTCTTGACGCCAGGCCCAGTAATTTATCCACTGCACCTTCTAGCTGATTCTTATCTCATCTTCTTGTCTCCATTTGCCTGTGAACATGTCCAGGTTGTGATTATCCAGACTCTATTACTGATGCTTCCCAAGCTCTCTAGTCCTTCTTACGCTGCTGGAAATCTAAGCAGGGCAGTCTCCCCTTCTGGAATGTCCTCTCTTTTTGTCAGTGGCCTTCCTTGCCCTCTCACCTTACCAGCTCCTTGCAGTGTTCTGCTTCTGATAGGATGTAAAGTTGTGATTTCTGACCTTTGCATTTCTTGTAGCTGCTGCACTACCTGGCACACCTGGCTTCTAAATGCTGTAGTTAGAATGTTGGCTACGATTGGAGACTGAAGCATTGCTATATGTGCTTGTCCTGATTTCACCTTCACTACACTCTCTCTCTCTCTCTCTGTCTCACACACACACACACACACACACACTCCGTTGTATGCGTTCAGTAAAAAACTATTAAATTGCGTAGGCGAATGTGTTTGAGAATTCCTTGGTACCTTAGCCTCATTTTGAAAGCTGAAAAGACAAGTATTTATTTTGTAACATTTTCTCATTTGTTGCTAATATTTTGAGACCTTGATTGCGACTTGATTACGTAGGAATTACTTATATGATTTAATGAATGGTAAAGTTCGTTCTGTAAAAATGGCTTTGGAATTTTATTAAATTAAAGTAATTTTGAGAAGCTCTTTCTAGTAAATTTCAATTATAATTTACATTTCTAGTGTCTTCTCTAGTCTGAGATATTTTAAGAGAAAATAATTTGTCAAAACATCTTATGACTCAGAGGAATTTAGGGCTGGAAGGGATGTTAATTATCATTTACTTGGAATCACAGAATTTTAGAGCTGGAAGAGAGTAATAGCAATGAGAGGATAATAATTGTCGGCAGCTCTTTAGTTCAACCCGTAACTCAAAGAAATTCCACTAAGACACCCCCTGACAAGTCACCTGCTCACTTAGGTCCAGCTTGAAGATCTCAAACAGGGTTAAGGGGTCTGTACACTTTAGTGACTTTGTGCTCGTGGTTACTAAAACTGCTTTCTGCTGACACACAGGTGCTCTAACAGCGAATTACTGAGCCTGTTTTTCCACAGGCTCCCATTTTCCATTTTTTGACATCTTTGCCAGTTTAATGTGTGTGAGGTGGGACCTCCAAGGTGCTGTAGTTGTTTCTTTTTTTTTTTGGAGGGAGGAGGGCAGGGCACTTGGGGTTCAGTGACTTGCCCAAGGTCACACGGCTAGTAAGTGTTAAGTGTCGGAGGTTGGATTTGAACTCAGGTCCTCCTGACTCCAGGGCTGGTGCTCTATTCACTGCACCGCCTAGCCGCCCCTGTTTTCATTTCTTTATTAGTGATTTGCAACATTTAAAAAAATTGCTATTGATAGTTTGGTTTTCTTTCTTTGAAGCAGCATCCCCCAGATTATTGGTCCTGCTTTCAGTCCAACCCCACAGCAACTCCTTGGAGAAGGGGCCAGATCCCCACCAACTGCCAACCAACTACAGCTCACAAGGCAGGCAGTCCAGTCTAGCTGAAGCAGAAAGGCTCCCTAGGGGAGAGACGGAAGGCAGCATGTACCAGGCAAGTCAAACCACCATGATCTTGACACCATCACTGCTCAGACCCTGGTGGAATCAGCCCAGGACCCTAAACCCAAGAGCTTTTGGAATAAGCATGCATCCAGCCCAGTACCCTCAGCCATCATGCCAGGAAGCACTCCTGTGGGAATGCATTCTGGCCCCAGCTCCTGAAGCCCTAGGAAATAATTCTTGCCACCATGGTCCTTGGTGTAATCTTAGATTGTTCAGCACCAGAAACTGCTAGTATTTGATGAGTAGAAATGACAGTAAAGAAGAGGCATGACCCGTCTCCCCAAAAACCTGGAGACCTTTCCATCTGCCTTGCAGCTGAAGCCTCATTAGACTGTGACCTCCTTAGGAGCAGGGATTGCCAACTCTGTGTTTGTATACTTAGTGCTTAGTAAAATGTGGAATAAGTTCTCTTTTCTCCTTTTCATTCCTTCTGCCCCCTCCTCAGATGTGGCAGTCCTCCATTTCTGGTCGTGGGACTTTGTTTCCAATTTTTTTGCTACAACAAAAAGTGTAGCTATAAATATTTTGGCTTAATTGTGACTTTTCTTCTTATCTTTGGGATGTAAACCTAGTAGTGGGATCTCAGTCCCAATGATTATACTTATTCACAGCTCCAGTGTCAGGATGCCTATCTTCTCCCTCCCCAGTCGACTTCTCGTTTTTGGTCACCTTTGCCTGTTTTGTGGGTTTAAAGAGAAGCCCTCAGTCGTGTTCTGATTTGTATTCCTCTCTCTGGTTATTTGGAGCATTCTGTGATACAGCTATTCTTTGCAGTTCTTTTAAGAACTATTTGATCCTGTCATTTGACTGCTTATTTATTGGGCAGTGGCTTTAGGGCTGCAGAATGTGAAGACGGGGAGTAACTGGTTTGTGAGGAGTTTTATTTAAATGACAGACTAAAGACCTTCTAAGCTTTGTAGAATATGGACTGGAGTGGGGAGAGGATCCAGGCAGCTGCCTTCTTATTAAGGCCCCTGGTGCAGTTCAGAGTTGACGAGGAACCGTATCTGTGAGTTGTGAGAATTTGCTAATGGTTTGGACTTTCGGAGGTCTCAGTGATGAGCCCTGAATTGGCAGCCTGGGTGAGGAGCACGGTGGACTGTGGGAGAAGGGATGCTGGTGCCTTGGCAGTCATGAGATAGCTCCGAAGAGGGAAGGGTCTTAGGTGGGGTGTGGAGTTTTGTTTTTCATATGTTGAGGGATATCCAGTCTGGGATACTTGATAATTCTGGTTTTATAGAGCAGGAAATTTAAGTTTGAAGGTCTTAAAGCAAGGACTAGAGGCCAGTTTGTCTTGCTGCTTCTTCTAACCTGGTGTTCTTTCCATTATGCTATAATGTATTGGTGTCCCCTCCTCCCCCAAATTGAGCAGTTTTAAAGAGACTTTTAGTTCATATGGAGACACACACTCTGCAGAAAAGATTTAAATTTCATCAGTGATTGTCTTGTCTTTTAATGTAACTCATGTAAACGTTTGTTTTGAATCTTGAAAAGCTATTTTGTATGTCATAGACATTGTATTTTAAATTTGGTATTAATTGGGACAGTTTCAGTGATCTTTTGAGGTGTTGAATATAAAACCTCTTGGTTTTAGGGTTTGGTGATTCTATTTTAAATATCTAAATGCTTAAACCGAGAGCCTTTTGTTCTGTAGGCAGTTTCCAGAAATTCTTGTCTTGTAGCTCCAGGAGTGTGTCGTCGTTTTATATTGTGGGGGTCAAAAGCAAACTCATACAGATAATGAGGGACTCGTATATTTACCTTATTTGTTGAAATGTTCTGGTAGAAACTCTCTCCTCCCGTCCTGTTTCATCTGTCCTTTCCAGACTGATATAAAGTAATGAAGATTATCATTTTGTTGGTGGCTAAACAGGTAACCACTCAGAATGCTCTGAAAAATTCCGGCCATGGATCCAGAGCTTTAGTTGATAAATGTAGGTTATGAGCTTGTGAGACATACACAAGCTAAACGGGGACACTGATCATGGACTTTGGGGACTGAAGTGTTGTTTTGGCATGTTAAGTGATGGAAGTTCTTTAAATATTGTGGGGAGGACTTTATTTGCTTGTGAGGGGCAGAGACCAGCTTTGCACATTGAAACCCCCCAAACCTCAAACCATTTGCACTACGATTTGCATTTGGTTGTCTACGTATAGCATCTTCAGATGTACATTTGAAAGCATTAGAAACATGACAGCAGCATTGTTTTGGGGTTAAATGTGCTTCATTTGCTTTTAATATGGAAATGTTGCTGGTGACCATCAGAGTCAAATTATAGAAAAACTTTTAAAAGAAACTCCGTGTTTTTATTCTTGCTCTTTGCATTTCATTTCATCTGAACAGACATTTAGTATGTAGCTACTCTGAACAAGGCTCTGGGGGTTCAGAAAGAAAAATATGCTCCTGAGCAAGCACCTTTGGAGAAGAGCTCACAGAAGGGGGTTGTTCAGAGTGTTAAAAAGTAATTTCCAGAAGGAGAGGGCCTCATTAACTGGACGAAGGGGTCATTACGGGCAGAGGAGGCAGTACCTATGTTGTCCTTGAAAGAATTAAAGGACATTGATTAAGAGGCCACCACGGCCTGTGAGGTGCTGGGTATACAGACTTCTGTCTTCAAGGACATTAATTTGTATATGGGGAGATACCATGTGCATATGTAGCCATACACAGTATAGACCAAATAAATACAAAAGGGGTGTCAGTAACTGGGGTGGCAATCAGGAAAGACTTTGGATAAAAGCGAAGTTTGATTCTTAGAAGCTTTGGTGAGAAAAAAAAGTAGCATGAGGCATGGCGTTTGGAGAGAAGTGAGGCCCCAGAGTGAGGCTGGAGCCAGCTTGGAGAGGCTTTAAATGACAGCTGAAAAAGTTTTGTTTGCTGTGTAGAGATCACAGCAAAGCTAGGAGAGATGAAGGGCTTGGGGAGGAGACAGCTGGGCATTATAGGCATGGAAGTAGGAGATGTGTGGTGTGTACTGGAAGTGGCCGGTGGGCTAGTTGGACCCAAATGCAGCGTGAACCAATGAGAGTAAAGTCAAGTCATACTGGAAAAACATGTGGGAACTAGACTGGAAGGCTTTACCTTAAAGGAAGCTAAGGATTTTGTCTTGTAGAGTCAGGAAGGAGTCATTGAAAATTTTGAGTAGGGAGTGACAGGCTCAGATTTGTGCATATCAGTGAGAGCTGGATGGAAGATGAATTGGAGAAGGTGAGAGATGAGTGGAAGGGGAGTATTGATGACATGGGTCTGCATCAGAGTGGTGACATGGGGTCATCTTAGGAAAAAGGTGACAAAGGTGCCCGGGATTTGGCAGCTGATTGGATATGGGGAGTGAGAGAGTGAAGGGTTGAGGATAGTCCTAGGTAGATAGAGGAGTTAGGAAGAAGCGGAAGGGTTGGAAGGCAAAGATAACAGTATCTAGTAGAATGGAATGGTCTCTAGTGGCAAAGGCGACATTGGCGCCGCAATGATAGGTTTTATAGTTTTGAGAGAAAATTGAGCTGTTATAATTCTTGTCTTGGACAAATGTGGAATTTTCAGTTATCAAACTATTTGAAAATTTTGCTCATTGTTCCCATGTGTGCATTTATTTTGGTGGAAGTATAAGTATTAAAATAGTTAAAAAAAATTTGGATACTTCAGTAACTTATAGCAGTAGTGTGATACAGTGGAAAGAGTGCTGAATCTGGAGTCATAAGATAGGGATTCAAATTCTGACTCCACTAAATGGCTTTTTGTATGAACAAATCAGTGTATCTCGGCCTTAGTTTCATTTGTAAAATGAAGGCGCTAATGACCTCGAAGGTTCCTTATAGCTCCAGGTCTCTCATCAGATTTGTCTTTATAAGTTATAAAATAGCTGCTCGAGGGTCAGAGAGGTCAAACAGCATACTCAAGGCCACACAATTCCTACGGAGGGTTGTATTAGGTCTTTCTGCTTTCTGGTCAAGAATGCTATGTAAGGCACGTTTTTTAAACCCCCACCGTGCCACTGGGTTCACAAATAAGAAAAAGACAGTCTTGGCTCTCAAGCTTACAATCTAATGCAGGAAGACAGGACACAAAAAGGAGTTGAAAAGGTTAGGGGAAGAACTCTGGCTTTCACAGACCTCGGGACAAAAATGAGATTTCCAGGTGGCAGAGCTGCTCCTTTTAATGTCCTGTTGTAAACAGAAGAGCTGCCGGAATGTATTTGAGCAATTGACCTTTTTTTCTTTCTTATGTATTTTGAAGTATTTTAGTTTTATATTTTCTCTCTCTCCCTTTTTTTTTCATTTTGGAGGGGGGAATGCAGGGCAATTGGGGTTAAGTGACTTGCCCAAGGTCACACAGCTAGTAAGTGTTACAGGCGTCTGAGGCTGGATTTGAACTCAGGTCCTCCAGACTCCAGGGACGATGCTTTTTTCACAGTGCCACCTAGCTGCCCCTAGTTTTGTATTTTCAAGAGCAACTAGAACTTTTAGAACTTTTTAGATTCTACAAGGTAGAATTCAGTTTTAATGAAAAACATTGTATACAATAAAGTTTTATTATATAATAAAGTTTCTGTATAACAATAAGTTTCTCTACTAAAACTAGCTAGGCATCACCAAGCCTCTTCTGACTCATCACTTGTGTGAATACAGCCAGTTTTGTTGGAAAAGCAATCCTTTTTACGATATTCACGGTTTATGGAAAAGTGAAAGCATTTAATGAAGCTCTTTTTGCTTTGTGAAAGAGTTAATATAACTGTACTTGTTGAGTTTCAGAAAATACCTGCTTTAAGAATGGCCCAAGGTTTTTGACACTGTCTCCCTCTTTTCTTCTTGCCCATGAGACTGCTTGGGACAGTGCCAGTGGTGGCCTGAATTGGCAGAGCCTCCTCATGGACTTGGGAGAGACTTGTCTGACCCCTTGTTTTTCCTCCCATCTCCATGAAGAGCGGGCCTGTTCAGTTCCTTCCAGCCTTAGCTGCATAACTCCCTTCGGTTTTTCTGCTCACTTCCTTTTAGAGTCATGCCCTTTTATCTTCTAACTGGTGTTACTACCTCATGAAAGTTTTTTTTCTTATCGCTCTTCTTCACCTTCTTTAAGAGCCCCAAACTGATCTCAGAGCAGGGCTAAGCAGTATAAGGGCGGTGTGATAATATATTTTTATCAGGCTAGAGAAAAGCTACAGATTTCCAAGTTATATTTGAAAAAATTGCCATATATTTCCAAAGCCCTTGAAAGTGCTTAGAAATACCTTTTAGAAGGTACACAAACATACCTTCTCATAATAAATGTGCTTTTACTCAAATATCAACATTCAAGAGGGAAAAAAATTCTTTAAATTTTAATTGTTTTGCTTGTTTAAGGATTAGACTCAAAACTATAGTTTTTTTGCTATTTTTTCATCTAAAATATATAACACATCTGTTACATCATTAATAATTTAGTCTTTTGTGAGGTGACTTGGTACACTAACATAATTTATAACAATATTTCTAATCTCTCTGTTGACCTCCAGTTGCTCATCTTGAACTGCCTTTCAGGCATCTTAAACGGAATGTCTAATAGATATCTTAAGCTCAGCATGTTCAAAGTCTAACTTATTATCTTTCCCAATAAATCCTTCTCGACCTTCCCCCTTCCCTGTTATTGTGTAGGGCAATGCCATCCTCCCACTCCCTCAAGCTAATAACTTAGGAGTCATCCTGGATTTCT
>CM053583.1:188357601-188459868 GCA_028627135.1 Pseudochirops cupreus
GGCTGGGAATCTGTCACTCTCTGTCTCCCAATGGGTTCTGTCACTCTTAAATCCGCTCAAATTTACTTTTGAGTTCCCAAGGACGAAATTCTTGCGGAGCTTGGAGAAGTCACTGCTTACTCTCCGCCATCTTAGCTCCGCCCCCATCTTAGACCATATTTGAATGTGTTTACCCAAGTGGGTCTTGCTTTAAATACAGAGGACTGGTGAATGAAGGTGAAGAACGAGAGCCAAGGGTCTCTTGTATTTTTATTCACTACTTTTTTGGGGAAACAAGATAGGAAATTGAAGCCACAACCCAAGACAAGAGGACTCCACTTGTCTGAAAGACTAGCAGGTGAGAGTTTAAGTGATGGTGTACAGTTAATTGTAGAGGAGACTGGAGGAAGAGGGCAGCTCTTTTAGTGTGGTCTGTTTGGACATAGAGGAGGGAAGGGTTCAAATATGATAGGCAAAGAATTCTCCCGGAGCCAACTCACTCTTGTTTTTGCCACATCCTGGGAGTCAGAAGTTGTTGATGGATTTTAATGATGTCATAGTGTAGCTTTAAAAGATGTCAACAGTTAATCCTTTCTGGAAGGTATAAGATCAGGGTGGGAGTATAACTAAATAGTAATTAATCTAAAAAAAGTGTCTCAGTTTGAACAGACTGAAAATTCAGCTCTGTGTTGGAGGTATTTCTACACCACACTTTGTGGGTGCCTGTGTTCTATACTGTTTTGACCAGTTTACCTGAAAGTGGGCTCAAATCCTTCCATCTTGTTTACTTTTTCTATTTTCCATCCCTTGGTTATATGAGATAGTCATATCTTTCTTCCCAGATACATTCTTTTCCTCCTTCCTTTTCTTTCTTCTTTTATGATCATCAGAACACAACGAAACCACTCTCAGGCCCTTTGCCTTATCAAACACTGTCTGTGACCTCTGATCATATTAGGATTCCAAGGGAAAACTAGTATCTTCTTCCCTTTTAGAATGCAAACACTTTGTCCTTGTAGAGTCCTTTTTGGTTGCTGAGTCATATCTACCTTTTTATGTTTCTCTTGACTACTGTGTTTGTGTTATAGTTTTTATTTTAGCTTTGGTCTTTTCATCAGGAATGCTTAGAAGTCCTCTATTTCATGGAATGAAGGAAGAGAGAAAAGAAAAGAAAGAAAGAGACAGGGGAAAAGGAAGGAAAGAAACAAAAATTCATTAAGTGTTTACTGTGTGCCAAGCACTGTGCTAAATATTAGGATATACAGACAAGCAAGAAGACAGTTCCTGCCCTCAAAGGGCTGACATTCTAATGTGTACACAAAAGTAAACTGAAAAGCTGGGGGTTGGGAGAGGACACTCAGCATGGGAGCATGATTATTAAGTTTAGAAAGTGAGGAATAGGGCTGAGAGAGGAATGAAAGTAAACCTCTTGGGCCCCTCCATAAAATGGAGTCTCCAGAAAAAAAATTCACCAAATGAGAGCAGGGGGCAGGCATTATGGAGAGATATTCCAAGGTTTTCAGGCTGTAGGAATAGTAGGCTGTTCCAGGACAAGGAGGCCCCAGGTGCTAAGGGAAGTTCCAGATTGAGCCAGAATAAACAGGGCATGATTTTGAGGTCCAGAAAGTTAGGAGGGGAATAAAGTTTCATACTTCCCCTTGTATGATTATACTTAGTTTTTCTAGGTAAGTTAATCTTGATTAGATGCCTATATCTTCTGTCTTTTGAAATATAGTATTCCATGCTCTCTATTCTTTTGTAGTAAATCTTACATTATCCTGACTGTGGTTCCTCAGTAATTATGCCTTTTTCTCTGGTTGTTTGCAGTACTTTGTCTTTGACCTGAAAGCTCTGGATTTTGGCTGTGATGTTCCTGAATGTTTTTCTTTGTGGGATTATTTCAGAGGATCTTTTGACTTTGCTTTAATGTTTCTTGTTGTCTCATGTAGTCATTAACATCTATTTGTTCCATTATTATTTTCAGGCACTTTGTTGCTTAGGTAAAATTATATATGTCTTGCAACTATACTAACAAAGAGTTATGATCTGGAAAAGGAATCTGGCAGTGGAATAATTGTGGATGGTGACAGGATTAAGGGTGTGACCATTTCATGTGTAACTGAGTAGAATGGAACAGCAAATCCAGGGAATTATGTAAGTTGAGGAACTGGGAAGTTAGAGTATTTGCAGTGGTATCAATATGTAAGTTGAAATAGCCTAAGTATGAGGGCAAAAAGATGATGAAAAGAGAGAAAAACTGTCAGTACTGAAATTATTGAAGAAGGAAGAGGAATGTCCTGAGGGTTGATAGCTAAGAGACACCAGTATCTATTTTGGATGGTAAATTTGGATGTTGTGATGCTCAGAGGAGAAGAGTTTGTATAGTAAACGTGCTAGAGTCTGTAATTGGTGACAGATCAAGGAGCATTTCCTTAAAACAGTGGTTCTCAACCTTCCTAATGCTGTGACCCTTTAATACTCGTATGTGGACATATCTGCATGTGGGTGGACCTGCCTAGAGATGGATAGAGGAGCGGTGTCTAGGTTCCTAAGACCATCAGAAGTATGTGTTTTCTGATGGTCTTAGGTGACTCCTGTGACCCCTGTGAAAGGGTCATTCGACCCCCAAAGGGGTCTCAACCCACAGGTTGAGAACCACTGCCTTAGAAGGAAGAAGTATTCTGACTCTCACACTGAGCAATGAGTTAAGTTATAAGAGAATATATAAATAATTCTAGAAAGAGTGGCAAGAGAAACAGTGTCATTAGGAGGGAACCAGGTCTCAGTGAGGACTGGAAGATGATAGGTATTTTCAGCTTTATAGAACAAACACACCAGAAGGTTCAATAGAAGGGGCAGGCAGCTCTGGAGTGAGACATTGGAAGGGCTTGGAGTTGGGTTGAGGTGGGTAGGCTTGGGGGAGTATCCATGAGAATGAGAAATGGAATTTATACACAGACAGTTATAGATTGAGAAATCACTTGGATGGGTTGAGTGTAAGGGAATGGGAGAGTTTTAACCATTGAACAGTAGGGTTATTAGTACTTTCTGTACCCCAACCCTATTTTTTACCAGTTTGCTCCCATTGTTATAGAAATGGAAGGTCTCCACTCGAGATCACTGAATATTTTCATATTTCATAGATTACTAATGAATATATTCCCTCTTTACCTCCAATTTATCAAGTCTCTTTCTTCCTTTAATATGCTGCTTTGACTACCCTCCCTCCCTCCCAAACTATCTTGTATTTAACTACTCTGTGTGTGTGTGTTTAAATACATCTATATGTAGGTATATATATGTGTATATATACACACATGCATATATACAAATATATTCACTTGAAATTTGTTCTGTGTATATTTTGTGTGAACTTGTCTACCCCATTAGACAATAAGCTCCTTTTTGTGTAGGGACTGGTTCATTCATTCTTTTTATATCTTAAGCACTTAACATAGTGCTTGGCACAGAATAGGATGGATGGATGGATGGATCCATGGATGGATGGATCCATGGATGGGTGGATCCATGGATGGATGGATGGATGGAATTCATTGTCTATAAGTCAAACTTCTGATGAAGAGCCTCACTTAGGTAGAGTGTTGCATGGACAGCAGATGGAGCTCTTTACTAGGACCATACTTAAAGCCTTTCTAGCTGGTAGGGCTGACCAGAGCTTATGTTCTCTCTTTTTTCCTTTTTTCCAGAATTTATTTATTTATTTTTAGTTTTCAACAGTCATTTCCATAAGATTTTGAGTTACAAATTTTCTCCCCATCTCTCCCCTACCCCCCACCCCAAGATGGCAAACATACTGAATACCCCTTCCCCCAGTCTGCCTTCTCTTATATCCCCCTCCTAACCTCCCCTTACCCCTTACCCCTTACTTTCTTGTAGGGCAAGATGGATTTCTATATACCATAGCCTGAATATCTTATTTTCCAGTTGCATATAAAAACAATTTTTTCAACGTTTGTTTTTAAAACTTTGATTTCCAGATTCTCTCCCTTCTTCCCTCCTCACCCACCCCCACTGGGAAGACAAGCAATTTAATATAGGTTATTTGTACATGTGTAGTTATGCAAAACATTTCTATAGTAGTCATATTGTAAAAGACTATATTTCCCTCCATCTTATCCCGCCCCCACTTATTCTGTTTTCTCCTTTGACCCTGTGCCTTTTCAAAAGTGTTTGCTTCTAACTACCCTCTCTTCTATCATCTCTCCTCTTATCTCCTTCCCCCCTACTTTCCTGTGGGGTAAGATACCCAATTGAGTATGTATGCTATTCCCTCCTTAAGCCAGAGCTTGTATTCTCTTATCAGAGCCTTTAGGAACTCATGGTCCCTTCCAAACCACTGAGATGCTTCCAAGAAAGACTGTTGTGAAGACTTACACCTTATGAAATATGTTGTTCTATTAAATCCAACTGTGAGGGGAGGTTTTATTTGGAGGGGTGCAGGCTTGCATTGTTAGCCCTCTCTTTCTACCTGAGTGTTCACGATGGCAAACCTGCTGACATTAAGTTTTAGCCCAGAAATCCAACTTATGCCTTAAGGAAGGGGACCACAAAGGGGATCCCAGTAGGGTCATGGTGAACAAGCTCCATTCTTTGGATACTCACCAGCAAAAATGACACTGGTAGCAAGAAGGGGATGATTTTAATCACACTAATAAGGCACGGGGAGTACAGAGGCAGATGGTGTGGGGATGGCTCAGGGAATAGGGAGGGCGAGGGGCACATACAGTCATGTAACTACAGATGAGTTTGGAGCACTTGGGCATCATGGACCTGTAAGAGTGTTGGTTAAGGGTATGGCTTGGGGATCCCACTCTTAGAGAGTTCTAGTTGGGGAAGATGGCCTGATTCTTATCTGTACCACCTTGCAATTGGCTCATTAGCATTTCAGTATCATTTTAAAGTTCTCAGTGCCACCTTAGGGATTACTTATTAGCACAACATTCTTCTGGTTTTACTATTCATATCTGGGCTGGCAGGTGAAATAGGGCCTGAAGTCAAGAAGACCTGAGTTCAAATCCAACCTCAGACACTAACTGCATGGCCCTGGGTATAACTGTGTTTGCCTCAGTTTCCTCATCTATAAAGTGAGCTGGAGAAGGAAATGACAAATGCTCCATTATCTCTGCTGAGAAAACCCCAAATGGGGTTACGACTAAACCACAGCAACGAAACTGGTGCTTATCAGCAGTTTGCAGCAGAAGGCCATTTATTGGGACCTAACTGACTTCTCTTAATTTAGTACATAGTCTCTGGATGTGGCCTTAATTAATTTAGGAGGCTGTTTTGGCAAGTAGCTTCTGTGTTGCCCCATACACTCTTCATTCCCACTTCTGATTTATTGGTGTATCTCGGTGACTACTAATGTAATTACTTGCTATACGAAGTGGTGGGGTGGGTGTGGGAACCGTAAGGAGACATAATTTCAGCACACATGGAGAGATTCAGAAGTGCTTATCACAATGCCTGGCCCATAGTAGGTGCTCAGTAAATGCTCAGTCCTTCCCCATTCCCCTTTGCTTGTATGTAAATAATTAAGGGGAAAGTTTCCATTATGTGCTGGTTGAGAGAATCTCTGCTTAACTTGAAGAACTCTACCCAATTTTGAATGTCTTTACTATATAGTGAGGTGGCTGGTGTACAGTGAATAGCTAAACTTGGGCTCAGGAAGACCTGAATTCAAATCCAGCTTCAGACATTTATTAGTTGTGTGGCTGTAGGCAAATCACTTAACCTCTCTCAGTCTCCTCATCTGCGAAATGGGGATAATAATATAGTAGTACCTACCTCCCAGAGTTGTTATAAGGATCAAATGAGATCCTATTTGTAAAAGTACCCACGACCAGGCACATAGTGTTGTTGGTCAGTCAGTTCAATCAGGTCTGACTCTTTGTGACCCCACTTGGGGTTGTCTTGGATAGGGAGTCCATTTGGTTCTAGTTGTGACTCTGATACCTTCATTAGCCGTCTTCATCCTTGTTTACTTGTTTCAGTCCTGGGTCTTCATGACCCCATTTTGGGATTTTTTTGGCAAAAATACTGGAGTGGTTTGCCATTTCCTTCCGCTCATTTTACAGATGAGGAAACTGAGGCAAACAAGGTTAAGTGACTTGCCCAAGGTCACACAGCAAGTAAGTATCTAAAGTCAGATTTGAACTAAGGAAGATGAGTGTTCCTGACTCCAGGTCTGGCACTCTATGCACTATGGTGCCACCTAGTGGACGCATAGTAGGTTCTACATAAATGCTTTTTCCCTTCTCCCACCCTGTACATTATGTTTTATGTTGCTGTATTACACTTTAAAAACAACACAAAGTCAAACGTATTCATCGTGCTTTGCTTTAACCTTTCTAGCTAATCTGAGTAAATAGCCTTAGGAAAGTGTTCTCTGAAAAAATGTAGTTAGAATTTTGCCTCCTGATCTTTTCCACAAAGAAAATGTTAAGTGGTTGTAGATGCTGCTGGCTTAGAAACCAGCTGTTGGCTGCTTCTGAGCTCGGTCTGGGGCTGCTGCGGCTAGTAACGGGCGTGCCTTCTAGTTTTCCAGCTAGCTTTCCTGATAACCAGTTCCTTTGGCTTATTTATTTATTAATTTGTTTATTTTTTAGCATTTGAAGAATACAGAAACCTCAGCCAAAAGGACATCGAGGACAGCATCAAGGGAGAGTTGTCAGGTCATTTTGAAGATCTACTGTTGGCTATAGGTAAGTTGTCACTCCTTCGTACTTTTAAAATTATCTTGTCTTATCTCTCCCTTAAGAGTGGGGGCTCTTAACCGTGTTTGTGTCAGCGACCCCTTTGGCAATCTGGGGAGCCCATGGACCTCTTCTCTCAAAAATGTTTTTAAATGCATAAAATATGATATGTACTAGGGTTACCAAAGGAACCAATTATATTGAAATGCTGTGATATATTTGAAAGGAACAGCAAATTGTACATAGTAGGTTTGCAGTATCATATGCAATCATCTTTTTTATGTTATGGAAATGCTTGTTTTATTCCATAAATTTAAAATAAAATAAAATAAATGTAGTCACCAAAATGCTTTTCTAAAATAAATGCACAGACCTTAGTTTAAGAACCTTTGTTTTAGATTGTAAATGTCTTAGGATCTGGGATTATTTCTTCTCTCTTTCCCCTTTGTACCTCTGGAGGTAGGCAGGTGGGGAGGATGGGAAGAAGGAAGGAAGGAAGGATTGAAGGAAGAGAGGAAGAAACAGAGGAAAGAGGGGAAGAAGAAAAGCAAGGAAGGGATGAAGGAAAGAAGGAAGAGTGGATGGAGGGAAGGAAGGAAAGAAAGAAGGGAGGGAAGAAGAAGGGAAGGAAAGGGGAGGGAAGAATTTATTCAGTGCTAACAATCACTGTGCTAGACCAGTCTCTTCACTTGTGGATGAAGACACCAAGGCCAAGAGGGATGAAGTAATTCCTCCAGGGTCACACAAGTGGTAGAAAATAAAGCCTGGATTTGAACCAAGTTATTTGTGAATTTATTTCTTTATGTTTTCTTCATTCTTACCACAGTTTCTCAGCCTATTGTTGCTAAGCAATAAGATTAAAGGAGCTAGAGTAAAATGTTGATGATTTCTGGGATACAGACATTCTTAGGAATGTTTAATTTTAAGGAAAAGATAAGGAAGAAAGAAGCAAGAATTCAGATGTGGATAGGGAAAGGGCAAGGTAACTATGAAATGTCATTGAATAGTGTGACTTACTGAGTCTCTTAAATTTATCTTGAGCAAACCTTGCAAGTGTTTATGAAAAAATTAAGGCCACTAAAAGGCATAATGACTTGGGAGCTGGGACTTGGAGCTGAGAAGGAATATTGAGCCACCATTGAGTCCGACGCCCCGAGTGATGAAGGAACTTACCCAAAATCACAAATTGCCTTGGATGAAGGAGAGAGTTTGCATGCTTTTCCTGGGTCTGTGATGCTTTTCACTGTTGGGTAAAAGAAACAGACTTTAGAATGGCTGGTTTAAAGTTCAAGTAGCTTCACCCCATCAGTTTTTTGGAGTCTAGAAAGTCGTTTTTGAGATTGTCTAATCACATGAGCTGCATTCCCTGACTTAGGTCCAATGGAGACCCTCCTGTGATTAACTGTAACAAATGTAGGATTTCTCTGTTCTACAAGACAAACTACTCTGAGGGGAGAATACAGTCATTTGACCCTAAAGGAAAAGCAATATACCTTATAAAGAACAAGAAGAAACTGGTAGCAAAGAAAGGTTGGAGGGTTATCTGAATGATATTTCATTTTAAGACAGAACTGTTTCTGTTGTAGACACTGGCTTGTGGTCTGTCAGTTAAGATTTGTGGGACACTGGGTCTGTTTACGCTAAGTACTATATCCGGAAGGTAGGGAAGACACGTGTATTTTAAAACTGTAGTAAGAGTGGATTAAGCTTTATCCCTTCCTAGGTAAGTGATTTTGGGTAACTTCCTTCATCACTCAGGGCCTTATTTGTCATGTGAGGTGGTTGATAATGATCCAAGGACGTGCGTCATCACAAATTTTAGTGGACTTATTTTTTTGGTTTGTTTAATTCATTCAATAGTCTTTAGTCTTGAAAATTATCTATATGGTTGTTACTTGGTACTACAGACTTACAGATGAATTTTAGAGAGGAAAAAAACAGACTTAATGAGAGGTTAAGGGATTTGCCCAATGTCACAAAGGTAAGTAAGGGGCAGAAGGCACAATTAGAATTCAGCCCTCTGACTCCAAACAGAATACTCTTTTTTTTTTAAAGTGGGCTTAATTTTTTTTTTTTTTAGCAAACTCTTGCAAATTTTGCTCAAGAAAAGTCTGAGGGACCCTTAAGTCATACTGTTTTGTGACATTTTATAGTTACCTCACCCTTCCCCATCTACATTTTGAATTTTTAGTTCTTTTCTCTCAATCTTTTCCTTATACCTTTGTAAAAAAATCAAAATAAGTCTGACTTTTCTCTCTGAATATTTACTTTCTTCATGTAATTATAGGAGAATTATGCTTCCTGATCCTGAACTGCTCCTCAGAATTCATTAACTACAAAATCTATTCACTACTCAGCAGATCAGACTTTTAATATTTCAAGAGTAAAAATGTCTCGTAATAAATAATGGATTTATTTCTAGCTGAATTTGATGTTACTTATGATTTCATTGTTATCCAGGGGGAATTCATTTCTTCTTCTTTTTGCCATCTTATTTTTCGTCTGTTGTCTCTCCTGCATATAAGATGAAAAAATGGAAACTATGGCATTTTTCAAATGACTAGCTCCAGATCTAATCTAATTATTGTATCCTCTTTATAAATACAAATTGTGTCATTTAAAAGAATATGTTGCTAGTGGAAGGTTTGGTTTTAAATTCAACTGCTGGGTCTTATCTTGCCCAGTGAGATATTTGGATAAACACCTTTGTAGCTATTTGTCCCAAGAAGATTCCTTTAATGGAAAACTATGATGCCTTTGGGAATGTAATCAAGGCAAATCCAGGTGACTGATGCCTTGGCATAGTAAGGAACATTGAGGGCATCCCTTTTGTAATAAGCGACCCAAGGAAGTTGAAGTGACTTTTGTAAAGGCTCTCATGGTCTGTGTGGCCGATTAGTGTCCTGGGGGTTTGTGTAAATGGATCTATGTAGAGTTCAGGAGTGACTTCAAGCATAGGCCTTTCCTGGCTGTATAGAAATTCGCTCCTAAAGTCTTGGGAAAGCATTACTGTAAATTAAGCTTGTTTACAAATTGAACTTTCTTTTGCTTTTTTAAAACAGTTAATTGCGTGAAGAACACACCTGCCTTTTTAGCTGAAAGACTGCATCAGGCTTTGAAGGTTGGTCTCTAATTTATTCCTAAAAAGGGGAGAGATGAGAAGGAGGGAGAGATAATAACAAAGCAAATGTGGAATTCTGTTGATGGGATTTTTCATTTATTTCATGTTTGAATTGAGTCGTCTTTTCCATAGTTAATTTGTTAGCATCTATTACTAGGTAGAAATGGGAGGGGGAGTTGTTATACCTAATTCCTGTGTGTGTGTGTGTGTCTATATATACACACATATGTATGTTTGTATCAATTGATATAAATGTAAAAATTAAAGTCCTTAGAATAATAATACACCTCAAATATAGTAAAGATGAAAGGTTTCTTTTCCTTTAATCTAGCCTCATTCTGGCTTGGCTCATTATGCCCTGCTTCTTCTAACTAATGATAAACATGAGCTCTGCCAGAAATACCATCGTTGGAAAGCGATCCATGTAGTCAATTTATAGAGGAGGAACCTGACCCAGGGAGTTGAAGTAGCTTGGTAAGAAGGTCACACCAGTCATTTTATTGATTACAATGCAAATACAGTAAACATTTATTAAGGCACTGTGCTAAGCACTGAGGATGCAAATAAGGGAAAGAAACACAGTCCCTGCCCTCAATGAACTTACACTCTGATGGAAGAGAGCACATAAAAAGAAGCTAAAAAGTAAAGGGAAGGAGAAGGTACAGTGATGGTACAGTCAAATCCAGGGAGTTCAGCTGGTTGGAAATAAAGAGTTGGCTGGTCTTCTGAGTCCTCTTTATATGGAGACTTTGAGGAGAACATCAGAGGAAGGATCTGAACCCAGATTGTCTCCCTCCAGAGTTAGGACTTGTTCCGGGGAAGTTAGGTATCCTGGTAATTCAATACCTTAAAAGCAAATTGGATGTTCTTCTCCAGGTAGATGAGCGTACATGTTGGTCTTCTGTTCAGCAATATTCCCATTATTGACATCCATATTTACTGACAGGGTGCTGGCACTGATGAATTGGCTCTCAGTCGAATAATGGTTTCCAGATCAGAGATTGACCTTTTGGATATTCGAGTAGAGTACAAGAAGCGATATGGGAGCTCCCTCTATGCAGACATTAAGGTGAGATTTTGACAACATTTGAAAATATATGAAATTTTTTTGGTGTTGTTGTTTCTTTTTTTTTTTTGAGGGGGGAAGGCAGGGCAATTGCAGTTAAGAGATTTGCCCAAGTGTGTCAAGTGTCTGAGGCTGGATTTGAACTCAGGTCCTCCTGACTCCAGGACCAGTGTGCTCTATTCAGTGTGCCACCTAGCTGCCCTGAATTTAAAATTTTTGCAACATTTTCAATTTCAAATCTGGCCCTCCTTTAGAGAGTCATTCCAGATAACAAAGAATAAAAAAGACTGAGAGAGAGGGGGGAAAAACCTCCCACTACAGTTCAGCTAACCACCTGAATCTGACAGTATATGTCGGTGAATCTGACAGTATATGTCGGTATTTCTGACAGTATATGTTGCTTATTCCTGCAAAGAAAGTAGGAAGGTGCATTTTCATTTTATTAATCATTAAAATTACTAAGTGCTTAATCTGAGTTTAGTTGTTTTTAATTTCTATTTATGTCACACTAAATCATATTCTTTTCCTGGTCCTTCACTAAGACTTTTTGTTTTTTTTTATAAAGAAATTCTCCTTTCTTCTTTTTTTTACTGCTCTGAATCCTACAGAGAAGAAACTTAGATTTTCTTCTCCATATTAGTGTGTCTTCTGGTCTCTGAGCTTTCAATAGTAAAATTCCAGTTTCTGAACTGGAACTCCAACTAAGGGAAACCTTTGCTCAGTGGAAAGGGTCCCTCCTGAGCAGAGGAGAACCAGCAGGAGCACAGGGTGATATATCGCAGGGTTCTCTCTAAAGGGGAACTTCCAAGCCACGTTGTGGAGCCAATACAGCGTCGGTCCATTCTCTTACGCTTTATACTATTGCACTGCATGTAGATTAGATGCACAGTCCTTCACAAAGCTTGAAGCACTAAATGTTAGAACTATGATTGATGTTCTTGTTACAGTCATTGTTGTTGTAACATCCTGTTGTATCATCATCATCATCCTGCTTACAATAATGATCCTGTGAACCCTGCAGCATTCTTAGGGAGCAATCAACCAATAAACATTAATTAAGCACCTACTATGGGCCAGGGCACTGTGCTAAGCAAAGACATATTTAATTACATTCGTTCTCATGTACTTAGTAATTCAATTCAAGTCAGTTAAATCCAACAAATATTAATTAGGTTGATGATATGTGCGAGGGGGCCCCCGGGTAATACAGTGGATAGAGTGCCAGGCCTGGAGTCAAGAAGACTCATCTTACTGAGTATGTTGACTGTCAGTTCCAGAAGGGACATTAAAAGACATCCAGTTCAATCCCTGTGTAATATAGATGAGGAAATAGATTCAGAGAAGTAAAATAATCTGTACTAGGCACGCCACTAGGAATGGAAAGATCTGAGCTGCCATGAGAAGCCAAGTCTTTTGAGTACTTGTCTTTTTCCCTCATCTTTTTTCCCCCACCACACCATTTTGTCCTCAATTTTACAGAATTGTAGTGTTAACATCATTTTTAGAAAGACTGAATATATTATCTCCATAGCCCGTGAAGCTATTATACATATGCAATATATGAACATGTGAAGTAATTAGCATCAATTATAATAAAATAGTTTTTGGTTGTAAAATACCCTTAACAAGCGGTTCAGACACTAGCTGTATGACCTTGGGCAAGTCACTTAACCCTGTTTGCCTCAGTTTCCTCATCCGTAAAATGAACTGGAGAAGGAAATGACAAACTACTTCAGTATCTCTGTCAAGAGAACCCCAAAAAGGGGTCATGAAGAGCTGGACATGATTGAAAGATGACTGAACAACATGTGTGGGTACCTTACTATATGAAAGGTGTATCCCACAAAAATGAACTAATCCTCCTCAGGAAGCTGAAATTCTCCTTGGGGGATACAACATATATATGCAATGATATTTTAGAAGAGAGGAATTACCAATGAGGGGAGGTAGATGAGGAACAGGTTGCTAATAGGAAGGCTTCCAGAGGAGGTGCCACTTGAAATGATTCCTTGAAAGAAGCTAGGGATTCTGAGAAGGCAATGAGGATGGAATAGCTTCTGCAGTGAGAGCTTTCAAACACAGGCCCTTGGACTCCAAATACAGCTCCCTCTTCACTTAGTCTCAATGCCTCTCTTCTGTATGTATATGTGTTGTTTTTCTAGATAAAATGCAAATAACCTGAAGACGGCCTCTTTTGGCTTTTTGTCTTCATATTTGCAGCATCTAAAACAGTGACCAGTACGTAGTAGGTGCTTAATAAATGCTAATTGGCTTTAAGTTTCTACGTTTTGCTCGTGCCTAGAATGCTTTCAACAATGCATTAATTTTTTTTTTCAACACTGAGTGTTTTTCTAAGAATCAATAATGGCATAAGGCGTCAGGGAAGAACACAAATGTGTAATGTTCCATTTCCTCCTTAGAACCCTGATTCAAAAGGACCAGTGTTGGCTTTTTTAATGAAATCCTTTATAAGGCACTGAAAAATCACTTAGCTGCCTCCAATTCAAGAGAAACTTTACCACATAGAAAAGAAATTATAATAAAAGACAATGAGGATCAACCTAAAATGGAAAATGAATCTGCCCAAAGCAAACCCTTGCCCTTCCGTAGGGAGCCATTCTAATCCAATTACACATGTTAATGATTTTGTGGCATCTCTGTCCTTGCCTCGTTTCTAGTGACTTTCTCCAGTTTTCTCCTTTCCATTGGCAGTATTGCAATTATACAACTTGTCATATAATAAGGTTTTCACCTATTGGTTTAACCTTTAATAAAATAAAAATCACAGAGGACTTCTAAGCGAAACCAACCAAGATGAGGTTTTTCCTAGATAAAACCTTGCATTATAACAAATGTACTGTCATTTTGGAACCAGAATGTTTTGGGATGATTTCAGAGAAAAGAGACTGGGCAATTTGCTTATAGAAGATGTTGTGGGGGCAGAGTTCATTCCCTTTTTTCTCTTCAGTTAAAAAGATTAGTATCTTTTATTTTTTCATCACCATCATTTCAAAAGGTATTCTACTCTGCTCCTCTATCATCCCTCATAACAAAATAAAAAAGAGAGAGGAGAAAAGAAGCAAGTCACTAAAACTAATCAACACATCAGCCACATCAAAGTATGTGAAGTGCTTGGTATCCATGGTCTCCTACCTTTATAAAGGGTCTCTTCCCATATTTTATTTTATTTTTTTAAAATTTGCTTTCAGTAGGGGCAGCTAGGTGGTGCAGTGAATAGAGCACTGTCTTTGGAGTCAGGAGGACCTGAGTTCAAATCTCCTCAGACACTTAACACCAAAACTAGCTATGTGACCTTGGGCAAGTCACTTAACCCCAACTGCCCTCCAAAAAGCAAAAAAAAAAAATTCAGTTTACACAATTCATTTCCACAATCCCTTGAGTTTCAAATTTTCTCCTCTCCCTCTCCCCTACCCCTGCCCATGGCGGCATGCAATCAAGTATAGGATCTGCAAATACTTTCACATTGGACATTAGTCTGGTTGTAAAGAAGGGTTGTAACCGATGGAATGAACAATGGGAAAGAGGAAACAAAACCAAACACGGAAAAGAAAGAGAGCATGTAGTTTGCTTCAGTATGCATTTAAACTCTATTCTTTCTAGATCTTTCCCTGAATGTAGACATCTCTTTCCATCCTGAGTCTTTTAGAGTTGTCTTATAACCTTGTGTTGCTGAAAAGAGTCCAGTTTCTCAAAGTTGGTTGTCCCACATACAATGTGTCTGTCATTGTGTACCCTTCCCATAGTTTAAAGACCATCAATTCTATATTAAAACTAAGAATGACCAAAGAATTAAAATAGTATGTTGACCGTCAGTTCCAGAAGGGACATTAGAAGGCATCTAGCTCAATCCCTGTGTGACATAGATGAGAAAATAGATTCATGGAAGTAAAATAACCTGGACTAGGCACGTCACTAGGAATGGAAAGATCTGGGCTGCAATGAGAAGCCAAGTCTCCTGAGTACGTGGTTTTTTTCCCCCACCACACTATTTTGTCCTCAATTTTACAAAATTGTAGTGTTAACATTATTTTTAGAAAGATTGAATATATTATCTCTGTAGCCCATGAAGCTATTATACATATGCAATATATGAACATATGAAGTAATTAGCATCAATTATAATAAAGTCTTTGGTTGTAAAATATTCATAACAGGGGGTTCAGAAGGCAGAATTATGCCCATAGTTTATTAAATTGGTCCTTGTTAATGCATTTTCCAAAGCATCTCCCTTAGATATAGGATTCTGATGCCAGGGTCCTAATTATGAAACAGAATGTAAGCTTCTTGAGGGCAGGGATTCATTTTATTTTTGTCTCTATATCCCCTATGCCTAGTGCCTGAGCACGTGTATGTACACACACACACACACACACACACACAATCACAATCACAATCACCTAATAAATGCTTTGTTGTTGTTCCAAACCAAAAAACCGAGTTACCTTTATACCATGAAGAATCATACCTTTTCCAAAAGATCGTCTTCTGTTGTCTTTTTTTAATCCTCTTTTATTAATATTTTCTTTGTTTCATTCCTTACCTGCCCCCACTTTGTCCTTGCAGTCAGATACTTCTGGGGACTATGAGATTGCCCTCCTGAAGATCTGTGGTGAAGATGACTGAGGAAAGTTCATCTCCAAGCACTTCTCATCTTCCAGTAATAGTCTCCACCATCTACTGTTAACTGCTTTCTTAGAGCCAGCAAATGCACAAGCCAGTGGACATAACAACTTGTTTTCTTAATTATAATTTTCATTGTTTCATAATAAATGATATCATATAACTGTTTCTAAAATGCATTTTAAAGTAAGAGTTGGATCAAATGATTCCAAAATGGGTACCTGCCTGGGAAGGAGGAATTACATACGGTATTCAGAAAAGCACTCGTAAAAATTCTGGGCAATAAAAGTTTCCTTCTCACTAAAGATAATTTGTTTTTGTTCAGCTTTTATCAAAACTGTTGAGCAATTCCTGCTAGAAACAATTTTTTTAAAAAATGTATTGCAAAATGATTAATTCTGGAAACAGGCTACTGAGCATGAAAAAAATGAAAGGTGATCTGGCTCAACCTGATTCCTGTAAAGTGCTGGTGGGTGCATTGGAATGGTAGAAAAACATTTTAATGTGACCTTCGGCAAGCATTGTCTAAATTATACAATTCATTGTTTCCATTAAGAACTGTGTTCATTCATTGTAACTGTTTTATACTAAATAGTTTCCCCAGGATAAGAGTTTAGAATTCTTGTTCATTCCTCTTTCTCCCTAATGATTAGACAAAAAATAATTTATTTGGAAAAATCCCATATAGGGCTTTGTAGTTCAGAGGCACATACCTTTTAGTTCAGACAGATTTGGTTGATTTTATTGATCTGGGAGGTAGATTTGAGTCACGTCCAAGAGTTTTCAAAAGTGGGAATACAGTCTGGAAGGAGTTGGGATCACTAGCTGAGTTTCACAGCAGATGTAATAATGGTGGAACCCTCAGTATTGCTGCTCTTCCCTTCCTTATTTTGCTGCACTAGGATCTATGAGAAGTGGCATCTGAGAGGGATGAGAGATATATTGGGGGGGGGGGGGGACGGGGAGAGGCAGAAGGGAGAGAGAGAGAGAGAGAGTAGAGCTAAACTTTGGTAGAGTTGGGAGAGATTATGATGGGCTACCAGGTAGCCCAGAGGTATCAGCCAGTTATAATCTCCCATTCAAGGACTGAGGAAAAGTCCTGATAATAGGAACTATTATATACTCTTCTGTTTCTTTTTATCTAGGATGTTTCCTTTAAACTGATTTTGTCTTCTACAGAAATCTATGGTCAGTCATAAAAAGCTTACATTGTACATCTCTATACATTTTTTTTTCTCTTGAGGAAAAAGGAGTAAAGGAAGTCAGGAGTTAGCTAGAAATAAACTTTATGTCAGGGAGCGAAACCTTTGAAATTGGAATTTTCCTGAGTCTGAACTGTTTAACAGTCATAATTAAAATTCATAAAGTAACAGAAGCGGACCCAAGGGCCACTGTATTGTACTTAAGTAAGAAGCAAGCTAAATGTTGCAACAGGGTTTGCCTATTGAATCTCCAGTATCTTTCAGGAAGGAGGAGGGTAATCTGGCTTCCCACTTTATCATTCCTCTGAAAATGCTCTTTCCACAGTTACTAATGAGCTCATTTCCAAATCCAATGACATTTTCTTTTTTCTTTTTAGTTTCTAATGTTCATTTAACATTTCTTTTTCACATTCATTTTTTTTTTAGTTTGAGTTCCAAATTCTCTCTGTCCCTCACTCAATGGCATTTTCTCAATCCTCATTCTCCTTGATCTCTATGCCTTGTTGACACTGTTGATCACCTCTCCTTGAAGCTCTCTTCCCCCTGGGTGCTTGGGACACCACTCTCTCCTGGTTCTTCCTCTTCCTATCTGACCACTCCTCTGTCTCCCTTTCTGTATCCTCCTCCAGATCACGCTTTCAACTGTAGATTTCCCTCAAGGTTTCATCCTGGACCCTTTTCTCTATCTATATTAATTTGTGATTTCATCAGCTCTCATCAATTTCCCTTTCTATGCTGATGATTCTCAAATCTACTATCTTGTCTCAAACTCTGCGGATCTCTGATCTCACATCTTCAACTGCCTTTCAGATATCTCAAACTGGGTGTCTAGTAGACATCTTAAACTCAATACATCTAAAAGGGAACTCATTATTTTTTCCCCTAAACCCTTCCCACTTTCTAACTTACTTATTACTGTGAAGCACAATATCACCCTCCCAGTCCCTCAGACTCATAGCCTAGGAGTCATCCTAGACTCCTCACTGTTTCTCAGCCCTCCTCACCACCTCATACTCAATATGTTGCCAAAGTCAGTAGATTTCACCTTTGCGACATTTCTCTTTCAAATTTCAAAAAAAATTATTTTAGACAAATACTAAAACTCAAATATATAATAAGAAAAAAGAAACATTATAAACTTGAATATTAAACTTAAATATAGAATAAGAAAAAAAACATGCCATGCACAGAAGAACATAGGAGAGAATTCAGAATATAGAGCAATAACATCAAGAAAGCATATATGTAACAGGTAAATGTGAGGTTCAGAAAATATGTGAAAGATTGCAAGCGGTTGTGTCATGGCACAGGGAAGTGTTTGAGCCCTGGGAATTAGTTGGGTCACCTGGCGGTCAGAGCATATTGCACTGTCCCCGGCCAGGGGATACTGCATTGCTCAGGACTCTCTAGCATGGGGTTACCCGCTGTTCCTGATTGGTGTCTCCACAATCTGGGGCCTTCATACCCTTGTAATTGCCCTCCCCCTCTCACAATTCTGTTCAGCTGGGCTCTGTCACGTGTGGTAGGTGGATCTGGGGTCTATTATTTTCAGCCAGAGGCCCAGTTTTTTTGCTCTTCAATATAAAATGTTCTAAGACCTATGATCTTTTAGGGTTGACAACACTAGGTCTTGTGTGATTCTAATTGTGGTACCATCATATGGAAATTTTTTTCTTGTTGCTTATAATATTTTGTCCTTGATCTGTGGATTTCAGAATTTAAATATAACAGTCCGATGAGTTTTCTTCATAGGATCTTTCTCAGGTGGTGATGATCGTATTTTTTCTATTTCTATTTTCCTCTATTGTTCTAATGCTTCAGGATAATTTTCTTCAATTATTTCTTGTATTACTGTAACAAGATTCTTTTTTTAAATCAGAACTTTCAGGTAGTTCAATTATTCTTATGTTTTCTCTTCTTGATCTATTCTCTAGACCTGTTGTTTTTCTTATGAGATGTTTTACATTCTTTTCTATTTCCTTTCCTCCTTTTCTCCTTTCCTTCTTCCTTCCTTTCTTCCTTCCTTTCTTTCTCCCCTCTCTCCTCTCGCTCCCCTCTCTCCCCTTGCCCAATTCTGACTTTCAAGGAGCCATTTTCTTCCTTAGGATTCTGTATCTCCTTTTCTAATTCATTGACTTTCTTGTCATAATCTTCTTGTTTTTCTTATATTATTCTCATTTTTCTTTTTAATTTTTCCTCCATCTCTCATTTGATTTTTAAAGTCTTTTTTAAGTTCTGCAGTGAATTCTTTTGGGGCAGGTGACCATTTGGCATTACTCTTTGGGGGTAGTGTCCTCCTCTGAAGATGAACCCCCGTCTTCTCTATTTCCATAATAGCTCCCTGTGGTTGGATTCTTTCCCCTTTGCCTGGGCATTTTTTTAAATTTACATAATTTAGTTTTTATAATTCCCATTAGTCCTAAGGGATGGGGAATGGTGCCTCTGATCCTCTTTATCTCTCCCCTCTGACCTTGCCAGGGGCATCCTGCCCGCCCTATTGCTTCTGCACTCACGGGGTGTCTACTGGTTCCTTCCTGCCCCCTCCCCACCCCCCTTCACAGCACAGCTGGGTCTGGCACTCCTGGTCAGCAGAGTTCCCTCATCTTTTCCAGGTGAGAAGTCTCGGCAGTAAAAGGTCCTGGGGGGGGGAGGAAGGTAGCCTCCAGCCCAGCTACCTCCATGGCTTGCTGGTTGTTGTCTAAGCAGTTTGCTGCTCCTTGTTAGGGCGAACCCTAGCCTGGGAGTATTTACTCTTCACAGGTTGAAATCTCATCTTTTACTTCTCTTCTCCGATTGTCCCAAGAAGACCCCAGTTCTGCCTCCACTCTCACTTGTTTTCACGGCTCTGTGTTCTCCCAGAGGTGCTATTTTATCTCTTTTGTGGGGGAAAATCTTAAGAGCTTGAAATTTTCTGACCTTCTGCCATCTTCCCAGAATCCTCTCACCTCCAATCTCTTTCTTTTAAATATTTTTTAAAAATTTATTTATTGACTTTTGGTTTCCAACACTCAGTTCCACAATCCTTGAGTTTCAAATTTTCTCCCCCTCCCTCTCCTCTCCCCCCACCCCATGGCGGCATGCAATCTGATATAGGTTTTACAAATACCTTCGCATTAAACATTAGTCAAGTTGTAAGGAAGAGTCATAACCAATGGAACAAACCACAAGAGAGAAGGAACAAAACAAAACACACAAGAGAGAGAGCAAGTAGTTTGCTTCCATCTGCATTCAGACTCTGTAACTCTTTCTCCAGATGTGAATAGTCCTCTCCATCATGTGTCTTTTCGAGCTGTCTTCTAACCTTGCATTGCTGAGAGGAGTCCAGTCAATCAAAGTTAGTTATCAAAGATAAATGTCAGAAGAAAATGGGTATTTTCAAGAGATGTGGCTAATATAGAAACAGGTTTTGCATAATTCACATGTATAATGGTTTTCACATTATTTTCTTCCTTAATGGGTGGGAGAGGGGCTGGAGGGAGGGAGAGAATTTGGAGCTGAATTTTTTTTTAAACATTCATTTAAAAAAGCTTTCAGTAAAGAACTGACCTAGAGTGTACTTATGACATAGGGAGGCTTATTATAATATCATTATCATTCATACGTACCCCGCCATGGATTTTTCTGTATGCATTGTGGGTAACTGCATGTGCAGGTTAAAACTTAGGGACAGTCCCTTCCATTGTTTTGGGGTCCACATCCTGCATCCTGGTGGTGCCACCTTCTGATTGGCTGAGTATTGTGGTCCTGTCTGAGACTAGATGGATGTGGTTGTGGTTGAGTGCCTGGATGCACCTGCTCTTTCTGTGGGAAATATGAGGAATGGGTCTAGGGGCTGTGGCTGGCTAGAGGCAGTGGCTGGCATCCCATCACATGGACACGCCTGCTATTCTGTGAGAAATATGAGGAATGGGTCTGGGGGCAGGGGCTAGCTAGAGGCAGTGACTGGGATCCTGTCACATGGACACACCTGCTGTTCTGTGAGAAATATGAGTTCATGGACACACTTGTTGTTCTAGTGAGCAGTGAGGCATATGTGAAGAAGTTTGGTTACTGAGTGTGTGTTTGGGGGGGAGGGGTGTGGCTAGGTAGGGGCAGTGGGCCTGCTGTTCAGTGGGGCCTATGAGGAAGTTAGAATATTGGGGCTTGGGGGCAGCTTTATTAGGATCCCATCAGGTATGACCTATAAATTCAATGTTATTCCTTTCCAAAAGGAGGGGGAGAATAGGAAGGAGAAAGCACCAACCGGTCAGCTTTGCTGTCCGCAATGACATCTGATAACTACACATATTAGAACAGAAAAAAAATTGTTTCACTTTGGTGGATTTGTGAGATATATGAGTGATCTGACAATTGGTGTGGATCACAATCCTCCCATGCCTTTTTATCATGGCTAACTCTATCCATGTCTTTCCCAGAAATCTTCTATGGAGAAGTTTCTTCTAGATCTCATCTCTGGAAGTGAAATCTATGGGGCATTTCTCCCTACTCCTGTACCCCAGCTAGCCCAGAAGAACTAGTGGCCAGAGCTGCATACCTTCTGCTCACCTCTTCTCCCTATTCTCCAAACCCTCATACTCTTTGTAAGTCAACATTATAAATGATTAAGCAGAAATCACTCTAAGGGAGCAGGGAGCTTGGAACATAATGGTCCAGAACGTGGGAGAGGGAGGGGAAGGATTATAATCAATAATAACTTCCTCATAAAAACTGAGTATAATTCTATGGGGAGAAAATATACCTTTAATGAGTTAGAAGAGAAAATATGCCTTTAATGAGTTAGAAGAGAAAATAAACCTTTAATGAGTTAGAAGAAAAAATATACCTTTAATGAGTTAGAAGACTTCTGAGCAGTTGGGATGAAAAGATGAGATCAGAATATAAACTTTGAAATACAAAGGAGGCAAGAGAAGCATGAAAAGGTAAATATGAACAAACAGTCATAAGGTACTAAACAAAAAAACTTTCCATTCTAATATGGGGAGATGATATTTATATCTCTTCAGAAACTGATCGTGATCAAGAGTCATTGAGTCTAATTAGGCAGAAAGCCTTGAAGTTGGGAAGAAAGGAAGAGAAAGGGTAGAGAAAAGTATCTCACATAATGTGGGGGCACAAGTAGTAGATTACATAAATTAAGAAGGGGTAGAGGGGAGCAGGCAACACTTGAACCTCACTTTCATCTGAACTGGTTAGAGGAGGGAGGAATACAAACGCACACACACAAACATACACAATAATGGAATTGGGGGTAGAAGTATATTTCACTCAGCAGGGAAAGGGGAGAAGGCAAAACGGGAAATGAGAGGGAAGGTAGATTAAGAGAAGAATCAGTCCTAAGCAAAACAAACAGTAACCATGGAGGGTATATCATAAACAGGGGTTTAAAAGGAAAGAAGGAAAGGATAAGAATCTGTCACTGGAGTCTGGATGAGACAAAGAGAAGGGGGACAAGGGAACAGAAGTGGTTAAACACCATCTAAGGGCACACCCTTTCTCTCTTTATAAAGAAGTGGTATAACACTCTAATCTGCACAGTGATCCACAAGATTCCAAAGAACTCAAGATGAAACATGCTACTCACTTCCTGACAGAGATAATGGATTCAGGATGCGGACTGAGACATAATTTTTGGACATGGCTAATACAAGGACTTTGTTTTGTTTTTCTTTCTTTTTTTGGTTGGGAGAGGGGGAAAAGTACAAGAAGGAGAGAAGGTGGATTCTTATCAGTTGAAAAAAGTAATAAGGAGGGTGTAGATTGAATGCAACTAGCATTAGAAAGCAAACCATTAACTGGGAAAAAAAAATCTTTGGAGTAAGAGAAGAAAAGTGCCCAGGAAAGATCTTTTGGGGTCATACATGGTTGATGATCCAGCAAAGGACATTTTGAATGATCAGACAAGAATGAGGAGACATAGGAGGAAACACTGTCAAAAAAATATAAGAGAATATCCAAGAAAAGGCAGGAACCAACAGGTCCAAATGCTGTGAAGCTAAAAAGGATATAGGCTTAGATAAAATCTCTGGAGTTGGTGTTAAGAGATTTTTGGTAACTAGATAGAGTTTTAATTAAGTGAAGTCACATTGCAGTGGGTTGAAAAGTGTTTGTGTATACTCATGTGAGGAAATCCAGGAATGGAAGTGTGGAGAGCATTTGGATGAAGACTGACATATGAAGAAATAAACAATTTTGTCATGAAACTATAATATATGTGCAAAAGATGGAAATAAGGGCAGATAATAGCAAATGAACACAGAAGTATGACATGGTAGTGTCAGACAGCTAAGTACTGTTTTAAACTTTGCAAAGTGCAGCATGTGTTATCTTATTTGATTGGGTGGTACTATGGATACAATGGCTAGACTTGAAATCAAGAAGACCTGAGTTGAAATCCTGACTCAGACAGTCACTAGCAGTGTGGCACAGGGCAAGTCAGTTAATTTCTCTCAGCTTTAGCTTCCTCTTCTGCCAAAGAGAGATAAAAATTGCACCTATCACACAAGGTTATTATAAAAATCAAATGGTTAATATATGTCCTGCAAGAATAGGATCAGGAGTGTTAAAGGTCAGAATGAGATGAAGCTAATAAGGAAAGCTAAGAACAACAACAGAAAAACCCCAATGTTGATGATACATGAAATGTTGTGGAGAATGGGAAAATTCCTGCAAGTCACTAAAAGGAGTCTTGATTTTCAAAAATGGGACGAGAATAGAGTTATAATCTATAGGTGACTAAGCTCTTAAGCTCTATTTCAATTCTGGCAAAATTCTAGAAGAAATTAATAAAGAGATGATTAGTGAACACCTAGAAAATGAAGTAAGGAATGTCATGGACCAGCACACTTCCTCAAAGGCAATTCATACCAGTCTAAACAGGATTGCTACTCACCTGGTAAATCAAGTGAATTCTATGGCTACAGTTTAACTAGATTTTCGCAAAGCATTAGGAAAAATCTCTCATGTTATGCTTATGGAAAAGATGGAGAGATGGGCTAGACAATAGTACAATTAGTTGGAATTGGTTTAGTGACTCCCTTGGATTTTCTGCACAATGCCCCAGAAACCTCTTCTTCCTGGAAGCTCAGTTCACACAATGAAAGGGCTTTCTACCCCTACTCTCCTGACTGGCTAGTTTTCCTAAAACCTCTATTTTTAAGCAGAAGACCCAGGCCTGCGTTCCTCAACAGGAGACTCTCCATAATTTTCTACAACACCCCCTGCCGGGTACCTTCATCTTTCTCCCACATCTTTCTTCAGTTCCCTTTTATGGCTTATTTCCCCCCTTAGAAAATAAGCTCCCGAAGGGCAGGGCCTGTTCTTTCTGCATTTCTGCATTTCATTTATATCCTCAGCATTGTGCCTTACCCATAGTAAGCACTCAAAAATGCTTGTTGACTTGAGTGACTGGCCTCAAAATGTAGCTGGTGCCAAATTCAGTATTCAGTGCCAAATTAGAAGGATTTCAGTGGAACAGCAATGATAAGACTCGGGCCAGTTCCATTTAACATTTTTATCAATGCCTTAGAAAAAGTCATAAATGAAATGCTCACCCTATTTGAAGTTGGTATAAAGCTGGGAGAAATGGCCAAAAAATTGGAATACTAGAGTGAGGATCCAAAAGAAAACTTGATGGGTTAGAACACTGGACTGAATCTGATAAGATGGAGTTTGATAGGAATAAATATAAAATGTCATTGAGTTGTTTCAGTTGTGCCCGACTCTTTATGACCCCATTTGGGATTTTCTTGGCAAAGATACTGGAGTGGTTTGCCATTTCTTTCTCCAGCTCATTTTACAGATGAGACAACTGAGATAAACAGGGTTTACCCAGAGTCACAGAGCTAGTAAGTGTCTGAGATTGAATTTGAACTCAGGTCTTTCTCGCTCCAGGTCCTGTAGTATATCCATTGTGTCACCTACCTATAAAATATTACTGAAGTTTAAAAGAGAACAATTAAAAAATGCAAGATAGAGGAGACAGAAGTTGTTCTGAAAAAAAAAACCTGAAGGTTTTAGAGGAATGAAGTCTCCATAGGAGTCACTGGTATGAAGTAGCAGTCCCCAAAACTAATCCAGTCTTGGCCTGCTTCCAAGGCACAGCTTCCAAGAAAAGCAAGGGTTGTTGTCATTTGCTTGAGTGAGACTACATCTGGTCCTATCATTACCAGTCTGGGTCCCCATGATTTAGAAAAGAGGTTGATAAGTTTGGGGTTGTCCTGAGGAGAGGAGCTGGGATAGTGAAGGGTTTTGAATCCATGCCATGGGAAGATAGGTTGAAGGAAGTTAGAATGCTTTTAAGGGGGTTAGTGGTGAGATGTTATATCTGTTTTCAAATCTTTGAAAGGTTGTGGGAAGGGAGATTTGACACTTCTGCCTCCCTTCACAGGTCAGAAATGGGAGCAATGGGCAGGAAAAACATCCAAATAATAGGAGTTATCCAGAAGAAGAGTAGATTTACCCTCTTGGTTGATTTTTTCTTTAAAGATTTCACCATTTTTTGTGGGGAGGGATGTTGGCTGGGAAATTGATTTTTAGGTAATGGCCTGAATTAGATGTTTGGGTCTTTCCAACTCGGGAATTTTGTGATTATATGGCAAAAGATCAAAGGAGTGTGTTTATAACCAAGAATAACTCAGCCTGTAAAGCTGAACATAATCTTTCATGGCAAAAAAAAAAAGAGAGAGAGAGAAGAACCTAAAATGGAATAGGGAACTTTGAAACATTTCTGCTGACAAGACTAGCCCTGGGTCGAACCTTTGAAATACAAATGCAAGAATCCAGAGAAACCTAGAAATATCAGCCGATTTGAACAATTGAAAAGTGTTGTGTGATGATGTAATGTAACCTGTTAGAGGCAGAAGAAAGTTGTTCCTTCAGAACCTTAATGTCTTCAAAGGGTATTGAGGGAGTTAATTAAGAATTTGAAGGAGATTGGTTCTGTTCTGAGCATTTGAGGAGGGAAAAGAGAAGGGAGGGTAAAAGAAGGAATTATACTAGTGTGGACTGAATTAAGAAGGGGATGGAATTTGCTCTCTCTGAGTGTGAGGAAAAAAAGGCAACAAATATGGAGAAAGGAGTGGGGGGAGCAGGCATCCAATAAATCTCACACATTTGAAATGGACAAAGGAGCACTGAACATTCATATAGTTTGGGGTAGACATACATCAGATTTGATAGGGAAACAAATCGGGGTAGAGCTGTGTTAAGAGAGAATGATACTTCGGGGTGGCTAGGTGGCACAGTGAATAGAACACCGGGCATGGAGTCAGGAGGATCTCAGTTCAAATACGACCTCAGACACTTAACGCTTACTAGCTGTGTGACCTTGGGCAAGTCACTTAACCACAATTGCCCTGCCCTCCCCCCTCCAAAAAGCAAGCGACGGAGATAAAGAAAGAGAGAGACAGAGAGAAAGAGAGAGACAGAGACAGACAGACAGACACACACACACACAGAATGAATGATACTGAAGGAAGTAAAACAAACTTCCTGATCATGAAATAAAGGATTGCATGGGGTGAGGGAGAAAGAAAGAGTAGCAAAAAGAAGTACTGAAGGATGTGCCTTATGTTGCCACTTAAACAAGGGGAATGACTAAGTACATTTTTGCATAGGCATATAATGGAATATCATTGCACCATAAGAAATGATGAAAGAAACTATTTCAGTGTATTCCGAGTATTATGAACTGATGAGGAGTAAAGTAAGCAGAACCAGGAGAACAACTTATACAAATATAGCAACTCTGTGCCAAAAAACAATTCTGAAAGATGCTGATTAATGTCATGATGAAACATGGTTCCCAAATACTTAGGCTGAAGCATGTTACCAACTTCTTGACAGAGAACTGATGCAAGAGAGAAGAGGAGAGGAGGAGAGAGGACAGGGGAAGAGGAAAGAGGAGAGGAGAGAGGAAAGGAGAGGAGATGGGCAGATAGATAATATACAGATAGAGAGAAAGAAGATAGATAAGATAGAGTCAGGCTAATATAAATAGGTAAGATGGAGAAAGAGATTAGATAAGCTCACAGGTTGTACAGAAAGAGGTGGATGGATAAAGATATTTGGTTGATTTTGGTGATTATGCTTTTTTTAAAAAAAAGGTTTTCTTTTTCCTTCCTTTTTCTTGGTTTTTGATTGAGAGATTTGGGAAGGAGTTAGCCTTGGTGATACCCCACCTGACCTCTCAAAAAGGAAGGTCATAGAAGCTTAGAAGATAAACTAAACAAGCAGGACAGTTTTGAATGTAATGTGTGGAATTATTGTTTTCAAATCAAGTTGTAGGAAATGTTGAGTCATGACTTTAAAGAGAATTCTCTTTTTGTTTTCTTTTGTGTATATGGAAATGCTCACTTTTTGCTGAGTAGGTTCATAATTAAAAAAAAAATTTAAGACTGGCCAATACTCTTTAGTATGGTATTTTGTCTGAGGGTGCTTCTGACTTCCACTGGGGGGCAGGTCTAGTTAAGGTGGATTCTCAGTCTAATATGGCATTGGTAAATCCTACTTGCTCCAGAATTGTTAGCATTTTCTTGTTACTGCAAATACCTTTTCAGTTGATAATCCAGAGACCATTTATTACTGGTCTTTCTCAACATTTTTCTGAACATTCCTTATGGGGAAAAGCCCACTTCATTCTAGGAGTGTTCATAACTTAAAATAGAAGACAATCTAGCTTAGGGAGTGGAGTAACCATTTAATTTTGCTTTGAAAATTATTTTAACTGGAAAGAAAATTAATTAGTTAAAACTAATGTTCCTGAATGGTGTCGTATATCAAACAAGAAAGATGTAACTGATTTGTAGCTTTCAGCTGTGTTGTGTATGAGTTGAGGCTGAACTGCCTGAACATTTGTCCTAAAGGTTAAAACTTTCCAGAAAATTAAACTCAAGACATTTAGACAAGAGAAATGAAAATTCCCTAAACTCAGTACTAAGTGAGAAGTGAGGGAAATTTTGAAGATCCCACAGCAATCTTTGTTCTTTTTTCATGCACCTTTTTTTCTCCATGATACCTGTAACATCACATCAGTTATCTCCATCCTTGTAGATTTGCTTTTCCTATAGCAATGGTTAAAAAGGCTCATGAGAAAGCAAAGTTCTTTTTTTCTCTCCCTGAAATCCACAGAAAGTTATCTACTAGATCCTAAGAGATCAAGATAGTACTTGAAATTGAACGATCCTTTCTGCTCTACTAGTTATTAAAAACAAACAAAAACAATGCAGGCCATCTTGGTTTCTAGCTGAGAAGGATGATAAAATAGTCCTCTTATTGATTCTTTGCCAAGAGGACTTTGTGTCATTTAGTGAACTATGGAAAGTACCCAACATTTTTTTTCAAGCTTTTCAACTTTCAACTCAACTTTCAACCTCAAACCCAACAAAGATAGATCTTTCCAGCCCACTTCTGGTACCATCCCCACAAGTCTCTAAACAGAATTGAAATGTGCATTGAATTTTCCTGTTTAACAACCGTTTTACTGCTGCTAGAATTCTTTTGCCACAAAAATCAGTTTGTGCCAACATGATTCCTTGGTGTCAGCTCAGCTCTGAGAAAAATTTACTGGTTACTGTGGATTTTACAAAGCCAAAGAACTTTAATCCTTGAAGATGGTAGCAAAAAGGGAGAAAATGAATTAGTTAAAACTATAGTGTTCCTGGCTCTATGTGGTTTATAGACCAAGGAAAAAAGAATTGATTTATAGACTTGGGAGCAAATAATTTTTAGAGTGTGTGAGATGGGGGATATTCTGAGGGAATTTTCAGAGAATAGGGGATTCACTTAAATGATTCTGGATGACCTTTATATAATCCTCAATCCTTAACTCCTCTCCAAGCCCTGCTACTGACTCTCCAGACTTCTTTCTCCATTATTCCCCATTAGCTGTCTCACCCCAGGAAGCATCTTCACCACCATGATCCGACAGTCTTCTTATTCTGGAGTATTTCCCCATGACTCCTTCCTTTGATTAGTCAGTTTCTCCAGGAACCTCCATTTAAAGGAAAGGTACATGGATGAGCCATGTTCACTCCATTCCTCTTTGGGTCCTACTCCTGACTCCCTTCTCCTTCCCCTGCCATTGTTTTTTTCAGCTTCCTTTTATGTGTTGTAGTACCATTAGAGCATAAACTTTCTGAAGGTTAAGATAGTCTTTTATTTTGCTTCTATGTATATCTCCAGAATTTAACCCACTGTCTGGCGCATTGTAAGAAGTTAAATGTTGTTGTTGACTAACCCTGCTTTCACAGAAGCCTTGAATGGTTTTCTTGAGGGGCAGCTTTGTGACTTGCACTGCACATGGTGTAAAGGGATGCTACTCCTGATTGGCAGATATAACATTGAACCATGATGCTATATGAGTAGAGTGGGCACTTCAGTTTGTGGGAGACACACTTTGAGATAGGATCTTGAGAAACAGCAAGATAGAAATCAAGTGCAGAATTTTGAATGACAGCCTTGAGGGGACATCAGACATGTAGGGGTGCCTCCATGATGTATGTTATATGTTGAAGTCCTAGAGACTGATGATAGTGAACTCCCCTTCAAGAAGATAGTTCTCTCTCCTGGTTTCAATTGAAACCTTATTTCACTTGCAATGAGGGAGCTCATTTAATCTTCTTTATTCTTTGGCATATTCTAATCTGTGTAACTTTTCTAATTTCTGTTTACTGATTTCTTTGATAAAGAATCTTTATCAAACCTTTGCCCAATATTGGCTATCCTTGGACCCTCTTCTTCCTTCCCTTTCCAGAAGTTTTCATTGTAACAGAATAGTCTTCTTACCACTCTCTGCAAAGGTAGACCTGACCTCAGGTTATAACTAATCATGCCACCCACCAGCCACATCTTTTATATTTAAGCAATGACACACACACACACACAGAATATAGTGTGCCAAAAGTTTTATTTTAAGCTTTTGTGACTTAAAACTGCACTGAGAATTTTGGGATAACCTATATGTGTACTCAAATGCAGACAGTCTGTCTGCCTGTCTGTCTATCTATCTATCTATCCATCCATCCACCACCTGCCTATCCATCCATCCATCCATCCATCCATCCATCTCTCTATCCATCTATCTCTATATCTACACATCCTACATTTAAAAGAAATACTCCACCTAAGAAACTGAAAGACTGGATGGCTTTATTTTTGGCATCACTATTGCTGACTCTTCCTTTTTTGCTTCCCATTAAACACCAAGAGAAATTAAAAAAAAGCAAGTTAGCACAGTCACGCAAAACAAATCCACACTGTGGCAACATCTAAAAAACATATGTCTCTTTCTGCATAGTCTGTCTATCATCTCTCTGTCAAGAGGTAGGCAACATGCTTCATCATCTCTGGGAATATGGCTCGTCAATGCATTGCTCAGAGTTCTTTGGAGTTTGAAAGTGGTTTTTCTTGACCAGGGTGTTGTCCTTACAGAAATTGCTCTAGTTATGTGCACTTAACTCTGTGTCCATTCATACAACCTAGGATTCTCTTAAATAGTCTTCTTCAATAGTATTTCATTACATTCATATGCAATAATTTGTCCTATTTTTCGATTGTCTAAGAAGCAATCTAAGGTGCCCCTCGTCTTAGGTTCTAATTCTTTGCTCTTCTTTTTTTTTTCTCTCCCTCTTATCCCTTCCCTCAGTATTAGGAAACTTGTTTTCCTTGTAATTATTCATTCACCAAAATTATTTTCCCTCTTAAAACGTCCCTCTCACCCCACTTATTTCCCGGTTGTGTTAGATTATTTCTACGTCAAACTGTTTATCTGTCCTTGTCCGCTTCAGACAAGAGTGAGGTTCATCTGATGCCTCCTCCCTGTCTTTCCATTCTTTTCCACACAAACCAATTATGAGGAATAGCAAATTATACTCATTCTTCCTCTTTTCTACACTTTAACCTTTGTATTCTGAGATCTCTTATTTAAAATAGAAGCTGTTTATTCTTTGTGATGCTGACTTGGTTACTTTACCTGCTACTTTCTGGGTGTTTGCATTTTCATTCTCTAATGTATGGGCTCTGGATTTGGGTTATAAAATACCTTAAACTTTTCTTTTCAGAAAAAGGTGATCAGTGGATTTTTCTTTTTACTTTGCCTTCTGAGATGTAGATATAGATGTAGATGTAGGTGTAGACATAGATGTAGATGTAGACGTAGATGTAGACATAGATGTAGATGTAGACGTAGGTGTAGACATAGATGTAGATGTAGACGTAAGTGTAGACATAGATGTAGATGTAGACGTAGGTGTAGACATAGATGTAGATGTAGACATAGATGTAGACATAGACATAGATGTAGATGTAAACATAGACATAGACAGAGATATAGGCATAGATATGAATATATAGACATAGAATAGATATATAGGTATGTACACACACCCATATATGTAGATATATACATATACATATATGTGTGTATACACATGTACATACACACACTCTCACATATATACATAACCACATTCCTAGTGTGTACATGTGTTTATGTGTATGCAGATATTATACTTGTGAATATATGCATATACACACCTATGTTGTACACATGCATGTATTAGAGCCATACCATATGTGGACTTCTTCTCCAGGCACGGGCAGTAACACTGGTCAGTTATGATTTCAGTATATAATGAAGGGTCTGGGAAGACTGATGTGGATGAAGATGGCTTGTCCAGAATCCCACGAGACACTGGGGCTCTAGCAATCTCAGAAGACACCCATGATGCCCAAGGAGCTGGGCTACGGCAAAGTCGAGGAGTCTGTCTGAGAACTTGGGAGCAGACAGCATGGTGATTGTGTAAGCAAACCTCACTGAAGCCATGTTCCTCGGCTCCTCTGTGGATGACTGGCAGTGAGGACAGATGGCTGATGAAGGGAAGTGACAGAAGCTGAAAACAAGGAACTGCTACTAATAACTTTAAATTCTGGTCAGCAGGGAACATTTGACCGCTCAGACAGTTGAGGAAATTGGAACTACACAATAAAAGGCTGTATCAGATGGCGACTGATTCCATGCATGGAACCAAGAAGCAGCTGGTGCTACCCAGAGCAAACTGCCCAGGAGCCAGGAGGGCCTAATATGACAACTTTGTGTATGTGAGTCAAGAAAGACCCTAGAACTTGGTAAGAAATAGATTTTACTCTCCAAGAAGCCTACAAATATCACCAGTGTGAAAAATGTTCTGTACATATCCAAAGAAGAGCATTACCAATTCATGCTTCACGTTTGGAGAACCTAATTGCCAGCAAGCATTTGGATTTTTTTTTTCTATATTGACTTTATCTCTCTATAAGGAAATGGCAAAAATATGTGACATCTTAGCAGAGACTGATGATTTCAGCAGATACCTCTAGATGTCCACCATGGTTTTGTCCTGGGTCCTCTCCTCTCCTTTCTTCTCCTTTCCCTCTATACTGTATTTGTTAATCTCATCACTTTTTTTTTTTTTTGCTTTTTGGAGGGTGGAAGGCAGGGCAATTGGGGTTAAGTGACTTGCCCAAGGTCACACAGCTAGTAAGAGTTAAATGTCTGAGGCCAAATTTGAACTCAGGCCCTCCTGACTCCAGGGCCAGTGCTCTATTCACTGTACCACCTAGCTGCCTGATCTCATCACTTTCTATGGATTTAATACCATTCCTATGCTGGTGATTCTCAAATCTACCTATTCTGCTCTAACTTCTCTGCTGGCCTCCAAGCTCATGTCTTCAACTGCCTTTCAGACATCTCAAACTGGATGTCCTATAGATATCTTAAACTCAATATGTCTAAAACCAAATTCATGATCTTTCCCATTAAACCCTCTCCACCTCTAAATCTTCCCTATTTCTTTAGAGGATGATAGCATCCTCCCAGTCTCTCAGACTCACGGTCTAAGTCTCATCCTTCAATCCTTACATTTTTTACCTCCTATGTCCCATTAGTTGTCAAGGCCTGTTGATTTCACCTTTGTAACATCTTTTGAATAGACGCCATTCTGTCCTTAGACATGGCCATCACTCTGGTGCAGGCCCTCAACATCTCATGCCTCAACTACTGGTAGGCCGACCTTCCTCAAGTCTCTCCACACTCCAGTCCATCCTCCATTTAGTCACCAAAATGATTTTCCTAAAGTATAAGTCCTAGCATGACACCTCCAACTCAATAAATTCCAGTGGCTCCCTATCACCTCCAAGATCAAATACAAAATCCCCTGTTATCATTCAAAGCTTTTTATCACCTGGCTCCCTCCTACTTCTCCAGTCTTTTTATACCTTACTCTCTACTACATACTCTTTGGTTCAGTGACACTGGACTCCTGGCTATTCCTTGCACAAGATATTTCATCTCTTGGCTCTGGGTGTTTTCTCTAGCTGTCCCCTATACTTGGAACGCTCTCTTTCTCCATCTACTGGCTTCCTGTAAGTTCCAACTGGAACCCCACCTTCTACAGAAAAGCTCTCTCAACCTCTCTGAATTCTAGTACTTTCCCTCTCTCATTGACTTTGGATTTCTTCCTATCCATCTCTTGTTTTTGTATATTTGTTTGCTTCCTTAGATTGAGAGCTCCTTGAGGACAGGGATTATCTTTTGCCTCTTTTTTTAATCCCCAGTACTTAGCACAATGCCTAGTGTATTGGTGCTTAATAAAAGTTCTTTGTTGACTGACTACCAGATATACACAAGCATACCCAGCTAGAAATCAGAAAGTTTCCATTGTTGTCAGGCTTGTGAGGAAGTATTTTTTTTAATAGCTTTTAGAGTAGACAATTTATTAACTTATGATTTTACTCAAGATTACAAAAATAATTGCCAGAAAACTATTCATGGACTTATAAGAATCCTAAGAGTATTAATATGAACAAAAATACTAGAGAAGATATATTCAATGAAAAAGTGACAATATTTAAGTTTTATTAAATTAAAATTATGACAGCTTCTATTTTATATGAATTTTGTTTAAATCAGGAGGAGAAAGTTTTTTCAGCATATGGATTACTGGCTAGAATCCACCTTGACTAAGACAGACTTTGAGAGTAAGCTACTTGAGTAAATGTTGGCTTTAATAAGTATAAAAAGTCTATAATAACTCCTTCCCATAGCCTGAATATTTCAATTGGAAAAAAGGAGGGAAGGGAATAAGCATTTATTTAACTCCTGCCAGGCAGAGGCCTAAGTGCTCTGTAAAGATTATTTCATTTGATCTTTACAACAACCTTGGGAGATAAGAGCTATTATTATTTTCATTTTACAATTGAGGCAACTGAGGTAAACTGAGGCTAAGTAACTTGTCCAGGGTCACACAGCTAGTGTCTGAGGTCAGATTTGAACTCAGGTCTTCCTCACTCCAGCCCTCCATCCACTGCACTACCAGTGCTTTGCTTGGTACTCACTTGTAAACACATTGGGAATTATGAGACCAGAATACAAATCTCATTGGAATCAACTTATGTCATTTCTAATACCTGATATAATGCTCTCAGGAATGATGCTTTAGGCTTTATACCATGCTTGTTCATGTTTGGGCAACAGCCACTTTACCTAGTAACCTGTGTTTTGGTACCTCAGATGGAAACGTTGATGAATTCACCTACACTTGGTATATCAAGAAAAACCAAAAGAGATCTAGCAAGTGTTCATGGCTGGAGCTCAGAAAAGAGTTGCCAGAAACTAAAGATGACATCCCACTAAATAAGTTGTCAAGACATTCCACCAGGGATAGTTTTGCTGAAAAACCTTGGTATTCAAGGAACTTACAAATCAGCCGACTGTTGGAGCTAACCTAAGCTGTTGAGGCAATGAGAGCTGAGTCTCATATAAAGAAGGCAGCCCATCAAGACTACTTGCCACAATCTCCTATTGTCCATTGGAGCAGGTCAGATAGACTTTCTAGTGGAGAAAAGGGATGGACACTCACCTCTATGAATTCTGGCGGCTATAAAAAGACTTTGTGAACCAGATAGGAACATTGAAAGTGATGTTTCCAGAGGAGACTGTGTGTAATATTAGAGGGCAGGAAAACTGAACTCAGAGGTAACTCCTTTCTTCCCTAGAAATGCTACAGATTCTCCAGGGTGTACAGATACAATCCAGAGACCACAAAGCTAATGATAACCAACCTGTCTTTGCTGTCAGTCTGATTAGAGGAAATGCAAGTCTCTATTGACCATGTTGGTTAGCCACCTGTTTTCTCAGATATAGAAATGACACGTCACTTAGACCAGTCATGAGACCAGTCACTGAACTAACTTATGACGTTACAGATGAATGTGATACATGCATGTCCAGGTAACAATACAAGAGAGTGCCTATGTGACATGTGCCTTACATGTCATATAGTTGTATATTATTCCTTATGTACAGGTTCATTATGGCATAAATGAGTTTGACAGAAATTATTTTCCATTATATTAATAACCAATTATTAAATTAGGATTGAGGTTTTTTTCCCTTTATTTCTTCATTCAGGGACCAGTCAGTCTTTGAAGGACAGTCAGTCTTTGAAGGACATTACTGATGGATGAGTTTGCCCAAATCCTCTGGGTACATGCTCTTCAGTCTTGGGTGAGACTCCACCCAACTAGAAGACCTTACATACAGAATCTAGTCTAGGTGAATTCTTGCCCTTAGGAAGTAAGCCCCTGTCCTTGGAACCCTCCATTAGAATTCAGGGTACTGCAGCTCATGAAGGAGAAAAACAATCAGAATGATCCAGGTAGAGATGGATTCCTTTGTCCAAGTTGCATTCTCAGGGGAAGCTGAAGACTTGTCTTGCCTCCCCATTAAATGTCCAACTCTCATTAATTGTTCACCAATCAGGGTTGATTTCCACTTGTCAGGGGAACCTTCTTTTCCAAAGGTATGTAGGCATTCAGGGATCCCCATGGTTTTGTCTTTGGTTACATCCACTGACCATCAGTTTATTGAGTATTGCCAGCCTAATTAATAAATTGATTATTAATTACTCAGAAATTCTGTCTCTTGGGCTTTTCATTTGTCATAAGTATGCTTGTTTATGATCTTGCCAATAGTTCATTTTACTAGTTGTGATATATTCATGCTATCATAATGTCCATTAATGTTTTGTCTGTTGTTTATACATATGATTATATCTACCATGTATTTTATATACATGTATTGATAGTGCAATTGTTAGAGTTAGCTGAATTTGCTTTGTTAGTAAGCCGTGCTTCCTTGGTTATTTGTGACTAATTGCTGTATACATGGATAGGAAGTTACTTTTGAGATATGCCTTACTGTTTTACTTGTAACTTAGACATGTTATCACTGAATACCTTATCAGGTTACACGTATTATATAGCATCATGTCTTTTGCATGTAAACTGTGTACTGGTTTCTTTGGCTTTCTTAGTTTGGTTGTGATGTGGTTGGGATGTAAGGAAAATCACTCTTATTTAGACTACATAGTTCCAGGAATTTCAAGCTTATCACAGATAAATTTTGCAAGGGACTGCAAAAAGTTTCTGCCTGAGGGAGGAATGTAGTTTTATTCCTAGATAGACTTAGTGGTCTCCTGAAGAACAGACCTGTGATATGTCAATATCATGCAAAGAACATTGACTCCTGACTGACTGACTTCTGGGAGAGGGAAGCAAAGAAATAATGAGAGTTGGAGCCAAGAAGAGACAAGGTGTGGACTTTGAAGGGCAAATGGAAGAGCCCCTAGAACAGTGGTTCTCAACCTGTGGGTCGCAACCTCTTTGGGGGGAACTACCATTTCACAGGAGTTGCCTAAAACCATCAGAAAACACGTATTTCCTATGGTCTTAGGAACTGAGACCCCGCTCCTCTATCCGTCTCCAGGTGGGTCTGCCCACATGCAGATACGTGCACATATGAGTATTAAAGGATTGCGGCATTAGGAAGGTTGAGAACCACTGCCCTAGAACAAGAATGTCAGACTCAAATAGAAATCTATACATAAGGATCCCTGCAGCCTGTATATTGAGTAACTTAGTTTTAAAATATATTATTTATGTTTTGTGGTATTTTTATATTTTGTTAAATATTTTCCAATTACATTTTAATCTGGTTTGGGCTGCACTTGGGAGTGTTGGGGACCTTGGTCCATAGGCCATGTATCTGACATCTCTGCCCTAGCACAGCAGGCATGTGGGAAATACCTGGCATCCCAATATGGTCTTTGAGTTGCAGTGTCCATACCCCCAGAAGCTACTGAGAGTGGACTCAATGATGGAGATCATACCATCCCTAACTGAGCAGAGATTTTAGCCCATGAACTTTTTTGCATATTATCATCTAAATAATACGGCTTTCCTGATTACTATTTTACCTGCTTTCTTTAAAATATATGTTTGCTTACTCCAATCTAGATCTGTAGTAGAATTATACCTCCCACTCCTTCCCTTGGTATGCACCTTGGCAGAGGCAGGCATGAGAGAAAATAATTTAGAGTAACTAGGAAAGATGATTCTTATATTGAACCCTAAAAGAATCATATTACTAGATTTCAAATATCTGGCATCTAATAGATTTAATTCTAGCACAATGCCCTCTGAAAGATATGAGAATAAGAGAGTAATCACTCAGCTATGACTATCTTCCTACTACCCACAAAGGCGGAAATCCAGTTTCTTGAGAAACATTAGATAGGACATTTCCATATATATCAACATATCACTGATACATATGGACCTTCTAGCATTTTAATCTTATTTCTTTAGTTTTTTCTTTGTTTTATAAATTTATTATTTATGCATTTTTAATATTCTTTAAATTTTTTCAATTCCAAATTCTCTCCCTTCCATTTCTGCCCCATCCACTAAGAAAGCAAGCAAAATTATATCAATCATACATGTGAAATAATGTAAAACATATTTCTATATTAACCAGATCACCCCAAAAAGCAAAAAAAATGACAAAATTATACTTGTTTTGCCTAATTTTATTGCATTGTGATCAGTAAGTGATTTTTTAAAACTATTTCTGCTTTTCTATATTTTTGGTGAGGTTTTTATATTCATGAATAATTTCTGTACATAGATGAGTTTTGGAATTATGTCAAAGTTTTCATTTCTCAATTAATTTATGATGAAGTTCTTCAGACAAATTGGCATTCCTCCTTCCCCACTGTGTTCTCTTCATGTGGGACCAGTTATTTTGCTTATGATTAGCTAAGTATCCTTTCAACCATGTCAGTAGCTGAAGATAATCTAAAAAGGCTTTTTACACTTAGCAATTTGGGGAGCAATCTTATGCTACACAAGCTATACTTTTGACATCACAAAAATGATTTTTGAAAAAAAATTGCTTTGCTTATTAAAATAATCTATTTTCCCCTGAAAAGATTCTTTTTATTTGCCAATATATTTTAGATGTACACTATTAAGATGTCATTTCAATTTATTGTTTCAGGCCATCTGCAGTGAAAGCTATTGTACAGAATAAACACAGTAGCCTTTCTTCTCCATCAATAACAGTACTGGTGAATCCTGATGATAACTATAATGTATTGTATTTGCTGGATTTGGGCTTTTTACTTTGTGTTTATGCTACCTAAACTGTCTCTATTGTCTTTTGAGTGTATTGGTTTCTGCTGTTCCATTGACTTTTCTCTTCAAACTGGTCACATATATGTTGATTCATTACAAAGAGATATTATCTCATCTTTTTAAAAGACAAAAATGAAAGCTTGCAAATCTATTACTCTTCCCAAATTATTTTAATTTCAATTTTAAATGTTTATTAAATAAAAAATAAAAGAGATAGTCTTATGTATATTTTATTAAATATTTTCCAATTACATTTTAATCTGGTTTAGATTGCATTTGGGGGTGTTGGAGGTCTTGGCATGTGTTTGACATCCTGTCCTAGCATACATATGTATATAAAAGAGATACTTCCCTCTCATTTAATAGCATTTTATTTTTTCCAATTACATGTGAAAAATAGTTTTCAAAATTCATTTTAACAAGATTTTGAGTTCCAAATTTTTTCTCCTTCTCTCCCCTCCTTCCTCCCCAAGAGGGCAAGCAATCAGATATAGGCTATACATATACAATCATATTAAATATATTTCCACATCAGTCATATTGCAAAAGAAGAATCAGAACAAAAGGGGAAAACTGTGAGAAAGAAAAAAAAAAAGAAAAAATAGCATGCTTTTGATCTGCATTCAGACACTATAGCTCTTTCTCTGGATGTGGATAGCATTTTCCATCATGAGCAAAAGAGATACTTTTAACTTCCACATTAAAATTGCTTAATTGTGAATTTACACACTTTTCATTCAAATGCAGCAGGCAGTATGATAACACAAACCATCTGGTGAGAGCCTACTCTGACTGATGACTGGAAGACAGTAATGGCGGCAGATCACTTGAGTTGAGATTGGATACGTCTTGAATACATTTGATCTTGTTTATGTACATAGTAGCAAATTATCATTTCACTGCATCCCATATCAGTTGGAGCCAAATCACTGTGTTAGTCTTACTTTTGTTGACTTTGGTCCAAGCTTTGTTTTAGTCAGAGTCAATATCCTTTCCCCCAACCCCACTCCTCTTCAATACTTCTATCTTTCTGCCAAGACACTGCCAGTCATTCAGGCTGGCAACCTTGGTGTCATCTTCAGCTTCTCTCTCCTCTCAGGCACTGCACATATTCATTTGGATTCTATAGCAACTCTTATAGTCTCCGCTGACACTCACATTGTTTGCCTGCTCCATGTCTGTACCTCCTCCAATCCATCTTACCCAAACTGTTTTTTTTTTTTTAAGTATAGATCGGCCCATCTTTGTCTCCTACTCAGTAAGCTCTGGTGTTTTCCATTACCCCTAGATACAAGTATCAATCTCTGTGTGGCATTTAAAGCCCTTACACCCTGAACTGAACTTACCTTTCCAGTCTTATTACACATCACATGCCTTGATGAACAATATGGACCAAACTGGATTCTTGGTGTCCTTCATACATAGAACTCAATCTTCCCTCTCCATGCCTCTGCACAGGTGTACTCATTGCTGGAATGTCCTACCTCCTCATCTCCCTCTCTTACAATCCCTCAATTCCTTGAAGGTTCAGTACAAGAATCACCTCTTCTGTGAAGCTTTGTCTTCCTCCTCAAAAAAATTATCATGTATCAATCTTGTACTTGCAAATTCAACTTTATGTAAAGAATTCTACTGGGGGAGAGGCACAAGGCCACACAAGGGTGGTGGGAACAGCTCAGGGGCTTTCAGTTCCCAAGAGGAATTAAAGAGGAGGTTGCTTAAGGAAAAGAAAAATATGTAGGGGCAACTAGGTGGCACAATGAATAGAATATTGGTCCTGGAGTGGAAGACCTGAGTTCAGATCTGGCCTCAGACACTTAACACTTACTAGCCATGTGACCTTGGGCAAGTCACTTAACCCCAATTGCCCTGTATTCCTCCCTCCAAAAAAGCAAAAAAAAAAAAAGATGTAATAGATGTAACAGAAACATGTATGAAGAGAGTTTTAGAAAAGAGTGTACTCTCAGTTCATTCCAATTTTTGTTGATGTAACAAAGATGAAACATTCAAGAAGTAGCAAGATTGTAAAATTAGCACAAGAATTGGCACTTTAAGTGGTTGAGAATGATATGGAGGAGTTGATTGAGTCTCAAGGAGAAGAACTGTCAAATGAGGATCTGATTAAAATTCTAGTAACTAAAACTGCAGAAGGAGAAAAGGAAACTTTGAAACCCGAGGTTGAACCAAAAACATTCACAATGCAACAGTTGGCAGAAGCATTATAGTATTTGAGTGATTTTTTTTCTTATATTGAAAATATGGATCCAAATACTTCAAAATTTTTAAAAGTTCAAAGACTAGTGAGGACAATATTGCTTGCTATTGTCAGATATACAAGGAGAAAAGAGAGAGCCACTCTCCAAACATCTCTGGATGGCCTCATAAAAAAGGTCGTATACCCACCCACCAAAAATAAAGGCTGGGTGCAGTGGGCGTGGAGGGAGCAACATACTCTACACCTATGTTAACTTTACTGTACAGTACTGTGCATACTTTATGATTAACTTTACCTTTCATTTCTTTTTTTAAAATTAAATTGGTTTATTTACTTTAAGTTTACAACATTCAGTTCCACAATTCCTTGGGTTTCAGATTTTCTCCCCTCCCTCTCCCGCCCCGCCCCCATCATGGTGGCATGCACGCGGATACAGGTTCTACAAATATCTTCCCGTTAATCATTAGTCAGGTTGTAAAGAAGAATTGTAACTGATGGAATGATCAGTGGGAAAGAGGAAACAAAACAAAACAGGAAAAAGAAACAGAGCAAGTAGTTTGTTTCAGTCTGCGTTCAGACTCCACATCTCCTTCTCTGGCTGTGGATATCTCCTTCAATCATGAGTCTTCTGGAGTTGTCCTATAACCTTGTTTTGCTGAGAGGAGCCCAGTCTATTAAAGTTAGTCGTCACACATATGTTGTGTCTGTGATTGTGTACAAATTTCTCCTGGTTCTGTTCTTCTAGCTCAGCATCAGTTTATATAAGTCTCTCCAGGTTATTATGAAGTCCATCTCCTCCTCATTTCTTAGAGCACAGTAGTATTCCATTACGTTCATATACCACAACTTGTTCAGCCATTCCCCAATTGATGGACATCTCCTTGTTTTCCAATTCTTTGCCACCACAAAAACAGCCACTATAAATATTTTTGTACATATGGGTCCTCCTCCCACTTCTCTGACCTCTTTGGGATATAACCTTAGAAGTGGTATTGCTGGGTCAAAGGGTATGCACTTATAGCCCTTTGGGGATAGTTCAAGACTGCTTTCCAGAATGGCTGGATCAGTTCACAGCTCCACCAACACTGCATTAATGTTCTGATTTTTCCACATCCTCTCCAGCATTTACCATTTCACTATTTTGTCATCTTAGTGAGTCTGGCCAGTGAGATGTAGCACCTCAGAGTTATTTTGATTTGCATTTCTATAATCACCAGTGATTTGGAACATTTTCTCATATTTTTTTAGATATCTTTAACTTCATCTTCTGAAAACTGCCTGTTCATAGCTTTTGTCCATTTGTCAGCTGGGGAGTGGCTTATATTCTTATAAATTTGACTCAATTCTTTGTATATTTTAGAAATGAGGTCTTTATCAGAGACACTGGTTGTAAAACTTCTTTCCCAATTTTCACTTCCCTTTTGGTAACATTGGCTTTGTTTGTACAGAAGCTTTTCAATTTAATATAATCAAAATTATCCATTTTGCGTTTTGTAATGCTCTCTAACTCTTGTTTCATCATGAAGTCTTCCCTACTCCATAGATCTGACAGGTAAACTATCCCTTGCTCTCCCAGGTTGCTTACAGTATCAGCCTTTATACCTAGATCATGCACCCATTTTGACTTTATTTTGGTGTACGGTGTTAGATATTGGTCTCTGCCCAATTTCTGCCATACTATGTTCCAGTTTTCCCAGCAGGTTTTGTCAAACAGTGCGTTCTTATCCCAAAAACTGGGGTCTTTGGGTTTATCAAACAGTGGATTACTATAGTCATTGGCTGCTGAGTCTCGTGTACCCAATCTATTCCATTGATTCACTACTCTATTCCTCAGCCAGTACGAAGTACTTTTGGTGACTGCTGCTTTGTAGTACGGATTAAAATCTGGTAATGCTAGGCTTCCTTCCCTAGCATTTCTTTTCATTAGTTGTCTTGATATTCTGGATCTTTTGTTCTTCCAGATAAATTTTGCTACTATTTTTTCTAGCTCTACAAAGTAATTTTTTGGTAGATTGATTGGTATGGCACTAACTACATAATTTAATTTTACCTTTCATTTCTTAATTGTGTTTTTTGTCATGATACAGTATTTAATATATCTGCATTTTAGTATATTTTACAACTTGCATAAATATATTATTTTGTGTATGCCTTTATTATGTAACCTAAGTAAGGTGGGCATACTATGTAAAAATTGCTTTGCGTAGATGTCTGTGGAGTGGTCCACTTATATAAAGCAAGAACTGTCTCTATATTCATCTCATACGTATTTTCTAGATAACTATTTAGTCTGCTATTATTCTTTAATACTTTCTCCCCTTTAAATGAGGGAAAGTGGGAACACTAATTCATTGTTGTGAACTGATTTGTGAACTGATCCAACCATTCTGGAGAGTAATTTGCAACTATGCCGAAAAAGGTATAAAACTGTGTATACTCTTTGATCCGGCAATACCACTACTAGGTCTGTATCTCAAGGACATCAATTAAAAGGGCAAAGGACCTATTTGGTTTTTTTTTTATTTTTACTTTTTTAAAAATAGTGTTTTATCTTTCCCAATTATATGTTAAGACAATTTTTAGTTTTCATTTTTTACAATAGTTTAGCTCCAAATTTTCTCCCTCTCCTCTTCCTAGAATGGTAGGCAATTTGATATAGGTTATATGTGCGTAATTACATAAAATATATTTCCACATTAGTCACAGTTGTGAAAGTAAAAACAGATCAAAGGGAAAAAAAACTTGAAAAAAATAAAGTCAGTGAAAAAAAGTATGCTTTGATCTGCATTCAGAATCCATCAGTCCTTTATCTGGATGTGGACAGCATTTTCCATAAGTCTTTTGTACTCATCTTGGATCATTGTGTTTCTGAGAACTAAGTCATTCATAGTTGATCATCACACAGTATTGCTGATACCATGTACAATGTTTTTTTTGGTTCTGCTGATTTCACTTTGCATCGGCTTGTACAAGTCTTCCCAGGTTTTTCGGAAATCTGCCTGCTCATCATTTCTTATTGCACAATATTATTCTATGACATTCACAAGCCACAACTTGTTCAGCAGTTCCCCAATTGATGGGCATCTCCTCAATTTCCAATATTTTGCCACCATGAAAAAAGCTGCTACAAATAGTTTTGTACATATAGGTCCTTTCCTCTTTTTTATAATCTCTTTGCAATACAGACCTAGTAGTGAATTGCTGGATCAAAGGGTATGCACAGTTTGGTCACCCTTTGGGCATAGTTCCAGAATGGCTGGATCAAGTCACAACTCTACCAACAGTGCATTAGTGTCCCAATTTTTCCACGTCCTCTCCAACATTTATCATTTTTCTTTTTTTGGTCATATTAACCAATATAGGTGTGAAGTTGTTTTAATTTGCATTTCTCTAATCAAAAGAGCACTTCTTCATATGCTTATAGATAGCTTTGGTTTCTTCATTTGAAAACTGCCTGTTCATATCCTTTGATCCTTTATCTATTGGGAAATGGCTTGTATTCTTATAAATTTGATTCAGTTCTCTATATACTTGAAAACTGAGTCCTTTATTACAGCCACTTACTATTAAGATTGTTTCCCAGTTTTCTGCTTTCCTTCTGATATTGGTTGAATTGGTTTTGTTTGTGCAAAAGCTTTTTAATTTAATATAATCAAAATGATCTATTTTACATTTTGTCATGCTCTCTATCTCTTGTTTGGTCATGAATTCTTCTCTTCTTCATAGATCTGACAGGTTTCTTGCTCTTCTGATTTGCTTATGGTGTCACCCTTTATGTCTAAATCGTTTACCCGTTTTGACCTTATCTTGGTATATAGTATGAAGTGTTTTATACCTAGTTTGTGCTCTATTATTTCCCAACTTTCCCATCAGTTTTTGTGGATTTTATGGATTTCTTATCTCCAAGGCTGAGGTCTTTGCATTTTTCAAACTCTAAGTTACTGTGGTCATTGCCTACTGTGTCTTGTGTACCTAATCTATTCCATGGTTCACCACTCTATTTCTTAGCCAGTACCAGATAGTTTTGATGATTACTGACTTAAAACATAGCTTGATATCTGGTATTACTAGGCCACCTTCCTTTGTACTTTTTTTTTCATTAATTCCCTCAATAATCTTGACCTTTTGTTCTTCCAAATGAATTTTTTGTTGTTATTTTTCTAGCACTAAAAAATATGTTTGGTAGTTTGATAGGTATGGCACTGAATAAGTAAATTAGTTTAGGCAGAATTATCATTTTTATTACATTGGCTCAGCCTACCCAGAAGCAATGATGAAAGCTTCTAGCCGTACAAAAATATTTATAGCAACTCTTTTTTGTAGTGACAAAGAGCTGGAAATTGAGGGGATGCTTATCAATTGGGGAGTTGCTGAACAAGTTTGGTATGATTATAATGGGATAATACTGTGCCATAAGAAATAATAGGCAGGCTGATTTTGGAAAAACCTAGAAAGACTTATGTGAACTGATGCAAATCAAAAATGAGTGGAACCAGGAGAACATTGTACACAGTAACAGCAATACTATATGATAATCAACTGTTAATGACTTGGCAATTCTCAATAATGCAGGGATCTAAGACAATTCCAAAAGTTTCATGATGAAAAATGCTATCTATCTCCAGAGAAAGAACTGATGGGGGATGAGTTCAAATTGAAGCATGCTATTTTCATATTCTGAATTTTTTAAAATGTTTTCCGTACTTTGAGTCTGTGTCTCCTTTCATAACATGATTAATATGATAATATGTTTTCCATAACTGAACATGTATAACCTATTAAATTGCTTGCCATCTCAGAGATGGGGGAGGGAGAGAGAAAATTTGGAACTCAAAAAAATTTTTTAAATGAATGCTAAGTATTATCTTTATATGTAACCAGGGAAAAATAAAAAATATATATATTTTAAAAATAAGTACTAAATAGGCAAAAATACTTTCTCCCTCTCCCTTACTTGTCTCCTCTTCTCACTTTTTCTCTCTCCTCCCTTTCTCTCTCTCTCTCTCTCTCTCTCTCTCTCTCTCTCTCTCTCTCTCTCTCTCTCTTTCTGTCTCTGTCTCTGTCTCTCTCTCTTTCTCTCTGTCTCAACACAATACATAAATATTTGATTCAATTGAGTGTGTGAAAAAAGTTAATATATTTGAGTGGCAGTTAAATTTTAAAATATCTGATCATTTTGCCATTGCTTCACGCCAAGTGTCCTCCTTCCCCTACAAAAGAGGGAGGCACAAGCTCAAGTTTGCAAAATCATTAAAGGGCAGAACTTTGGAAAAAATTATTTTGAAACCTCAAAAGGCTTCTCAGATACTAACATTTTAAAGGATATCTAAGCCCTTGTTCTCACTCACTTCTATCTACTTTCTGCTCTAGAAGTTTATGAATCTAGGTCTAATTTATTCCCTAGAGTAATTTTCCTTGTGCAAAAATATAAAGAATTCTATCCTGACTGCCTCAAGTTGATACAATAGTGCTTTGCAGATAAAAGGTATTCAATAAATATTTGTCGATTTGATTTGGCTTGAGACCACTGTTCCTTTGCCCAGGTTCTTGGTTGATGAACATGCACATTTTTTTTATAGAGAAAATTTTCAAATGAACCGAATAGGAAACCATCTTAGGAAGCTAAAATGGTAAGGTAATAGAAGGGAATTCATGACCCAAGGGCTTTAGGCATATACCACCCATCACTCCTAGCTTTATTTAAGTAGAGATTTTACATGTTTCATTATATGTACATTGGGTTTAGTATGATAATGGCTACCTCTGACTTTTTACTCCCCAGCATATACAGGTCAAATATCGATAAAGCAAATGCTATACATTTCCTTCCTAGAAATATACTCACATCGGGTAGAAAACCGAACAAGATTTTCTATCTAATTTTTACTGTGTTGGCTTTGGGGCTTAGCATCTTCTTTGCCTAAATCAAATGGGATATTTGTAAAGTGCCAAGCACAGTGACTAACACATAACAGGTACTATTATAAATTCTTATATACCTCCCTTCCTCTCTCCACATAGGAGTCTCTGTATAATGAGGGCCAAACTATGCTTTCTTCATTATAATCCAAAACTAAAGGATGATGTGATGGGACTAATATTCCCTATTATTTTACTATAATGTATGGTAGCTCCATACATTACATTACATTCCCCTTACATGGATCAAGCCCACACCTCTCCCCTCCACCCTACAACAGATATTCGTTTTTCCTAAAAGGAGACAAAGCTATCTTTGAGATTCTACCTCCCTTGAACCAACTTCCTAGTCACCTAAGGGCATAAAAAGCCCTGAGAATTGGTGGGGTCCTGAGACATCTTGAATCCCTATATGTTTTGACCAGATGAGTTTCCATAAGGAGTTTAGGAAGGTGATGTATAACAAAGTGGAAGTTACATGCCCTATACCCTTATTCCATATCCTTGATGTGTTAGGGCAAAGCAAACCTTTTGTTATCTGCTCAAATGATATACAAGTGCTTTATTTCATTCAAAATCAAAACTGAACAAGGCGTTGGCATTAGACCCTAACAGAAAGCCTCTGCTGGTTTTATATCTCAGACTCATATTCTTCTTTTTAAAAAGTAAATTTATTATTTATTTAACATTCAATTTTTAAAAAAGTTGATTTCCAAATTCTCTCCCTCCCTCCTTCCTCTCCCCCACTTATAGAGAAGGCAAGCAATTATACATGTGAAATCATGCAAAACTTATTTCCGCATTAGCCATGTTGCAAAAAAAAAAAGCAAGAAAAAATGAAAAAAATATGCCTCATTCTATACTCAGACTCTAACTAGTTCTTTTTTGGAGGTAGATAGCATTTTTCATCATAAGTCCATTAGAATTGTCTTTTGTCATTATATTGATAAGAATAGCTAAGTCTTTCACAGTTGATCATCATTACTATTTTTGTTATTATGTACAGTGTTATTCTGTTCACTTCACTTTGCATCAGTTCTTATGAGTCTTCCTAGGTTTTTCTGAAATCATCTTGCTTGTCATTGGCACAATAGTATTCCATCACAATTATATACCACAACTTTTGGAACCATTCCTCAATTGATGCATCCCCTTAAGCCTGATCTTCTTCTTAAGAGACTTTGTGGCTTGATCATTGTAGGTAGATGTCTACCCTCATTCTGATGGAAGCTGCCGGACTCCCATTTCTGACTCCTGTCTTTGAGTGACTTGGTCACGTAAGGAGACTTCAGTCCAGCCTGACCACTGAACATTTCCTAAGCCTTTCATTTACAATAATCTGGACAAGAGTCCATTCCATCTACTTGAGAGAACTTTGCTTCCTCACCTCCTTTGAGTTTCCTTTTAAAAAAAATCCCTGATAATTAAAAATACATAGTTTTTTGCATTTTAATTCCTACATAACAGCACTGACAATTATTAAGACAATCACGCACATTGCTCTCATGAATTATCCTGTCCCTTGAACTTTGTTTATAATGATGAGGCCCTGCTTTTGTCCCAAATGGCAATTTGATGAAGTCACACCATAAAAAAGGCAAAAGCTATGGAAATTGAGTTTTTAGAATGACAAACATTACAGGCATCCACTTCCTACCCCCACGGTCTTTATTCTTCCAGGCTGAGAACAAGAATAGTGCAAGAACTTGGGAAATAGTGGCACTTTTGAGATAGCCACCCCTACTTACAAACACACTCCTCCTGCATGACCTCATGCAAGCCAGATAATATCAAAAAGACAATGAAAATCCTTTAAAGCTACATGTAATTCTGCAAAACTGTCAGTCCAATCCAAATGAAAGGAAGGGCTGGTTTGCATTTCACTCCCTGCCCCCTCCACATTTAAAATCAAAATTTCAAAAGCACCAAACTGGAAACTAATTTAAAAATTAGTTGATGGCATTTAACAATGGCATTTTTAGGAATGTTTTCAGGCAGATGGATTGGTGACAGTGTACTGGGGAGCTGACAAACTAACCAGGCTCCTAGAGGAAATGGGAGGGATTAAAATATTATCAGAAAGGAAATCTGAATTTCCAGGGGGAAGGGAAGAGACATTGTTTACAAAAAGTCAGGGGATTCTCACCTTTAAAAGAGAGAGAGAGGGAGAGAGAGACAGAGAGAGAGAGAGAGACAGAGAGAGAGAGAGACAGAGACAGAGAGAGACAGAGACAGAGACAGAGAGAGAGAGAGAAGAGAGAGACAGAGAGACAGAGAGACAGAGAGAGACAGAGAGACAGAGAGAGAGAGAGAGACAGAGAGAAAGGAGGGAGAGAGAGAGACAGAGAGAGAGAGAGAGAGAGATTCAGAGACACAGACAGAGACAGATACTGAGAGACAGAGAGAGCTCAGCCTTGAGAGTTTGTAGTATCAAGCTACCAAAATGGTTTCATGATTTCTGAGCAACAAAAGGGAGAAGTCCATGCAACACCCTTATTCCATATTCGATTATGAAACTGGGAAGAGGAGTCTGTGGCCCATGTTATAAAACCACAAAGATAGCAGAAATTAGCACTTAAATCTTTGCTGTCTGCTTTCTGGCAGAAAGTCTTCTTATGAATTCAGTCTTTACTCTTACCTCCAAGTGATCCTGTTAGTAACTTGTACCATACTGGGAGTATATAGTCAACCATCTAATCCAACAGTGGGCAACCTGGAGGTCCCATGGGGACCCTCTGTGTCCTCAAATGATTTTGACTGAATCCAAATTTCACATCTATTAAGAAAAGGATTTGTAAAGGGCCTAACTTGAGGATCTAGAGGTTCACAAGTGGCCTCGAGGCTGCAGGTTCCACACTGGATCTCATCCAAAGCTGCCTTGGATTCAAAGAATCTTGGGAGTTGGGAGGATCCTTAAAGGTCATTTAATACAATCTCCCACCCAATGTACTTCATTAATATAAAACCCTTCTGTAAGAGAGACTTGTGATTGTTTTTGTTTTTAGTTTTCTATCAACCAAGAAGTACAAATGGCAGCTGGTGGAACAGAAGATAGACCCTGGAAGATATAAGATGTGAGTTCAAATCTAGTCTCAGATGCTTAACAGCTGTGTGACCCTGGGCAAGTCCCTTAAACTGTGCCTGTATCTATAGTACCTAACTCTGCTCATTGGGAGGTTAAGATGAGACAATATTTGTCAGGCACTTTGCTCTTAAAAAGTCTTATGCAAATATTAATTATTATTACTGTTGTTACGATTGTCATCTTCTCTTGATACTGGTTTTTCATTTGTTTGTTTCGTTTTTGGTTAATAGTCACTTGGCATTCATTGTTCCTTGCAGAAAAGATGCAAAAGATTGTCAACCACATTCAGGGGGTTTCCTACTTTTATGCATATCTCCACATCTGTTAGTGTTTCTAATTAACCCTCAGTCTGTTTCATGAAACTGAAATCTTTCCAGTGCTCCTGAATTAGTAGTTAACTATTAAAAGGTGAAAACCCTGACACAGATGGCAGAAAGGCAGCCCACCCCTGTAAATAATAGTCTTCAGTTAAACTGGGGAAAGGTGATATTGGGACTGTTCCTTCTCTACCCCAAGAAAAACTTGTGACATCTAAATTAGGACCCAGTGGCAAATTAAGGAGATTTAAAGTACTTTCCAGCACAAACCTCAAACTGCTTGCTTGGGGGTGATTTCAGCTATAAAAACATGAGCTGAGATACAATTGGAAGCCACTCAAATACTGAAATAGTTGAAGCAGAAACGGGGTCATTGTGCCAGGGTTCTGAAGGTTCTAGGGAGGCGTGGAAGGGAAAAGGAAAGAAGAGAAAAACCGGAATTCTTCAGCAAGAGGTAGTCTGGTGTGGCAATGGCCATCCTGAAGGGAGACATTGGTAACATCCTCTGGGGGGAAGGGCAAACTGCTGAAACGCTGGACAAAACAGGAAACAGGACTTTTGCCTCAAATGAACAGTGCAGAAGCACAGTAAAATCTTAAAGACACAGGGCCTGGAAGGAGGAAAAACAAAAGAAATGTAAGTCTTTCCCCTATTTTAAAGCAGCATCTGAATTTATTCCCTCCTCCCTAAATTGATTTTCTGACAGATTTCCAAGCTTCAATTGTCCTTGCTAAGAGAACACAAAAACAGTTCCCATCCCATTGTCGTCAATTTCTAGGAAGTTCTGTTCTGAAATTTTGTTGAACAAAATGAATCATAAAATGAGTCTTGGAAATCTGTTATACAAAAAACTCAGTATCAAAGATTTTTTTATTAAGTGATATGGTTCTCAATGCCAGTATCAGGTGTTACTTTAATCTCATTTATAATCAAATCATCATTTTGTTCCCTGCCATTTAGAAGACCAGTTAAGTTACATTTCAGGTGCTTTCTTTCCCCTGATGGTGCTCTGAGGTATGGGTTAGTTAAAAGGTAAAATTGTTCGAAATATGGGCTAGAAAACAGAAAAGCAATGTTACTTGGTTACTGGGACCAGGTCCTTTGAAAAATCGATAGCTATCCATACCATCCTTACATGGTACAATAGTAACTCATGGGCATTTATGTCATTCTGTTGGTCCCCTGGGGTTACTGTGTAAATACTCTACTATGACAAATCTAACTGTCCTCTGAAGTGCCCCAAGTACTTGACACAAGGATGATCTTATCCTATTTTTCACAAAGAGAGAAAACAAGGCTTAATGGGGCCAACAAATTTTTTCTCCCTCAAGGAAATGGAATACACATGTGCAATGCTTAAATTTCCCAAACTTTGCTCCCTAACAAGAGAATATCAAAGTGACCAGAAGAACCGACAATGTTCTGGGACTCAAGTGACTTGTTAAGGCCAAGAACTTTTGCATCAAACTTCAGAAGTCTTATTTCTCATTAGATTAGCATCCCAACACTGGGGCAGACAAGTCTAGACAACAAAGGCAGTTATAGATGACCCAAGGCTATCTAGACTCTTCTTTGACTCATACGAATTGACGTGCTCAGCTGGTTTGGGAAATGATTACGCAAGCAATTTTGGTTTCACTTACAAATCTGGTTTTTCAAGCAAAGAGACACAAATAGATGCCCAGGCACGTCCGCACAACACCATAGGGATTAAGGAAGGAAAAAAATTAGCTTATTTTTCTTAGGGATCTGAGATAATTTGAGGAGATATAAATTCAGTAGCCCAATCTGGTGGTATTCTTTCTTGTCCAGCAGTACTCGGGGATACTTTATTCCATCTTTCCGCTCTAGTCATACTTGTATCTAGGGTTGTACTGAAGAACCTACTGTTAAATTGTCAGTGTAAGCATTTATACCTCAGATATCAATAAATGCTATAAATCAGAGCTTGATTTGTTTTTGTCATCTAGACTTTAATAAAGTGATAGAGAAAATGTTAATAACACAAATTAAACTTAAAAGTGTATCATTCTCCTTTTTTTCGGTGGTTGGGGTAGAGCAGTGGTTCCCAGCCCACCCCTGGTTATATGCAAAGATTATTGGGAGGACTCATAAAAAGAATTTGGATTTTCTACAGTGATTCACCAGACCAGAATTAGGATTCCAAGAATTTGGGAGTTATTAATATTCATAAATTTTCTTTGAATTTTTTTCAAGAGGACTAATTAATCTGATCCTCATTTGCATATCTAGAGATCTTTCCTTCAGCAAAGAAAACTGGCAGAAGAAAATTGGCTCAAAGGATTATAAGTAGTGAATCATTAATCCCCTAAGAATTTGGGGGGGATATGAAAAAACAAAAATGCAAAGGGCGTTTGCAAGCTTCTACCCTTTAAAAATGCTTGTATTTCTCCTGCCCACTGAAATAATACTGTTAGTTAATATTACATAGAACATTACAAAGGCTTTATTGCTATATATTTAAATCTATATCTCTGTGTCTGATCTTTCTTCTGAACTTCAGTCTAATTTTGCCATCTTCTTGCTGGAAATCTCCTCTTTGACCCCGTGGCATCTCAAACAACAGAAATTGTTATATTTTTGTTAAAACTCATTTCTCCTCCAAACTTCCTTATTGCTTTTGAAGGTACCACTGCCCTTCCAGTTGCCCAAATTCTCAGACCCAGCCTCATCCCTGACTCTTTCCTGTCCTGTAACCCACAGATCGAATCAGTTGCCAAGTCCAGTTACTTCTGTTTGCACAATTATCTCTCTCATCCCATCCCATTTTCTTCACTCACACTGCCTCAATCCTGGATGAAGCGCTCATCATCTCTTTCCTAGACTGTTGTTATTTATAAGATTAGAACAGTGGTTCCCAACACTTTTTATCACATGAACCTCTTTCAACAAGAAGAACAACAAAAGAATTGTTTACCTCCCGGGTAATTTAATATATTACACATAACATCCTTTAAAATTTATCTATAAGTACTTACAATAACTACAATGATAACTTTTGCCCTCTCAAAACTCCAAATTGAATTTATGTTATATAATTGTGACTATAAAATATGCAGTCTTATTTCACCTATAATCAAGAAAGCTCTAAATATAAAATGATAAAACTAATTATAAAATAATTAACAATATTTTATGTGGGGCATTCTGTTTTGTTGTTTTTATAATTTATTTTATTTTTAATTTATGGAAAAAACAAGCATTTCCATAACATAGAATAATTTAAAAAGATAATTGCACATGAAACTGCAGATCTGTTATGTACAACTTGCTATTCCTTTTAAATATATAATAAAGTTAACATGGATATTTCTTTTTTCTCCTTTTTTTCTTCCCTCCCCCAACCCACCCTAGAGATGGCCACCATTAGAAACAAATAAGTGTATATATATGTAAAATTATTCTATATACCTATTTGTCTGTTCTTTCTCTGGATGCAGATAGCGTCTTTGTTCATATGTCCTTCATAGTTAATTTGGGAATCTATAATAGTCGAAGTAACTTATCCATTCAAAGTTGTTCATAAAACAAGATTGCTGTTACTGTATACAATGTTCTCTTGGTTCTGCTCATTTCATTCTTCATTATCTTGTGTAAATCTTTCGATGTTTTTCTAAGAGCATTGAGCTCATCACTTCTTATAGCACAATGGTATTCCATCGTAATTATAAACCACAACTTGTTCAGCCATTTCTCAATTGATGGGCGCCCCTGCCATTTCCAGTTCTTTGCCACCACAAAGAAAGCTGTTACTACTATCTTGGAACATATGGGTTGTTCTTCATTCCTGCCAATCATCGTTGGAAATATCCCTAGTAATGGTATTGCCGGGTCAGAGGTAGTTTAATAACTCTTTGGACATAATTCCATATTGCTCTCCAAAATATATAACATTAATTCTTACATTCTGTAAGAATTAAAAGAAGCAGTCCAAGAAGACCTCATATGCTTACTATCGTCTCTAAGACGTCATATTAAACTTCTTGTTTTAAAATTTTTGTTAAATACAAATAATACTTTTGATGAAATAAATTATAACTTGGAACATGTTTCACATAATTATTATATATAAACTGAATTTTAGTACCGGTTTCAAATCCTTCCAGAAATGAACTTGTAACATTCCAAGCATTCACGTGCTTTCTCTAACAGAGGAAAATTATATTTGTAATATAATTGGGCGAGTATTTACTGGTTATGGGGTCATTAAAGAAGTTTTGGTTTAGCCATTTATCTTGGATCTTTTTCTAGGCCCTAATGAGGTCATTAACCAGTAAATGGGAACCACTAGATTAGAAAAAAAGAACGTGAAAAAATGAATTTCTATTGCATGTAGCCTACTTTTTGAAAAAGTATATAATAAATTTAACATGATACTTTCAAAACTATCCTGTCTGTTCTTCCTTCTGAATTTCAGTTCTCTTTTTAAAAAATGATTGGATGATCTTTTCTTTTTTTGTTTTATTATTTTATTATTAGCTCCCCTCTCCCATCTGAATCTCCATGCCCCCCATGATTTCCCTTCCCTCCTGCCCCCCACAAAAAGAAAAGCACAATCCTTCTAACATAGAAACACAATCAGGTACAACAAATCCATGAAGTAGAGATATCCCCCAAATGTGAGCCTCATTCTTCCTCTTGAATTCATCCCCCTCCCTGTTAATAAGTGGGTAGTACGTTTCCTTTTCTGTTGTCTGGTTTCTGTGAAACCATCTCTTTCCACATTTCTCATGGCACAATAGTATTCCGTTACACTCACATACCATAACTTGTTCAATTATTCCACAACTGATAGACACACCTTTTGTTTTCAAGTTCTTTGCCCCTGAAAAATGAAGCTACTATAGATATTTTTTGTACATCTGGGTCTTTTCCCTCTTTTTACCTCTTTGGAGTAGAGATCTAGTAGTGACGTCACTGGGTCAGGGGGTATTTAGTGACTTTGGGGGCATATATCCGAATAACTTTCTGGAATGGCCAGCCATTTCACAGCTGTACCAATAGTGCCAGAGAATGCCTATTTTCCCAAGGTCCCTCCTATAATTTTTATTTCCCCTTTTTGGCATTCTTGCCAATCTGATAGCTGTGAGCCGGAACCTCAGAATTATTGTAACTGAAATTTGATTTGGAGTACTTTTTATGTGGCTGTTGAGCAACTCAAGTTTCTTCCTTTCTTGTATTTGTACGGTTTGTGGGTGTTCGCAAGATGAACAATCTACTCAAGGTTGTTTGTTTTTCCCAGAAATGCTTCAAGTACTTCTATTTATTGACTATCCATCTTCTTTCATTATTGATTAGGTTTAGGTTTACAGGGTATGTCATTTGGGGTTGTAATCTGACCTCTTTTGCTTTGCAAAAGACACGTTTTACTCATTACTTTTTGTTGATTTGCTTTATATTTAAAGGAAATTTCAGATTATTTCTAATTAATGTTATATATATCATTTGTGTAATGCACGTCCCAAAGACCATTGGTATGGGACTCTTTTAATTGGTGGCGATCAATGCCCCACACCTGTACGAAAGGCAGAGCAGAATTAACAAGAGAGGAGAGACAACCTATCTCTTCAGGGTCATCTGGCTTCCAACCCTGAGAGAGAAGATGTGTGTTGCCAACTTCTCCTAAATGAAGACTCTGGGAAGAAGCCAAAGTAAGAGAAACTGACAGTCTCTATCATGTCTCTATTCCCAGCTAACTAACTACACTAGAGACTTCAAGTAATTTCTCCTTGGGCTAGATCTGTCACCCTCTGTCTCTCTTGGTTGAGCTAAATTACCTTGCTCCTAATGGGAGAGTGACTTCAACTTGTATTGTCTGGTATATATTCTCATATGTATACTTCCTCTGATTTTGGTTTTGATATCAACATGGATAAATGGATTTTTCTGCTGTTTGTTACATATATTCATTTGGTAGGAAAGGGAATTAAGCCTTGGCTATAAAGCTTGTGATTCTCCTTTCCCAATAAGAAATAGTGATCAGGAGTCTAGCTTGATCTTTAAAATCATGTCACCTAGACTAATAATACTTAAGAGAGCAGACAGTTAGAATTCTATCTTGGTACCTTCACTCTCTGAGGAGGACAGAGTGACCACCCTTTGACCCCAACCTTCTGCTTCACTTCCTAAAGGAATTGAAGCCTCCCTTTGAGAAAGATGGGAGGAAGATACACTACAGATATCTGCCCTTGCTTCCTTGCCACATATCAATACCTTTTTTGCTACATTTGTACATGTGGTTTTATATTGTCTTCCTCTGTGAGCTCCTTGAGTGCAGGGTTTTAAAATTTTTTTCTTTGCATTTCCAGCATTTAGCACAATATTTTTACAATCTTGTTTGGCATGTGGTAGTTACTTAATTAACTCTTGTTGACCTGATTTTAATGATTTGAAGGTCTTTATCCTAGTCACTTGCAGAATTTGGTGTTTGTCATTAAAATTGTTAAGTTAAACAACATGTGTTTTTACGATTTGAAGTGTAAAGTAATTGAGGTCTTTGAATGTATCAAACGTGCTACTGTGTTTGTTTCTATGTGTTATGTACCTAATCTGCTCCGTTGATTGCTCCCTATTTTTTTAAACCAGTACTAAATATTTTTGATCATTAATTACTGTATTTTAATATAGTTTGAGATCTGCGACTGCTTCCTACTTTCATTCTTTCCCTTAATAATCTTAACTTTTTTGAGGGGCCCAGACTATGATGCGGCATGCCAAGAGGCCCGGACAATGTGGTGGCAAGTTGATCCACCAACCACAAAGGCCATTCCCAGGCCTATCACTGCAGGGTGGGGATCAGAGGGAGCTGGGTAAGAGACAAAGGCAGGGCCTGAAGCAGGGGCAGCAGCTACCCCTGGGACTACCAACCTACAGCCTAGAAATTTAAAAAACCCCATCCAAACTTCCAGGGACCAGGATGGCAGAGTGAACCCTGGCTGCTCCATTCCCCCTCCCCCCACCCTGAAAACACAGTAATTATTGCCCCAGAGAAAAATTTTAAACAGTAAAGGCTTGGGAACCCTGGAGGATGGGCGTGGCTAAGGCCCTGCCTCAAAATGGGTAAAAAACAGCCTGCAAAGACAAAGACTTTAGAATCCTCTCATTGGGAGCTGAAGGAACCAAATTCAGAAGGAGACAGTATCGACTCCACACTCACAGCTGAAACCTTAACAGGGAATATGAATTTGTCTCAAGCGCAGAAAGCATTCTTAGATGAGCTCAAAAAGAACTTTGAAATCAAAATTAGAGAGGTAGAAGATAAAATAAATAATTCTTTTAAAATCAAAATTGTTAAATTAGAGGAACATTACAATGAAGAAAACAGCTCCTTAAAAAGAAAAATTCATGTAATAACCTGGAGAGACTTATATAAACTGATGCTGAGCAAGAAGAGCAGAACCCGGAGAAATTTGTACACAGTCACAGACAGAATGTATGTGTGATGACCAGTGTTGATAGACAAGGCTCCTCTCAGCAATGTAAGGTTATAAGACAACTCCAAAAGACTCATGATCAAAAGAGATATCCACATCCAGAGAAAGAGATGCGGAGTCTGAATGCAGATTGAAACAAACTACTTGCTGTGTTTCTGTTTCTTGTTTTGTTTTGGTACCTCTTTCCCAATGATCATTCCATCAGTTATAATCCTCCTTTACAATTTGACTAATGTGAAGATATTTGTAGATCCTATATATGCCACCATGATGGGGTTGTGGGGGGGAGGAGAGAGAAGGGAAGAAATTTGAAACTCAGGGGACTGTGGAACTGAATGTTGTAAACTAAAAGTAAATAAACCAATTTAATTAATTAAAAAATTATGCAATCTTAAAAAAAAAGAATCTTGACTTTTTGTTCCTCCAGAAGAATTTTTAAAATTATTTTTCCTAGCTCTCTAAAGTTGTTCTTTTATAGTTTGATTGGTATGACACTAAGCAAGTAAATGGATTTAAGTATTATTGTCATTTTTATTATTTTGGCATGCCCCAACCATGAACAACTAATATGTCTCTAATTTGCAATAGCTTTCTGATTGGTCTCCCTCTGCCTTCAGTCTCTCCCTTCTTCAACTCATAAAAGTTGCAAAGTTAATATTTTTTTAAACAAAAAATTTTGCCATTTCACTCTCCTACTCAGTGACTTTCTATTCTCTTTAGAATAAAATGCAAGATCATCAGGCTGCCATTTGAAGCCCTTCACAATTTAGTTCCAAGGTATATTTCTAGATTGATTTCACAAGATTCTTCTGCATATTCTCCTTGTTCCATTTAAACTGGCTTGATGGGATAGTTCCCGAGGAGTACATTTGACTCCCACTTCTCTGCCTTTGTCCAGGTGGTCCCATGTACTTCCTCCTTACCTTTGTCTCTTAATTCTTTGCTTTTTTTCAAAGAACGCCTTAAATGCCACGTCCTGCATGAGGCTTTTCCTGATCTGTTACATTTATTACTGTTCTCTTCCTCTTGGATTTGCTTTGGATGACTTTGCATATGCTCTTGTATTTCCTTATCTATGTATGTTTTGTACACCTGTAGTATAATGTAAGCTTCTCTAAGTCAGGGACCATTTCTTTTTCCTTTTAATAATTCTAGCACCTGGCAGAGTTGCCTTGCCCATGGTAGACATTAAAAAAATGTTTCCTGAATTGAATTTAATACAGCTTTTACTTCATTTTAACCTCATCTCCTCATTTGTATGTACACAGTAAAGAAATGAAATGCCTGTGACAATGCCTTGTACATAGTGTGATCTCTAAAAATACATGTTAACTGAATGCATGAGTAAACAAGTGAATCCAAGCTGATTTTTGAGGCCCAGGAAGCTGAGTGACTTTATCCAGGTCACACAAGCTAAAGTCTGAGTTGATGTTAAAATGCAAGCCTTCTGATTCCTAACCCAATCTTCTTTCTGCTGTATTATTAAAGTTCATTCTCCGTATTACTGTCACTTTCTTAGTTTAGTGCTGGGTAAAGGCCTTTTTCAGACAGCTCTTAATGGCAAAACTAGACTGATGGCCTAGCATAACACTGAGCATGCCACAAAAGAACTGGCATTCATTGGCAGTTCTCCCAGGGCTCCCACAGCAATCCTGTGCCAACAGCTATTGTCCTTGACAAGTGACTCTATTGGCAACACAGGATTCCTGTAAACAAGTTCTCTACATGGATAGCCAGCAAGGACTTCCATTCCAAGTGGTGCCCAGTTCCCTCACATAAGTAGAGTATTTATTAAAGCTTGGAAAACGTACTAGAACAGGTTGGTGCTAGGAACATTGTTGTTGTCTAACTTGAAAGGTTAAAGGCTGCAACTTATTTTTCAGAGAACATTTTGCTGAATGAGGAGATTTTTCTTTTGAGAAGACTGAGAAATAGTCCCAGTTCTGAGAAACTAAAAGCAATCTACTTAAGGAAATGATTCAAAGGTGTGTTTCTTAGATGAATATATTTTATGGGGAGAAGGCAACTATCTATTGTGGTAGATTACTGGTTGGTCTCTCTGCCATTCCCCAGTAGAGGAATGGGGAACAGCTTTGAGGCCACATGTGATCCTCTAGGTCAACAGTTCTCAACCTTCCTAATGCCCCGACCCTTTAATATTTGTATGTGGTCGCATCTGCACGTGGGCAGACCTGCCTGGATACGGATAGAGGAGTGGTGTCTCGGTTCCTAAGACCATAGGAAATATGTGTTTTCCGATGGTTTTAGGCGACCCCTGTGAAAGGGTCGTTCGACCCCCAAGGGGGTTGTGACCCACAGGTTGAGAACCACTGCTCTAGGTCCTAAAGTGTGGCCCTTGGATTAAATCCAAACTTCACAGGGATATGTTCTGTTTGGTGATGATGTGTAACGTGAAGACCCAACTACCCAACTTGAGAGCAGTTTCAGGAGATCCATGGCGATGTTCGATGATCTGCTTCTAGGACTGGGCACTCATTGGCCAGACCTCTATACTACCCCCCCCCCCCCCAACTTAAATCTGCCGGGATATATTTTGACCCATTGTCCACATCCCCAATTCAGAACGGTTTTCTACCTGATGTCCCTGGGAGGCACAAACATGGACCTTTCACTTGCTTCTCCAGTGCAATATGGGAAAGTCACAAAACATGTCACAGACGCCATACACATGTACAGGCAAAAACCACTATTGTCCTCCAGTAGAGTAATACAGGATTTCTGGCTCAACTTCATTCTGCCATTGGACATGAACGTGTCATATAACTAGCAAATTCTGCAAAAAACAGTCAACTATAGCCCTAGTATTAACTAATTCGTTTTGTCTGCAAATGTATAGCTTGAGATACCAGCTAATATGGGTTAGTATCTCCTGTTTTACCGAATACAACTTTTCCCTTTCTCTCATCTTTTCTTTGATGTATAAATCATTACCTTCCCACTCTGCCCTCTGGAAAATTCTACTGTACCCATCCACCAATGTGACCCCAAACCTACATATGGTTATTTAAAACTGCTGCTCAGGGCTCACTGTACATATAGAGCTGGGTATACTCATCTACATATATATACAAATATGTGTGTATATACACATACATGTGTATATACTTGCGTGTACCTATATGTAGATACATATATTGAGAGAAAATGAGTCTCTTCTCTAAGCATAATAAACCAGTCGATTGTTATGATTGCCAGCCATACCTATCAATGAATCTCTGGATGAAACAATATTTAACAAGAAAAGATATTTTTAAAAAAATCAGTACTTACTGCTTACTTACAAAACCTTCCTTGGTGCTAGAAATGGCCTTCTCCAACCCAAAGGTAGTAATGAAAAGAAAAAGACAAAGAAAATCCAGTTTCCTATCTCAGAAGGAAACCTGATTTCTACAGAGCTTCGGATAATACATGCATCTTTCCATCCTTCCAAGGGGATTTAGAATGTGAGAGGTCTCAGCTACAGTTACCTCCTTACCTTCAGGTGAGAACACAATCTGGTTGGCTTGAGACTTGCAAATTGACTCTTGGTCCTAAGTTGCTGGGACTGGAGCATTAGGAGCCCTTTTCCTCTTTGTTAAAGCTCTCCTTCTCATCTCTGTTCTGAGCCTGCACTCACAGAATGAGTTTAATGTTATAAAATTCTCTACTTCAGGGCATCTGCAAGGGATTCCATGACCATTTCCTATTGACTTGCTATATGAGGCTGAAAAGTCTTTTGGCTGAGTGCTGTAACAGCAATGCAGTATTCACAATGCCTACAGTAACTATAAGTATGCTGATATGGTTATTAATCACAAAATGTAGCAGGCTCTCTACATAAGAAATATAGCTAGAGCATTTATTTAAATACCAGAAAACTGAGTCCCCAAACCAGAAAGTCAAAGTTAACACAGTAGTTACGAAGTTGGCACATGTAGTTAAAGTAGTAAACACCCACATTCTCAAGCCTTCAAACAGGACAGGCTACCTCAGGCAGAGATCCTCCTCTCCTCACCCACGCAACTGCTCTGCGTCCAGGCAGCTCGCTCCTAGCAGCTCTGGCCCGGACAGTTCCCGTCCCAGGCAGTCCTCAGCAGGAGTCCTTAGCAGAAATTCTGGCTGGCTCAAAGAAAAAGGAGTTCGCAAGCGCAGCCACCGCCTCTGCCTTGGCTTCCAGTCAGCACCGCAGGGAGACTAGCTTGGTTCCGCTGTCCTCTTGCTCCACCCCTTCCTGCTACGTCAGCAAGTTCAATGGGCATGGAAGATCTTCAGATCCCAGTATCGTTACAGCTGCTGAGCCAGAATTGAGGGTACTTACAAAAGGTTCCAGTTCTGAATCTTCCTTTCTTTGCAGCTGGCTTCAGTTGTAAAGATGCCTCTCTGAGCTTTGGAGGGTCATTAGAGGTTTGGAGGAGTGCCTTTTCTCCATGGTCCATCCAGCCCATGAGTGCATGGGCAGTCCTGTGTCTGGGATGGGCATATCTATCTCCTACTTATGTCTTCTTTCCTTTACTATCACAATCATGAGATTGTGAAAGGCAGGCAGAAGATTTGCCGAACATGTGAGGGGGTGCCCAGGAGCAAGTCTTCATTGGCTAGACCCTTGTTACATAAGCGTCTTGAAGGTAAAGAAAGTTTTCCTTTTGTCTCTGTGATCCTAGCACCTAAAACAGTGCCCTGTATATGGTAGCTGCTTAATGAATATTTGTCAAATTGAATTTAAATATAAATCATGAACTCTGCCTCAGTGTCACTTATTAATTGGAGGGCAAGTGGGGGCAAACATCCCGTGCATTATTCTGGAAGAATCCTATAAGGGGGACACAGTTCTTGCTTAGGTCCACCCAACAAGACACGAGAAAATTTGGCATACAAAATTCCAGCATTTCCTCCTCACTTTCCAGGCATCTAATGAATTCAGGCTTTTTAACCTCTTTTGCCTATGGAAACAAAAAAGGTTCCTAGGTAATATTGGCCTTAGAAAAGCTGCCCCTCCTCAGGACCTCCCAGTTTCCTCCCCTGGAAAAGAAGGGGTTGGATTGGATAAGTTCTCAGGTTCTTTCTTGCTCCCCTGTAAATTTTATCCTTATAGTCATTTATGCTCTGAAATAGATTTGTAGTAATATATTCCTCAGGCCATTTATCATTTTATCAAATTCAACAAGCATTCAATGATGCCTTGAATTCTGTGGGGTCATGTGGAAACAAAAGATAAAAACCCCCCAATCAATCTCTGCCTTCAAGAAGTTTACATTCTACTGTGGAAAAACTCATATGCAAGAAAGCAAATATAAAATATGCTCAGGGTTTGGTAAGGTAAATTCAGTAATCCCTCATCTATTAAATTTCCCCCAATTACTTGATGGAATCACAGGTTGTCAGAATTTGAGTGGCCCATTCACACACAAAAGGCATAGGAAATTGCCAAGAATTGTGAGTCAAAGGACTTGTCCCATTCTCTTTTCTCAGCCCATTTTCTTGGGGCAAACTGGAAAGACTGAAACCCTCTTATGTGCAAAGATTCTACTCCAAGTGTGACACTGTAATTTCATAAAGTGGATTGGAGTACCCATTTGATAAGGGTTTCCCCTCTCAAAACAATAGTTTGGGGGCACTCACAATCCAAGAGATCAGGAAAGGCCAAATGAAGGGGAGTGGTCTCTGACCTGAGCTTTGAAGGGAGTTAAAGACTCCTGGGGTAGAGGTGGGAAGGAAGAACATCTAGTCCCAGAGGACAACCCACAAGCACAAAGAGCAACCTGGAGGCACAAACGTGGGAAACAATGTCTTTTACATGTGGGGAGCATCAGGTCAGCCATTGGCTGGAACATAGAACATAGGAAGAGGAGTCATGTGAAACCAATCTTGAAAGACAGGTTGGAGCCAAGAAATGAAGACCTTTAAAGGCCAAGTAAAGGATTTTATCCTTAAGGCAAAAGGGAGCCATAGATGTTTTTGTGAGAGAAGTGACAAGGTCAGAGCTGTATTTTAAGCATATCAATTTAGCAGCTGGATAGACAGTAGGATGGAGAAGAGTGGAAAAATTGGAGACAGAGGGAAATCAATTAGAAGGCTCTTATAATGCTCCAGATAAGAAGTAATGAGTGAAAAATGAACAGATGGAACATTTATTGAGTTCTTACTGTGTGCAAAGCACTGTGCTAAGTAAGGACTAGGGATATACAAGGTGTGATTAAAAAGTAATAAGAATGGTTCCAGGAGGCACACACCTTTACAGGCCTTCAGCAGATGCTCAGTCTTCATAATGCCATAATCCATTGTATATGCAAAATGACAATCTGTTCATAACTTTTTTTTTTGCTTTTTGGAAGGGAGAAGGTAGGGTATTGGGGTTAAGTGACTTGCCCAAGGTCACATGGCTAGTAAGTGTTAAGTGTCTGAGGCTGGATTTGAACTCAGGTCCTCCTGACTCCAGGATCAGTGCTCTCTTCACTGTGCCACCTAGCTGCCCCTCATAAACTTTTTTTAAAAAAAGGAACACTGTTTAAGGAGTCCTTGGATAGTAATAGACCCACTTTCTTATGTTTCCTGATCTTTTGTATTATGGGCTTCAAGAGTAACTAAGAACCCTTTAAACCTAGATCTTGGATGCTTTAAAGTAGGCAAAAATGAATAAATGGACAAGAGACAAAGGGTGGGAAATAGTAAATTAGAAGTTATACAAGCCAACCCCTGGATTAGAGTGGTCCCAAGAAGCCAAATTCAATCTTGGGGGATGCTGAGCACAGATATGCCATAAGACCTAAGTTCCATTCTGGAAACAAATTTGAAATACAGGTTGGCTCAAGAATGGTCCAAGGATCCAATTTTATTCATCCCAGGAACAATCTCAACATAGATTCCAGACCTTCACAGCATTAACCTTTGCATTGTGTTAACAGGCTTTCTTTAAATTGCACTCTACCATTAATTCTATGATGGTGCTTTTCCTTTGCTGTTGTGTGACTATTCACCTTAAACAACTCCTGTTGTGATAATTTCCTTGGTATCAAAATAACTCAACCTTTTAGCACTTACAAGACTCATAGGAGTTTTCAAGAGATCAGCTGAATCTATAAATTAGGTAAGAAAAATCATGAGCTTTGGCTCCCTGCCTCAATGCTTTGGAAAAACAAGATTGATAAGTTTGATTCTGCCCAGCTCCTCAAGAACCTTGCTTTTTTGATTTTCCCCAAAATATCTGCCTCTCTTCTGGTTGTTTCCTCTTGCTCTATAAACCTGCTTAATTCCATTATCCTAAAAAAGTTTCAAAATAAATATAGATGTGGTTTGTCTGGGAATTCCCAGTTCACCTAACATGGTGTCCTTAAAGAGCCTTTGGAGCATGTGCTGATTACCAAGCTGGAGGCCTCTTCATTTATTACCATGCATGGTAGCCTTCTCTCATTGGCTTTTGTGTTATGGGCTTCAAGAGCAACTAAGAACCCTTTAAACCTAGATCTTGGATGCTTTAAAGTAAGCAAAAATGAATATATGGACAAGAGACAGAGGACGGGAAATAGTAGATTAGAAGAGTTATACAAGCCAGCTCCTGTATTAGAGTGGTCCCAAGAAGTTGGGAGAAACTTTCTAGAAATCCTTCACTGACATATGCTAACAAGACTGATCACTTCTTTCTCTGCATTCCTTGGTATATATTATTTATTTTATGTTGTCTTTAAATGTCCTCTTTATTCACATTTCTTTTGTATTTCCAACAAAAGGGCAAGTTTTATATATCTTGTATATCCCTCATAGCTCCTACCTCTGGGTAGAAACTTTGTAGGAACCTATGCTTGACTGTGAAAGATGTACATTGCTTCTGAGAACAGGAAAACTGGAGAAACTGAGCCACTCTCTACTCTCTATTTGGCCATTCTTACCTACTCTATCTAGATTATGAAGATCCCAGTTCACTCACACCATGGACTCCATGAACTGAACTTCCTCTTTTACCTTGGCCCTGAGAAATGGGCCCCAGAATGTTTGTTTCTGTTCTCTGTTGTTTATCCTGCTCAGGCTCAAGTGCCAGAAGGGATCCTTATGGGATCCAGGAGTTCAAGCCATGATGACCTTGGAGCCAGGATGTGGGTGGGATGCCATATGCCAAGGAATGCAGAGGAAGAAGTGATCAATTTAGCATACGTCAATGAAGGATTTCTAGAAAACATTTAGATCTCTTTCTAAATTAGGGAAGTTGATGTAGCCAGCTAGCCTGACAGGGAAGCCTTGTCCAGAGATAGTGTGGTTCCCAGTACTAGAGTCCAAGGTGGGATTTTAGACTTGGAACTGGGCATATAGGAACCGAGATAAGCAATGAATCTAATCCCCTTCCCTTACCTAGAGACTGAGGTGATATAAAAGAGAGAGATTGTGCCTTCCTCATGTTGAGGGACTGAATTTGTATATTTCTGATATATTTTTTGAAGCAAGCATTCCTTTGTAATTGTGAAATTATTAGTTGCTAAATGGAACTAGGGTACAGGCAGCCACTTCCTACAATTGAGGAAGCACCATCAATAGGGGTTAGAGCCATTTGTAGATAGCCTAGGCACCCCAAACTCCTTTAAGAGTACCAGAGAACAGGGTAAGGAGTGAAATCAGGTCTTTTAAGGAACCAGCTGCTATTACCCTCTCTATTAGATTATAAGTTACTTGAGCACAGGGATCATGGGTATTTTTAGTCTTCATATCCTGAGGACCTAGTTCATCAGACGGGGTTTGCCAAATATTTAATTGAGTGATAGAATTCTTTGTTTGGAATAAATCAAAACCTAGTTAAAAAGGGCCTGAACTTACTTTGAAAAGGCTTAGGGGGAAAAGTGATTTGTAAAGTAAGATGAGTTAAACATGTCTATTTCTAAAGGTACAATTTAGCTTGGACAGGGAGGCAAATCTAGTACTGCATTTACTCAAGATTTTCCATCTTTACACATGTCTATTCTCTCTCTTCCCATAGGAGAAAATATGCATTATTTTTTATGGTGTATTTTCTGTCTTGGAAAATTTCCATATATGTTGATGTACTTGAAAAGAAAGGAATTCTTTCACGGATGTCCTTGACCTCTCTGGTGGGACCTGGGCTAGTTCTTTCAGGAATGGCAGGACTCAGTCAAGTGGAGAAGCAAGGGAAATAAAGTAAATGGAGACATGGAAGCAGGAAAGTTCATAGCTTGTTTCAGAAAGGATATGGCTGAAAGCTGTTCTGAGTAAGAAACTGGTTCAGTCAGTTCAAGGGTTGCCTAGGAGGTAGTATACTTGGGCACAAAGTGTGGCGTAAAGGGCAGAAATAACCAGTTTTGTTGTTTAGTTGTTTGTGTCCAACTCTTTGTGATTCCATCTGAGGTTTTCTTGGCAAAAATACTGGAGTGGTTTGCCATTTCCTACTCCAGCTGATTTTACAGTTGAGGAAACTGAGGCAAAGATATTAAGTGACTTGCCCAGGGTCACACAGCTAGTAAGTGTCTGACGTCAAATTTGAACTCACTAAAACGAGTCTTCCTGACTCCAGGCCTGGCATTCCATCCATTATACCACTTAGGTGTCTGAAATAATCAATAGCCACTTTAACTTATATGTGAATAGGGGAGATCAGGACAAGGGAGAAACTCAGAACTGCAAGCAGAAAAGCATTATTTCCCTTACAAGAGAGAAAGAGGAAGAAGAAGAAGGGGGTGACAAAAGCCTGTCATCATAGAAGAGAAAATGAAAATTAAGGAGCAATCAAGCTACAGTGGGAGAGAGAGAAATCAAAATGAGATGGGAATGAAATTGTTAGGGGGAAAGAAACACAGCATTATGTTGATTACTCACAGAAGGCAGTTCATATCTGCTGTCAGAGAAAAGGATAGTTTGGTGATATGTTTGCTTTAGAAAGGAGGAGATATTAGTCTTTTCTTGGCAAAAATGCCACTGCCAAATTCTCCTCTTCCTGTTCTCAGAAGCAATGTACATCTTTTGCAGTCAAGCATATTTGATGGGTTCCTACAGAGGAGGTAGCCAGAGGTAGGGGCTATGAGGGATATACAAGATATATAACACTTGCCCTCTTGTTGGAAAGACAAAAGAAATGTGAATAAAGAGGACGTTTAAAGACAACATAAAATAAATAATATATGCCAAGGAATGCAGAGGAAGAAGTGATCAATTTAGCATATGTCAATGAAGGATTTCTAGAAAACATTTAGATCTCTTTCTAAATTAGGGAAGTCGATGTCCATTGAAATCTCTTTAAACCTCAGGAGCTAGGATCTGCCAAGAAGTCCCTCTGGAAACAGCATTTACTATTCTTGGAGTAGATACTAATCTAGGCCACTGTGATTGCCAAAGAAAATAATTTCAGAGGGTTCAAACATAGCTCTACTTTTCCTGGTCTAGAGCTTAGACAGATTCCACCTAGATTAGGTATGGTCTAAGGCAGTGGTTCTCAACCTTCCTAATGCCACGACCCTTTAATACTCATATGTGGGCATATCTGCATGTGGGCAGACCCACCTGGAGACAGATAGAGGAGCAGTGTCTCGGTTCCTAAGACCATCGGAAACATGCAACCCAAAGGGGTTGCAACCCACAGGTTGAGAACTGCTGGTCTAAGGTTTTCTTGTGTAAGGAGAGTGTGCTGGCATGTGTCCTTCTTGGGGGTTATTCAGAGTATGCATAATATTCTCTTCCTGGTTAACCCAACATGTGGCAGCTTAGTGAGTTAACTTTCAGCCATGAGTAACCAGTGCCATGAGCAGAAAGTTTTCTGGCTGGGTAAGTGCACATTCAAAAGGATCCATAAGTCAATACCTTAATACTTTTTGTGTACTCTTTCCTAAATTGACTTTTGATTGAAATCGAACTGCTGTGGGCCAGTGAGTGGGGAGGAAGGGCATCTGGCTAGTTTTCCCTCCATAGAGACAGTCTGTGTTCCTGAGAACAGGCTTCTATTAGTCTTTCCTGACCTTAAGTGAATGAGTATCAGGATATGGAGCTGGCTAGGTGAGAAGTTTTTGAGTTTCAAGAGGTCATAAGAGCCATCAAAACGCCCCCTCAGCAAGCACCAAAGCTGGGAGCAGTAGCAGCTGGGGCTGATGAGGTGCCAGCAAAGCAGCTAAGGAACTCATTTAACCCAGCCCAGCTGTAACTGACCCATAAACTAAGACACTACGTACTGGAAGATGCTAGCCCAATTGAGCAAGGGAGCAACTTGGTCATCAGCAATTACTCAATCCAAAGAACTTGGTGGGGACTCTATGAAAAGAGGATTATGCTCGAGTATTATTCTAAACCTAAATCCTCAGTAGGAATGGACTGAAAATTCAGTGCCTGGCTATTTGATGTATTTTTCAAGCATTAGTAGAAACCAGAAGAATAGGCGCTTTCAAGGTATCTTATTAAAGGCAGCATAAGCTAAAAGAAACAACAAAACTATTTAGGAGACCTTGGATATTACCTTGATCTTGGTGGGAAATGATGTCTACAGGAGGATTTGGGGAGCATTAAAATGTTTAACAAGGGGCAAGAAGTAGAAGAAGAAGAAATATTTTCATTGGAAAGTCTTCCAGAGGAGATCATGTGGGGGGTTAAGCTGACATTACTATGAAATGAGTCTGTGTTCTGTCTTTTGCTGGTTTCAATGAATAAAAATGGTTGAGAGGCACTCCACTCTCTAGGCCCATCTGACAACTCTCCAAGGAATTCAGGCAAGTTATTGTTTTTATTCAAGTTGTACTTCATTGAAATTCCTTCAAGAGGGTCCCTTTTGATTACAAGGTCTCCATCCTGTCTGGTAGCTGAAGGCATGATTCGGTTCAGGTCCTGCCCTTTTATTTTTTTGATTCATGCTTCTGGCACCTCCATTTGGGCTACCACACTCCTGAACCTGTGTTTCTCACAATCAGCTTTGTGTCTTGGCATTAGCATGTAAGACCTTCAATTAGGAGAGCATGAGAATAAGTTATACCCTTAGTTCTCCCCCACTGTCCCCTTAGGGTCCCTCCTATTTCCTTCTCTGGGTTACCTTTAGCAAACAGCATTTTTTAATTCTGGTGCTACTAAATTCTAAGGAGAGCAAGGCCATGGATTTCAATAATTGTATTGTGAGATTTAACTTCCTTCTCTGTATTTTCCTTTTAGCATATTAAGATAGACTAGAAATAGAATGAAGCCTCCTTTTAAAGGCATCACTCTGATTCTGGAAGATCCAAGTTTGGAACTCTGTGGTTTTATGCCTGTCCCAAATGCAAACACAATAGAGAAGGAAGAGCAGCCTCTAAAATAGAGGATTGTTGTTTTCCATTCAGCAGCTTCTGTTCAGGGCTCAGTCCCACTGAAGCTTCTATTTCCCCTTTCTTCTTTTCTACAGAGCCATCCATCGGTGCTTGGGAATAGGGACTCAAAGATCAAATGGCTTATTTGAGCTAGAATTATGGCATTCCACATTTTCAAGGGGCTTCTGCATTCATTATCTATTTCATTTTCACAACACCCATACAAGGTAACTAGGCAACTCTATTTTGTAAATGAAGAAAATGAGACTTGGAAAAAATTGGTTTATGCAAATTTGTAGAGCATGTTAGTGACTGAGCCAGGACTAAATCCATGTGCCAGATCACTGAGGCTAACTCAGAAACATGAGCAATCACAGGACAGGATCAGGGTATGGTGGGCTCAGAGAGCAACTCTCTCATAGGTTTAATATTCAGGAAAGTGATGACTGAATGATTGAGCAGCAGATGAGAGGAGGCTATAAATGGGACATTTTTTTCTCAAATGAGCCACACTGAGAATAGGATGAAGGTAGCTTGTAGGGCTAAAGGCAGAAAAGAGGTGGGTTTGAAGTCAGTGATTCCTTACGAGAGAAGAGAGGCTGTGTGTGAGGAAGGACACAGGCAGGAACCAAGCTGAGACAAATAGTGATTTAGGTAATTTGTAGGTGAAAGGCTATGACAAAGAAGGGAGAACCTAAAAAGGTAGCACATTAGGAGCTTGGTCAAAGCCAGGAACAATCAGATGGGCATAGAGATCTGACACAGGCTCATGACATCCCTTCCTATGCTCTACTGGCTTCACTACTCATCTGAATTGACTGCTACAAGGTACCATTTTTTTGCAAAGTTTCCCTTAAGCTGATAATGAGATGATATATCCACTGTAGTCACATCACTAGGTTACCATAGCCTGTCTATATCCCTCAGAGAGTTGGAAAGCTAAAATGTTGTGAGAACTCTAAAGTAACCAGAGGAGCTTTATGAGGCTTCCATATAAGGATTTAATTCATCAGCAATAACAATCACCCCTTCTTTAAGCTATCCCTATGTAAATCATTTTCCTAGCTCCCTTGATTTCACCCCATCTTCCCGCTACAAATATATTTTTTTTCCAAAGCCTGAGCTAAATTTTGTGTTTTTCCTCATTTTTTCAAGTAACTAGCATTTATTGTTTTTTCCCTTCAGAAGAAGAAGAAACCCTTATAAAAATGCATAGTAAAAAAAAATGAATTTCTACTTTGACAACATTCCCTCCCGCACACAAAAAAGAGGGCTTTATTTTGGATCTTATGTCCATCTCTTCTGGGAGTGGGTACCCTGCTTTATCATGGATCCTCTGTAATCATGGTTGGTCATTGCACTGGTCAGAGTTCTTAAGTATTTCAAAATTGCTTAACTTTACAATGTTGCACTTAACCCCAATTGCCCCAAAAGCAAAAAACAAAACTTTACCATGTTGTCATTGTGTACATTTTTCTCCTGGTTCTGCTCAATTCACTATATATCAGTTTATAAAAGTTTTCCTAGGTTTCTCTGAAACCATCCCAAATATGGTCATTGATTTGGTCAGAGTTCTTAAGTATTTTAAAATTGTTTATCTTTACAGTGTTGTCATCATACACATTTTTCTCCTGGTTCTGCTTGATTCATTTTGCATCAGTTCATAAAAGTCTTCTTAGGTTTCTCTGAAATCATCCTAAATATGATATTTCAGAACTTAATCCCACTCCTAACCTCTCACTTCTTCAGATCTTTTAATAATGGCTTATCCTGAAGACTGGTGACCCTAATGCCTTCAGCTGCATCTAAGATTCATATCTCCTCAAATACCTGTCAATCAACTAGCATTTATTAAGCCCCTACTGTTTACCAGGTATTATATTAGTCTCCAAGGATAGAGAGGAAAATAAAACAATTCTTGACTTCATAGAGAACATATTCTATAGATACAGTAGAATCATATATATGTTTTGAAGACAATATGAAATCATTAGGTATTTGTTATGGTCAGAGAAACTAGCCATTTCTTTCATTTACCAAAATGGTGGCAATTTCAATTCAATAAACATTTATTAAGGATTTACCATGAAGGAAGCACTAGGGGTAGAAAGACAAAAACAAAAGAATACTTGATTTTGAGGAGTTTGTATTATATTAAAAGATGAAACAAAGTATAGCATAAAGAAAAAAGAGGAAGAAGAGAATGCAATCACGTGTGTGTGTGGTAGTGGGGGGGAAGGTTTCACCAGAGCCAAGCCTTACAAGATGATAGAGATTCTGAAATTAGAGATAAAGAAGAAGTGAATTCCAAGTCACAGAAGTGGTCTGTTCAAAGGTTAGGAGGTAGGAGATGCAATGTTGAATTGGTAGAATAGCTAATGATTCAGTTTGTCTGAACCTTAGAGTTCATAAATAATTATACAAAAGTAGGAAGGAGGCAGGCTGTAGAGGGTCATGGAGTTATCCAATGACGGTCTGGAGTCACTGAAGGTTTTTAATAGGGAAGTAACATGGTCAGACTTAGGATATATTGAAGAAGGTAAATATTAGAAGCAAGACCAATTTGGTTATTACCATATTCCACATCAGATGATGATTATGTGAATAGAGAGAAAGAGCCAAAGGTGCCAGATGTATTATAGGTAACCTTGACAATAATGGGCAACCGATTAGAAGACTTGGAATAAAGGAGAGGGTCCAAGATAATTCTGAGGCAGTGAACCCTCAACAGAAATACGAAAAATGGAAGGAAGGGAGAAGACAATAACATTGAATTTGAGATGTTTGACAGACATCCAGAAGGCAGCTGACCAGGCACGCCTAGAGTTCAGGAGAGAGATTAGCAATGCGTGCACGGATGCATCCATGCACACATATGTTTGGGCATATGGGTATCTAGCCATACATCTAGCTGGAGATGGTATTTATCTAAATCTAGCTGCTAATTATACTTTCTAGTTGTTGTCATTGGTGTTTTCCAGTCATTCTGTCGTGTCTGACTCTTTGTGACCCCTTTTGGGGTTTTCTTGGCAAAGATGCTAGAGTGGTTTGTCATCTGTTTGTAGACAGTATTTATCTTTCTATAGATAGATATATGGTTATGAATTATCTGTATAAAGATGATACTTGAATCAATGGGATGAGATAAAATTTGAGAGAGACAGAGACAGAGACAGAAAGACACACACACACACACAGATACACAGAGACAGAAAGAGAGAAAGAGAGACAGAGAGAGAGAAATGGGGAGGAGAGGGAAAGAGATATACAACGGGACAGAGAGAGATGGAAATATGGGGGAGATGGAGAGGAAGACAAAGAGATGGAGACACATAGACAGGGGAGAGAGAGAGAGAGAGAGAGAGAGAGAGAGAGAGAGAGAGAGAGAGAGAGAGAGAAAGAAATGGGGAGGAGAGGGAAAGAGATATACAAAAGAGACAGAGAGAGATGGAGAGGGGAGACAAAGAGATGGAGACACATAGACAGGGGGAAGAGAGAGAGAGAGAGAGAGAGAGAGAGTGAGCATGAGCTAGAGACAGACAGAGACAGAATAACATGTTTCTTTCAAAAGAAGAAAAAAGGACCCAGAACAAGAGTTCAAAGGACATAGATCAGTGGTTTTCAACTTCCTAACGCTGCGACCCTTTAATACAGTTCCTCATGTTGTGGTGACCCCCAACTATAAAATTATTTTTGTTGCTACTTCATAACTGTAATTTTGCCACTGTTATTAATCGTAATGTAAATATCTGATATGCAGGATGTATTTTCGTTGTTACAAATTGAACGTAACCCACAGGTTGAGAACAGCTGACACAGATGGTTTTATCCAGCAAGAGAACCTGAGAAGCACAGGGCAGACAGGAGCAGGGGCCGTAGAGAACAAGCACGAGAAAGCCAAAGGAGGAGGAGACGTTCCACAGCATCAAAGCTGCCAGGTCAGTAAGGGTGTGACCTAGAGAAAGGGCCCGCTTTGAGCAGGTCAGATACTGCTACATCAGTAGCTCCCAGTGCTTGATGAATCTGACACAGAACACTTACAGACAATCAAATATTTTTTTCACAATATCCCCGAGTTAGGTAGTACAAGTATTAACACCCCCATCTTACGAGACCTCTGGGCTCACTCTAACTCTTTTTTTTTACATGTAATTGGGAAAAAATTAAATATTATATATTTTTTAAAATCTTCCCTCTTTTCCAGTGTAAGTTCAGCTCTGGGTATGTGCTCTTCTCTGTCCCTCTTTTTTTTTATTAATTTAATTTTTCATTTATGGACTAAAATGAGCATTTCATAACAGTGCAATAAAAATGATTGTGCATGAAACTGCAAGCCTATTATGCACAACTTGCTCTTCCTTCCAAATAGACAGGAAAGCTGAGCTCCCTAGAATGAGACTGACTACTCCCATCAGGGTCTTAGGAGTAACCTTGAGGGGCTGAGGCTTTTTCTAGCACAGTCATTCACAAATCATCTTCTGTACTCCCCATTGATCACCAATTAGCCAGCCAAAGGTCATGATCTTTTTAAAATGGGGTATTTACTAACCAAGTATAGCAAGGGTAGTTGTTGTAGAAACATCTCCCAAACAGGGAATACACTCTCCCCTTGCTTATAACAAGGTCCCTGGAGAGAACAGGCTTATTCTTAACTCTCAGACTTAGTTGGAGAGCTCAAAGGGTAAACATACAATTCAAGGCTTTTGGAAATTGTCTTCTCTCTTCGTGGGAATCCTCATGAATTTCCTCTTTGGTCTAGTTTTCTGCTGTGTTCTGAGGGTTGGTCCCCTTACAGAGTCCTGAAGCCATCTTTTCTTACTGGGACTATTTTGTCTTCAATGTGTCTCCCAATGCAAATGCTACCATTGGCCACTGCTGTTCTGTCACAGGCTCCAGTGACACTGCTAATGAGAACAATAAAATCTCCATACCTTTGACGTTTTGAAGTTCACAAAGTTATCCTCTGGTCAAAGGAGAAGGAAAGAATGATGTTTCCACTGGGCTTGCTCATTCACCTCTCCCCCTTTCTGACTGCCTTCTGGTACAGTATTTGCTTGCTCTCCAGAAGCTTGAATAGCTCCTACTGGAAATCCTTTTTCTTATATACACAGGCAGATAAGTCTGTTTAATTCTTTCAACTAATCCATATACATTTCCTATGTAGGCAGCATTATCTGATTTAATCCATCAGCTGGAAACTCTCAAATCCATTAAGGAATGGTTCATATCTAATTTATACCTTGATTAATTCTGTAAGTAAATAATCAAAGCGGTGTTCGTACCTGATAAAGGTACCAGGGAGTAGCACATCTTCTTGGTTCCATTAATTGGGGTTGAGGGATATGCAACATGCCTCATATATAGATGAGCTCAGAGTTAAAGGTAAATGTGAAAATGTGAACTCAAATCCAGTTTTGTTTGTTTTTATTCAAAGTCTAGTTCTTTTTCCTTGATGTCATGCCTTCTAGTCAGTGATCAATATTTCATGAGAGATGACCAGTCAATAGCCACACCTTTGTTAGCAGAATTTATTGAAGGTATGTTTAACAAACCAGTGGGTAGATTAATCCTTCTACACAGACCACAGCCTGAGAAAAGCAGCTAAGAAAACCTAGACAGACCAGGCAAACTCTTATCTACAGTTGTACCGTAGAGCAGTTGTGTCCAACTCAAACAGAAAGGGATCCCTGTGGGCTTCATGTGGTGCTTAGAAAATGACAAATTAATATCATCCATGGTTTATTATTTTTTAAAATTTGTTTTGTTAAACACTTCCCAATTACATTTTAATCTGGTTCGGGCTGCATTCAGGGAACTTTGCAGCAAGTTTGACACCTCTGCTAAGGATCATTGGCTCTGAAGTCAGGGGTCCCAGGTTCAAATCCCATCTCTAATGCTTATGATCTGTGTGAAGTGGTTTAGGCAAACCATTTAAGCCAAGTAGGCCTCTCAAATTTTAGCTGGGACTTAATGGAAGCCAGGGAGGTCAGGAGATGGAGATGAGGAGGGAGAACATTCCAGGCATAGGGAACAGCCAATGAACATTTGCTCAGGCAGAAGAAGGGGTGTCTTGTGCATGGAACAGTAGGGAGTCTGGTGTCATTGGATTATAGAGGATGTAAAGATATACAAGGCTAGAAAGGTGAGGCAAGAAGCACATGATGAAGGTCCTTAACCATTAAACAGAAGTTATTATATTTGATCTTAAGTATAATGGGAATAGGAAGTTTATTGAATAGAAGTAGCTACATGTGACATGGGGGTTAGAACAGCCTTTAGGAAGATAAATTTGACAGCTGGACAGAGGATGGACCAAAACAGGGAAAGATTTGAAGTGGAAAGACCAACCAGAAAGCTATTGTAATAGTCCAGGGAAGGGTGATGAGGCCCCCCCATGAGAGTGGTGGCAGTGTCAGAGGAACGGGAAGGGAAGAAGGATTGATCATTTATTAAGGGCCTACTGTGTGCCAAGCACTGTACAGATATCTCATATGCTCTTCACAGCTCTGCATAGTAGGTGCTTTTCTGCACCTTCCCCCCAGCCAACTATTTATAGTTGAGGTAACTGAAAAGTTAAGCCACTTGCCATGGGTCACCCAGCTGGAAAGTACTTGAGGCTGTTTTTAGACTCAGTGTTCCTGACTCCAGGTCCAGTGCTCTATCCATTGTGCCACTTGAATGCCTAGGTAAAAGAAGAGAACAGCCTATAGGAGAGATGTTGTGAAAGTAGAATTCATCATTCTTGGCAACTGAGTGAGAGGGGAAGGGTTGAAGAGGGTGAGGAGTTGAGGACAGCACTCTCAACACTAACTGAAAAGTTAGGAAAAGGGGAGAGGTTGTAAGGAAGGAATGAGTTCAGTTTTGGACATGGTGAGTTTAAAATGTCTACGTTTAAGGTGTCTAATAGTAGACAGTTGAAGGTCAAGAGGGAAGGCTGGACAAATAAATCTTAGAATCATCTGCATAAAGGTGATTATTGAATCCAAGGAAGCTGATGAGAATTCAAGAGGGATGAGGCTTGAGAAAAGGCCATTAGATATGGCAGTTAAGAGACCACTGGAAGCTTTTGTGTGAGTGGTTTCCAATTGAAAGATGAGGTTGGCAGCCATGCTGAAGAGAGTTAAGAAGAAAGTGAGAAGAAAAGAGGCCCTGATTATAGATGACCTTCTCAAAAAATTTAGCCACAAAAGGCAGAAGAGAAATAGGATATCTGGTGGAGATGGATCGATCAAGTGAGGGCTTTTAAAGGTTTTTTTTTTAGGTTTTAAAGGTTTCTTAAAGATGGGGAGAGCCAGGCTATTTGAGTGAATACCTTGCTAAAGAAGTGAGTCTCCTGACTGTTAGTGGAAAGCACACTAATAGGGGCTCATGGGCTAGTTTAAGCAGGCTATCTGCTAACAGGGTTATCCATGGAGCCATGACAGTAGCAATATCTGCCGTTTTGGAGACCCAACCTATTAGCACCAGTGTGAGTTGGGCAACTAACCCTGAGGGGGCATTCTACTTCATAGCCACCCCACCTTGGCTCTTTTCATCATACTTATGTTTTCCTTGACTTCTCCCCTCTTCTGCTTCCTATGCCCTGTGGATGTAGGAAGAGATGGAATTCTCATGGTTCAATCATATTGAATAATCCCCTACAAGAAGGAAGGATTGTCTCTGTTAAGTAAGTCCTGGGAAAGATGGTAGCCATAGTAGGCAATCCTTATAACCCTGGAAGGATATGAAGCATGGGGTTTGTAAAAGACAATTGTGTATAGCTCTGACAATTCTGGAAAGAGAAGAGGAGGGAGTTTTGTAGTTTCAGTTGTTGAGCAGGAAAGAGGAAAGCCTCTAAAGGGACAGTTTCACTAGCCAACCCTCTATAGATAATAGAGGAAAGAGGGAAGGGCAGAAAATAGTCCATGCCTCTTCTCAATTTTGCCCTGTCACAATGGGCAACCTCAGAAGGAAATGTAGACCGGACAAGGATGCAGATGAGAGGAGATGGAGGGACCAAATCCTGTGATAGGAGATGGGCCCCAAGAAAGGAACAATCCTATCAGCTACCCCTGAGGTGACAAAAGGGAGGCAGGAAACTGTAGGCATGCCAGAAGGCTCAGCTGTAGTTTGGACTCTTGTGGCTGAAAGTGGATCCGCAGAGAGGGACGATACTCTCATGATTCAGTAGCACCAGGCAATCTCTGAGAAAAGATACCTACATAGTGGGGTACAGTGGTCCTGGGTAACCTCTAAAGGACTTGGGGGCATGGCAATGGGAAGAATATGAGGCCTCAAAATGGCAGTACACTCATGGCTTCACAGTTTGCCTTCCGGTAGGGAAGATGTGGATGTCAGGTGAACTCGGGCTCTGGCGTGTTCAGACCTGTCAAACATCTCTGGAGAGGTGGCATTGGCTGGAAGTAACTCCATTCTATTCATGGTACTGGCAGAGTTTTGCAGGATACAAGCTGAGCTGAGCACCTGGATACCTTGACAGTCTTCCTATGTGGAAACAAAAGGGCTGGTGTCATACAAAACATCAAAGTCTAACAGGTGGGGAAATGGGAGGTGTTTAGGTCAGCAGAAGACAGTGTACTTGCTCTTGGGGGGACCCCACCTACTTGGAGGTGGAGCCACCCTTTCCCCTTCCTTCCTTCTGCCAGGCCCAGCAGGCCTTTCCCTTATTCAATGCCCTCAGCTCTACTCCTCACCCTGGGGCCAGCTCAGAGAGCAGAGGGCATTAAATTCATCTGAAGCACTGGCCTACTTACCAAGCCTCTCTCTGTTAATCCACTGTTTTAACTTGTTTGGGCCCAGGTGGAAATCATGAAGTCCTGCTTTAAATGTTTTGTTAGGAAATTCACTAGAATATTTTTAAAAAATCAATAAAATTCTCTCCTTTATAGTTCTTGATCCCCCTTTGTATCCCCACTATCAGCTATATAACTTGCCTTCACACCAGCTGGGACATTCCAATCAGACAGAGTTATGACTGATCACTTTATATAACCAGCAAGTTCGAAAAGAATTCCGCAAAAAATTATAAATGTAATTTTAAAGACTAGAGATAACTTTGAGAATCAGAATGTACTCTCCCTAGGGAAGGGAAGCCGGGGAGCAGGAAGGTTGCTGTTGGTCTTTTGGAGGTCTCTGTCTGGAGAAATTCAGCACCTATAGTACACAACTGAAGTGTTGATGGTGAACTCTGTTCTCACTATATCTGGTCTTTCTCTCCCAGCTTGACACTTTCTCCTCTCTCTGGGCCAGGGGACTCTCAGTTGAATGGGTGGCTCAGAATCTCAGCTCACACCCACACTATAAAGTACAATGTGCCTGGATAGCCAATTTAACATTACTTATGCAGGGGTGGGAAACCTGGACCTTCAGGCCACATGTGGCCTTCTAGCTCCTCAAGTGTGGCCTTTTGGATTCAGTCAAAAGGCCACACTTCAGGACCTAGAAGGCTACAGGTTCCCCACCCCTGATTATGCTAACAAGTGGACAGAGAGCAGTCAAACTTTTTAAGTCAAAGCACGCAAGCATTATCTTCCAAAGCAAATTACCACCCTGACATTTTAAATGTTCCAATTAGTTTCTTGACTTGTCTCAGCAATGTTTGCTCCCTGCCCAACTACAGGCCTTGTATCTTCCTCCTAGGTGGTCATCTGGAAAGTCACATTAGCCCTACCCTGAAGCCAAAGTAGGCTGCTTGAGTCTGAGTGTTAGAAACACAGCAGGCAGCCTGAGCATGCTAGGACCAGGCTGCGGGCTGGACCCTCAGGTGCATTTGCATGCTTTCAGCCACAGGTGTTCCTAAATTGTTTACCTCTCCCTTTGATTGGTGGTTTACTTGGATATTACTGATAAAAGCCTTCATAATATTGTTTTAATTGGCAGCCTTGTCTTATCAGAAGGTCCACATATGTTCATCAGTTTTTTAAAGACACACACGTGCTGTTTATTACATCACACACCACACAGGTGTTTATCTTATTTCTGAAAACTATGCTAAAGGAAAAGATCTTCCTCAAAGGAGGTCAGTGAGAAAAGTCTTAAAACAAAATGGTATCAGTTATGCTAAGTTGACCAACTGTTTTATGGAGGTACTAAAACTCAACACACACACACACACACACACACACACATGCACACACACGTGCGTGCACACACACACATACACACTCACACACTTCCCTGTGGATACTTCTGATTTCTACCCTCCTCCTCTTTCAGGAGAAGGGAGAAACAGACTGTCTTTCCCTCCCCCACCGAGGGCAGTGACGGCCTCACTGTTTTCAGCTCTCTCCCACAGATGTGGAAGACTTTCTCTACTCATTTCTCTGGACCTGTAGTCAGGAAGACTTAGGTTCAAATCTAGCCTCAAACTTGTTGTGTGACCAAGGGAAGTCTCTTAACCTTCACCTATCTCAGCTTCTTCAACTATGCATGCATATATACATATATATATATATGTATGTATTATATATATATATATATATATATATATATAGTTCCTATATCTATCTATCTATCTGTCTGTCTGTCTATCTATCTGTCTGTCTATCTGTATATATGTATATATATATATATACACACACATATACAAACACATATATATATATATATACACACATATACAAACACACACATATATATTTCATAGTAAGTGCTTAATAAATGCTTATTCCCCTCTCTAATCTGGAGCCCCAGAGGGACAGAGGCAGAGGTGGCACCATGTATCCATGACTATATGGTGACTGTGGAGGGAGAGAGAGAAACAGAGTTCCTGCCTCTGCCATCTCTTCCATTTCCCAGAAGCTTATAGCAATTCTTGCTTTATTTGCCGATCAGGAAGATCCAGAATTTTTGTTTGTCTGTTTAAATGTTTTGTAAACACTCCATCCTGGTTCAGCAGCCAATTAAGATGCCTTTTCTACACTATGCAATAAGTTCATAGGAAATAGTCAGCATATGTCTGCACGCTTTGAAACAGAGAGGGGAAAGGCCCCTCTATCATGTGCTTACTGAGGCAGGCTTGCCAAGCTTCCACATGGACTACAGCAGGCAGAGCATGCTAAGAAGAACTGGGGCTTCATTGGCCAATCCTATTACATCCACATATGGAATCAGCAGTTTTATGATTCCTAGCCTAGTTTTATACTACCCTACTTGTCTGACCTCATCTTCTGTTTTCCAGCTTGTTTCTCATCCTTAATTGGGTATTTCCAAAACAGATCCATACTCCATGTGTTGCCACGGTGATCCCTACTCAAGTATGGGGTGAACTAGATGACCTCAGGTCCCTTTCAGTTCCTTGATTCTGATTCTGTGATAGATAAGTCAATTTAATGGTTGTATCTAAAATCAAACAATCAATCATACACCACCTGTGAACATGCCAGGATATAAACAAAGCAATTAAACAGTCCCTGACATTAAGGAGCTTTTTTTGGCTCAGCTCCAGGCTCTAGTCCTTACTCTGCAGTCTTCTTTGTCCACCATACCAGATCAGCCTTAGCACCCTGGAAGTTCACTCCAGCTCTGTCAATGCTTCCTCTGGTCAGTTCCTCCCACAACACCTATTTTAAGGAAAGTGCCCAGGTTAGCATGTCTTTATTCTTCTCTCCTTTCTTCTTCCCTCCCTCCTTCCCTTCCTCCCTCCCTCCCTTTCTCTTCTTTCTTTCTTTCTCTCTTCCTTTCTTCCTTCCTTCCTTCCTTCCTTCCTTCCTTCCTCCTTCCCTCCCTTCCTCTCTCTCCCTTCCTTCCTCCCTCCCTCCCTTTCTCTTCTTCCTTCCTTCCTTCCTTTCTTTCTTTCTTTCTTTCTTTCTTTCATTCCTTTTCTCTTTTTCTTTCTCTTTCTTCCTTTCTCTTAATAGTATTTATTTTTTCCAATTACATATAAATATAATTTTCAACATTTATTTTTATAAAATTTTGAGTCACAAATTGTTCTCCCTCCTTCCCTTCCCTCCCCAAGAGAGCAACCAATCTGATAAAGGTGATATATGTACACTCATGTTAAACATATTCCCACATTAGTCTAGACTTCTTTCTCCATTCCCCACTTTGCTCTCCCCCCATTTTCAGTTTCCTTTTATGTGATATTTTCCCCCATTAGAATATAAGCACATTGAGGGCAGGTACTATTTTTCTTTTTGCTTGTGCTCATATTAACCAGTGTTTAGCACAATGTCTGGCACATAATGAATATTTGATAAATGTTTATTGACTTGACTTTTTCTCCAAAGAAAATTTTGCCAAATTCATTTTGTATTTCTCAACCATCATTGATGTTTAGTTGTGTTTAGACTTTTCCTGGTCCTATTTGCTGTTTTCTTGGCAGAGTTACTGGAGTACTTTGTCATGTCCTTCTTCAGCTCATTTTACAGATGAGAAAACTGAGGCAAACAGGGTTAAATAACTCCCCAGGATCCCCCAGCTAGTAAGTGTTTGAGGTCAAATTTGAACTCAGGAAGGTGAGTCTTGTAACTCTAGGTCCAGCCCTCTATCCACTGTGCCACCTGGCTCTTAGCATTTGACACCATTGAACACTCTCTTTCTGATACTTTCTCTCTTCTTTGGCTTTCATGGCACTATCATAACCACCCTACTTTTTCTACCTTTTTGACCTCATCTTCTGCACCTTTTGATGGTCTTCATCCTCTTCCTACTGCCTCGATTGTGGCTGTCTCCCACAGGGCTGTGCCCTTTGTCCTTTTCTCTTCCTCTATTCACTTGCGTTTTCAAAGTCACCCCAAACCCAACAAGTCCCAAACTGAGCTCATCAGCCACCTGACCTTTAAAGGTTGCTAGACTTGTACAGCTGCTTTGTCTTCAGACCAGTTGTTGCTGTAGTCAGGGCCAGAGGGGAAATGAAAAAAAAAACATTCGTGTATTTCCCCATGAAAACCAGAGAGTGGAAAAAATATGTAGTGTTAGAAATCACATGAGTTTATACAGCTTTTCAACTATATCCTTTCAACCATCCTTTCCTCTAAATGGGCTGCAATTCTTAATTCTTCCAAACATAGGACTAGGAACTGAGTGCTCATTAAATATTTTTTAAAAGGGCCCAGAATTTGAATTAATTGTGACAACGAGTCTTGATCCTAGAGAAGAGGCAGGGTGGTATAATGGAAAGAGTAGTAGATTTGGAGTCAGAGGACTTGAGTTTGAATCTCAGTTCCGCCACTTGTTAACTGTGACATAGAACAAGTGATTTCATCTGTGGGTCTCAGTTTCCTGATATCTAAAAAAAACGAAGGGATGAGATTGCAAGATCTCTAAAGTTCCTTCTAGCTTTAAACTGTGATCCTGTGACCTTTCCTCTCTTGGTAGAGAAGATGGGGAGCGAGGTGTACGATGTCCTTATTGTTTAGGTTTTGTTGGAATATTTTTGTTATAAAGGAAGGTTTACTGGGGAGGTAGATTGGGAAATGATTCTAATGTTTAAAAAAAGGACTTAAATGGGGGGGGGGAGGAAATAAGCATTTATTAAGTGCCTATTTATTATATGCCAGGTCCTGTGCTAAATAAACACAATTATTATCTCATGATCCTCACAGCAACTCTACAAGGTAGGTTTCATTATGATCACCATGTGTAGTTGAGGAAAATGAAGCAGAGGTTAAGTGATTTGCTCAGTCATACAATTAGCGAGTGTCTGGATTTGAACTCATCTTCCTGACCCCTGGTCCAATGCTCTATCCCCTGCACTATCTACTACCTTGAAATAAAATGTATTTGTTGAGGTTGAGAGAAAGAAAAGAAGGGACTGTTTCTGATATTGGATTCATATTTCTGGCTACCTATTCTCTAGACCCAAATTTCTAAACTTATTTGTCTTTGACACACCTATAACATCAGGCTGAGGTTATGTTAGGGTTGTGTCATTGTAGAAATCACCCAACTTGAACAGTTTCTGGTGATGAAATCATCTCTGCTCGGGAAATCTCCAGGGTCTTCTAGACACATACCAATGTGTCATGATGGGGTTTATATATATTTTTTTAATTTTTGGAGCCTGCTTGGTCTCTGTCCAAATCTTGATGACTCTACTCATTTATTTATGATTATTATGATTAAGCTTTAAGACCCTTCTTGTAGTATACATTGTAATGAAGGATATGACATGTAAATAACTAGGTACATGTGAGGTGTTTACAGAATAGGTGAAGGAGACCAGAAATGGTCTCTCACAGAAGATAGGCTTTGAGCTGAGTTGTGAAGGAAGCAAGAAGAATTCAGGAGAGGTAAGGGGACAGAGCCCTCTAAGCATAGGGGATAAGAAGAGCAAAGGCATGGGAGAATTGTGTGCAATGTAGAACAGCATAGCTGAATCATAGACTATGTGGAGGGTCTTGATGTGTAAGAAGACTGTAACAACCCTTAGGTTGGCCAACTGCAGGGAAGTCTGGTGCTAGAGACCATGGGAAGCTTTTTCTTTCCAGGATAGGGAGAGAGGAAGAGATCAGGACCAGAGGGCAAACTCTCCCCCCCCTTAGTGGGAATTTTAGAGGCTCTCTGTAGTGGGAGAGTAGAAAGGACACAAAAAGGGGATGGTGGGATTTCCTATTGATACATGGACCAAAAATCTACCGTTTCAGACTTGTTATACATTACATGATTCTCTTCAGTTGCTTGTTTCTCCTCCCTGCCAAATTACCTTAGGGGTGGAGGCTGGGAGGTGTTTTGTACCAATTTTTCTTACTGCATTACCTTAGTAAATGCCCCTTTCTAAGAGTTACTTAATTTTTCTAAAAATGATTATCTATTGACAGTATTCCAGGGGGTGGAGATGGGAACACACTAGTGGGGACTCAAGCTGATAGATTAGATGATAACTCTCATCTCCTCAGAGTACCCCTAGAATCCTAAGGGGAGAAATAGAGCTTTCCTCTGACGCATCTTTGAGAGTAGGAATTGGGAGAGGCATCCTATAGGCAACGTAAGTGCCCATATTTCTTTTGAGGTTGGTATTAGCCTTTCCATTACTCAGGTTCACAACTTTGATACTTCACTTTCACTCCACAAATCCACTCGGTTGTCAAATCTCATTCCTATCTCCACATTATCACTCATATCCATCTCCTTCTCTCCATGACCACAAGCATCACCCTGGTTCAATCCCTCAGCATCTCTCATCTGGACAATTTCAATAGATTTGAGTTAGTCTCCCTAACTCAAATTTCTCACTTCTCTGATCCATTCTCCACAAAGCTGCCAACATGTTAGTCCTAAAACGGGTCTAACCATATCATTTCTCTGCTTAATAAACCACAGCAGCTCTGTTTGCCACCAGTATCAGATAGAAATCCCTCTTTTAAGCCTTTAAATCCCTTTACAACCTGGCCCAATGTATTTATTCCTGTTTGTATCTGTTTCGTATAATTCCATATTAGTGCAGATTTCACCTTGCTAGACTCCTCAAGGACAAAGAGGTTTCCACTTTTGTGTATCTATCCCTAGAGTTTAGCGTAGGATTTGGCACATAGGAACACCTTTTAGGTGCTTGGAGATATGGAATGAATTGGCCTGAGAAGAAATGGGCCTGAGAAGGACTGTGTTCAAATGAGCATTCAGACACTTCCTAGCTGTGCGACGTGGATTGAGCCACAAATCTTTGCTTGCCTCAGTTTACTCAACTGTAAAATATAATTATAATGTTATATATTTATTATATTTAATATATAATATAATTATAGTATAACATATTATAATATAATTATAATATGATAAATATAATATCATAAAATAAAATAGCCCCTACCTCTCGGGGTTTTTGTGAATACCAAATGAGATCATGTTTGTAAAGTGATTAGCAGTGCTTGGTACATAGTAGGGACTTACTGGGTGTTTTTTTTTCTCCTTTCCCCCCCTTGTTCCCCTTTCCTTTGCTGGTTGATGAAACCAGTGAGATCACAGATCCATGCAAGTAACTTCCCCAAGACTTCCAACACTGCACTAAGGGACATTCCCAACAATTAGAATGATTCAAAAGTGGAATGAACCATTTTAGGAAGTGGCGTGGTCCTGCTCATTAGAAGTCATCAAGCAAAGATTAGACACCCATTTGCTAGGGACATTGTAGAAAAAAATTCTCCTTCATGTATAGGGTGGACTAAATCACAGGCTGAGAAACTCCTGCCTGAAGCTGCCTGCTTTGGGAGGCCCCAGCAGCTAAGAATGATTTTCACCTTTTATAATACAAAAGGCTTTATCTAAAAAGTGCAAAACATTCTTAGATTGAGCACCAGACCTACCAAAAGCAGGTGGTAGACTAGATCTGTCCCTCAGGCAGTAGTTTGCTGACCCTTGGACTATTCAGAATTAGACACCTCAGAAATGGGTGTGTGTGTGTGTGTGTGTGTGTGTGTGTGTGGTCCTTTCAGGTATTCAGGTTTACAATCTTCGTGCAAATTCAGGTTTACAATTTTGTCACTGTAGGTATACATATATCTACATGTATGTGTGTATACATACATGTATACATATAGGTATGTGTGTATATATGTGTGTGTTCACGTGTGTATATGTGTTCACTTCATCTTATTCTTTCCATTGAACCCAGATAATGAAAAGATTAGTGTAAGGTCACTTGCCTGGTGTTCCTTTTAGGTGCCATTGGTTTATATTAACTGAAGCAAAAAAAAAAAAATTGTGAGAAGAGAAGGGTTGCCCTCCCTCTGTCTCATCAGCTGATATGACTCTCAAAACCATCAATCCAGGAATCCCAGAATACATATCTCCCAAAGGTCTGATGTTCCCTGGAAGTGCTTGCTCCCATAGTCCTGGTAAGCATATTATATCTCTGTCCTGACTCCAGGTCTCTCCTCTGACTGGTCCCATGTACAGCAGGTAGAAAGTCTGGAGATGGTACTGATGAGAACCAAACCAAAGGTCAGTCTGAAGGCTGTTGTGCTGCTCAGCTCTGCATCTCAATTCTCCGAGGCACTTATTTTTACCAACATCCCCCCTCCCCCAGCTCATGTGTGTTTAAGTGTCTTCAAGGGCAAAGGAAAAGGAAATTTGGAATTGAAGGGAATGTACACGTACCTATATCTTCTTATTTCCCTGTTGACCAATCCATCTGTTTGTCTTGGATAAAACCGAAAGGGCTAAGACTATAAAATTGAGAACACTTGCTTTGTAATAATAGAGGATGGATTGAGGGTTGGCCCCAGAGTCTGGAAGACCTGGCTTTGGAACTTGCCTCTATGGGATCTTTGGGAAAATCTCAGTGCTCTTCAAGACTGTAAGTTACTGCTGAGTTGTTGATGATTCACCCAGTAAGGGTGAGAATGAGGGTGGTAGGGGTAATGGTGACCATAGAGGCTTTTATCGCCTCATGTGACAATCACAATGTAATTCCCTCCCTGTCTGGATAGGGAAAATTACAGCCTCCACAGCTTTGCCTTCTTCCTGTAAATCCAGAATTCCAGGCTTACTAGTTGTTTGTGGCCCTGCCCCACCCACCAAAAATGGCTCACACTTGAATGCAACAGTCATAATTCATTTACATATCTGATCATCATCAATTAGAGCAGATTAATTATATCGGGACAAAAACATAGTAATGATGTGTAGTGTTGTGACAACTATCAAAAACTGTCTTGTCAACATTAATGAGAGCTCATCATTTCCTCCACTCCCAAGGGTGGAGTTCAGACTCTTCCTGCTATTTTCAAGCTGCTGGATGAGATCTCTGAAAGGTCAAAAACTTATCATGAAACCTCTTTTCATTAGAATAGGAGCTCTTTGGGAGCAAGAAAAGCCTTACTTTTCTGTCCGTACCCCCAGGGCTTAGAACAGTGGCTTGTACATAGGAAGTGCTTAATTACTGCTTTTTAAAAATTAATTTGGTCAAACTTTTATTTCTCCCCCATATCAGTAGCAGAGATGGCAGGGCAGCAGCACCAGACACAGGAATATTGTAGAAGGTTCAATAATTCTATGGGGTTGGATTGTTATGTCTTTGAGAGCTGGGACTGTCTTTCGTCTTTCTTTAGGGTTTTTTGAAATGCCTGGGCATAATAGGTACTTGATAAATGCTGGGAGAACTACTGGGTGAAAATTATTTCAGAACTGGTCTTGTCCAGTTCTTTCTTCAGGGTCCTGGTCTTAGAGAAGGAAGGAATAGAAAGAAACCTCAAGATTGGCAAACTGAGACTGAAGGAGACATGGCCAGTAGGAGTCTAGGTCTACACAAACCCTTAACTTCTCTTTCCCTTCCATCTCTTTCCTTGCTCTCCAACTTACTCTTCTCACTGCTCACCACTCATCACTCTTCTATCCCTTTGACTTAGTCAACAAGTGGGATCTGGGCTGGGACTGTAGCCCAATCCATTGACATCCCACTACAGATAGTTGCTAGGGACACGTTGCCCAGAGACTCTAAGGTTGCATCCAAACAGACATGTCCCTTACCTAATGTAAGGGACCAAATGAATCTAATATTGAAAGTAGCCTGAAAGTCCTGTGAAGAGAGGGAGAGGGGTGTTTTAGGGAGAGCTTAAAAAGTTGGAAGATCTGGATTTTCCATTTACATCAGAAAGTGCTCCAATTACAGCTAAGAGCCACGAACAGAATTTACACTGGGAACCAAGAGCAACACCAAAGAGAAGTTAGACACACGTTCCTGATAGAACTGATCCTACAAACAAAGAGCTAAGGGAAACTTCATGAGGACTCTGTGAAGGGAGAAAAGAACTTCCTGTAACCAGCAGCTATGAATTTATCATTTGCTCACATGGATGGACTCTCTAAGTTTGAGCCCATGCTTCCTCAGGTACCTTGTGTGTTCAAGGGGAGAGTGCACCACCAGTTTGGGTGAAATTTCTGTAATAATTATCCTTATTAAATCTTTCTAAATACTAATTGTCTGGTTGCTAATGAGCAGAACATACATTTATGGGGACTTGTGGTAACAGGATGAGAAACATTGGTTCCACATCCAGGACAGGGTGAGCAATAATACTTGATACCTTGTAATTAACTTTATACTTATAAAAAGCACCCTCCTGTATTATCTCACCCAGTCTTTGGCAATAACACTGTGAATCAGGTATTCTTATTAATAGATGAGGAAACAGGCGTATGGAGCTCAAATAACTTATCTAAGGTCCTTAGTCCTTCAGAAGTAGTTAGATGTGCTTCCCCAACTGGATTATACCCAGTCTCAGTCCCATTATCAAGATTGTTCCAATATATTTCTCCTTCTCTGAATGGTCTTCCTCATTACAGATTTTTCTTACTTTAATAGGGAAAAATGAAAGAAGAGAGAAACAGACACAGAGACAGAGGGAAAGTCAGAAAAATGGAAGGAAAGAAAGACAGACACAGACAGAGGGAGGGTCAGACAGAGAGAGAGATAGAAGCAGATACAGAGAGACAGACAGAAATAGAGATAGACAGAGGGCAACAATGATCTCTTGACAGAAATCAAATGAGATATTTGTAAAAATTGCTTAGGACACTGCCTGGAACACAATAGTCATGATATAAATGTTTATTCCTTTCCCTCCCCCACCCCCTCAACCTAACTCTAAAACCTAACCTCTTCTCTAGGTGTTTTTATTTCATATGTTGGTTTTAAGAGACAGCATGATGGCTTTTGCACTGGGTGTGGACTCATAAGGTAATCACAAGGCCAGGATATGAATCTGCCTCATTTATGTTAGCTATTTGATCATGCATAAAACAGAACCTCTCAGAACCTCTGTCTCTGAAAAATAGAGATCATAATATGCATACAACCTTTCTCATAGGGAAGTACTTTGAAAAATTTAAAGTACTGTAAAAAAAAAAGTGAGTTGTCATTAGGGTGCTGATGCCTTAAATTACAGACCCTTAGAAGGAAAATTGACCAAGCTATCTTTGTGTCCTGATTGCCACTGAAATGCATGAAGGGACTTGATAAAGAAATTACAGAAATGAAAAGAAATCCACCCATACCCACATGTATGGATATCTGGATAGAACAAATGTGTCCCTTTTAAGGTTAAGCATTCAAACTAGTAGGAAAGCTAGACTTGAGTTTACAGATAAACTCCATTTCAACCTAAGGGGGGAAATGTGCTTTTCAAATGCTACCCACAAAATATTGCTATCAAGGAAGGATAGGTAACCATTTCATAAAGGAAAAAGTTGCATGATAATAAAATAATCTTCTTGTACAGATGGGAAAATGTAGACTGCTTATTAACCATTTAGATGCCATGTTTCTGTAGGTCTAATATGTAAGGATGAAGGTCCCCCATCTAATCACAAAAAAAACAGATATTTTAACTGAATCAGTCAAAAGTTGATTAGGTGTAAATGCATCCTTAATCAATTTGAAAGGATCATAGGTACTTTGGGCCATTGGATGAAAGTAGATGATGCCGCAAAGGAAATCTCTTCCTATTGGTTGAAGAGAATCAGGCACTGGTCATGAGATTATACATAAAACAAGTCAGTTCATGAGTTCTGGCAGTCCACCAATCTGTAGTACAAGCCAAGCACTTGAAAAGAAAATTGCTTATAGAGAGAAAAGAATTTCTTCTTTCTCATCCTTCTTCCACAAGATGACCTTGTAAGTTCAAGAAATCCAGTGGTACCATCAATAGGTACTAGTCAATAATATTTTTTAACTGCCTGCTACGTGCCAGTCATTGTGCTAAGTAGGACCATCACAGGAACCACCAGCAAAGAGGTCATGGAAGTGACCACTAAAGCAGTCATGACCTTTGGCAGAGGATGCACCTACAGACAGATGTAGAAAGACAGCTACAGAGTTTCAGTGAGTGAAAACCCTGATGAGAAAAAAATACTAGTTGTGGATTATGTTATGATATCTGATATATGACACTAATTATGATATTCATATCATATATTCACATTATAGCATTCATATCATATATCAGGGTATGCTGGGGATGCCAAAAACCGTTGGGGTTTCATGATGTGTCATGGTAGAAACGTTTCAAAGAATTCAATCAGACCACTTCTAATCCAAGTATAGGTATTTATTGAGATTGGGGCCTCTCATGAAGTGAGCCCAGTTCCTAGAGGAACCAGCAATTTCAGAGAAAGCAAGATGGATTTTTATAGGGTAAAGATGCAATTACATAACAGAAATTATGAACATTATAAAGGCAAGAGGGGTTTGTTAAGGATTAGATAATAGGGGAGGGGTCCCAGCCACAGTGGAACTGTATAAGTAATTACCCACAATGCATACAGAAAAACCCATTTGGAGGGGGTATGTATGATAATGATATTACAATAAGCCTCTCTATGTCATAAGTGCACTCTAGGTCAGTTCTTTGCTACTATTGCCCAGGTACCTACTTAGGGACAGTCCCTTCCATTGTTTTTGGGGTCCACATCCTGCTCAGGCATCCTGGTGGTGCTGCTTTCTGATTGGCTGAGTATTGTGGTCCTGTCTGGGACTAGATGGATGTGGTTGTGGTTAAGTGCATGGACACACCTAATGTTTCTGTGGGAAATATGAGGAATAGGTCTGGGGGCTAGAGACACTAGTTGGGATGCCATCGCATGGACAATCACCTGTTCTGTGAAAAATGTGAGTTCATGGACACACCTGTTGTTCTAGTGAACAGTGAGGCATATGTAAGGAAGTTTGGTTACTGAGTGTGTGTGGCGGGGGAGGAAGGGGAGTGCCTAGTTACGGGCAATAGGCCTGCTATAAGGAAGTTAGAATATTGGGGCTGGGCACAGCTTTATTAGGATCCCATCAATACTACTTACGATATTCAGAATCCAGCAGAGAATTTTATCTAAGGGGGAATCATTAAAGCTCCAGAAAGGGAGAAAAGGATTCCTAGTTCCAGAACTTATGAAGTACCATGTGCCACATGTGTTCCCTGTACAGGGCTATACTACACTACCTTTGTACTTTGGCTTCAAGCTAGCTCTCCCTATGATGAACATGTACACGTATGTGCTTATTTTTTAATGTGACAAGCTGTAGTATATTGGAAAGCAATGGCTATCAGAACTCTTTATGATTAAAGGACAAATTTAATTTATCTGATTGCAGATAGAAAAAGAATTTTGGTTCCTAACTATAAGCTAAGGTACAGTCAGTCATTCACAGAGAAGACCCAGAGTTGGAACCCAGAAAGATAAGAGGAGAAAGAGGTGAAAGACAGACTTTAGAACATCAGCTGGAAGCAATGAATACCACAATTGCCAGTGAGGAATAATCCTAGTTGAAGAGAGGAACAGACTGGTAGCAGAGAATCAGTAACATCACCTAGCAGACTGACTGGTTTGGCTGACACATCAGGGACAAGGATTTTTATTTCTTTATTTCTTGTTCCTGACAAGAAAGAGAACATCAAACTTTAGAGTGCCATCACTGTGAGTTACCTCAAGCACATAGGTTTTCTTCATTCATATGTCTCCTTGGAAGGTTTCTGTGTCTCTCCACTGCCCCCATGTATACTGAGTGCATTGGTGGGATAGTATGACCTAGTTTTACATGTGGTATTATTATTTCTGCAATTGCTTTAATATGTTAGAATAGTACCTGTGATATTATTTATTTTTTTCCTTATTACTAAGTAAATGTTTATATTTAAGATCTGCAAGTATTATCACTATGATACTATTTCATGTGTACAAATGGAAATATATCAGTGGGGGCTTGAGAATTCAAATGCTAAGTCAGGGTATGTATTCCCCCATAATAGGGTTACTCCTAGGACCCTGAGAGAATTGGTGTGTAATCATTTAGTGGTGGTCCTTCTTTGGGCACCTAGACCTGCCAATTTGAGAACAGGTTAGAGGGAAGGAGCCAGCCCAGAATGAGTATGTGTCCACATACCTGAAGTGAAAAGTGTGAGGTACAGCTTCACATTGGTTATACTACTTTCTTCTTTTTCTTCTGATCCTTTGCCTCTTTGGCTGTTACAGTTGTTCACTGTTAAGTGGATCTGTATTCTTATCCATAAGCCATATATGCCTTCTCTTTTCAGGGGAGCATGATGGCTCCAGTTCCATTACTCACAGAATCTAGACATTCAGAAAAGCATGTGGAAATGAACAAAGCCCCTGCTTTTTGCAATGAGAGATCATTGACTTGTGCTCAGCAAGGGTCTGTATGACTTCATTCTTGCCAACTAATCTCTTTGAACCTTAGTTTTAAGGAAGACATTTCTCAATGTGAGCTATTTACCAGCTGGAACTCCAGGGCATACTTTCAGGTTCAATGAGATAGTACATGTGAAGCTCTTTGAACTGTTTATATGAGGAGCTATAAATCTCAAGTATTGCTCCCTGGCTTCCAGGTACACTGTGAAGATTAATGAGAGATAGTAATAAATATGTGGGCTTCTTAGATAAATGGTCCCACATAAATAGAAGCCCTTTTTGTTGTCTTTTAAAGATAGAATGCTAACAAAGAGTTATACAACATGGGTACATGATATCTTGAGGTTTGAAGGATGACTTATTATTATTGCCTCAATGCTAAGGCAAGTAGTACTGTAAATTTTTTGTATGTGGTTTTTCATCACAAGTCAAAATGTCGTGATGATCACCCTCTGAACATGGTATGTTTATTCTAGCCACTTGCATGGATTTGTGGGGGGAAGGGTATTTCATAGTTCTGTTGTGGACATGTATTTGAGATGTCTTTGGGACATTGAGGTTGAAATGTCTATTATGCAGCTGGTGATATGGAATTGGAGCTCAGGAGAAGCAATAGGACTAGATCTGGCAGTTGTCTGAATAGAGATAATTGAACCCATGGGAGGTGATGAGGTGAGCAAGAGTAGGAAATTTAAAATGTCCCAAGTTAGAGCTTTAGGACACACGCACAGTGAAAAGATTTGGTATAAATGGTGGTCCAGCAAAGCAGGCTAAGAAGGAAGGGTCAGAGAGGCAGGAGGGGAATCCAAAGGAAGCATTTTCATAAAAATCCTGAGGGTGTATTTAGAAGGGAAGAATGGTCAATTGTGTCCAATGCAGGAAGATTAAGAAGGATGAGGACTAAGAAAAGGCCAGTGGATATTTTCATGAAGACATCATTCAGTAACTTTGGAAAAAACAATTTCAAGAGAAGGTAGAAAGTGTAGACAATGAGCGAAGACATTTTTTTTCTCCAAAAGTTTGATTGTGAAAGGGATAGGAAGGTGAAGTGAGGGTTTCTTTCAGGCAACAGGGAAGGAACAACTAGCTAGGGATAGACTGAGATTTAGAGAGTGAGAAGGGGCAAATGGAAGGCAGTGTAAGGTTGTGGGTCCCTAGACCTCTTGGCTCTCAGAAGTGATCCATAGAACCACAGATTTAAGAACCTTTTTGTTTATTCCTTTGTTATCACAGAATGTAGGCTGCTTGTGAGCAGGGATTGTTTATTTTCTTTCTTTTTTTGCCTTTTGGAGGGCAGTTGGGGTTAAGTGACCTGCCCAAAGTCACACGGCTAGTAAGTGTGTCAAGTGTCTGAGGCTGCATTTGAACTCAGATCCTCCTGACTCCAGGGCCAGTGCTCTACTCACTGCGCCACCTAGCTGCCCCCGATTGTTTATTTTCTTACTTGCCTATCCCTAATATCTAGCACAATGCCCAGAACATAAGAGGTGCTTAATAAATGTAATGTAGACCTCATCTTCATTACTCAAAAACATTCATGAAGCACTCACAACTTCTGTTAGACTGGAGCCTCTTAAGGAGGAACCCAGAAACAAGATGGTTAAAATGCTTAGCACTCAGGAAGTAAGAGATAGATTCAAGTGATGGGGATGGGAGCATCGTTTATTAAGGAAGAACAGAAAGCAGACTACTTTGGAGTGAAACGAGGGGAAAGAGTCTCCATACAAGGTAAATGTACATAAAGATGACATAAAACCCAAAAGCTTGAAGGTAAATTGTAGGAATCCAAGGAAAGCAGAAAAAGTATTTGAGATAAAAGAGTTTTTGTAACTGGGGTGGGGAACCTTTGGCCTTGAGGCCACATGTGGCCCTCTAGGTCCTCAAGCATGGCCCTTTCAATCCAAACTTCACAGAACAAATCCCCTTAATAAAAGGATTTGTTCTGTAAAACTTGGACTCAGTCAAGAGGTCGCACCCAAGGACCTAGAAGGCTACATATGGCCTTGAGGCCACAGGTTCCCCACCCCTGGGTAGCATGACAAGGACAGGGAGTAAAGAAAGAAGTTAATATAGTAGAGGAAGAGAGAGAATGGGGGGAAATAAAACATATTACTGTGATTACTGTGCCTCTTCATGCAATAAATATGGCTCCTGGATTCTTGAAGGTTCTCATGTAGAACCAGCTCTGGTACCAAAGCTGGAATGAGTAATCTGGACCAAAGCAATAGACTGTGCCTAGTTGAATACACAGACCCTGGGTACCAGAAGGATGGTTAGTGGGTGATCAATTCTTTGGCCATAAAAACCCAAGTAACAGATTTTTTTTTCAAAATCATCCCTTGCAGACTAGCTTAGATGGTAGAAAAGGAGGAAGCAAGATAGCCCAGTTTTGTCCAGAACTACTACAACGGTGATCTGAGAAGAATGTGAGACCTGCTAGCGAATGGGAAATGAAAAGGGAAATCCCCAATTTGACATGTAGGTGAGTGACCAGGGAAGGACCTTTGTGACAGGGATTAGCCTGGATCTTAGATTCAGCGCAGAGCCCTGAGCTTGGCCAGTAGGGCAAGGATGTCTAGAACTGATCACTCAAGCTGAGGACCAAGTCAACAACAAGACATCTTCCAGAGGGTCTGGAATCTTAGACTCAGCTCCAAGCTAGGCCTGTAGTGTAGGGACACTTGGAACTCATCTAGAACTAAGCCCTAGCTCAGGCCAGTAGCTCAGCATTGGGAGCATGGACTCAACGTGGCCTGAGCACCTAGAACCCCCAGTATGAAGGATCCCTCAGTGCAGATCTTGTCCTCAGGAAAGCAGCACAGCAGAAGGGGATTGAGGAGCTTCCAGATGGACTCTGGCCATTTGAAACAACTCCCAGCTAAGCCAGAAACATTGGTTTGCTCAAAGCAGATTGCTATAAGAATGGCTAAACAAACAAACAAAAAAGATAAAGATCCAGTTGAGCCTGGGACACAAACCCAGAAGAAGAGAAAATCCCCAAGCACCACAAGCAAAGACTTCAAGAAAACAGAACTTTACCACAAAAAAAAAAGAAAAAAAAATGAATTCCTTGAAGAAATGATGCAAGAATTTTTTTAAAATTAGCTTTAGAATGGTATTACAAATGAAATGAGAATGAAGAAGGACAGGATTGAAAAAGATTTATGGAAGAGAAACTTTGAAAAAGAATTCAAAATTTGGCACAAGAGGCACGAAACCTTACCCAAATAATACCTAACATTTATATAGCACTTATTATGCGTTAGGCCCTGTGCTTAACTTACAATCGTTATAGCATTTGATCCTTAGGACAACCCAGAGAGATACATGCTCTTATTTTACAGATGAGGAAACTGAGGTAAATAGAGGTTAGGTGACTTGCTTAGGGTCACACAGCTAGTAAGTGTCTGAGTCAGGAATTGACTTCAGGTCTTCTTGACTCCAGGCCCAACACTCTATCCACTGCACAACCTAGAAACCTCCATACTCCCAGGAAATTAGGAAAGATCAAACACTATAATAATTCCATGTAACAATAAAAAATTTATTAAATGTTAGTAGAAAAAAAGGGAGAACGATACAAGTGCCCACTAAGAACCGTGATGTTGGCAATGGTCCTAGAAAGAGTCAAATAAGACGAAGGTCCAAGGAGTGATTTGAGGTATATTTGGTGATTTTTATAACTAGGAAAAAAGTAAGGGGTGGGCGAAAGGGTAAACTAGGGAAGAAAAGTGAAGGAATAGAGGGGGAATTTATTATCTCACCTAATCAGGGGGTGTAAATTAAAGGCTATATAGATGAGGGAGAGAGAGAGGGAGTAATTATCACTTGAACCTCATGCTCATGCTAAATGAAGGAGCAGAATCAGGGGAATAATTTATATTATTGTATAGTAGTAATTTATATTATTGCTAACAACATTGTACAAACGATTTTGAAAGACTCTAGAACTCTGTTCAATGTAGCTCATGATGAAGCAGGATTCCAGATGACTGATCATTTAGAATGCTGCCCACCCTGCTCCTGCCACAGAAGTGATGGTCTAGATAAGCATTTCTGGATTTGGCCAATGTGGGAGCGTGTTTTCGTTGACTATGCATGCTTATTGCTCGTATGTTTTGTTTTTCTAAAAACTAGAACATTGTAAGATATTTAGTGTGAGGTGAGATAGCAAGGATTTTCCCTGGACAAAACACAGCCCCATACTTGTGGAGCTTTGCATAATGATAGCAGGACTGGAGAAGAAGACAATGACTTTGCCTGCTAAAGTTACTTTTTGTTCTAGATCAAGTTCATTTTACTATTACGAGAAAGGGAAAGAGGAGGAAGAGAAACAGAATAAGGAGGAAGAAGAGGAAGAGGAAGAGAAGAAGAAGGAAAAGAAGAAGGGAAGAAGAAGAAGGAGAGGAACTACAAAAGCAACAGCCATCATCTTCAACTTATGTTAGAATTGGTAGTTTGGGTCCCCAGAGGGGGGTAACTCCTATTCTCAGATAACATGATAAAGACAGTTAATACAAAAGTTCTCCTAAGAACCTAGTTCGTGCCTTCCCAGGCCCTGAGCTTTATCCACAGAACCACTCAGCTGTCTTAGTAAAATGGCCCAGCAGCCATTGTCCGCCATGAAACCCTTTGAGCAATAAATGACCAGTAGACACTGCCATGACCAGCAGCCACAAGATCAGCAGAGATCAGGTCCATGTGCTCAACAATTATTGTCAATCACCATGAGACCAGTGGAGCAACATGTCTAGTTAAAGACATTCCACCTAACAGGCCCAGCGAGAGTACAAATGATATCACTAGGAGAAATTCACCATCCTCAGGTATTAAAGGAATATGGGGCCCTGGCCACACGTTCCCACAGTCTCCTGCCTGATCCCAATTCATACTTACTACTGGTAGTATGTGTATAAGTTTTCTTTGTGTGCTTTTTCATTAAATGCCTTTGTTTTGAAATGACTGTGCCATCTGGCTGACTACAGATAAAGTAAATGCATGGGTAGAATCCATGAACTGTGGCTTTGAGTGTAAGAAGATCCACAGAGTACCTTGAACCTAGGGCAATTGTTGTAGTTATTCTTCCCACGTGGGAGCAGAGAGTGGGGTCTTCTGGGAGCTCCAAGTATAAGGACAGTCATAATGGAGAACAAAATAGTCCTCATGGAGAAGTGGTCAGAGAGCATCCTTTCCAATTCCACCCCCACCCCCACTCCAGTGCCCTGTCAAGGAAATGTTTTCTAGACCTAAGAGCTCATTAAACACCTTAGTATAACTTTGTGGAATAGGCCACCACCATAAAATGTTACTTCATGGATGGTCGTCTAAAGAGGGGGCAATTAGATATGGTTACGAATTAAAACAGCTTTATACATCTTACTGCCAATACTTGCAGTCAGAAAAAGACAACTCAATCCACCAACCTTCCTACCACCACCAAGTCATCCCTAACAAAGTCTCATTGTTCCGATTATGGTGGTTTCTTTTTTTGAGGAAAGACAAAGGTTTAGCTGTGAGTTTGTGTTTGTAGAGCTGCCTCTGTACTTATTGTGTGCCTACAGAAAAGATGCTGAAGGGGCTGGTGTAGGGCAAAGGACAAAGGATCAGTATACAGTGAATGCCTCCTAAGGATAATACATCCCCATTGCATCTTCCCAAAAAACAGACATAGAGACACTGAATCTCCTTAGTTTCTGATTTCTGCCTGCTGGTACACACAGCTAAGAATGGTAATGGTATCCAGGCAGACAGCCTATGCCTGGTATAGATCTCCTTTCTGAAACCTAAATTCAGAAGAAGTCTACAGAAAAAGAAATCCCCATTAAAATTACTGGCAATCATATTAAGATGGCTTTGAGCATAAAACTAACAAGCTAGTGATATTTTCAGGTCCATTTATTTTTTATGGGGATGTATGTTATCAGGAGTGGGGAAAAACTGGTAAGGTGCTAAGTGTATCTTTCTCTGATCCACAATAGTTAATATGATGGAGTTCTTACTGAGAAGTTTATGGGAATTATTTTCAAAGGAAATCTATTTCAAGTAAGTGTTATAATGGCTTGTTTCTATTGTTCTGCATTAGACCTAACAGAGATCGATTCCCTGGTAGTTTGGTTTTAATACTAGAACAAAATAAGACACTCAGAAATTGCCTGTAGCAGAACATTTAACAAGGATGGACACTGAGGACATCACAAGTGGATCCAGCTGAGTGAGGCTCCCTTGGCCGAGTTGCCCATGGTGGTCCATCAGCCAAGTCTCAATGATCCCCTCCAGATTTTCATGGCTGTTTGGTGCTCGGGCAACCTGGAGGTCATGTCAACAGCAGAAGCCTTTAGTCCCCTGAGCCAACCAACACTCAGGTATCATTTCAACATCTCTGAAGGAAAAGCTAGCCTAATTTGGGAAGGGGTTAGGATTACATGTGCTAACCCCGATAAAGAGAAAAAATTCTCTATTTTAACATCTTCCAGTTATTCTGCTCGATCATGTTTGAATTATGGCTTAGAGGATGAAAAAATCAAAGAACAGAAGATTTCACTTCCAGTCAGGGATCATTTAACTTACTGAAAGAAGCATTTATGACCCCCAAAAAGGACATCTTGTTATTGTTGTTGACTTCTTTCTTTTGTACCCTATAACTTATGACCCCATTTGGGGTTTTCTTGGCAAAGATACTGGAGTGGTTCGCCATTTCCTTCTCCAGCTCATTTTATTGATGGGGAAACTGAGGCAAACAGGGTTAAGTGACTTGCCCAGGGTCACATAGCTAGTAAATGCAGGAAGATGTGTCTTCCTCATATCAGGTCTGGCACTGTATTCACTGTACTACTTAGATGAAATCAAGCTACAATTCTTATTTTAGTACTTCAGGGATCTGTGACATCATGATAGCTCTGATATGATCCTTAACTCCCATACAACTTTGCGTTCTGAGGGTTTTCCCCCCCAAAAGTTCTGTATTTTAAAAGATTAAAAGTAAAACAATAATCTAGGATTTTGTGCCTCTATCCTTCCTCCTTCCCTTGCAGTATGAATCCCCTCAAACAAGGCACCACCCAGGTAGGACGAGGAATATACTAGGGACAGGTCCCTTGGCTCACTCTCCAGGAACAGGGCAACCCTTCTCTCATTCCTCCCATTGGGGAATTAATAGGGGGAGGGAGAAAAAGAGGCAATTTCTCTTCTTTTCCCAGGCTCAAACTTTACTCTCACCTTGTCCTGTCCCCTATCATCACCAGAAGCAGGAAGAGGAGAGAAACAGGGAAGATGTGTCCCAGGAGCCCAACTGGGGGGCTGGCAATATGAAAGGGGTACATGGCTCACAAAGATAGTTTGAGTTCATATAGGGCCAAAGCTAGTGGAAGAAAGGACCACAACAGAAGAATAACCTGGACCAAGGCGCTAGTGAGAATCACAGTTTGGCTAATAACACAGATGAAGTGTAGGAGCAAGGGAGCTATGGACAAGGGTAGAGGGAGAGCAGCCATTTCTAGAAGGCAAAGGCACTCACAGTGCCCTTTCCAGTGAGGAAAGGACACGCTATGGGAGGTAACTTTGGCAAAGAGCAGAAGTGAAAGTGTTGGTAGAGAGGGATTGGTGGACACAGGAAACGATGAACTGGGAAGCTGGAGTGGTTGCCAATGGTGACTGTTTCTAGGAAGGTGTCTAGACATGTTCTCTCTGTGTCTCCTTCCTCCCCCAAGATTTTATGGGGGTAGAGTCTTCAGGCTAGTGTGACTCCTCCCCCTTGCCCATGCCTTCAAGCCCCAGGATATCCTGAGCTGTAGCGGACAAATCTGGCTTGATCTCCTCTAAGGAAGGAAGAACTCCTGAGCTGGGGCTGGACCATAGGGTGAGCTGGAGGAAGGAGATGTCTGAAAAGTAACCTAAATCATCATCAGCTTAGATGCAGGGCCATGGAATTTTTACCTACAGAAACACTCCAGACAGCTAGAGTGGCACAGTGGATAGAGCCCTAGGTCTGTAGCCATCTTCCTAAACTCAAATCTGGCCTCAGGCACATACTGGATGTGTGACCCCGAGCAAGTCACTAAACCCTGTTTGCCTCAGTTTCCCCATCTGTAAAATGAGCAGGAGAAGGAAATGTCAAAATACTCCAGTGTCTCTGCCAAGTAAACCCCAAATGGGGTCATGAAGAATCAGATATAATTGAAATGACTGCCTGACAACAAAAAAAGCCCTCAGACAATAGATATATAATAATACAACCCATTCCCCATACTTATAAGACTGAGTTTCTTCCGATTTTCCATTCAAGAACTTGTGGCATCCAAATAGGACCTTAGTAGAGGAGATGTAAGCTATGATGATAATAATACCTCCTGGAATTTAAAATTTAAAAAGTGAATGCAGTGTGGTCAATATTGCTCCTCAGAGTGAGAGAGGGGAAGTCCAAGGCTTAGGAGCAGCTAGCTGTCCCACAGGTCTGAGCAGTGGAATCAGGATTCTTAACCGAAGCCCAACAAACTTGTCAGACCTGTCTGGGCAGCACCCGGAACTGTTATTTATGAGTAACTTGCTTTTGTGATTTCTCTCTCTTACGGGACTGGAAGGAAGCCTGGGACTAGTTTTTATGGGACAACTCCCAAGTGAGAGTAATTCACAAGTTCACAAGGGTATAGTGGGAGATGGGGAAGTAGATGGTGTCCATATTGGTGCATTGTAGCCAGTCCTCAGTGGGCCCAGAGCATCCAGAAGGTAACCTTTCCATGGTTTGGATGGTGACACTTTGGAGTCCTGTCATTTTTCCTGATGGTGTAGATATTGGATTAGAATCCAGGAGGCCAAATGGAAGAGGCCAAAGGTGCTTTGCAAAAGAGCTGATGCCAGAGATGGTTCCCAGTTCTGTCTTTGTGTCTTTGCTAATGGTCCCTTTTATCTTTCTCTTTTTTCCTGGCACTGCTCTGGCTTTTTTCAAGGTCATTTCCTGAGGGGAACCTTTGTTCTGCCTTTCCATTTCCTTCCTCTTCCCTCTACAGAGTGACTGAACTGTATTTGAAAATTGCTCAAAGGGGAATGGCAGATAGTTGTAAACAACTGTAACTTTAAACTTGGCCAGAAGAAAAAAAGGGTCAGAGAAAAAAGTAATGTCAAGTGGCCGTAATGAGAAGAAACAGAGAATGATTGGTGAGCTTTGGTGTTCACGTGGCCGTCTGTTTATTAGGAATGCAGGGATACAGCAGAAAACCCTTCCTGAAGTAATCTTAAAATTCAAAGTATCCAGAACACTCCAAGATACCCCCTAAGCCAGTGGTTCTCAACCTTCCAAGATATCCCCTAAGCCAGTGGTTCTCAACCTTCCTAATGCCATGACCCTTTAATACAGTTCCTCATGTTGTGGTGACCCCCAACCATAAAATTATTTTCGTTGCTACTTCCTAACTGTAATTTTGCTACTGTTATGAATCTATCTGATAGGCAGGATGTATTTTCATTGTTACAAATTGAACATAACCCACAGGTTGAGAACCACTACCCTAAGCGATAGAAAATAGCCCTTTTCTCAAAGCTTGCAATCCCTGTGACCTTCACATAATTATAGGTATATATGCATGTCATATTAATACATCTTAGAAATAGATAATTGCTAAATATTATATAATACACTACATATACTATAACATTCTATATATTATATCAATATAATATTTATATCTGGATGGTGTATCAATATGATTTCTACCTAGAT
>CM053583.1:188460368-188481327 GCA_028627135.1 Pseudochirops cupreus
ATATGTCCTAAGAGGCAGATCAGGGAGAAGAGGTTGGGGGGTGGGGGGAGAGGAAGGAGTGTCTGGGACAAACACAATGGCAGCAAATGAGTGGCATTCTCTGGAGCACTACTGTTACCTGGCAACCTCCGGTATGGCACTCATGCCCCAGAGCAATGTCAATGCCTTGAATGAGGGCAAGCACTAGTGCCCATTTCAAGTGGGTACAAGGTTTATTTGTGGTGATTATTCAGGGCTGTCCCAGTTTAATAAGAGACTCAAGTGAAAAAGACTGAATACATTGGGTGCTAGCAACTGAAGAAATTGGCAGACATGATATGTCTTAATTCTCTTTCAGAGTTTAAATAGGTAGAGATCTTCTGGCATCTCAGATGTTTTGTCAAAAAAAGGGAGATTCAGTACTTTTTTTTTTAACAAGTATGTGTATGAAGGTATAAAAAATGTATACGCTGCCAGTAAAAGTGAATTGGGATCTGATGTATGTGAACAGAATAGGAATAATTAGACTGTATGCACTGGAATTCAATGATTGTTCAAAGAGGCACTGGTTTTGCATTGAAAGTAACTTGTCTAGAGGGAGTTTTCTTCTAGCAGACTGGGACTCACTGCTCCAGAAAGCGATCTGTTATTTGGTCATTGGAATAATCCATATCTTTTTAGAAGATCACAGAAATGCAGAGTTTAGAATTGGCAAGGAGTTCGGTGACTGTTTAATCAAACCCATGCCTGAACGGAGTCTCCAAATAGAACATGTGTCAATTGGACACACAATCTCAACTTGGACTTTAGTGGAAGTTATTTTTTTGTATTATTAATAGTGGCTTTGGGAAGGTTGGGGGAGCTTCTCTCTGGTAATAGGGTTATCCTGCTATCCGTGGAATGTTTAGAATGCTCAGCTTGGTAGAGGAGTCTTCCCAGTGTTGGAAGACAATTTGGGACTTGTGCACTGTAGAGAAGTCACCAGAGACTGCCCTTTTCCCATTTTGTCTAGTCCCCAAGCCTCTGAACGTTGTTACTACCGTCAGGATGCAGAGTCTAGGAGGGCATGAATGGAACATGGAGATTCCCACAGTTAGACTCACCCCCCAAGGAGTGTCCTTTCCGCAGTGGGAGGGCAGGATCTGGTGGCAGGCTTAGAGATTTCCAAGGCCTTTAAAACATGGGACCAACCAATGTTGAGTAACGTTACGCATGTGGAGAAACTCTCAGGGCACAGGAAAAGAAAACCACAGAATTGCTTTTGGCAGTTTACGAGTGTCTTTCTCTATTCAAGTTCTTTGTTGATTTGTTACATCATTGAGGCAACTCTGGGTGCTCAAAGGTCATCATGTTGAGGTTTAGGGTTTAGGGGTGCTCAACACCCCAAAATACCAACATGCCCGGTCCTGCCAAATGAATTCGACTTAAGCCTTCTCTCAGCCAAAGTAAAGCAAAGTTTATTAAAGATTCGCCATAACGGCTAGACTCTTAAGGAGCCTAAGTATTTCTGAGACTTGTATCGATGAGCCTGCCAGAAAAAACTAACACAGAGTGAGTCTGTGCTAGATTACTCTCAGCCCCATCATGGAGGCAAGATGGATCTTATATACAGAAAGGTTGTGGAAAGATTTAGCGGTGGTCTAGAGGAGGAGTTTGGGGAGGATCTTTGATGGAACTGAGGACAGACTCTAGTAACGCAATGAAAAGTGGGAAATAGTTGAAGGTCTCCTGGAGATGACAGACAATGGAGGGCTAGGCTAGTGTAAGGGTAACAGATTTGGGCCTAAGGATAATAAAAGGCTTATGGCCTCAGGCAAATGCCTCATCTAGTGGGAAGATTCAATCACAGTTCTAGGGGTTTCCTGTACCCCATCATTCATATGTTGTTACCTTAAAATATAGACCAGGAAGTTAAGGACTATGGGGGCTGGGAGGAGCCAAGTCAGGAGCGGACAATGTAGTATTTATTTCTGCAACCTAAAAAAGGGCCTTGGATATGGCAGGTACTTGGAAAATGATGGAAAAGTCGAATTAAAAACAAACAAACAATGTTTTTTGGTTTCTGTTCTTGCTGATGATGCTAACACATAGCTTGATCTTGGTGCCACAGTAAACAACAGCACCACTGGGGAAAGATGACAAAATGGGGAATCCCACCTAAATTCACTGTGGAATTCAATTTCCCTAGATAATTAAGCAAGAACTGGTATTTAAAAAAGAGAAAGCAATGGTACTGAGCTAACTAAATTGCCCCACTGGGGCTCTCTGCCCTATCTGTTGGAAACTTGCTTCAATATTCAATCAGTCTTAGGAGTTGAGCAATGCTTTCTTTTGTCTCATTCCCTTTGCTACTGAAATTTAAATAGATTCCCTTCAACTACTATTTGGTGAGTGCTCATTATAGCCTCAGCATGGTGCTATGTCTAAAGACAAAAGAAGTCTAAGTCTCTCTCGGTTCAGGCTTTGGAGAACTCCTCACCCAGGAACACATGGGAAAGAAAGACTTACTCAATCCTGGGTCACTAAACTTTCTGAGGACACAGGTCACCATGAATACACCTTAATAGGTACTTAGTAAGATGATAGCTGTGAAGGCAGGACTGGTTCTTATATGGCTTCCCAATTCTCCCGGAAACTAACTCCCTAACCTCTTTATGAATGGAGACATCATCCCAAGTTTTCTTTCCCCATCATTATTGTCTGAGAAAACTTTTTTCATTTAATATTTAATATGACTGATATGATGTGATATAATATGATATGATATAATGTAATTTAACATAACACAGTGTAATATAATATAATGTAATATAATATATTGTCATTTAATATTTTATTTTCCCTCAATTTTGCCTTTTCTTTTTTCAAATTTTGAGTTCCAAATCATCCTCTCCTTCCCCTCCCATTAAGAAGGTGAACAATTTGACATAGGTTATGCATGTGTAGTCATGCAAAACACAGAGAAAACCCTTCATACTGCTCTCCCTTCCCACCATAGACATGACTGCCATGACCCCTGGGCCTTTGCCTGAGTACCTGTTACTCAATTATCTATTACTAAGCTGCAAAGGGTGCACAAATCTTTCTTCTGAACACTCCTCATTCTGGTCCCATCTGACAAAAGCAATGTCTCAGACCTTTGTAACCATCCAATCCCAGATACTAGGCCCCTACCTAAAAACAGAAAAACATTCACCAAACTTCTCATTACCAGGAATCAGCTTAAGAACAACAACACATCTTTCACCACGTTATTCAAGAGCAGATTCCCAGGAACTAGGCCCACCAATTAGAAGTCACATGCAAGGTACCTCCTGTGTGTGTATTCATTCCACCATGATTTGGGGATGAGGCAAGGGAATCGGCACCAAATCAGAGTCCAGATGCCTGACTTGAACTTTTTGCTTGCTCAATCCCTTCTTCCCTTGTATTTGAGAGGGATGGACCAACATTGAGATCTGTTGTCACAGGATAGAGGAGGGTAGGATCCCCAGTCAACTGATACTTGCCCCTGGCAAACTCCTACTTCTCCCTCCCTGATCCTTGTAATAAAGAGTTGCTGTCTGCAAAGACAGAACTCCCTCCTTCCCTTCCTACTCTTCCCTCTCTCATCCCCATCACCTGAGCTCTACCCCAGCCTAGTTACTAACCTCCCTGTCCTCATCTCCCATTTTGTCCTCTGTATTCCCAATCAATGATCGACATGTTTCCCTTCATTGTAAGCCTCTATTTTTCTGTACTAGTGGAAAGAAACCTGGTTCATCCATTTCATCCAACTATCCATTCGTTCATTCCTCAATTAGTTAATGTGTAATTATTATGTGGAAGGTTCTATTCGAGGTGTTGGGAATACAAAGATACAGACAGACAGACAGACATGTACTGGTGCTTTTCCACACAGAACCATTTTTCTATTGGGAAGAATGCAACATGAAAACAGATAAGAAATTACATAATATATATGGAATAGGGGGATTGACCAAAGAACTCTGATCAAACGAGTGACTAGGTGACTAGGTGCTCTTCAACCACTGGATGAAATTACAAGATGTAATGACCAATATGGAAATATGTTTTACATGATTGCACATATATTGTCTATATCAAATTGCTTACTGTTTTGGGGGGGAAGGGGAAGGAAGGAAGGGAGGGAGAAAATTTGGAACTCAAAAATTTTTTAAGTGAATGTTAAAAATTGTCTTTACATGTAATTGGAAAAAAACAAAATACTATTAAAAAAAAAAGAAGAAATGACAGGATATGAGTGCCCCGACAGGCAAAACGCCCTCATCAAGAGATGGGGCCATGGTATTGCACAGACCAGCTATAACATTAGAAGACCTAAACAAGGCAGATTTTTTTAGGGCTACCAGAAAAGACACTGCTGATACCACATCTTTGCACAGCTTTGGTGGCCTTTCAGAGAAGCTTGCAACCATTGCAGTGAGCAACATCTGGATGAGGTCTGTCGGAGCTATAATGGGAGACAAAGCCAGCTCACAGTTGGGATTTGTGCGAGAAGGTGAAAAGCCAATGTCAAGCTGATTAAAAACAAAATTCCTGTGGTGCTTACTAGGTGCTAAGGACCTTGCAAAGTGCTTTACAAATATCTTGTTTGATCCTCACAACAAATCTGGGAGGTAGGCGCTGTTATCCTTATTCTGTTGTTGTTATTGAGTCACGTACAACTCGCTATGACCCCCTTTAGGGTTTTCTTGGCAAAGATCTTGGACGGGTTTGCCATTTCCTTCTCAATCTCATTTTACAGATGAGGAAACTGAGGCAAACAGACCCTTACTCAGAGTCACCCAAGTAGTGTCTAATTTGAACTTGGATCTTTTTGACTCCAAGTCCATCACTCTATCCACTGCATCACTAAGATGCCCCTTTAGCTGTGCTAGACCATGAGGAGACATACCCAGAAGCCTGGGATTCCAGCACAGGTCTAGGTCTTATCCTGGCCATTTGATCCTGATGCAGAAACAATGGCAACCAAACTATTAGATAGTAGGAACGCGGGACCCACCTGCCCTATCCAGGAGTACAGGAGGGATCAGAATCTGGCCCTTGTACAAAGATCCAACCAAAAAGCTGGGGCAAGAGATATAAGTAAGAGAAGAAAATGGAAAACACAGTGAAGAAATACTATGGATTAAGAAGTCCATGAAGTAAATCCAGAAGAGAATAACTCCACAATACCTTCAGAGCCTCAGATTTTATAAAAAGAAGAGAGATATGCAAGCCATGAATAGCCATATCAACAAATGCCCTAATCACTGATTGTTAGGAAAATGCAAATTAAAGGAACTTTGAGGTTACACTTCATATCCATCAGATTGTGAAAGATGACAAGAAAAAAAAAAGAGAACAATAAATACTGGAGGGAATGTGGGAAAACAGGCACCCAACACACTCTTCCAACCATTTTGGAAAGCAATTTTGAAATTTACCCCTAAAGTCCCTAACCGGAGCACCCTTTGACTCAATTATACCCCTATGGGAATAGAGCGCAAAGAGATCAAAGAAAAGCCTATGCACCAAAGTATTTATAGCACCATTTTTTGTAACAAAGAACTAGAAACAAAGTGGTTGACCATCAATTGGGGAATGGCTAAACAAATTATATAGTGCATGAATGTAACGGAATATTATTTGACTATAAAAATGACAGAAAGGTCTATTTCAAAGAAATTCAAGATGTTTACATAAACCAATACGGCTAACTGAGTAGAAGCAGGAGAACATTTCTGTACCATGACTATAAATGACATTGTAAAGGAAAATAACTGTGAGAGATGTAATAGTTCTCCTCTATGCAATGACCAAAACCAACTCCAGAAGAAGGGTATTGGATCCTGCTTCCTACCAGAGAGGTGATAGGTTAGGGATTCAGAATGAGATGTAAGCGTTCAGACAATGCCAATGTGTGGGTTTGTTTACTTATTTGTTACAAGGGGGGATTTTTTTTTTAAATTTGGGAATAGGGGAAACTTGTGGGAGTGTGCAGTGGTTAGTAGTAGCAATGCCAAAGAAAGAAAAGTCATCACTGAAATAATTATACACAGAAAAGAACAGTAGGATGTTAATGTAATTAAAATATATACACAAATACATACAAATATATGTGTGTATGTATATATATATATATGTATATATATACATATATTTTCCTTTTGGTCTGCTTCAAGAATGGACAACCACCAACAAACAGTATAGCTGGATGAATGGATATAGATTGATAGACACACCCACCCACATATATGTATATGCACATGTATATATACCTATATACATGCATATGCATATGTATATGTGTATACATATATGTACATATGTGTATATTATTGAGATTCACAATTTCACATATGTAGCATCCCCAACTTTCCCCAACTCCCACAACCCATTGGCAGTTGAGTCCTTCCCAGTGTGATGAACATCATTTCTCCTGTCAGGATCCCAAAGATAACCAGGCAGGTTGTGGCTCTAAAATTGTCATTCACAAACCTCCATCTCACCAGACAGGTGAGATTTTTGTTTCTTGGTTCTATACAAGGCAATTCTCTTAAGGTTTTGCTGATCTCTGTTCACTGTCATTACCTGTTGTCTGAACACATAACCCTCTTCTTTTCTACCTGAACTGTTTCCCCTCCAGATCAAAATTTCAGCAGTAATTTCTCATCATCAATCAATAAAAAGCCATCAATTACCCTTTAGAAAAGTGCATTTATTAAGGTGCTATGGCCAGAATAGTAGTTATAAATAGAATCTTCTTTCATACTGGGACACACTTTCTCCTTGCTCACACAAAGTGCTTTTGGGGGAGGGGCTAAAACTCAGAGTTGATAGGAGTGAAACCCATTATAGAGGAAAGGGTATACAGGGGTCCCTTCTGACTCCTGAGCCTGGAAGTCCTTTTTTTTTTTGTTTTCGCGGAATCCTCCCCTGTAGATTGCTGTCTTTCTAGAATCCATCCCCAGCATTTCACTTTATTGAGAAGTCACAGTCCCAGACTAACCTTTCACCACTTGCAGGTGCTCAGGTGGACTCTCCTACCAACCCCAATGCCTTTGAGGGATCCCCCCATTCTCTGGGCACTCCCTTCTCAAAACATTCATTGACCCTAAATCAGGAAAGAATAAACACACAAGAACAAGGCACCAGTTGCTTAGAGACATGTGGTGGCTGGAGATGTGGCTGGGGATGTGAAAAGTGTCAAGCTTCCCTCCCTCACTCAGCAGGTCAGAGCAATCCTTCTCTCACAAGGTGCCATGGAAGAAGAGAGTAAGAGAGTAACTGCCCTAATCTTTCTTATGCATGCTCATTTCCACTTCAGACTCTCCTGAATCATCAGTTCTTCTAGCTCCAAAGTCAACTGGAACACTGCCTTATCATAGAGAACTAATCCTGAGTCATGATAGCTATAGTCTCTTTCCTGGCAAGTTTCCACATAATGTCTTGGAATAAAACAAGCCAGAGCACATCTACAAATGCTTTAGGAACCGAAATCCTGTTGTCCACTCCCCTCCTCCATTTGATATATAATATTCTTTTTATGTTCTTTGTGAAAGGAGTGCATGCTGTGTTTTGTCCACAAAGGTTATTATGTGTGACCACATTGGTCTGTCTAGATGTGGGTCACAGGGAGGCGTGAATAGATATTTCTAGAGTCTTGTCCACTCACCTGTCCCCAAAGAAGATTTAGATTCTTTCTTGATAGGAAGGGGAGCAGGAAGTTGCGAAAGAGGCTGGTCACTCAATTCTCCTCAGAGAGAGGGTACCAAACTAAAAGTATAGCTGTCTGCTCTCCACAGTAGGGGAAAAATGCTTTGTTTCAAGTTGCACTCCTAATCATTATCCCTCAACAAGGAAGGAGTAACCCAAGCTATATATGCAAGGCTTGACCCCCTCCCCACCACATGCCAGTTCCACAAAGAACACATATCCTAAATAGCAAAAAAGCAAATTTTTACAAACCAACTGCAAACAGAATCAGAGAAGATATGCAGATGAAAATATACCAGATAATACACAGATGTGAATGAGTTTTCCCTTTGGGAGCAAGCTAGCTCAAATCAACCAAGAAAGTACCAGATTTCACCCAAAGGGAAATTCTCCATAGCAAGCTAGGGATAGTAACATGAGTAAGGTGCTGGCTCCTCCACATGTTGGCTACTTCCCAGAATCCTTTTTCTCCCTTCAGGGCATGAAGAGGTCCCAGATCCAGAACTTCCATTTATTTGCATGCCCAATCAGTTACTGTCTTTTTTGTTTCTTTAGTGAAACTGGCCACCCTGCATTAAAATTTTTCTTTTCTGCCAACTATTTCTGCCGTGCAGGCCATAAATTCTGCTTTCACAATTCTTATTTTTCTTTTAAACTATTCAATAACATCCTGTTATAGTTTCATGCATGCTCTTTTGGCAATCCACAAAGTCCTTTGCCTTGTTAGGGGTTGATTCATTTTCCTTTGTCTCACAATACTTATTCATAGATGCCTAAGCTTTTTGACTTGATCTGGGGACCATACTTCCATCTGCTATTAATATCTTCTCTGTTGGTTTATCCACTTAGTCTCAAGGTCTTTGCATTTTCTTCTTTCTGAGACTGGACAATTCATGGTCTCTGCCCCAGGAGACTTGGATAAAGGACTCTTTCCCTCAGCCAAGGTAGAGTGCCACATAACCTCTCCCATGCTCTTTTACCTTCTATCTGGTTATTCCTCTGTTCTGCTGTGACACAGGGTGTTGCCATTCTTCTGTCACAGTCTGAGCAAATTTCTGCTGTTTGGGTCTCCATGGCACTGGAGATGAGAGGGAAGATGTTGAGGTGTACAGTTCAGTTTTGTTGCAAGCCCACGGGTTGGCTTGTGCAGTCTTGCTACTGGAAGCATGGTATGTGGTGGGGAGAGAATGTTTAATGAATGCTGGAGAAGTTAGACTTTAACTTTCTCTGATGTTAGTTCTTTGGGTTTTTACCTTATTTGGGTTCTTGGTATCCTAGACCACAGAGACTTCTGCAATTGCTTTTCTTTTGTGTATAATTCCTATATTAGAGAAGTCTGAGAAATTGTGAGGATCAGAGAAAATGTCTAGTCTTCTATCTTACTCTAGATACAGTATGAAGGAGCCTTCTGACGGGTACAGTAAAAGGTGCCAGCTGACAACTTTGTTGCTCACTACAGAGTTCCAGGTTAGACTGAGGAGGGTCCCTATGCCTAAGGGTGGTGATACAGTGTGAGGAGCAGTCATGGGCCGTAGGTTGTAAGAAAAAAGTTCAAAAGCAAGCAAGCAGCAGTTTGTTGAATCTCCAGGTCCAGTTGAATCTCCCCATATGTCTCTTGGGGCAGATGCTAAAGCTGGTAAACCATGAATTGTCTAGTGTGGGAGGAGGTTAAGACTTTTGAGAGGAAGTCAGAAAGTAAACAAAAGTGGAAAATAAAAAGGAATTGCTGAAGATCTCAGAGAGAAGAAAACTCAAAGGACCTGAGCAGAGTCTCAGTTCCAGCTTCCAGCTCAATCTGAAGCATGCAGAGCAGCAATTCCCAGGAAAGCCTGTAGTTTTGTCACTCTGAAGCAGCAGAGCTTTCCAGCCAGTGGCCAAATATAGCAGGGGTCTACTGGGATTCCAAACAAGGATAGCCCACAGGTGTGTTGCTCAGACTCAAACCCAGATAAGGAACTGGAAAAGCGCAGAACAAGAGGGCAGTAGTCAGACTTTTCCCTGGATCAGACCACTTCGAGAGCTCTGAAAGCTTACAGGTCTTCAGTCTAAGCTGTCCCTAAGATCCTAGACTAACACCTCAGAAATGCACAGAACCTGGCCCTAAGACAAAATCAAAAATCAGAAAGTAGTTTGAAAGTAAGAGAAAAAAAGAATATCACTATATAAAGCTATTATGGTATCAGGTATGCCCAAACTACAAACCCAGAAGAGAATGATTCCAAAACATCTGCAAACAAAACTTTAAAGAAGAATATAATTTATATACAAATTAGACCAGAATTTCTAGAAGATATGAAACAAGAGTTAAAAAAAAAAAGATTTGGAGATGTTTTTATAAATGAAATAAGGACAGTAAAGGAAAGAACTAGAAAAGAAATTTCTTCTGTGGAAGAAAGAATCAAAAAGAAAATTAACAGCTTGGTGCAAGAGGTACAAAATCTTGGGTGCCCAAGCACCCAACTCTGAAATCAGAAACTAGTGTCCATGTATGACAAAGAGAACGGTTAAATTCAAAAGACTGAAAAATAAAAGAAAATATAAAGTAACTCATAGCAAAAACAATTATTCTGGAAAAAAGGTCAAGAACAAATAATTTAAGAATCATTGATCTACCTGAAAGCCATGACTAAAAAAAAGAACCTAGGCATCATATTTCATGAAATCTTAAACGAAAACCACCAAGATGTCTTAGACTCACAGGGCAAGGTGAAAACAGAAACTACTGGTCACCTCCTGAAAGAAACCCTGAAATGAAAACTCCCAGGAGGATTATACCCCAAAACCAGAGGCTCCAAGTCAAAGAAAAAAATATTACAAGTAACCACAAAGAAAGACTTCAAGTAGTGAGGAGCCATAGACAAGCTCACATACAATTTGGCAACGGCTGCTATAAAAAAGCAGAGAACGTGGAATATTATACCATAAAAAGGCAAAAGATATTGATATAATATAACTTCCCCAACAAAGTTGAGTATAATTCTACAGGACAAAAGACAGAACTTTAATGAAATAAAGAACTTCCAAGCATTCCTGAGGAAAACATCAGAAATGCATAGAAATTTGGAAGTATACACAAATCAAGAGAAACATAAAAACGTAAAGATGAGAGAATAATCCTAATAGACTAGACAAGGATGAACTGCTTATATCCTAATATGAAGAGATGATACCCATTGTCTTCTGAACTCTATCATCATCAGAAGTCATAAAGAGAATCATAGGAATGGTTCCATCATGTCTAGATGATCCTAAAAGAAGAATAGAAAAGGAGGAGAAAAGGAAAGAATGGAGGTGAGGGGGAGGAAGGAAAGCAGATTAGGGTATGCCAGTAGAAGTATATAGAATTGTCAAAGGAGGGAAAACTGTTGGGTATAGAAATACATTTCACTAAAGAGGATAGTAGGAAGGGAGAAAAGAAAGAGGGGGCAATAAGAGAGAGCATAAATTAAGGGGCAGCTAGATGGATGACACAGTAGATAGAACACTAGACCTAGAGGCAGGAAGACCTGAGTTCAAATGTGGTCTCAGACTCTTACTACCTGTGTGGCCCTGCGCAAGTCACATAATCCTGTTTGCCTCAGCTTCCTCATCTGTAAAATGACCTGGAGAAGGAAATGGCAAACCACTCCAGTATCATTCCCAAGGAAACACTCAATAAAATGGGGCATAAAGGGTCAGATACAACTGAAAACAATTCATCAACAGATTAAGGAAAAGATTAGTACTAAATTAAAAAAAACTCTAAAAAGGTATAAAAATATTTATAGCATCTCTTTTTTCAGTGACAAAGAATGGGAAATTGAGGGGATGCTTATTGACTGGGGAACAGGTGAACAAGTTATAATACATAAATATGATAAATACTATTGTCCTACAAGAAAAGATGAAGGAGAGAGTTTCAGAGGAATCTGGAAAGAGTTGAATCAACTGATGCAGAATCAGGGAAACAGTTTATGCAATGACACCAATGAGGTTGTTGTCCTTCGTTCTCAAAGAAAACCAAAATGACAACAATTCTATAAAGATGAACAACTTTGAAAGATGTAGGAATTCTGATCAGTATAATGAGTAATAGTGATGCCAGGGGATCCGTGATGAGACATGCTTCACATTTCCTGAAAGAAAGGTGAAGGAATCAAAGTGCAAAACGAAACTTTTTTTTTTGGACCTGGTCAATGAAGAAATTTTGTTTGCTCGACTATCCATGTTTGTAGCAGGAGTTTTCTTTTTTCTTTTTTTCTCAATTTGGAGAGGTGGATGGCATAATGAGACAGACAAAAGGCAGATTTCCGTTGAATTGAAAAAAATTAATTTACAAAAAATCAATTTTATGTGACCTCAATTTCCAGAACCACAACACTATAAACATGCAGTTCGGTGTCTTATAATTTTTCCAGAAATAAGAGATGCCCTGGGTTTTCAAGCCTGGCATATTTTGTGAACAATATAGTAACTGATGCTGTGTTTCTTAGAGATATGCCTGTGGTCCCATTCTCTCTTCAAAACTGACTCCAGGGAAAAGAGAGAAAGTACTTGGAATCTACAGAGATGGAGGAGAAGCAGATTACTCAAAACGTCCTTGATTTCCACTTTGTCTCCTTAGAGGTAGTAGTCTCTCTCAGTTGGAAGGGGAATCATCTTCCTCCAAACTGGAGAATTCCTTCACTTTTGTGTATTTTCTGCTATATTCTAATCTATAGAACTTTTCCAAATTCTATTTGCTATTCTGCAAGGATAAATGGTTTTACTCACTAACTACTATCTGTGATGGTCTTTTGTGTAAACACTATTTAAAAGAAAGAGGCCAAGTCCATGGGTATAATAAGAAAGTTTGGGGTAATCCTCAACAGTTAAGAGTAAGGAAACAGCTTTGTTTTGATTTTGTTGTACCTCTTGACCAACAATATTTAGAGGAGAGATAGATATCTCTTGGAAATAGTCCACAAAAAAAGCAAGCACCCAGCCATGACCCTTCTGTTTTGAGTTCTCAAGATGAAAATTGCAATTTTCCTTGCAATCTGAATCTTCAGGTTCCAGATATATTTATACTAATAATACCTAGCACTTACATAGCACTTTAAAGCTTGTAAAACATTTGATAAATGTCATGTCATTTTATCCTCACAAGAACTCTGGAAGGCATCTACTATTTTTTCCCCCATTTTACAGATGGGGAAACTGAGGCAGACAAATGACTTCCCCAGAGTCACACAGCTAATAAGTGTCTGAGGCTGGATTTGAACTTAGATCTTCCTAAATCCAGGCCTGGTGCTCTATTCCATGGGATACCCAGCTGTCTTTACTTATTCATGTTTCCCTTTTTGCTGTGTTTACATGTTTAGACAACCTGTTTATACATGCATACCCTACACTGAACACACACATTGTATAGGAATAAAATCACCAAATAATTAAGTTTTTCTAAAATTTTAGTTATTTATTCCCTATTTATGATGGGTATTTTATGACATATGCTCAAGTATTTAGTATTGTGGAGAGATAGAGCTTTTTGTTTCTTTTTTGACCTCAAATGTTTTTATATCTTCATTTTTTAATTCTGACTTAAACAAACAAAAGGAGCATTTTCACATACATTGCAGAACAGATTGTACATGAAACTATGAATATTATATAGAATTTGCCTTTCTTTTAAAGTAAAATTCAGCATGTAACTGAAAGCTTTCCTGCTTGTCTATAATTCCTTTCATTCTCTTCTGATTTTAGGGGAGAAAGGAGAACCTTATCTTTAGCCACCTTCTCCCTTCTCACATTGTCCTCCATTTGAAAAAAGGAAGAAAATTAAACTTTTTGTAACAAAGATGCAGTCAAGTAAAATAAAGTTCCATATTGGCAACATCCAAAAGTGTATATCTTATCCTGCATCTTGAGTCCACCAATTATCTGTCAAGTGGGTAGCATACATCATCAATGGTCCTTTGGAATCATGACTGATCATTTCTAGAGTTCTTAAGTCTTTCAAAATTATTTTTCTTTAATATTGTTGTTTTGGTCCTGCTCATGTCACTTTGTGTCAGTTCATGAAGTCTTCCCAAGTTTCTCTGAAATAGTCTCCTTTGTCATTTCTTTTGTTGCTATAAAATTACATCACATTCCTATACCATTCCTATACCTGCTTTTCTCCAATTGATCCCCTAATTTTCTAGCTTTTTGCTATAAATATTATACATATGGATCCTTTTCTTCCTTCTTTAATCTTTTTTGGAGTATAGGTCTCATAAGGGTTTCACTAGAACGAAAGGTATGCAGTTTCGTGACTTTGGGGACAAGGTTCCCAGTTACTTTCCAGAATAGTATGACCAGTTCACAGCTCCACCAACAATATATTAATGTGCCTTTCCCCCCCATATCCCTTGAATTTGTTATTTTCCTTTCCTGTCATTTTTGCCAATCTGAGTGTGAGGTAGAAATCTCAGAGTTGCCATAATTTGCATTTCTCTAATTAATAATGATTTGGAGGCTTTTTCCAATGAAAAATATTGAATTTCTTAAAAATCATTAGGTAAATACTCATTCTACTATTCTCACTTTTCCCAGATCTCAAATGTCAGTTTTGACCTATGCTATAAAAGTCTTCATGTGTAAATATCCAGTGAACCTTTTCGCTTAGACATAACTTTGTACAAATTAAACTTCATCTGATGCTTTGAATATCATTTTAGAACAAATTTGACTTTTTTTCCCATTCATCTTAGTTCAAAATGCAGTTTCACAACCATGAGATTTCTGTCACTTAAATTGCACATCACTTTATCATGTAATTTAACAACTGGGTTGATCGGTTTAAAATATAAATCTACTCAAATTAATTAAAAGTAAGCTTTTCGAGAAAGCTCTTATATTTATACCAAATGTATTGTAAATAGAATAAAGCATATATCATATTTGAAAAAAAATCATTAGGTTAAAAAAAAAAGAATACCATTTGTTCGCATTCTTTGACCACTTCTCTGTTGGGACGACAAAGCCTTCACTAGGAAATGATCTTGAACATTCTTACCTTTCCCTATTTGAAAATAAAAATTATATGTTTGCCTTGTTCAGAGTCAGTCCTTCATTCTTTTCTCATTAGAGGCTCAGTAGCCAGAGACAAGACTAAATAAGCTTTATTAGAAAATATTTGTCAAGCATTTGAGAAGTCAGGTGAAAGAACCATGCAGTGATAAAATTTCCTTGTTCTGAGTGAGTGTGTGTGTGTGTGTGTGTGTGTGTGTGTGTGTGTGTGTGTGTGTGTGTGTGTGTGTGTTGGTATTGGAGAGAATGACATAGTTATCAAAAAATTTTCTTGGAAACTTAATGCCAGGAAATCCCTGGCTGAATCAAAGGACCAAAGACAACACATATGTGATGAGGGTGTGATTTCTCCAGTCAGCCAAATGTGAATGTGCACACCATTGGGAGGGTAGTTTTAGCAATCGTGTGGCAGCTTTGTCAAATCTATTTGTTATTTAATTTGGGAGCAGGAAGATCATTCCTAGGTTGCTGTAGTAGAAAGAGCAGTGGGGTTGGTGTCAAAAGACCTAGAGTCAAATGTCAACTTTGCAACCTACTACTTGTGAGACCTTGGACAAGTCACTGAAATGAGCCCAGGGAAACTGTTTCATTCCTCCATCCCCAAGCCCCACTAACCATGTGTATTTGTTGGAGATTTTTAACAGTAAAATGAAAAATAAATTTTTAAAGGTTTTAAACCTTTTGCAAAAGAGTACTCATATTATCCATCCACCATTCTGTAATGTTCATAGCATGTACGAGAAAAACAGTTTTGTTTTTTGAGAACTGTTCCGTGTTCTTTAGAATAGCCTATACAGTTATATCTATGGTTTATCTATTAGTGTCATATGAAAACAGCAAGAAATAATGCTTCCCCTTCCTGCCATACTCTCTCAATGCTGTTGTTCGATTGTGTAGGACTCTTCGTGACCCTATTTGGGGGGTTTTCTTGGCAGAGGTACTGGAGTGGTTTGGCATTTCCTTCTCCAGTTCATTTTACAGATGAGGAAACTGAGGCAAACAGGGTGAAGTGACTTGCCCAGGGGCACACAGCCAGTACGTATCTGAGGCCAGATTTGAACTTAGGAGGATGAGTCTTCTTGACTTGACTCCAGGTCCACTGTTCTATCAAATGTTCTACCTAGCTGCCCCAATAGAATTGTATTAATAGAAAGAATTTTTAAGTTTTATTTTTGCTTCAGAGAGACAGTTTTTTTACAACTCCTTGAAATTCAAATACAGTTTTTTTGTTTCGATTACACAAAATGGATTCAGCTGACTTTTGATGCTTTTCTTTCAGTTTATGGCAACATAGGTGTTTGCCATACCCCTAGAGAAAACAATCTTTCTGCTGACCGCAAGTTTACAAAAGTGGCTTTTGAGGTGATGGTAAGAACAAGAGGGAAATCTAAAATAACCACCAACTTGTTAAATGAGTGAAAACTTAGTCATGTGAAAGGAAGATTCATTCATTTTTCTAGTCGTAAATACCAAAATCTAGAACATTTCTGATTAGGTCAAAATTTGTATCTAAAAAAAAAAAGATGTAACAAATTCAAATTGCCTTCATGTGTAGGAATGAAAAGCAGATTTTTGAAACAAAAATCCTTAGTTAGCTATGGTTAAAATATATCCACCATGCTTTAAACTTTACTCTTTTTCCTGCTTTTGGAGGGCAAAACAAGCTTCTGTTGTGTGCTTGGGTGGGTATCTAATAAATGTTTGTTTCCTTCCCTAATGTACACTTGATTGAACCATCTGTCAAGAAGCAGGTCTGACATTTATCTTTAACCTAATTTTTTTTTAACTCAGTAGAGAAAACAGTTGAACAGACACAAACTCAAAATGTTGTCATTTCAGGTATAATATATTTTGATGGTTGTAATCAGTTTTGACAGAGCAGCTAGGTGGTACAGCAGATAGAATACTGGGCTAGAGTGAGGAAGTCTCCTCTTCCCAAGCTCAAATCTGGCCTCAGAGACTTATTAGCTGTGTGACCCTGGGCAAGTCACTTAACCCTGTTTGCCTCAATTTCCTCATCTGTAAAATGAGCTGGAGAAGAAATGGCAAACTATTCCAGTATCTCTGCCAAGAAAATCCCAAAGGGATCACAAAGAGTCAGATGTGACTGAAAAAGACAGACTGAAGTCAGTTTTGGTAATGGGGGTTTCCTAACCAGAGAAGCACATCAACAAAATCAAGTCTAAATTATAGAATAATTCTAGAGAGATGAAGTTTTATTACTATAGAGTGATGTAGCAAAAACCAAACCAAAAAAATCCCACTGGAATCCTGTATTCTCATCCAGGTTTCATCACAATTTGGTTGTGTGTCCTTTGGCAAGTCACTTCCCTCATCTATAAAGTCATTAAGTCAACAGGCAGTTAGTAATCCTCTAGGCCAGAAGATGTGCCAGAAATTACACGCAAGTGCTGGGGATACAAAGAAAGACCAAACTAGGCCCTGTCCTCAAGGAGCTCACATTCTTTTTTTTAAAAATATTTTATTTTTTCCCCAGTTGCATGTAAAGACAATTTTGAACACTCATTTAAAAATTTTTTTGATTCCAAATTTTCCCTCTCCCTCCATCTCTTCTTTCCTCCCCAAGACTGTAAACAATTTGATATTTGAATATTATATGTGCTTAATCATGTAAAACATACTACCATATTAGCATATTATGTGAAAGAAGACACATATCTAAAGGGAAAAACACATACACACACAAATACAGAAAGTGAAAAATAGGGTGCTTCTATCTGCATTCAGACTCATCAATTCTTTCTCTGGAGGCAAATAGCACTTTTTTTTGGTCATGAGTCCTTCGGGATTGATTGTCTTGGATCACCAAATTGCTGAGAGTAGCTAAGTCATTCATAGTTGATCATCACACAGAATTGCTGTTACTATGTACAATGTTCTCCTGGTTTTGCTCACTTTACTCTGCATCAGTTCGTATAAGTCTTTCCAGTTTTTTTCTGAAACCTGCCTGCTCATCACTTCTTAGAGCACGCTAATATTCCATCATAATCATACGTCATGATTTACTCATCCATTCCCCAATTGATAGGCATCTCTTCAATTTCCAATTCTTTGCCACCACAAAAAGAGCTACTACAAATATTTTTGCATTCATAGGTCCTTTCTCCTCTTTTAAAAATCTCTTTGGGATATAGACCTAGTAGTGGTATTGCTGGAACAAAGGGTATGTACCATTTTATGGCCCTTTGGGCATAATTCCAAATTAAGGAGCTTACATTCTAATGGAGGATATGACATACAAAAAGAATGGTATTTTAACAAGATATAAACATGCTAAATTGGAGATTTTTTTCCAGGGGTACGGCACTAGCATGAAGGGGGTTGGGGAAAGAACATGAATTGAGGGGATTGACTATATGATCTCCAAGGGCCCTTTAAGCTCTAACATCCTATCATCATATTTTTAGGTATTAGGACTAAATGTTGCCTAATAGAATTCCTTCTTGAATGAACATATATAACAATGATTCGAAATTACCATACCAAAGTACCAGCCAGAGCAGGCTGATCTCTGCTTAGAGTATAATTACAGTATTTCTTGATATGTAAGTGGATAATTCTAAAGTGCTTGAAATGAGTTTGTTCTCTTAAGTATGAGTCTTATATGAGTTATTTGCTTAGCAATTTTCACCAAATTTCAACTCAAGAGCACTCATCCTGAAGTAAAAATGACTCTGGCTCCTTAATGACTATTCCAGTAGAAGACATGCTCTGACAGGTGCTGGCAAACTGGAAAGGCTTTGAGTGTGGGCCTGACAGCAGATGGTGAATCTGTTATCTGAGGACCAGCCTCACTGAGTTCAGACAGGCTCACCATGAAGCAGGGTGGGTTGGCGGGCCAGAGGATGAAGTTTTTCTGTCCACAGGGACTTGTGGAGCATCTACTACAGTGAGAAGGAATTATACTCTACACTGGTAGAAGAAATACACACACAAATGAACTCATAGATGATTTCAAAGTGTTGAAATTAGTGTTGCCTAGCAAGTTTCCCCTCTCCCCCTGCCCCCAGGTAGCACAAAGGTAGATGTCAGCCCAGTCTCTAAGTTACCTCTTTCTTGTATTTTTTTCAAAAATATTATCTTTAATTATCAAGCACTGGGGCTTCCTCCCCCACCTTCATCCCACTTCCTCTTAGTCACTGGGGTAGACTGGGGAGAGATAGAAAAAAAAATACTGCTGTTTAATGAAACTACAGTCAAGCAAAATCTCCACGTTTCTCATGTTCAAAACCATGTTTCTTTATTGTGCATATTAGTCTATGAGGAAGGCAGTGGTCCTCTAGAATACTCATGGCTGATCATTTAATTGATCAAAGTATTTCAGAATTGTTCATTTTAAGTATTTCAAAATTTAAGAATTTTTTAAAAATAAAAAAATTAAGAATTTTAGTATTCAAGTTCATCTTAAGTATTTCAGAACTGTTCATTTTTATATTGATATTAAAATATAAACTTCTGGTTCTGTCCATTTCACTCTGCATCAGTTCAGACAAGTCTTTCTGTATCTCTTTGAAACTATTTTCCCCTCATTTCTTATAGTACAATAGTATTACCTTCCATTTATATACCCCCATTTGTTCATCTATTTCACAATCGATGGGCATCCCTTAGTTTCTAGGTTTTTTGCCCCCATAAAAAGAGTTGCTACAAATACTTTTGCATATATAAGACGTTTTCCTCTTTCTTTGGGCTCACTGGGTCAAAGAGCATGCACAGTTAAGCAAAGTTTTGTGCAAAATGTCAAATTGTTGTCCAGAATGGGTATGTCCATCCATAAGCCCACAAACAGTCCATTAGTGTTTGTTTTCTCCCCAACCCCCTCTAACATTGGTCATTTTCTTTTTTACCAACTTTTTGTCGGTCACATCTTGCACAAATTCAGATTGAAATTCCTTTTACTGAGGTTTACTGGATTCATTTTCTTTCTTTTTCCTTTCTGTCCAGCTAAAAGATCTCATGTTTCATTTTTAAATTTTAAATGCTTCTTGATATTTTTTGTTTTTACATCACCTTTATTTCTAAATCTATCCCTCTTCAGCAAACCATTCCTTATGATAAAAAAAAATCAAAAAAGAGAAAAAAAAGCAATTCAACAAAAATTAAGACCACACACACACACACGCACACACACGCACACGCACACACGCAAACACACGCCTCCTTATCTGTTTCTTCTAGTAAGTCTGGCCAAGGGGTTGTCTGTCAGTAATATCTTCTCTTGATGCAGAAACATCTTGACTCCAATCAAGTCTGATCAAGAGACCCAGGATCTCCCAACCTCTCAAACTCACAAGTTTCTCTCCAAGGTTGGACACATTAATCTTGAAATTGCTGATGGCCATCTATGTTCAGGGAAGAAACACGAAGCATAAAAATGGCAGCCATGGGCCCAAAGATCAGGTTTAGCATGCTTAGCCAAGCCTTTTGCCTTAGCTGCCAAATACTGGCAGATGCCATACTGCCAAGATAAGGGAATATAACATTGCCCCCCTCATACCTCACCATCGGAATTCTGATAAAAGAGAACTAGCCACACAGGACAGTCAAAGGAAGACAGTGAGGCCTGAGAAGCTGTCTTTCCATTTTAAATTGAAATAGCACCACCACCATGTACTCCTCAGTCATGAGGCTAATGGACCAATAAGGAGATTATTTCATTATCCAGAAGTACACATGGTTAGCTGGAAGCAGGTAGGGCAGCTGTGTATATTTCATACAAACCATGTTATACAAGAACAGAAAAAAGAGAGTTATCTATGACACTCTGAATCTCTTATCTACACTTAGTAGTTCCAACATTGCCCTGAATGAATGGATGAAAGAAAGAAAGGCGCTAGGAAAAGAATAACAGAAAAGAAAATGAAAAAAAGGAAAAAAAATTTTTAAAGAAGGTTGATGAAGGATTTTTTTTCACTTGCTTTTCACTTTCCAAGAAGAAAACAAAGGGAAGGCCAGAAAGGATCACAGACAACCAGGACAGTTATGAAAAGTACAGGTTGAATTTATCATATATTTTAAAAGAAAAGCAAGTTTTACATAATAGAGGTTTGCAGTTTTATATACAACACTTTTTTGCTGTTCTGCTGTGTATATGGAAATTCTCATTTTATTTGATGTTTGTGAGGTTCAGAATTTTAAAAAATAAAATTCTATAAATAAATATGTAAATTACTTTAATAACAAGTAAAATAAGTAAATTATAAAC
>CM053583.1:188481827-188497595 GCA_028627135.1 Pseudochirops cupreus
TATTCTCTGAAGTTCAGGGCGCTGACTTTTTCCCCTGAACTAGGTGAATGATATTTGATCGATTAAAGTAAGATTGTTAACCCATTTTGAGTTGCTTTCCTTTAGAAAAGCAGATCTAAGAACCTGTGCTAGTAGCCGCCCTAGGTATGCTAGGGTGCTTGCCGATACATCCACTCATTGTGCCACTCATGAGATGTAAGAGGAGGAACCAATTTATGGTTCCTCTCTCCTAGCATTCTCAAAAAAACCGAACAAAACAAACAGAAAACACCATTCTGGAAGGTCAATTTTGGAAAATGCCACCATACTGGTGAATTCTGGGATAGTGTCTGCCCAAGTCTTTTATCTTCATAGTAAGGGTATGCTCCAGTTTCCTGTTTATAAAGAAATGGACTAGAGCTCCAAGACCCCTTCAGCTTGAAATCTATGGTTAAATGATCATCCGCCCAAGATGTGAAAGGGAACTCACACTTCTAGCCCATTTTAGATTAGAGAAGAGAAGGTGATTCCTGAAATAAACACCACTGTGTTTACACCTTTATTTTTTGCCTATGCAAATACAAAGTAGACTCAAGCAAAAACTAACCAAGTGACCCCATGATTTGAGAATGTTTTCAAAATTGTGGAATTTTCCATTATTCAGCACTGTGTTTGTACTTTCTTCTGGGGATCCTACACTACTTTGCATTAATTCACAGTGCTACTGGCCAGCTTGCTACTAACCCAAAATTTAGAGTACTTCTTCCCTAATGAATATTAGCACTCACAGTAGTGCAATCTGCTTTACCACTCTGTTGTCCAAAATGTATTTTTTCCCATAGTTGCTAGAATACAACTTTATTTATGTTTTAATTTCATGTGACTTCTGCAGGAATTTCATGAGAAGAAAAATTCATTCCATATGAAAGCTGTTATATAGCTAAAAATATTTGCTTGACTAATTTTTTTGAATCTACTAGAAAGTAGCAGAACTGAAACTTGGGAATTTGCCAGGTAGATAGCAGTATGTGGGAAGAACACAATAAGATATACATTTAAATAGTAATTTTATGAAAACATTTTTAATGCCAGAAAATTCTGCCCTCTTTAGCTATGTAAGTTTAGGTGGTTGTTGTTGTTGTAGTTGTTGTTTTGGAGGGGACCAGTAAGTAAAATCCCAGATGTTATAGTACTTACTACTTGTGTGACCTCCCTTGGCCTAGGCTTATCTGAACAAAAAGAGGTTTGGACCAAATGCCCTCTGAGGACTGTGTCGTTCTAGATCTAAGCTATAAAGTAGAACTTCTATGATCAAAGTTGCCAATTGACAGTAACACGCACACACACACACACAACCCACAATCTTTAAACCTTTCATGGGGCAAATAAATGTCTTGCCCTGATAGGTCTCAGTTAGAAGTGGGACAGGACAAGATGGCTCAAAAGTGGGAAATACAATGTAATGCTAATATTCTGCATTGGAGATTCCAAACTCAACCTGATGTTAGCCAAATGCTGCATGTTTCTAATGGCAATTTTGCTCAGTGCCCTGAGCCTTGTTCATAGAAGACCGGCATTCTCTTTTCATCACAGTAGATACTAATTGGAGTCTTCTCTTTTGGTATTTTTAGTTTGGAGGCCATGGGGTCAATGAGCCTGGGTATTAAACTCTCTCCTTTTTTAAAAACTGAAGCAGACCCACCTGTCAGAATAAGCTAAACCTATCCTGGTTTGAAGCACACAACAGTCATGACAGCATCTTTTATAAACATAACACTCAAGGGAAATAGACATCAAACTTCCAGAGTTTAAAAATGGCAAACACCCCAAATTTGTCTTGGAAAACATTCTTCTCAAAAATGCCATCTATTGTGCTATAGAATCTGAAAATGGCATGAATATGTAAAGAGTGTCTAATCAGTGAAAAATTTTTAGCCAATTTCCTAATACCTGTTTGGCATTAAAAGACCAACTCCCAAAGAAAATGAATATAATGGGAAATGACAAAGAAGAAAGTGCCCTTTAGATCTTGTATTCATTCTAAGACAAAAACAAAGAAATTAACCCTCCCCCCCCCCAGTCCAGTGATGGCAGTGTTCTAAGGGGATGAGGTAGAAGAAAAGAGTTTTCAGAGTAGTGGAGGAGTACCCAGAACAATAATAAAAAGAACTCCTATTTACAGCTTTTTTTGACAGAGCCAGTAATAGTCCCATATTCTTGGTGTCTATGTTGAGTACACTATACCTCTGAACCAATTTAGTCATGGTCTCAAACAGCATCTGAAGTGTGCATCACCAAAGCACCGGATGTTAGATAAGTTAACAAAAATTTTTGCTCCAAGACCATTCACAAGTCCACACAGGCTGAGAGAGTGCCTCCCACTCATCATCTTCCTTCAAAACAGACTCAAGTACATCTTGGCAGGATATGAGGTAAGGAAGAACTGAACACAGTAATTCATCAAGACTGATGAGAAGGTTTACATTGGTACCCAACTGGTTTAATAAATGTCATCAGCATTGAGAAGATGGCGGAAAATTTCTACCTGGTATGACACCAAGGGGTTCTTTTCTGTTCATCACATCATAGCTGACACTATGTATAAATTTTTCAAATTGGGAAAAGTCTTTGTGAGCACAAAAAGCATCCTCTCTCTGGCGACCCATGATGTTCGTACCATGCATCATCGTAAAAGAGAATGACATCATTCAAGTTGATTAAGAGACTAGTAAAATCACTAACTTGATCAAGTATCCCTGTAAAGGGACCAGTAGAGCTAACTTATATCAAATTATATGACCACAGAGAGAAACACTTTGGCATCCTGTATGCTGATGGCAATAGTTTTTCCAGTAGACTTCCAAACATTTTTGTTATTGGCAGAGGAAGTTTTAGACCCCTCCTCCCCAAGGAAGCCAAACAGAACACTACATAGAATTAGCAGGGTTTCTTCAAATAGGAACATTAAAAAGTGATTTGAACAATAAAAAAGAAATGGATAATTACCTACAAAACATAAAATTTACAAATGAATAAAACAAGAAATAGAGATATTAATGATCTAATCTTGTAAAGTGAAATTGAACTAGCTATAAATGTACCTCTCTTCTTTCCTTAGATTGAGGGGATTGAGGGTATAAATGCTGCATAATATGGCAAAAGAGGTTATTGGTGCTGGTCAGTTTTCCTTAACAGAGCAAGATTTGCTGGGTGAAAGATGGGGGATTCATCTCAAAGTGACTGGTATAAAAACAAAAGGGATCAATAAAACTTTAGGAAAAAAAAAACAAGTTGACTGGCTGAATTTTTCTTTTCAATCAGTTGCTTTTAGTTAAGCAGAGGATACTTACATAATGGATGGCAGACAGAGGTAAAAGGGGGTGTGGTAGACCAGCTGAAAGCCTGTTGTATTTGAAATCAGAGAATCTGCACTCCTCTCCCAGTGACCTATAACTAGAGAACCTACAAATTTCCTTCCAACTCTAAGGTTGTGATTTTTAAGACTAGCATATATTATTCTATTAGCAGAATGACAAATGCTGGAGAGGATGTGGAAAAATTGGACCACTGATGCATTGTTGGTGAAGCTGTGAACTGAAACAACCATTCTGGAGAGCAATCTGGAACTATGCCCAAACGGCTATAAATAATTGCATACCCTTTGACTTAGTAATACCACTTCTGGGGTTGTATCCCAAAGAGATCATAGAAGTGGGAGGAAGACCCATATGTACAAAAATATTTATTGCAGCTCTCTTTGTGGTGGCAAAAAACTGGAAATTAAGGGGATGCCCATCAATTGGGGAATGGCTAAAGAAGTTGTGGTATATGAATACTACTGTGCTATAAGAAATGGAGAGGAGATGCACTTCATAATTCCCTGGAGAGGCTTATACAAACTGATGCTAAGTGAGAAGAGCAGAACCAGGAAAAATTTGTGCACAATCACAGACACATCGTATATGTGATGACCAACTTTGAAAAACTGGACTCTTCTCAGCAATGCACAGGTATAAGACAACTCTGCAAGTCTCAGGATGGAAGGAGATATCTACATTCAGAGAAAGATCTAGAAAGAACAGAGTTTAAATGGACACTGAAGCAATCTACATGCCAGCGTTCTTTTCCATGACCGGTTTTCTTTCTTTTTTTCCATTGTTCACTCCATTGGTTACAACCCTTCTATACAACCAGACTAATGTCCAATGTGAAAGTATATGCAGATTCTATACTTAATTGCATGCCACCATGGGGAGGGGGGGAGAAGAAGGGGAGAAAATTTGAAACTCAAGGGATTGTGGAACTGAATCTTGTAAACTAAAAGTAAATAAATAAATCAATTTAAAAAAATAAAAACTTTAACAAAATTTTAAAAATTAAAAAAAAAAAGATTATCAGAGATATAACATTAGGGAATAAGAAAAAAGTTTCCATGGAGGTGAAGGAGTGCCCAGAAGAGTAATAACAATAATGACTCATATTTTTACAATCCTTAATTATTTTTACAACACACTTCATAAACAATATCTCCTCTGTTCCTCACAACACACTGTATAGGTACAGATAAGAAAAAACACAGAAGGCTAGAGTTGGAAAGGACTCTGTGACCCAGATCACTGAGGATCAGAAAAGCTGGATGATTTGTAAATGGCCACACAACTAGGAAGCAATAGAGTCCATATGCAAACCCAGGTCAAGACATAAAGTCATAGAATATTAGGTCTAGCAAGGACTCCCATTGTCTGAATAGTTGCAGGGATGCAGCAAGCAGGGACTCAGCATCTTTGGGAGAGAGGACTTCACAGTATTGCCTAGGTTTGGCCCTGCCTCTAAACCAAAGTGTATTATTTTCTAAGGGCATTATATACTGCTGCCCCCAAATCTCCTTCACAAATGAGGTTTGACAGATGTTAATGGTGGATAGCAAGATGTATTTGCATAACTTCTCTCTGACAAGAGCTTCTCTAAAGTTGGTTTGGGGTTGGCTTTTTCAGAAACCAGTGATAAGCATGCCATTTCAATGACTATCAAATAAATATAACTTCACTAAGAAAATTTTCAAGTAACCCAACTGACTCAGAATGTAATTTAAAATTTTATTTTTCTTTTATCTGCAACACAAAGTAGAAATACCAGTGTACAAACTGGAATCTGTTGAACTTCTGGCTAGAAGGTTTTTTAAAAAGTTTTAAAAAATAAATCAAGTCTTGAAATAGTCAGATATTATAATTTAGCTTATACATTGAACCTAAGCGGAACAATATATGCTACTACAATAATGTAGACAAAGGTAGCATTAAAAGACAATGAAATTCAGAATAATTATAATGAGAGAACTTTGTCCCATAGTAGAGATGATGAAACTCACTTCCCATCTCTTTGTGAAGAAGTGGGGGATCATGGATGTGTAATGTGTTAAGTTTTAGTTAACTGTTCTCTGCCTATCTCCCATACCTGAAATATGCTGTTTCCTCACTTCTGTCTTTTAGAATCTCTGGTTTCCTTGAGTCTCAACTCAAGCATCACCTCGACAAAGCCCTTCCTGACTTCCTTTCTTCCACTTCCAATGGCTCTCCCATCCCAAATTAGCTTGGTTTTTTGTTTATATAATAATAATGATGATGCTAATAGATGGTATTGAAGGTTGATCAAGTGTTTACATATATGATCTCATTTGGTACTCACAACAACCCTGTGAAGGAGGTGCTCTTATTATCCCCATTTTACAGATGAGGACACTGAGGTTAGGGAAGGTTAAAAGACTTGTCCAAATCACACAGATATATTAAGTGATTGAGGTAGAATTTCAACTCCTTCCTGATCCTATATCCAGTACTTGACCCACTGTGTCATCTAGATTCCTCATGGGTATTTTGTATATATTTATGATACGTATGTACATGTGATCAGCAGGGATCCCAAGAGAAAAATGGGCATAAAGGACAGAAAGAAGAGATGAGTTGGTCGTATGGAGAGAAGAAGGAATGACAGATGGGTGACCAATGTGCTCCAACAGTACCCCCTCAATGGTGGGAGAAATCAGAGAAGACCTCCAACATTTTTGAGGACATGGATAAGAGTCTCATAGAATTAGCAGGAATAGGTGGGTTAGAATCTGTATTATTGGAAGAGAATTTCAAAGAGATGAGATGACAGATGAGAATTTGTGGGTGTGGAACATAGCCCTGATAGTCTACACATTTACTGAGGGCAGAGACTATTTCATTTGTCTTTGCATCTACAGAACCCTGCATAGTGTCTAGCACATAGGTGTTCAATAAAGGCTTATTGAAATCATTCATTCATAAGAAAAAAAGAATTCAAAAATGAAGGCAGCAAAAAAGCATCAGCAAAAATGAATTACTTAGTAAGGTAATTTCCAAGCCAAGAGGTCACATATTATTTCAGGAGTGCTACAAAATGATCACAAGATTCTCAAATTGATTTTGATTTACTCTAATGCATAATAAAGTATGGCATGTGGTACTTGCAAGTGGAAATGCAGCATATGGGGGGGGGGGTAGGGAAGTGTGAAAATGCGGTGAGACCCTTTCCAAAGGTAATTCTGGTAGAGTTCCTCATCTATACCACAACACAGTTTTGCACTTACTTTTGTACTATTTTAGTATTGTTCTCAAACTGTGATGTGATACTTAAAGTACCATAGAAGCATGAATCTGACTCCTGATATATTGAAGTTCCCAACTGGATTGAAGCCTGTGCAGAGATCATATTTCATACGCCTAATGCATACCTCACAGCACCTGATATGCTGGCGGGAAATAAATGTTCATTTGACTTATTTAAAAATACGACAATCAGCATGAATGGAAAAGGTGGTGTTGGATCAAGTCCCATTTCATAAAAAGAGCTGCTCCATTAAGGAGAAGCAATTACAAAGAAGACAAGCGGCGCAGCTAGGTGACGCACCGGCCCTGGAGTCAGGAGGACCTGAGTTCAAATCTGATCTCAGACACTTGACACACTTACTGGCTGTGTGACCTTGGGCAAGTCACTTAACCTCAATTGCCCTGCCTTTTCCCCTGCAAAACCAAAAAATAAAAATAAAAAAAAAATAAGGGAACGGAAAGAACAGTGGTTTTTAAGTCACAAGATTTGGGTTCAAATCCCAGCTTAACTCATTACTGCTTGGACAAATTGCTAACTTTCTCTTAGTTTTGGTTTCCTTACATGCAAAATGAGTAAGTCCACAAGCATTTAATTTTTTTTCCTTTCTAATTAATTAATTATTTTTTAGTTTTCAACATTCATTTTTATAAGATTTTGAGTTCTTAATTTTTCCCCCTCCTTCCCTTCCCCCTTCCCCAAGATGGCACGCAATCTGATAAAGCCTATACATGTACAATCGTATTAAACATATTTCCACATTAGTCATGCTCTACAAACATTTATTAAGCCCCCTACTACATATCAGAAACTGGGCTAAGCACTGGGGATAACAAGAAAGGTAAAAACAATCCCTGCCTTCAAGGTGCTAACAGTCTAATGGAGGGAAAAACAGGCAAATAATTTTGTGCAAGCAAGGTAAATGGGAGGAACTCTCAAAGGGAAGATGGTAGCATTAAGGGGAAGAGGGAAAGGCTGAGACTTGAATGAAGCCAGGGAAGCCAAGAGGCAAAGACAAGGAGAGAAAGAATTCCAGGCAGGAAGGACCGCTATGTGAGGGCAGGGTATGGGAGTGATAGGGTCAGACCTGCGCTTTAAGAAGAGAACTAAGTGGAGGGTAGACTGGGGTGAGTAGGGAAACACTTGAGGCAGGTAGATCAAGCAGCAGGTTCTTGTGATAGTCCAGGCATGAGGCGATGCTATCTGACAATAGTGTCAGATGACAGAATATGTGAAAGATCAGGCAAAGGTATAATCAAGAGGAATTGTCAACAGATTGGATATAGTAAAAGGTGTGTGAGAGAGAGTGAGGAGTTAAGGATATCAGGTTGTGAACCTGGGTGACTGAAAAGATGGGAAGTTGAGGAGAGGGGAGAATTTGGGAGGAAGATAACATGTTCTATTTTGGTCATATTAAGTTTAAGATGTCTGTGTCCAATGGTCTCATTCAGTCTGAGATGTCTAATAAACATTTGGAGATGCAAGACAAGAGTTCAGAAGAGGGTTTGGATCTGAATAAACAGATCTGAGAATCATATGTATAGAGGTGATAATTAAACCCATGGGAACCAAAGAGATCACCAAGTGGAATGTCCCAGAGGGAGAAGAGGGCCAGGACAAAGCTGTAGGGAATACCCACATGAAGTGAGCACAACCTGGATAAAAAGTCATCAAAAGAGACTAAGAAGGAGCAATAAGATAGAGAGAAGGATAAACAAGACAGAACTGTGTCATGGAAACCTAGAGAGAAGAGAGTATCAAGGATAAGTGGGTGGTACACAGTATTAAAGACTGCCAAGAGGAAAGGAAGGATGAGGTCTGAGAAAAGAATGTTCAATTTGGTGATTAAGGTCATGGGTAACTTTGGAGAAAGCAGTTTTGGTTGATTGATGAGGTCAGAAGCTTTCCTATTTATGTTGAGGTTGGAAAGTGGAGCGTTGAGAAGAGAGTGAGAGGAGAAGAAGACCGATTGTAGATGGTTTTCTCAAGGAATTTAACCACAAAAGAGAGGAGAGATATAGCATGATGGTTATCAGGAATGAATGGATCAAGTGAGGATTTTTTAAGAATGAAGGAGACATGGATTTATTTGTAGACAATCAATAGACAGGGAGAGATTGAAGAAAAATGAAAGAGAAAGGATAATTGAGGGTACAATCTGCTAGAGAAGATGGGACGGAATGGAATCACTTGTGTATGTAGAGGGGCTGGATTTGGCAAGGAAAGGGCCACCTCTTCATGTGAGCCAGGGTGAAGGACATAGTAGCAAAAGGTGTCTGGGACATGTGAATTGAGAACACATGCTTTTGAAAAATGATCTCAATTGTTTTTAGTGAAATATGAAGCTAAGTTCTCAACTGAAAGGGGGTGAGGTGGAGAGTGAACTATGGTAGGTTTTAAGAAAGATGAAAAAGTTTGAAAAAGCAGCTCTGGTGAGTGAGATAGTGAATCAACTGGGGAAAAGCAAAAAGATTGCCTTGCTGCAGTGAGAGCCCAGTTGAGATTATATGACACAAACTTGTAATGGACCTAGTTGGTACAGTTTCATGGTTTTCTCCATCTTTGTTTAGCAGTGTGCACATTTCACCAAATGAAGCAAATGGGACGAGTAATCCAAGGTGACGGTTTGGAATTGACAATTGGATAAGGGGGGAAAGTAGAAAACAGTCTAGAGTTGAAAGATGAGAAGAGTTTAGAGTTGAAAGTAGAGAATATGCTAGAGTTGAGCTGATTCACCAAAAGATGGAGATAGAGAAGGGAGGAGAGTATAGTCAGTGCATAGGGTGATAGACTAAGAAAGAACTGAAGGGTAGACAGATTGGAGGTCATCTTGAGGTTGAAGGACAGAGGTAGGCATCTTAAGACAGAGGGAAAGATGAAATAAGGTTATGATCAGATAAAGGAATTCCAGAGTTCATGAACATGGAAGCGTGTGCTGGAAAGAGCAATAGTGTGACCATCACTGTGTGTAGATGAAGTGATGTGGAAGAGCAGATTATAGAAAATAAATAAGTTGAAAAACTGATAAATTAGTGTGTTTGAGGGAATACTGATTGTATATTGATTATCAATATTATTGAAATCCCCTAGTATGAAAGCAGGAATTGGGGAGGAGAAAACTTATAAGCCAAGAACTGAACTCATTGTGAAATTGTGTTCTTTAGATAATTATCACCAGAATCTCAACTGGGTGATAACTATAAATCGAATGAACCTCAAAGTAAGCTACTGAGTGGTGGTGATAGAAAGAGAGTCTGGAAGTACCAATAGGTAGGAAGGTAACAAGGAGTATTCTAACTACCTACCATGACTAGTGAGTTAGAAGTATAAATGAAAGTTCAATTAGTGCTGGAAAGGGTGGCCAGGAAGACTCTGCCATCAGGAGAGAGCCATAGATATCAGTGAGTAGAAGATAGTAGAAGGAATGAGAAAGGAAAAGTTTTAAAAGGAAAATAAGTTTGTTACCTATGGACCAGGCATTCTAGAGAGAACAGTAGAAGGGATGTGGAGATCTGGAGTGGGACTTTGAAGGGATAGGATTGAGAGATCTGGGAATAAGGATGTGGCAGTGGGTGGTGGGGAAGCATTTATACAGTAAGAACCAGAGGCTCAGAATCATTGGGATGGAGAGAGTGTGACATGTGCTCACTATTGAGGAATGAATTCAGGCAGATTATCAGAGCCTGGAAAAAAGTACATGACCATGGAAGGTGGTGGTCTTGGGTTCTGGGAGTCTTCATAGGTCCACCTCACAATAGGTGGGAGGTAGGGAAGGTACAGCTTGGGCTGTACTGGACAGAAGGCAGGAGCTACCAAATACAGGATAGTCTACAGTCTCTGGAGCCCTGGAGAAGACCCTGGAGTGAAGACAGAAGCCTGACACAGGGCAGGGAAGATTGAGGAGGAGGAGACCACAGGCACATGGGCTGGATCCTAGGCTAATACAGTAGAGGAGGCAGAGGGCACAGGCACATGGGCTGAATCTAGGGCTCCAGGGGAAGAACCAAAAGCAAAAACAGCAGCCACAAGCAATAGTGGAGCTTGAATCAGGGCAAAGCAGAATTACATAGGAGGTCCCAGAGGCAAGATAGAAGCCATTGTCAGCAGGCTCTCATATCTTAAACCTATAAGCATTTACTGAGCACTGTCCTTAGCTATTCTATAACCTTGCACCTGATGCTGGGCATTCTGGTGCTGATTGTACAGTGAGGCTGGCTGGTATAGCTTCTGAATGATTCATTCCCTTCACTCCACATGCATGAACCTGGCTCCGCCTACCAACGAATGTGAAGGAAGGAGCGGGTTGTTATCCATTTTGGCTTCCTCTTGCTGTCTTACAGCAATGAGAGCAGCATAAGATGAAAACAAAAAAAGGCTTTGTTCCTGGACAGTCTCTAAGCACAGGATCTAGGAGTGGTACCTACTTCCCAAGGCAAAGCTTTTTTTTTTTATGGGATACATGATTAGCTCCAAGGCCCTAAACAAAAAACTGAAGGCCAAGAATTTTTAAGTTGATTTAAAAGTCAGAGGTGGTATGGACCAACAAACCTGAGTGACTTCTGTCAGGTTAAAACAAGATCTCCACACTGGATCCGGTGTGTTAGAAGCATCTCCACCAGTTCCCACCCTGGCAACTATTGTCTTCTAAGCACAGACCAAGGTGAATGTAGAAGGAGGGAGAAATGAGGACATCAAAAAGAGGTGAAACGAGCTTATGGATTAGGTAGGAAGGATAAAACAAGTATAATCAAGAGTGATTGATGTGGCAAGTTTGGAAAGAGCCCCTCAGCTCATCAAGAAACATTATGAAGTACCTGTCTACATGTGACCTAATTGCTCAGTGTGAGTAAAAAAAATTATGGCAACTGAAAAGAAAGGAATGCTGATTCATTCCATTTTACTATCTAGGTACTTCCAAACACAGCATAATCTTGTTGGGGGTTTAGCCCCCTGGGAGGCTAGGCCAGGACTCCAAAAGATACACAACCAACTGATGGGAGAGGATGGGAAAATGAGTTACATCCTAATTTCTCCAGGATAATTAGCCAAGGGCCTTGTCTCTGCCTACCCTTCCATTATCTTAAACACTCCACAACTCTACTCCCTCCTACTGTTTGCAAGCTCCCAATCTCTCCCTTCATTGGGTTGTTGGTAAGAAAAGGGCTTTGTGATTCTTAAAGCAGTATAAAAGTCATTATTATCTAATAACAAATGTCTTTTATGTTCTAATGGATAATTGAAAGTTGGCTATAATTTTGAAATGAATAATTATAGGACAAGCATGAAAGATGTCATAAAGGAATTATATGATAGAAAGAGAAAATGAATTGGTCATATTGACAAGAATAAGGGAACCCTCTAGCTGTTGGGAGAAATGCATGAAACACAATCAATGACATCACTTATCTATTTGAGTATTGAGAGACTATCAGAAAATTCCGGGGGTAGGCTAGCAAATGTTTAACAACCAACTTTCAAACAAACAAACAAAAACCAATATACACAGGGCACACTTTCAAGTTTAATCTGTATTATTAACATTTTCTCCATCACTTAAGTCTAGACACTCAACAAAACAATAAAGCAAGCCCTTATTTGTAGCATTTGCTGATTTCCAAGGTGTAACTGCTTACACTGAAAATTTAACAATGGGCTTTCTGGCTTGTTTGAACTGGATCCCAGCATACTCCTGGACAGTTCCTTAACATACTACTTTTTAAGATCTTATATATATCCTCACTATGAACAGGAATGTATCTTCAAAGCTAAATAATGGCCTTTAAAAAAGCATTTCTAAAGGTTAAAAATATGACATTACATGACAATACTAAAAATAATCTCCCTTTGCCTCCTCCCCCTCTTTCTTGGAAACAAGTTAATTGAGACAGGGCAGAAGCAGACAATAAAGAGAAGTGAAAAGGGATTTGAGGAAGTAAAACGAGGCCCAATGTGGCTGGAATCCTTCTTTGGGACCCATTAAATGGGGAACTCCAAGATACCTTGTTTTGGGGCTAGAGCTGGCCATACATTTGCATATTCTGCGCTGTTCTAAGTAAAATGATGAGTATATTTAGTAGAGGTAACTAGTGAAGTGAGCAGAAAAATGAGTACACACATACCTTCACAATTTCTGAGCAGAATCCAGCTATGCAAAGAAATTTTTTTCTTATTCTCATCCAATGTCTGCAATTATTAGGGGAAGCCCTTGGCCCACAGATCCACTAGCTAATCTAATGGTCCTAATGTTCTTGCTCTTAGTCTTGGAAACAACATCATAAGTTTATTTCCCACCAGAAAAGTGGTTGGTTGGGAGTTTTTGTAAAGGCTTTGTAAACCAATGATAACACGGCAAATGATTAGGTTCCCAGTGTAAGAAGAGTCAAGAATGATTCCCAGGTAGGGAGAAGGGATGGCAGCATCCTCAACAGACATAGGGAAGGTTGAAGGAACAGAGAGGGTTTAGGGCGGGAAATAATGAATTCTTTTGTGTACATATTGAGTTTGAAATGTCAAAGGAACAGAGAGATGGGGGCATACGATAAGTGATTTATAACTGGAGTTCAGGAGAAAGATTAAGACTAGATGCTGTGGTAGCTGACGGAATGAAGAGAAAAGGCATATAAGGCTCTCTTACAGACCTCCGCAGTTGGGAAGCCAGAAAATGGATGATGATCCATTAAAGAAAACTCAGGAGGGATTAGGTTGAGAGCTGAAACAAAAGAGGACAGTGTCACAGAGACCAAGGGAGGAGAGAATATGAGGGAGCAGTGTTCCACAATGTTAAAGGCATCAGAGCAAGCAAAAAGGATGGAGATGGAGAAAAAGCCATTGGATCCAGTGGTTAAGAGATCACTTGCTAACCCTGGAGCAAATAGCTTTGGTGGAATGGTGAGGATTTAGGAGGTTGAGAAGAAATTGAGAGGTGAGAAAGTAGAGGTAACTAGCATAAATGGCCTTTTCTTGGGGTTGCCCTAGTGATAAGTTCAAATATCATAGTCATAAGGAAGACTAAAGCCAAGTCTGATTCTTTTCAAAGTAGGGAGCTAAGTATTATGAAGCAAAATATGGCCAAGGCCCAACTGGTTCCCAAATCACTCCATCTAGGAAAGCTTATCTAGGGTTTGACATTCCCACTTTTAGAGGCAGGAGTTAGTTCAAATCAACATAAGGGCCCATTATTAAATTTTCATTGTGAACATTTACGTCCCAGAAGTGACTATAAGTTAGGGAATTGATTTACTGTTTTGTTGATTGCCTAGATTTAAGAAAATGATAGAAAAAAATCTTAAAAACAACATTCCTTCATTCTCAAAGAGGACCAATGACATCAGGAGTGTGATGTCTTGACTTGCAAGTCAACTGGATTTAAGTGAGGCAGGGCTGTGCAAAGTCACCAGCCTCCTCCAGAGTCATTGGAGTCCAGTGGCAAGACATGGGGCAAGACAGCTGCTCACAGTCACGTGATTAGAAAATGACAGAGTTAAGACTTTTTTTAAGTGGAAAAAAAATTTGTTTTTTTTTAGAAAAATTATTTTTTCAGTGAACAAATATCTACCATCTTTCCCTTTTACCTCCCTTACCCCTGCCTTGGGGGGGGGGGGGGGGAAGAAAAAGAAAACCTTTGTAATAAATATGCATGGTTAGGCAAAATAAGTTCCCATATTGGTCATGTCCAAAAAACATATGTCAGACTCCCAACTTCATGTCATCTCCATTACAGAATGCTGCCCTACATCTACTGTCCTGAGATCATGTTAAAGCTAGATGGGGCTTTAGAGATAAAATCCTTTCACATAATAGACCTTTACTCCTATTCAAGGAAAGAAAATGTGGAGACCTGTAAAAATTTTTATCCCTGAGAAGGCACTTTAAAAACTACATTATTTAATTGCATAAAAATAGATTAAAAATAAAAAACTAATTAATGAAATGCTGCAGAAAAATATAGGCCAGACCCACATAAGTGGCAAGCCAGGTTTGGTAATATTAAAGTTTGCTGGGTTTGGTTTTGTTTTATTTGTAAATAGACCAATATCTTCCCTCTGAGGCTGCTTTTCATTACACTATATAGCTCTTGCATGTACTTTGTGTAACAGACACTAGTTGTGTGACCCTGGGCAAGTCACTTGACCCTGTTTGCCTTGGTTTCCTCATCTGTAAAATGAGCCGGAGAAGGAAATGGCAAACCGTTCCAGTATCTTTTCCAAGAAAACCCTGAATGGAGTCATGACTGAAAAATGACATGACATGGTCTAACATGTGTACTCTGGCTCCATTTTCTCCAGGCCAGGCAGACTACATTTGTCCCCTGAAGGCTTTGTGGGAAGTCTCTTTTCTCTGCTATTCCCTGAGCCCCCACTAGCTGTTACCTTCTCTCCCAATTTTGGGCAGCCAAGTCCCCCAGTCCTATTTAACCACTAAACAATGATTGGTTTTTGCAAAGGGGTATTTACTTCACAAATACAGCAAGAACAAACATTTTTCCTTAATATCTCAGGGGCATAAACCCCCTATAACACCTCAATCTCAGGGCTGAGGAAAGGAAAAATTAGGCTCACAATTAAGCTCAAATAGCATTAGTCCCACCAAGTTCATGGCAAAAGGTAGTTGCTGAGTGTTGATGCTGAGTTAGCTGCAACATCCAGCCTGGGGTTCTAGACTCCTACATCCTCATGGCTCTTGCTCTCGGACCATATTGGAGACTCCACTCCCTTCTCCTAGAACAAAAAGGTCAAAGACCCTGGCTTATTTCTTGGGAACCATATGACCTCAGGGGGTAGGGGAAGGCCCACAACCTTTCACTTCACGGCATAATACTGTCACCAGAAGCCATTAATGAAAGAATAATCTCCCTCTCTCAGGTGTGACTGTAGCCATGTCACATCTAGCGGCCCTTTTAAAGGTCCTTTTGAAAGGAATTCAGCAGTTCTGGCTAACCAGCTAATTGGAAAAATCACATAACTAGACCCATCAGAACCAGTTACAGAATGTTCATCCTTGCTCCAGTCTTCACAATTCTCCCAAAAGCCATCCTCTTGTAGACTCTATGTTGATGATGCCATCTTAGTAAAATGGTGGGATCTGCACATTCACCAGACCCCATTTTTGCAATAAGTATTTGCAACTACACACACTCACACCCACACCCACACACCCACACAC
>CM053583.1:188498095-188519318 GCA_028627135.1 Pseudochirops cupreus
GTGTGTGTGTGTGTGTGTGTGTGTGTGTGTGTGTGTGTATAATTATTCTATATATACTTCTATTTATCTGTCCTTTCTCTGACTGTAGATACTGTTTTTCTTCATAGGTCTTTTATAGTTCATGTGAGTATTTATAATAGTCAAAATAACTTATTCATTCAAAGTTGTTCTTAAAACAATATTGCTGCTACTGTATACAATGTTCCCTTGGTTCTGCTCATTTCACTCTTCATTATTTCATTCAAGTCTTTTCATGTTATTCTAATATCACTGAGCTCATCATTTCTTATAGCATAGTAGGATCACAATCATAAAAGATTGCTCAGTTTAACTACTTAAGGAAATAGCTGATTTTTCCAACTTTAGATGAACAATTATTTGGAGTTAGGACTTTTCCATCCTGGGATCTGTGAAACAAAGTATCACAAGTCAATGCAAGTAAGGGAAGCCATGAGGGACAGACAGTGGGAAGCTCATGCTGGGCACACTGTATTCTCCAGGGTACTTTCTTTTAGAGCAGTGGTTCTCAACCTTCCTAATGCCTTTAGTACTCATATGTGGGCATATCTGCATGTGGGCGGACCTGCCTGGAGATGGATAGAGGAGTGGTGTCTTGGTTCCCAAGACCATCAGAAATATGTGTTTTCCAATGGTCTTAGGCAACCCCTGTGAATGGGTCGTTCAACCCCCAAAGGGGTCACGACCCACAGGTTGAGAGCCGCTATTTTAGAGGAAGAGAAACCAAATCTAGCACTAACCAGCAAAGGTGCCTTCCCTTTGTCACCACAAAGACAGGAATAGAAAGGATGTTAAGTGATTGAAGGGAGGAAAAAGTATCTGTGGCATTTCTCCTTTCTGTGACTGTTTCTAACCTGGGCATCTTTTTTTGCAAGATTTTCATCTCCTTTCAGACCTTCATCTCTTCTGCCCTATAACATGAACAAAAGAAGAAAGAGACATTTGTTAACGTAGAGAAAATCCTAGAGATCTCTATCCATGATACAACTAGTACATACAGCATGTGGTTACAAACACACTCATTCCTAATCGACAAGAGACCTCAGAAGGCTCTCTGGTGCCTCATCTACCCAGTACACAATTAACCAGATGTTTGGCTGGTATTCTCCAGGTCCTGGCAGCAATTACAGTCAGGTTGGATTATTTGAAACTCACCTTGTGACCTTTCCTCATATATGAGCAATTCTGGCAAAGGTCTGTTGGAGCAGAATGGTCCTGCTTGAATTACTCAGAAAATACTATCAGAATGGCACATTCAAAAATTAATAGCTCCTAAATGGTTTTTTTTGCTTTTTTTTTTAGATGGGGGTAGGTAGGGCAATTGCGGTTAAGTGACTCACCCAAGGTCACATAGCTAGTAAGTAAGTGTTAAGTGTCTGAGGTCGAATTTGAACTCAGGTCCTGACTCCAGGGCAGGTGCTAAATGGTTTTGTATGTATTCCAGGCTGATCATCTGCATGTTAGAGTCTTCTCTTCCTTCTAAGACTGAGGTTAGTGTGACTTTCGATAATTTCTATTTTGACGTGTGTGTGTGTGTGTGTGTGTGTGTGTGTGTGTGTGTGTGCGCACTAAGAACTGAAGAGTATATGGAGAAGTCGGTGGGGCAGAAAGCTCTGGGTATGGTATACAGAGTAGGCATAATGTGTGATTCTTCCAGAAAAGTCTCAATGTCCTGGTGACTTTACCACTGACTAAAGATAACAACGATATCTAATATTTCTACTGCAGCTACAATGTGTGAGGCACTGTGCTAAGTACTTTATAATTATCATCTCATTTGATCCTCTCAACAACTCTGGGAGACAAGAGCTATTATTATAACCATTTTACAGTTCAGAAAACTGAGGCAAACAGTTTCTCTGAGGGCATATGTAAACTCAGCTCTTGAGCAAACAAAAGAATATAAATATTTTTAATTCCTTCTAACAAACATTTATTGAAGACCTTCTATGTGCATGGCCCTGTGCTAAGTGCCTTCAAGACAAAGAAAAGCAAAACAGTTCCTGCCCTCAACAAGCTTCTAGTCTAAAAGAAAAGAAAATATGAGAACAACTTTGGAAAAAGAATGCTCCATTTGAAATAAAACATCAGGTCATGCATCTAAATAACAAATAATCAAAGGATAAATGTGTTTGCCCAGGCATTTGCCATCCTGTCTCCTTCTGCTCTAAATATTGATTAACTGATCTCAATCTTTCCGTTTTACAGAGGAACAGAACCTAACACTGGGGTAGGTGGCCACCAGATGGTGCTCATAGCTCAGTCATGGCCCCATGGCCCCATCAGGGCTGTCAAAGGAATCAGTATCAGGCTGGTGTGGAATATAACAAGCATTAGATTTTTAGATAGGTTGAAAGAGGCGACTGATGTGAAATTTATTGTTGCTAAGCAAATGTTTGAATAGCTGTAAGGCAATCTGATTAATTAGAAAGTGACTTGGCCTGGAGTCGTGGAATTTCGGTTTAGAGCCTCTGGTTCTGGTGAATTTGGAGTCTCAGGACCCGAGTTTGAATCATAACTGTGATTTATTACCTAGGTGACCATAGGCCAATCATGTAACCTTCCCAGGGATCAATTTCCACATCTGTAAACAAATGCTACATTCCCTTCAAGCCTTAGATCTTTGGTTCTGCGACTCTGGCTGGATGGCTGAATCACTCTAGACCTGAATTTCCTATGTCACTGAGGAAAGCTCTTCGTAAACCTTAAGTGTTCTATCAATAAAGAGTCATTGTATCTATTAAGATACTCTATAACTATATACATATGGAATGCATATTTTCAAGCATACATAAAATCATCAATTGACCTTTTACTGCCTTAGCAGATGACCTTCAAGAATTGTTGTTGGGGTTAAAAAAAATCTATACATGGTAACCAGTCACTTGTGACTAGCCTTTCAGAAATGATCTAACCTAGTTACTGATGAAAGGCATTCTGTCTTTGTCCAGGCCTAGACTCCAAGCCTTTTCGGAGGGGTAAGAGCATTCTTGCTGGCAAAGCTTTCAAGGACATCAGGTCACTTCCATATGACCAGGAGGCATCCATCCACATAAAACTTTAGTGGCGAATGTGTCAAAAAAATCTTGGCTGTCCCCCATGCCTAGAGGGCACTCCTTCTCTCTATGCCCTCATAGGATGAATCTTTCCCCTCCCTCAGAATGCAACTTAGGTATCACCTTGTCTGAGAAGCCTTTCCCGATGGCTGCCCCACACTGAGTGACCTCCCTCCCCTATAACTTTGTGTCTTTTTTGTTGTTGTTCAGTAACGTCCAACTCCTCATGACTCTGTCTGGGGTTTTCTTTTCCTTTTTTTTATTTTGGAGGCAACTGGAGGTTAAGTGACTTGCCCACAGTCATAGAGCTAGTAAGTGTCTGCAGCTGGATTTGTACTGAAGGCCTCCTGACTCCAGGGCCAATGCTCTATCCACTGTGCCACCTAACAGCTCCCCATTTGTGACTTTCTTGGCAAAGATACTGGAATGGATCGCCATTTCCATCTCCAGCTCATTTTACAGATGAGGCAAACAAGGTTAAGTTACTTGCCCAGGGTCACACAGCTAGTAGGTGCCTAAGGCCAGATTTCAACTCAGGAACAGAAGTCTGCCTGACTCCAGGTTGGCCTTTTTGTGTCTAACTACATTCTATTTATTCTTTATCTTTATTCTGCATATTCTTATGTATGCGCTTGTCTCCCCTGTTAGAATGTAAGTTGCTTGAAAGAAAGGATTGTTTCATTCATTGTATCTCCAAGTGGTTAGCACTGGACCCAGAACAAAGTTGATTATTTTTGGAGGCAACTGGGGTTAAATGGTTTGCCCATGGTCACAGCTAATAAGTGTCTGAGGCTGGATTTGAACTCATTAACCCCTGATTCTTAATGTTTGTTGATTGATACTGAAGGAGCAAAAAACTCACATTTGCCAAAGTCAACAGTGCTTTTCTGAAGTCTCCAGATGTCTCTGAACTAATGTCATCACCAAGACTCTTCTTATATGCTAAAATCAAACAATAATAAAATTAAGCTTCTGTGAACTGAAAAAAATGCCACCATAATACATAGAAAACTTTCATAGTAATATGAAGACCTAATGGAAGAAAAAAAAAATAGGTGTAATGGTAATGTAAATGGGAAGGTCTTATTCTGCCTGAGAAGAGTATTGGAATCTTAACTGTATTTCTTTTTTGCTTTTTTTTATCATAATCAAAAACATTTTTTTAAATAGGGAATCAAAAAGAATTAGAAGAATTTTTAAAAGAAAGAAGTTTGGTATTCCCTTGCCTTCTCCAAATATTCCTTCCCTCCTGCCTCTGAGACTTTATTATTTTTACCTTTTTTTTTTACAATTAAGCATCTGCCCTCTCTCCCTTTCTCCCTCCTAACACACACACACACACACACACACACACACACACACACACACACACACACACACACACACACACACGAAAGGAAAAGATGGCCTCTGTGGCAAATACACATCAAGTGAAACATGTCTCCACATTGGCCATGCCCAAAAGTACATGTCTCACTCTGCATATTTAAGCCATCACATCTCTCTCCGGAGGTGGGCAGCATTCTAGATGATTGGTGCTTTGGAATTGTGGTTGATCAACACATCTTTCAAAATTGTTCATTTTTAAAACATTGAAAAAAATTATTCTACTGGTTCTGCTTATTTCATTTTGTATCGGTTCTAAGTGAACTTGAAAGGATGCCCATTTCCCTACCCCTTCCTCATTCATAGAGACCTCAATTTGTCCTCCCCAAGTATGGGAGATAATTAGCCCCCGCCATGTTCCCCCGACATTTCTTCCCTTTCCTTCTCCCGACTTTCCTTTCTTGTTTTAAGATCATCAAAACATAACAAAAATCACTCCCGCGCCCTCTATCTTATCTGATTCCCTCTGTGATTCTTGCCGAGATCCCGTGAGACATATTCCAACCATCCTTTGGCCTTAGAATGCAAACACTTCATCCACAGGTCTTCTAAAAGACCACGTCTGTTTGTCTTCATATGTTTATTTACTCTAGTATCTGTAATTCAAAATTTCTACTCAGCATCAGCATTAAAAATCCATAACCCCCCTCCCGGGCAGCTTTATACTCAGTTTTGCTGGGTGATTTCTTCTTGGTTGTAAGATTCCATCTTTCACCTTATGAAACACCTTATTCTACATTTTCTCAACTTCTTTAAGTATAGCAGGCAACAAAACTATCTGTACCTGTCTCTGTTTAGATGCCCCTCGTATGGATCTGGGGGTGGCCAGGTATGGGTCTGGGATATGTGCCTGCCCAAGTACATTGGGTTCCCTGATTCAGAATACTCCTGTGGCATTCTTGACCACAGCCCATCCTCAGTGTCTGTAGATCTCTCTGTCTTCCCAAGCCAACTCAGGCTAGAAAAATGACTCATTGTGACTTTTTCTTGGATTTCCCCAATAGGATGTGGCTCGTCCAATTTTTTAAAAAATGTTTCGAGTTTCATAGGGCTCATTGTACTGTTTCCATCTCCTCTCTGATGATATATTAATAGACTGCTTAGGACCTTTTTAGTCCTGGTCTTATGATCATATGCAGTAATACATGTGTGTTTTTTTCTCACACTAGTCCTGACGTCTGATTCAATTAAACAATGTTTCTATAGGATAGAAGTTATTCTATCTATGCGTTCAAACACAGAAATCATGGCAGATTAATTAAACAATGTTTCTGTAGGGTAGAAGCTATTCTATGTATAGGTTCAAACATAGATATCAGGTCAGATCAATTAAACAATGCTTCTATAGGGTAGAAGCTACTCTGCAGGTTCAAACACATAAATCATGGCAACTGGTAGCACAATGTAGAGTTCACTGAACTTGGAGTAAGGAAGACTTGAATTCAAATCCAGCCTCAGACACATACCAACTGACCCTGGGCAAGTCACTTGACCTCTGCCTGCCTCTGTTTCTTCAACTGTAAAATGGTGATCACAATAGTACCTACTTCACAGGGTTGTTGTAAGAATCAAATGACATAATATTATAAAGCTCTGGGCATAGAACCTAGCCCATATTAACCTTATATAACAGTTTCTGGCTCAAATAATACTCACATTTCTCGATCCCATTATTCTAAATACAATTCTCTTTCCCACACACAGTTTCTCCTCCAACATGTACGTGACCAGCTATGCCTACACTGCCATCCAATGTAAAGAACCATTACCTGTATAATAGGCTTCGTAGATCTCCTTCAGTTGTTTGCTGCTCCTGGTTGTTAGAATCTCAATCAATGAACTCTCATTAGTTCCAGAGCCCTGAAACAGAAGCATGGATTTCCTAAGAATGTTAATTTTATTTTTCCCCTTTATATTTCAGTCTTCACAGAAGGGAAAAGTACTTTCCAGCAAATTAATTATATTACATATTACACTAAAACAGCGTTTTAAGCCTCAATGCATTTTGTCATTAACATAACGCAAATATTCTGAAATTGGCTAGCATAAAAACAAATACCCAGCTTCTGGAAAATGAAGAAAACAATCATTCCAAGTGTAGCGGAGGCTGAATTGGCCGTCCCATGGTATGTGCTCACAGCTACCATTTTTAGTTCCAGTCAATTATAAGGGAGTTTGTGAGTGTGCTATGGGCCATGTGTGACTCAGATTAAAATGTCTACACTTTGAGATGACAAAGGGTATCCTCATAGGAAGCAGAGCTGGAAAAAATTGATGACTTAGTAGGTATTTTAAAAGGAGTGACCCCACCCTCAGTTCTTCTCTTGTTCTCTGGCTATGATGTGCTTTCAGCTTCTTCCCAATGGACAAGTTGCTCAATTTCCCACCACCTTGGCCTCCATGTGGCCAAGAGCACATGGCACCCAAAGCCCATGTTTTGCTTAGACAAGCTCGAGCCTGGGTTACGCTGCTTCTTTTGGGTCTCTTCTCTCCTAACCTTAGGCAAACAAATATTTGTCCTGAGATGGAGGTGTCTGGGTTTGAAGACAGCCTCATGAGGTTGAGGAGGCTAGAATTCCTCTGTTCCACTGGGTCAGAGCTGATTGGCAATAGGAGAAGGAGTTCCAGCACTTACTCTAAAGTTCTTGGAGAGGCCAGCCACTGAAAAGAGAGTTTGCCCAAGCCTAACCATTTTACCAGCAGACATGTAGTGGGAGTTGTTTGGATAATGCAGGGCCAACGTAAAACACCAAATGCCTAATTAACAATCTTAAGAAGCCCTTTATTTTCTGATTAAACCTCAGGGTTTAGAAAGCTCTTTTAGATTTTTTAGTTGACATGTGGTGCATCTTTTATGTTTAGCATTTCTTTCGTGTGTAGGAATAACATATCTATCCCATACCTGATTCATATTGTACACTGAGTACCTTTCAAAACTTCTTTTTGGTGGAAATACTGTATCTGAGTCAAAATCTAAGCTATAAGTAAATTTCCCCCCCAAGGACACTGCAGTGGTGGTTTAATGAACCCAAAAATGTGAGGAAAACAAGCCTGACCCCTCTGAGTAGCGGATAGGTTCCTTCAGGACTAAATCCAGTCCAAACCACATGCCTTGGGTCAGAAAAGAAGGGCTCATTAGCAGAAAAGGGAGCAGTGCAGTATTTCAGCTCATGTGGGCAATGGTTCTTCAATGTTAGACAAGAATAAGTCATTTTAGAATGAAAGATGACCCTTAAAATCAGAAATCATGGCCTGTCACGTGAAAGACAGATCAGAGATATTCTGTTTGGGACCAGAGGCCAGAATCAGGAGCAAAGGGGGAAGTAGCAAAGACAACTGAGGAGTGACGTCAGAACAACCCACCAAAGATCAGAGCTGGCCCTGAGGTGAAGGGGCTGCTAACTTAGGAGGCAACCTCCTTAGAGGTATTTAAGCAGAGAGACTTTCTCGGTGTGTAAAAGTGGGGCTTCCTTTTATGTAGAACTGGACTGAGATGATCACTGGGGTCCCTCCTAACTCCAAAATTACGGCAATCTGTGTGATGATCATGCCCAAGCATGTAAACAATCCTCACTCTTTTAAAAGGGCTTGTCATATTTTAAACGAGTTCCTCCTTCCATCTCTGTGCTGTGTAGACAGGCCAGTATCACAATCCTGTCATGTAGAAGGAAGGTTGTCAGAGACTCAGACTTGTCGTGGGAACTGAGTCAACTAAACTGCACCGTCTTCCTAGAACAATGATTGAGAACAAGACTACGGACTCAGTGTGGGTCGGTGTAAGGCAGCAGCATCAAATTCAGGCTCTGAACAGTCCCTACAGGTGGCACTGCAGATACAGCACTGGACTTGGAAGACCTGAGTTCAAATCCTGCCTCCGACTCTTCTCTGTGTGACTCTGGACAAGTCTCTCAATCTCTTAGTTTCTTGTGATTTAACCTCTCAGTTTTCTCTTCTATAATACTTGCCTAAATAAGTTGTGAGAATCAAATGATCTATGTAACACTTAAAAGCTATAAAATGTTTGCTGCTGCTGCTGCTGCTACTACTACTACTACCACTACTACCACTACCACCACCACTACTACTACTGGTAACAGCACTACAATAATACTAGGATCACTGATATTTCTACCACTAATAACAATCCTATCAATCTTGCTATTACTAAAATTACAATATTACTATGAACACTACCACTCACATTACCAATAATGCTACCAACTATTATTAATTACTGCCATTAGCACTACTATTATTACTAATAGTACTAGGACTACTACTACCCCTCCTAGTGGTAAAACTACTGGTGGTAAACTCATGTTCCTGAGTTCAGATCCAGTGTCAGATACTTGCTAGCTGTGTGACCCTGGGAAAGTCACTTAACCCTGTTTGCCTCAGTTTCCTCATCTGTAAAAGGAGCTGGAGAAGGAAATGGCAAGCCACTCCAGTATCTTTGCCAAGAAAACCCTAAATGGGGTCATGGAGAGTCAGACGTGACTGAAAAAACTGAACAAGATGGATTCTGCTACTCCGAATTGTTATTATAATTACAATTTTCCATAAGAAGTAATAATGAATGATGAAAATCACTCTAGGGAAAACGAAGTAAATGGCTCACATCTCAGGGTCTGAACTCTTCAAGTTCATTCAATTCAATGAGTATTAACAAATATCTATTCTGTGCTGGGGACATAACATTTTTTAAAAGGTAGTCCTGACCCTCAGGGAGCTTACATTCCACTGATAGCCAAGTTTCTGATAAGAAAGTATAGTTGCTGACATATGTCTCCTTCGTGATAAAACCAGGAAGAGATTTTATTTCACTTGCTAAGCTTGTAAAATCTGTGATGATCAATCCTGGAAAAGCCTTTCCTGCTGTAGATAAATAATTCACAAATGCTCGTGCCTTGTTAGGACATAGTTCCCTGGCTGCAAATTAAAATGATATTGTGCTAAAGTCTCAGTTTATTTGCTATTTCAGCCCATGAAGGATTTGCACACAGAAGAAGCTTTTGTAGCACTGTCCAAAAAAACAGAATAAAAGTCAAATCGGAGCTAATTGCTCAAGAAATAACTTCCACATCGTGCAAGGCTTGAGGACATAAGCTGAAAGCAGAGAGGTCACCCCCTAAGGAATCCACATTCTACTAGGTGATCATTTTTTCAATAGTTAAAGGTGTAGATTATTTTTTCACAGGGTTACTTCCTTCGTTCATGCAGATTACAAGCAGACACATACGGATGGTAAAACTCCCACTGGATGCCTACCTTCATGGCTTTCTTCAACTGCTTTGCATCAAATATGGCTGGTGGAGTGATAAGGGCCACCATCAGACGTTTAAAGTCGCCAGAGAGATCACTCTTCAGGTCATCTTTCAGATCCTAAAACAAATCCCCCACAGTAAAACATTTTAAATGCTGGACCTTCCTTCTCATGGGTTGACCCAGAGGAGAAGGGTGATATTCTCTGCCCAGGGGGGCACACCCTTCACCCATCCACCTCACTTGTCAGTGAGTTACTGCTGCCTAACATTTGAGGATCGCCTCCTTAATCTACCCTTAGACTGGGCTCAGGAGCAAAATCTCTGAAGAGAGAGAACTCTGCTTAAGAGCCCTCCCACATTAGGAAGGATTGGGTTTTACTCTGGGGCTACTTCATATAGAAAGACTAAGATTGGGTTTTTAAAAGATTTTTTCCAATTACATATACAATTTTTAACATTTAACTTTGAGTTCCAAATTCTCTCCCTCCCTCCCTCCCTCTGGCCCTCCCTGAGATGGCAAACAATTCAGTCTAGGTTACACATGTGCAAGGACTAAGAGCACCAAAGCAGTCAGGCTTTGTGTTTGACATCCAAACAGCAAAGAGGAAAGTGGGTCAGGTGGGTGGAGACAACGATGCTGCTTCCTTAGCTTACTGTTTGCTCTAACTCAAATCTACGTGCGTGTTAAACCAACAAAGAGTCAATAAACATTTATTAGGCATCTAATAAGTGCCAAGCAGTACATTGTGTACTGGAGTTGGGAAAGAAAGAGACAGAGATGGGGAGGAGGGAAGGAAGGAGGGAGAGAAAAGGAAGGAGGGAGGGGGAAGGAAGGAGGGAAGGGGAAAGGAAAGAGGGAGGGGGAAAGAAAGGAGGGAAGGGGAAAGGAAGGACAGAGGAGAAAGGAAGGCAGGAGAGAAAAGGAAGGAGGGAGGAGAAAGAAAGGAGGGAAGGGGAAAGGAAGGAGGGAGGGGGAAGGAAAGGAGAGAAGGGGAAAGGAAGGAGGGAGGGGAAAGGAAGGAGAGGGAAGGAAGGAGGGAGGTGGAAGGAAGGAGAGAGGGGAAGGAAGAAGGGAGGGGAAGGAAGAAGGGATGGGAAAGGAGAGGAGGGGGGAAAGGCAGGAAGGGAGAAAAAATAAAGGAAGGGAAAAGGAAAGAGAAAAGAAGGGAAAAAAGGAAGAAGGGAAGGAATGAAGGGTAGAAGGAAAGCAGGAAGAAGTCCCTATCCAAAAGGAGCCCATGATCTAACAGTGGATGAAAACATAAAAGGAAGCTGCAAAGTAGGGGAAGAGGTACCCAGTTCGGGGGCATGATGAAGAAGGTAGTCAGAAAAGTCCCAAGGTAGTGATCCAGGTGAGAAATGAGGACACATCTGAGCTCTGCTCTCTCCTTAAATGGACATCTGGAGTTCATCACTCCATTCTCCAATCAGAAAGGCAGTGCTAAGATGGAGTTTCAAGACTGGTGAGATCTTACAGGATGTGAAATTGTCCCAATAATGAGCACGTTATGATCCATGGGGTCCCCAAGAGTCAGGCATGCCTGAACAACAACACGTCACCAAGCTGGGCCCCCAGAGACAAAATGAGAAAATGCTCCTCCCCGCTTTGGTTGGGACAGGACAGCTATTCGGAACTGAATCTGATATAAAAGTGAAAGGTATTGATAAAACTTAAATCAAATACTGTGAAATAGAAATCACTATGACATATAACTACAGGAACTCACAAAGAACAAAATACCAACAGAACGTCATAAAAATAAAATATGCCAACACTACCACAGAACCCCTTTGAGACACTTTTACTTATGTATATGTGTATTATCTTTTTCAAAAACGTGTGTCAGTCAAGAATATTTTTACTTACAATTCCACAGATGGTCCTAGAGCCGTCCCCCGTATTTTTTATCCAAAGATTAAGTGACTTGTTAAATATCTCATAGTTGGTAACGATGGAATAGGGAAACACCTCCTGTCTCTGGACCTAATGCTCTTTTCTACTTTATATCAAACTTGAGATGCAAAGTTTTCTAGGCGCATTCATTCATTACCTTCCACACAGCATACGTGATTATCTTTTTACTCACTTCCACTAATTAAGTCTTACCTTTCCAGATGTTGCACGATATTCCCTAGCAATCAACTGCCGCTGTGCATGAGATCTTGCTGTCAGAATGTGGATGAGAGTTTTCTCATCGGTTCCTAATTTTATAAAGAAAAATAATTGTATTTCAACTCATGCTTGTGAAATGTCTCTCAGAAACACCAATAACGATTAATGGATTATAAAGAATTCAGAAACTCAGGCACTCCAGTTTCATCTCCAAATTCTAATCAGCCTAGCTTCATCTACATGTCTCTCTAGCCACATTTCTTTCCACTGCACAAGTCCAACTGGGAAAGTCATGCTTGCATTGAGCTAAAGGAGGCATGTCCTTTCACAGCATAAGGATATAGAAAATATAGGTCATCTTTATCTATCTAATACAGAAAATAAGCTTGGCAAACAGCACCTACACAAACATCTCTGGCCTCTTTAATATTGACAAAGGTAGTATGAAATACAGAACACTGCTTACCAATTCCCTGGATAGCCTTTCGGATAGCTTCAGCATCTGCCGATGGGTTAAAGCCTGCATAATCTCGAATCGTCCCTCTGTTTCCAGTCTACAGGAGAACACATAAAAATGAAACATTTTTTTCAAGGGCAAAGTACATCTTTCACAAACCCTCAACCTAAGCTTAACTTGGATCCTTTTCATTTTTTGGACCAAAACTGTGATTTTTATCAGTGAAGGAAGCCCCCAGGGAGGTACTTCTATCTAAGCAGAGTAGTACCCACTTTACTACTAACAACCTTAGAGAGTTGTTGACTAAAGGATTGAGAGGTCAAGTAAATCGGCCAAGGTCACTCAGCAGTTTGCGGCAGAAAAGGAACCTCGAACTTAGGCCTTCCTGACTCAAAAATCAGTTCTCTATCCTCTACGTTAGGGGTGTCAAACTCTAATAGAAATGGGAGCCACTAAACCATACATAAGGATCCTTACTGGAAGCATATTGATTTAGAAAACCACATATTAACATTCTCTATATTCTACTGTATTTTTATTTTAAATATTCTGAATTATATTAAATATTTTAAATTACATTACAATCTGGTTCCCATCCCACTGAGGAATTTGGGGAGTTTGAGACCTCTATGCTACATCATATTGCCTCTTAAATACCTTACCCAAAATTAAATGTTTCTTCAGGGTAATCTATAGGATGTCCCTACATGTTATCATGCATGTCCTAGAAGTAGGAATCATGAATTATACATGCAATAAGCAGATTTTCATTCCCCTTCTTCTATATGTAATTGGAGTGATCAGAAGAATCCCCTTTTTTGCCATGGATGCATAGTGTTGGCTGAGAAATCCCCTTCCCAAGGGCTTTTGTTGACAGTGTGAATTATTTGGCATAGCAAACAAGTGGGAAAATGGTATGTACACATTTTAAGTATCCTCTCAAACCCTGGACCTTAAAAAATCTAGCCAGTCAAGCTAGAAAAGACTCACTCAGAGAAGAAAAGCAAGTAAAACATTTTCAAGTTTCTTAAAAGTATGCTGTTAATATCTGAAAACAACAAGGAATTTCAAGAGGCAGGAGTGAGGATGAGGCACATTGCATGCATGGACACCCAGTTGTACAAAAGAACAGAGGTGAGGGATGGATAATTCTCAAGTACAGAAAACAGGTCAGTGGTTTTACTAAATAGTCTTACGTTATAGAGATCTTAATGCATTTTTTTCTCAAAATAATGTTGTTTAGGCATGATTCCGCAATCAGTAGATCGTAGTGTTTACTTATACAACCCTGTTATCACCATCTAATGTATGTTATAGAAAGGAGGGACAAATGATTTTTTTAACTGTAATTTTTAAAAGTCTACCATTAATGACCAAGCTTGGCTATTAACAGTAGAGATAAGAAAATGCATATTTTCTCACCTCTTGGCAGGAGTGGGAGGCTACTGGTGCTGAACACTGTATACACTCTCAGATTGGTTGGTGTATAGTTCTATTTAGCTAAAATCATTTTCCTGGTTTTTTTAATCATTCTTTTTGTTATAAGGACTGGCTAGCTAGAGGCAGGGAGGAGGTGTATTTACAATGAAGGTGATATAAAAATCTACCAAAGAAATTTTTAAAAAGGACAAAAAAAGACACTTAAAAAATAAAACAAATGAAAATGAATATCCATTTGTTGGGTTTTCTCCATTCCTCAATCCCTCTTCATAGTATGGCTGTTCCTTCATTATCATAATCAGGTTTTTTTTTAAGCTGTTATGGATGTGATTTCCTTTTTATATAACTCTTGGAGGTTGACTGTTGTCTTGTATTAACATGACTTCATTTGGTCTCTCCTCAAGCGCCTAATATCATTTCTGTGAAAGGCTATTATCTTGTCATTTCAAAGTGAATGGAGAATTAATGTTCCCACAAAGACAAAAATGAGATACTATGTCTGCTCAGTCAATAGATTAAATTGAGCAATCTGTTTCAATATAATCTAATTGATGAAAAACCCAAACCACTCAAAATACAGAATTTTAGATACTAAGATAATTATAATTCTTCAACAACTGTCTGTCAAGCTACTCTGAACAGAGAACAGGTTAAAAAAAAAAAGGCTGGCATTGTCAATAAAATCTCTACGGCACTCTCCCATAATGGCTCCTTATACTTTGCTACCCCTCCTCGTTGAGGATGGTTTCTTATAATATCCCTGTGCTTGGGTGCTTAGCTTATCCCTCCATCTGCATGGCTCAGTCATTCTCTACTTACCTATCATGGAATGCTACTTGGTACAAGGAAACAAAGCCATCATCAGCTTCTGTTATTTGAAAATTACACAAGCAATGCTCCTCATTTTTTGCCTTTTCCCTTTTTTTTGCCACATATTCAACACAGTGAGTACAGAGGTAGAGAAAGAGACCACAGCGATTGTTTTTCGCTACCTATTAGCAGTCCTGTGGTTTGCATTCCATGCTCCTGAGACATTATCATGCCCTCTTCCAAAGAGCTAGAGGGTAATGGCTATTAATTGACTACATATATAAAAGAGTCTGTTAATATCACCAAAACTTCAGTTGTAGGTTTCCCACTCTTGAATCACTCCCTAGTCTGGTATGTTGACACAATCAGGGTGGCAAGACTGATGGGGGAGGAAATAGGAGAGCTGAAAGGGAGTACTTTTTGCTCAAGACCCCAATAATTTTTTCCCTTCTAAAGTTGCCTTTGGGCAATAGATAAAAGCAGGGAAGACTCAAAGCCTCTGGACTGGTATTAGGCATTATTCCACAATCAGTAGGTCGTAGTGTTTACTTATACAACCCTGTTGTCACCATCTAATGTATGTTACAGAAAGGAGGGACAAATGTTTTTTTAACTGTAATTTTTAAAAGCAGTGTCAAATGCAGACTGAAGAAGCCCACACATATAACAAATTCACTGAGTGACTCCTACTCCACGCCTTATACTTATAAGGTTCTTCTCTACAGGCTTTTGTAAGTTCTGAACCTTTAATCTTTTCACACTAAAGTACATTGTCATACAAAAGAAAATATATTAAATACTCATTTCCTATATGGTGCCATATATCTGCTTGTCCATATTATATATCATGAGATGACATGGACTGGGTCTCCTGTACTATGTTAAAGGGAGGGGGGGAAAGCCAGTGTCAGAGATATGGAGAGCAGGGAGGTCTGGTTCTCTTAGTTTTTTTGCATTGCATCTTTGTTTCCTTATATTACATGCATCCCTGGGTAAGTCTAATGCAACAGGAAATAACACAAACAGCCTGAGGTCTGGGACATAGAAAACACTAAGTCCTTTGGGCAGCGATAACCCTCTGTCCACAGCTCCTTCTCTGACAAAGCCTTTTGAGCCCATCCCTATTCACTCAAGTATGCCTCTTCTCAGAAATTCCAGGACCACATTGTTCAATAATGTGACCACTCATTTTGCCACTCCCTCAGCTCAAACGAAAGTGGAGGTCTTAGAAAGAAGACTGTGTACCCGGATTCACGAAGAGGTTTTCTGTTATTAATACTTGGACATTGTCAGTGGGGCCAATGGAAAGCTCCTAGCAGGTAGCAGGAACAGAAGGCAGTCAGGAGCCTTGTCACTCTAACTCCAGAGCTGGGCTGTAGATTCAGAGTAGACTAAGGAAAGGACCTATATCAAGGCATGGGGATGACCTGCAGGTGTTTGCCAGGTATATTGGGCAAGGTTCAGGATGAGCATCTGTATGCACTGACCCCCAAGGGGAGGGTCACCGATTTAATGCTCAGTCTGGTCTGAGGCTTGTCTCTGAGTGACCAAGGCAGACACAATGGAGGAGGGGAGGCTTCAATTCTGTCACTCTGAACTTGCAAACCTTTCCAGCTAGCTAAAAGGGGCTAAGGCCAGCAGAAACTAAAAAGCATGGGAATATATGGAGTCTTTCTGATAACTAGTATCTATCTAAAACCATCAGCAAGCACTATCTGTGATGGAGAAAAACTAAAAGCCTTTCCAATGAAATCAGTAGTGAAGCAAGCATGTCCATTAATACCACTATTGTTCAATATTGTACTAGAAATGCTAGTTATAGAAATAAAACAAGAAAAAAGAAATCAAAGGAATAAAAACAGTCAATGAGGAAACAAAACTATCAAATTATATGATGGTATACTTAGAGAACCTTGGAAGATCAATTAAAAAACTACTGAAACAATCAACAACTTTAGCAAAGTTTCAGGGTATAAAACAAACCCACGCAAATCTTCAACTTTTCTATATACTACCAATCAAACCTAGCAGGAAGAGACACAAAGAGAAATTTCATTTAAAATAACTGCAGACAACATTAAATACTTGGGAGTCTACCTCCCAAGACAAACCTAGGGATAATATGAACACAATCATGAAATATTTTTCACACAAATAAAGACAGATCTAAATAACTGAAGAATATTAATTGTTCATGTGTAGGCTGAGCCAACATAATAAAAATGACAATATTTTAAGCTAATTTATTTATTCAGTGTCGTACCAATCAATCTACAAAAGAATTCTTTTATAGAGTTAGAAAAAATAACAAAATTCATCTAGAAGAATGAAGGTTAAGAATAACAAAGGAATCAATGAGAAAAACGTGAAGAAAGGTGGCCTAGCAGTACCAGATTTCACACTCTGTTACAAACCAGTAATCACCAAAGTCATCTGGCACTGGCTAAAAAAATAAAATGGTGGATCAGTGGGAAAGATTAAGTATACAATACATAGTACTAAATGGCCATAGTAAGCTAGTGTTTGATAAACCCAAAGACTCGAGCTTTGGGGACAAGAACTCACTGACAAAAATTGCTGGGAAAACTAGAAAGCAGTTCAGCAGACACTAGGTATAGACCAATACCTCATACAGTGTACCAAAATAACGTCAAAATGGATAGATGATTTAGACATCAAGGATAATATCATAAGAAAATTAGGGGAGCATGGAAAAATTTATCTGTCAGATCTAGGGATAAGGGAAGAATTGATGACTAAACAAGAGGTAGAAAAGATCATGAAAAGTAAAATGGGTAATTTTGCTTACATGAAATTAAAAAGTTTTTATACAAACAAAATTAATGTAGCCAATTTAGAAGAAAAGTAGGAAATGGAGGGGGTGTAATAACAAGTTTATCTGATAAGAGCCTCATTTCTTAAATATATAAGGAACTGAGTCAGATTTATAAAAATAAAAGTCATTTTTCAATGGATAAGTAGTCAAAGGATATGAAGAGGTGGTTTTCAGAAGAAGTCAAAGCTACTGATAGTGACATGAAAAAAATCCTTTAAATCACTATTGCATAGAGAAATGCAAATGAAAACAATTCTGAGATATCATCTCACACCTATCAAATTGGCTAATGTGACAGAAAAGGAAAATGACAAATGCTGAAGAGGAATGTGGAAAAATAGGGACACAAAAGAAGCACTGGAGGAGTTGTGAACTGGTGCAACTATTCTGGAGAACAATTTAGAACCATGTTCAAAGTGCTACAAAAACTGTGCATATCCTTTCACCCAGCAATACCACTACAAAGGCTGTATCCCAGAGAGATCAAAGAAAAGGGAAAAGGACTTATTTGTAGCTCTTTTGTGGTGGCAAAGAATTGGACATCAAGGAGATGCCCATCAATTAAGGAATGGCTGGACAAGTTATGGTATATGATTGTGATGAAATAATATTGTGCTCTAAGAAACGACAAGCAGGATGGTTTCAGAAAAATCTATGAAGACTTATATGAACAAAGACAAATAGATAATACATATATCTTAGCACTCCATAACACTGTTACAAAACTGAAACACTATCTTAGGGCTTAAAAATCTCAGAAAAATTCAGAAAAACAGAAATATTAACAATATCCTTTAGTGACCATTAAGCATGGTTCCATTTGGAGATAACCGGCTTTCAGTTACATTCAATCAATCTTGGACATGTACCTGTTATTAGCCTATAGTATTGCTCAATGAGGTGCCATCTGCTTGTTCCCAAAGTATAAGAAGAAGAGGATTATCACCTACTTATCATTTGCTCTGAGAATGTCTACCAATCTTTTTTTCCTCATTCTTGTTCAGGAAGTATTAATCTTGCCTTAGGATGACAAATCCTGTGTTTCATTAATATTATGCAGATTTTGAATAGGATATTTCCCAAATCTGTTGTGGTACATTTTATACGTTTACACTAAATAGCTGTGCTTGAAGAACACTAATGTATCTATTACTCTTGCCTTCATCAATTAGCTCATTCCAACCTCCAGATTCAAACTTAAAGCTTTCATTCTCTTTCTTGGATCTATGTTAAGAAATTTACGCTTACTGAGTTCACTGATATTTAGATATATTTTATATCTAAATATATATAATATATTTAGATATATTTTATATATCTAAATATATATAATATATTTAGATATATATTCAAAAATTTCACAATAATACTCATTACAGATATATTATTTCTCTGTTTTGACTCTCCCTGGTTTAGATAACAAGACATTATTACAGAAAGTATTTTTGTTGAATTCCTTCTTTTCCTATTTTTGGAAACAGTTTATTTAACATCCAAATTAATTTTTCTTTGATATTTTGATACCATTGGAGAAAGATTTCATAAGACGGAGAACTACAGAGTGTTTTTCAGTGGAGTCACATAGCTTAATTTTATCCTTGTACATCAAGGAATTAATAGGACATTTTGTTTTGATTTCTTCTTTAATGTGGAAATCACATTTAGTTCTATTTAGGGAGATGTTAATGGATTTAAGACTAAGATCAGAGTAGACTTAAGGCAGAACCATAATGGACTTAAATTGTCTGCGTGAGAAAATGTTTTATACGACTTTTTGCATTGGTGGTGTTTTAAATAGAGAATGGTTTTCCAGAGGAAAAATAGAGTAACAACAGCAGCAGCTAGTATCTATATATAGGACTTTAAGGTCTATAAAGCGCTTTATGCATGCCAAATCAATTGTTCTTGGCAACAACCCTGGAAAGTAGGTGCTACTGTCATCCCCATTTTACAGATGAGCAAACTGAGGACATAGTGCAGCTAAGTGACTTGCCCAGGATCATACAGTTAGGGGACATATGAAGCAGGCTTTGAATTCAGGTCTCCCTGACTCCAAGCGCTGTGCTACCTTGCTGCTTTATCAAGGTAAACAAGGAATACTCCTAAAGAAAAAGCATCAAACAGCTAACGTCAATTCTAAATGTCCTTTTTTCCATCCATACCCCCAAATCTTGTGAGAGAGGTACTAGCTCTATTGAACAGGTGGGGAAACTGAGGTTTAGAAAAGTTGTCACTTGCTCATGGTAAAACAGCGGCAGAAACAGGATTTTAATGCAAATGTGCCTGACCCTAAATTCTGCACTCTACCCATCAATCACTCTCTCTACACTGCCTTAAAGGAGCAGGATCGTTCCTTAATTAGTTACAGAATCAAAGAATGTTAGAGATGAAAGGGGCCTTAATCATCGACAAGTCCAATGTCTCATTCCCATTTTGTTGATGGATTAAACGAGGCTTGGGAAAGTTAAATAACTACATGGAACACTAACAATATGCTCACTCCCACTTCAGAGTTCTTTCCGCTATGCCATATCAGTTGCAAAATGTTTGAAACATCTGCAATAAAGACAAAAAAAAATTGTCATGGTAAAAGGGCATCTCCTATTCTGCGCCCCTGGATGCTTTCAGCACTCCTTGAAAACAAAAACAACAACAAAACCAAACCCACCCAACAAATCAGGAATTCCTTTCTGAGTGAGGAGGAAGGAGGGCTAAATAATGAACTCATTGTTTTAGGAATGTTGGCGGATGGAAAGGCAAACAAAGCTTTTTGCAATGCTGTCCTCTCTCTGGCTCACTGTCATGCCTGATCTCTGAGCCAGCTTTTAGTGTCTATTCACTGCAAACAAAATTCCTGGATAGTACATTCCTGAGATCACCAAATTCTCATGCAGTGACCTAAGTTAGTATTGTTCCCAGAAACAATCATCAAAAAAAAATCGTGTTTGGGCAGAGCTCCACCTTCTTTTGACAGGAATGCTCCATGCTTTGGGTTACACACATGTTCTACAGAGAAAAGTGAATCTAGAGCCAATCCTGCCCCCTCCCCAAAACAACAAAACCTAAGGAATGTATGAGAGTAACAGCTAAGTCTCTTTTTCTTCTTGCAAATATAGCTTCTCTTTCTCTTCTACCCATTTCTAAATTAGCTTTTTGATTAAAAAAATCATTTTTGTGACAAAAAGGCATCCTTAGGAAGGCGAGATGAGGGTGGAGGGAAGAGCTTGTATGGGGTTATAGAAAGATTATAGGATTTGAACTCTGAGGACCGGTATTTAAATACTGTTCCTTTGACTTGAAACTACTATAACTTGGGCAAGTCACTTCATTCATTCGATAAATATTTATTAAACACCTACTATGTGTCAGGAACTTTACTAAGCACTAGGGACACAAAAAGAGGCAAAAGCAGAACCAGGAGAACATTGTACATAGAAAGAGTCACTTTGTGTGTTGAACAGCCTTAATAGACCGAGCTCTTCTCAGCAAAGCAAGGATCTAAGACAACTCCAAAAGGCTGGATGGAAAATGCTATCCACATCCAGAGAAAGAACTATGGAGTCGAAATGCAGATGGAAATAGACTATTTGCTTTCCTTTCTTTTGCTGTTTTGTTTCTTCTTTCTCGTGGTTTCTCCTATTTAGTTCTAATTCTTCCTTCCAATATGACTAATGTGAAATCATGTTTAACATGAATATATGAGTAGAACCTATATCAGATTGCATGCCATCTTGGGGAGGGGGGAGGAGAAGGAAGGGGAGAAAATTTAAAACTCAAAATCTTATGGAAGTGAATGTTGAAAACTAAAAATTAATTATTTTTTTAAAAAGCTAAAGATTATGT
>CM053583.1:188519818-188537143 GCA_028627135.1 Pseudochirops cupreus
AACATATATAAAAGAAAGATACTTATATTTCTACACACATATATATATATATATGTGTGTGTATGCAAACACACACAAAGCAAGCTATATATAGGATAAATAGAAAACAATTAAAAAGGAAAGCACTAGAATTAAGTAAGGTTAGAGAAGCCTTCCTAGACTTCAGTTTTCTCATCTAAAAAATAAGGAGGCTAGACTATAAAATCACTAGGGTTACTTTGAATTCTAAATCCTATTATCTTAAGGGTGACTGCTGTCCCCTAAGTAGGAGGGGACATACGCTGGGAAATTCAGTGATGCCTGAGAGATATTACTGTGATTGGCAGATTGCCCCACTCTCATACAATGCTGTGCAAAGGGGCCAGTGGGTTTAGAGAATTCAACAAACACTTGAGAAAATCAAAACTGAAATTCAGAAGAGGGCATCAATGTCAAAGCTACAGGCAAAGCATCAAAGAAATATGTGAATTGGTCTCAGGCTCAAAAATAATTCCTGAAAGGGATCAAAAAGTATTTTCAAAATCAAATAAGAGAGGTAGAGGAAAAACTGGAAAAAAAGAAATGGCAGTAATGCAAGAAAATAATGGAAAAAAAGCAACTTGATAAAGGAAGTGCAAAAAAGGAAAAAGATGTACAAAAATTCACTGAAGAAAAGAACTCTTTAAAAAGTATAATTGGCCAAATGGAAAAGAAATTACAAAAGCACACTGAAGAAAATAATTCCTTAAAAATTAGAATTAAGCAAATGAAAATTAATGACTTTATGAAAAAATCAAGAAAAAAACAAAATGAAAAGAATGAAAAAATAAAAGAAAATGTGAAATATCTCATTGGAAAAACAACTGACCTGGTAAACAGATCCTGGAGAGATAATTTAAGAATTATTGAACTACCAGAAAGCCGTGATAAAAAAAAAAACAAACTCAGCTTAGAACAAGAAATTATCAAGGAAAACTGCCCTGGTATTCTAGAACCAGAAGAGAAAATAGCCATTTGAGAGAATCCACTGATCACCTCCAGAAAGAGATCCCAAAATTAAAACTCCCAGGAACATTATAGCAAAATTCAAGAGCTCCCAGGACAAGAAGAAAATACTGCAGGTAGTCAGAAGGAAATAATTCATGTGGGAAGAAGTATAGTTTATAATGAGATGGGGACTTTATAACAATCTGTAGAGAGTTTGTGTGATTGGAAAACACTTCCTCTAAGAGAATGTTATGCTTCCATGGATAACATGCTCTCTCAGGAGAAAGGAAATTTGTGCTCTTGTGGGCAACCAAAACCGAGAAGTGAATGGGTACTGATCCAAAGAGGAAACTGCATGGTGAATGGGAAAGAGAAGGATCATGGGAAGAGATCAAATGTCACCTTTAAATGAAGATGTTTCCTCATTCCCACTAGCTACTAGTTCCTTCCCACCTGTACTAATTATCCTGCATTTATGAATTTATTTTGTGGAAATTTTGTATCAACTTTAGCTGTTTCCCCTGATAAAATGTAAACTACTTGAAGGTAAGGACTATTTTCATTTTTCTGTCTATCTCTAGCTCCTAGTGCTCAGCCACAGGTACTCAATAAACACTTGTTAACTGATTAAGTTAAAAGAGGATTTAATTTAATAATTATATAAAAATATTTTAAATATATAATTATTTATATAATATAACATAATAGTAATTAAATATCAGGTTAATTAAATTAGAGCAGGATGGTTTGACATTCAGCTCTCTGGTGGTGTAAGTTCTATGCTTTGCTAACATCTCTATTACACCTGGAGTCCGTTACATCTGAAAATAGGGTTTGTAGTCTTTGCTGCAATGTGAACATTTCATAATTTAACTGACTGTTTCCAAATTACGGCGAAGCAAAATTGTTCAGATAAAATCTGATCAAACATAGTGAGTCTCATTGGAGACTTCCCTAGAATTATCTGGAATATGTCAGGGGTAAGGAATTGAGAAGAGAATTGGCACCACTCTGACAGTGCTGAATGTGATTCAAGAAGAATGGGATCAAAATGGGGTCAAGAAGCAACTTGGGCCCATCCAGCTCATTTCTCCAAGAGTGACCTTCTTCAAGAAGTAACTCCTTCACCATTGCCAATGTACAAGTGAGGAAGTCGGCATCCTTCCAATACTGACAAACTGAAAAACAAAGGCTCTGCCTAGGACTGGGGAGAGCTCATGGGATATGGGGGAAATGCTGTGGTTCTATATTCTGGGAATGTGGAAACAGTGGCTCTGAAAGCTATCCTTTCACTCCACTGTGAATTCTGGCTCTGCCAGAAGCTCCAGTGACCGGGCACAATGGAAAAGGGCAGGAGCTGCTCCATTTTTGTCTTTGTACACCCAACGCCAAGCACAGCTGCCTGGAATATAGTAGGCACTTAATAAGTAGTCTTGATAGTCCAAGGTCACACCCATAGTAAGTGGCAGAGCCGGGATTTGAACACAGGTCCCATAACAACCAGTCTGGCCTTTTACCTCTCAAGCCTGATTCCTTTAATCATAAAATAGGGATCCCTATACTACTTGCCTCACAGTGACGTCATAAGGAATATGTTTTGCAAAACTCTGAAGTACAACAGAAACAGGTCAATGATCATAGTATTCTAAAGCCATTGGATTGAAGGGTTGGAGCTGGCAGGGACTTTGGAGGCCGTTGTGTCAGCCGCTTTCATTTTACAGATGAGGAAACTGAGGCTTCGAGGGGTTTTAAGTGACTTGCCCTGGATTACACAGCTGGTAGTGACAGTGATGGCATCTTGGGCTCACAGTGGGGTGGGCTTCCATTGATCTGGACAGCCACTAACCCCACGAGATTAAGAAGCTCTGTGTGATGAATTTATCTGAATTATCCCTGCAAAGCTTCTTCTGTCATTCCCAGTATCTTCCAAGCATCTTCCCAGCCCCTGCTGCATGGTCATCTGTAACATTTTCTCTGGATGTGAAGTCTAATTCTTCCTCAGCTTCCTGTAAAGGAGCCTTTGTGTACTGGCCAAGCTTTGTTTTTTCCTAATATTTACTCAAAGAAGACATACTGCTTATTTGTACACCAGCCAGGAAGCTGCAACCACCCTGATAAGGAAGGTCCTGACCAAAATGGGAAAAAGGCCCAGATTAGCTGAACCACAAAAAACCTAAGTCCCCACCAGACAGGTAATTATATGTAACTTTCAGTCCTGGGGTAAAAGATTGCAGAACCCAAAAGGAATATATACTGTGTGCATATGCCTATAAGACATCATAACGTAAGTCAATGTTTATACATGTTTTTTTTGGGTTAATTGACTAGCCCAGGGTTACACAGCTAGTAAGTGTCAAGAGTCTGAGGGTGGATTTGAACCTAGGTCCTCCTGAATCCACCTAGCTGTCCTTATATATGAATTTAAAACAGTCATATGGACTGAAGGCAGGTAGGTGTTGCAGTGCACAGACCACTAGACTTGAATTCAGGAGGACTTGAATTCAAATCCAGCTTCAGACACTTACTAGCTGTGTGACCCTGGACAATTCACTTAACCCTGTTTGCCTCAGTTTCCTTATCTGTAAAATGAGCTGGAGAAGGAAATGGCAAACCACTCTAGTATCTTTGTCGATAAAACCTCAAATGAGGATCACAGAGAGTCAGAAATGAATGAAAACAACCGAACAAGAACAAAATGAAGAGAAGGGCAGCTGCCGGTAGGGGCAGTGGGTAAAGCTGGATATCCCAGACAATGCCCAGCTAGGGAAACAGGCAGAGGTCCCACCCTATTTTCTAGGATTCTTGCTAAGAGTCACTATTCTAACAGGCCATGAAAGTGGCAAGAATTGAGAAACCCTAGATGTTCCTGTCCCAGTCTCTCTCCCACCAGACATCCCCCCTCTTCCTTGACCTGAAATTTCTCCCATCAATGTCATTACTCTAAGTTACACAGCAAAAAATAAGGCCACTTTTTTTTTCCTAGAATATCACTGGCAAAGCATATATGGGTTATCATGACTTTAGAGACACAAAGCATCCTTCTCTTCCAGTCCTCTTTTTAATACAATAGCTTCTATGTTCATCTCTCACCAGCTTCATCTTTCCACTCCATTAGAACATCACCTCTCAATTGGACAAGAGCCTCCTAACTGGTCTCAAGTATCTCCCCTCTCCGTGCCAGCTTTCACTCAGCTGCCTAGATGATCGTCTTAAAACTCAGATCTGACCACATTATACTTTTGCTCAAAAATCTCCATTGGTTCATAGTGGATCATACATTTAATACTGGAACCTCAGACATCATCTAGTGGCTAGATTCTAGCCCAAGCCCTCCATTTTATAGACAAGGAATTCAAAGCCCAGAAGGTGCTAAGAAGTGGCAGGCACGTTTTAAGGCTAGGTCTTCTTACTCCAAGTAGTCTTCCCATTTCACTGAGGTACTCTTTATTTCCCCAAGGATAAAATACAAAATCCTTAGCCTCGCATTGTGAATCCTTCACAATCTGGCTCCTATCTTTCCAGTCATTTTGTATTACTCTCCTTAAAACACTCCCCACTCCAGTTAAACTTACTTGCTTGTTGTTTTCTGTACGTTTCAGGACATTTCTCACCTTTGTGCTTTTGCCCAAATGGTCCCTCATATCCTGGGATGGACTCTTTTCTCATCCCTACCTCATAGATTCTCTGGCTCCTCAAAGTACAGCTCAACAATTTAGAACTATGCCCGAACTGTGCACACCCTTTGATCCAGCAATACCACTGGTACATCTGTATCTCAACGAGATCATAAAACAGGGGAAAGGACCCACATGTGCAAAAATATTTATAGCAGCTCTTTCTGTGGTGGCCAAGAACTGGAAATTGAGGGGATACCTATCAGTTGGGGAATGGCTGAACAAGCTGTGGTATATGAATGTGGTGGAATACTATTATTCTATAATAAATGAGAAGTAGGTGGATTTCAGAAAAACCTGGAAAGACTTATATGAATTGATGCTGAGTGAAGTGAGCAGAACCAGGAGAGCACTATACACAGTAACAGCATCATCGCTCAATGACCGTCTTTGATTGACTTAGCTCCTCTCAGCAATGCAAGGACCTAAGACAATTCCAAAAGACTCATGATGGAAAATGCTATCCACATCCAAAGAACTTTGGAGTCTGAATGCAGATCAAAGCAGATTATTCTCTTTCTTTCTTTCTCATGGTTTTTACCTTTTGTTTTGCTTGTTCTTTCACAACATGAGTAATGTGGGAATATGCTTAATATGACTGTACATGTATAACCTGTAACACTTGCAGTCTTGGGGAGGGGGAACAATTCAGAACTCAAAAATCTTATAAAAGTGAATGCTGAAAGCTAAAAATAATAAAAATTGCAAAGAAAAGATAGAGTACAATTCAGGTGTCATCTTCTACATGAGATGCTTCCTTAGCTGTTCCATTATTTGTGCTCTCGCTTCCCACATTCCATCTTTCTTCTCTCTCTCTTTTGCCCTTCATCTTTCCTCTTCTCTTCTTTCATCCTCTCTCTCTTCTCCTCTTTTACATAACTTCTCTCCTTCTCTTCCCTTTATCTTGCCCTTCTTCTCTCTCTTCTTCTCTCTTCCCCATCTCTTCTTTTAACCCCCTTCTTCCTCTCTCCCTCCGTCTGAATCATTTTCTATATGCATTTATTCATCTGTGTAATGTTCTATTTCTCCCACAAACCCTACTCTCCTGAATGTAAGCACCTGGAGGTCAATGATGATTCAGTTTTTACCTCTGTACCTTCACAACCAGCTCATAAATGGCATTTAAATTCAATTAAACTTGAGGTATTTTGAAAGGTACAAGGAACCTGGGGTGATCCAGGACAGGTAAATTTCATCTGAGGGAAAGAAAGGGTTCTGATTCAACCTGGGTATTTAGGGAACAATATAATCTCAGACAAGGAGAGTAGACCCCAAGGGTGGAGTATCCTGGGTGAAGCCCTGAAGATAAACTTTTCTCCGCTTCACAATTTGATCTGCATTGGTCTTTTCGATGAGAATAATTATAGAAGTGTTGTTGGTGGTATTGTTACAGATATACAGATATTATTACAGATATACATTTAATTAGGAGAATAATTTCACTTATGTTTGACCACTATATAGGTACAAACCTAAGGAAAATGGCGAAGGTGACAAAATTTGCTATGTTCCCTCCCCTGAACCTTACCAACTCTAGGTTAAGGGGGATGGGAAGGAGGGAAGAGGACAGAATTCAGTAACAAAGCTTGACATGTGAAGCCTTATTCTCAACATCCTAATTTATAATGATAATTAATAATGCACATAATTCACATTACATAGTGCTTTAAGGTTAATCAGGTATTGTCCTTGAAAAAAAACCTCATGAAATACATAATACCAACGTTATTATCTCCATTTTACAGATGAGGAAACAGACGCTCAGGGGAGTCAAGTGACTTGTTCATGGTCAGTGTCAGGGCAAACAGATCTCCAGGTTCCAGGTCCAGTGCTCTGTATATTAGAGACTTAGAGTAAAACCAATATCCCTTACAATTATTCCATTCCTGTTTCCCTTCTTTCCCAATGTCTCTTGTCCTCTACTCTTCCTCTCCCTTGGCTTCCTTCTCTATCCTGCTACCTTTTTTTTTAACTAACCCCACTCTCTGCAGTTTCTAACCCCTCCATTCCCTTTCTTCCTTCTATTTCTTTGTCCTGAGATGAAAGACAGAAATAAATGAGAATATGGGTGCCACGTAGCAAAAAGCCTGTGGAACCGAGTAGCAGCTTGCTTAATAAATGCTAATTAACTTGAATTTATGAGCCATCCCTGGTTTTAGCCTGCATGGCCCATCTTACAGAACGGGCTCTTTATCTTCTTTTGTTTTGAAAATTGCTCTCTTTGTGAGTGCTTGGTGCGTGCTTAGCTTTCTTTGAAATATTTTTGACTTATTACTCCAAAGGAACTTCCTTACAGACTTCCCCCTTTTTTCATCTGGATGGGCAAGGGTAGAAAGAAGGGTCAGGACAAAAAGAGATGCTTTGGCCGAAGATCTCAGAAAACCTAAGCTCTGAAGAACGCTTTGGTCTTTACTCACCCACGCTGATGCCATGATATCCCACTTTCACTTCAAGTTGAGGACTGGTCCACCTATGAAAAAAGGAAACTCAATAAAGTATGAAGACTGTAACTCCAAGGTGAATTAATCTCTACACGAACTTCTTCTCTTTACCCCCCAAATAATCAGAAGACAAAATGGCATTTTTTTCAGAAGGCTAAAGAAAACATTTAACTAAAATATTAAATTATTGTTATATTTCTTTACTCATTCCACAAAAACATCTATTGCACAACTGTTCCATGCACAGAAGATGAAGAAAATATAATCCTCAATTTTGAGGGCTTTGCAAATTTCCCTTCTTCCATAAAATTCAATTAAACGATGCTGATCCCCAACTTCCCTTTCCATATGTGAGACCAAACAGCCCCATGTGGTCTGTTCAGGTCACTACTATCTTCACTTTGACTCCAAGAGTTTTCTGATTTGATTCAAAAGCCTCCGTTAATAATTCTCATGGTGCAATAGGAATGTTTTCTTCCTTGATATCTTATTCTACGACTTAGCATAAAAAAGTCAGATTTTTCAGTAGAAGGATACCCTGTACTGAATCTCATTAGGCTTTTTACCATGCTAACAAAGAGCACAATTTCTGGAAGGAGACCTGGCAAAGAATCCAAAGCATATTTCCCATGAGGATCCATTATTTAAGTACACTTACTGGGTCATTTTCAGATCTGGTTGAGAAATTAAAATACTTTCTCCCTGGTCCAGGAACTATTTTTAAATATCCAATGACATTTAATCCTACCCTTCCTGCCCCTACCTCCTACCCCAGAAGTTAACAGAAAACAGCACTACAAATTCTTTGCATAAAATAAATTTTGAACTGGAAGGTTTAAAAAAATTTTAGTCTAATGCTAATCAAACACTGGGCAGTTTGGAAAGAGCACTAGTCCTAGAGTCAGGAAGATCATGAGTTCAAACCTGGCCTCAGATACTTACTAGCTTTGTGACCCTGGGCAAGTCACTTGACCCTCTTTGCCTCAGTTTCCTCATCTGTAAAATGGGCTGGAGAAGGAAATGGCAAACCCCTCCAGGATCTTTGTCAAGAAAATATCAAGTGGTGGGGTGGCTAGATGGCTCAGTGAACAGAGCACAGCCCTGGAGTCAGGAGGACCTGAGTTCAAATCTGACCTTAGACACTTAACACTTACTAGCCATGTGACCTTGGGCAAGTCACTTAACTCCAATCACCCTCCAAAAAGCAAAGAAAAAAGAAAAAAAAAAGAAAATACCAAATGGGCTCACAATGAGTCAGACATGATGGAAACAAATAAGAGTCTAACACTATACAGCACTCTGTTCCACCATGGAACAGGCTTAATACTTATTAGTCCTATGACCAGGAGCAAGCCACCTAACCACTGTGGAGATAATACTGTTTGGGCTACTGAACTCCCAGGGATGTTGTAAAGGACACAGCAGGGAAGAGGGGGAACAACATTCGTTAAGGGCTCTATGCTGTGTTTTACAGATATCTCATTGGATTAGTAAATTCTAAATATATACAAATGTTATTATTGTTATAGTCCTGTCTACCCCCGGAGCAGAGGAGCGACATTATTTGATAACATCTTTATTAAAACTAAACCAATCCAACTAGTATATAGTAAGTGCCTACTATTCACAAGGCACTGGTGCTAGGCAGGGGAATAAAAAGACTAAGTTTAATCAGCAGAATGGATTAGAGGAAGAATAGACTGGAGTTCTCTCTCACCACCCCCACTGGGTGCCAAGTCCTGTCAACTTTACCTTCCCAACACCTCTTGTTTAGGTCCCCTTCTGACACTAGCATCACTCTAAGAGATTATGACAATAGCCTGTTGGTGGGTCTATCAGCCTCAAGTCTCTCCCCATCCCAGTCTCTAATCTATTCAGTTGTTAAATTAATCTTCCTTATGTATGCATCTGACCACATTACCCTGCTATTCCATAAATTCCAATAGCTTCCTAGTTGTGTGACGCAGGTCAGGTCACTTCAGCCTGTTTGGTTCTGTTTCCTTATCTATAAAATGAGCTGGAGAAGGAGATGGCCAACCACTCCAGTATCTTTGCCAAGAAAATCCGGAGTGGGGTCATGAAGAGTTGGAATGACTGAAAAATGACTCAACATTTGGCTTTTAAAGACCTTTATAACTTGCCTACCCCCAGTTAGAACAATACTGCATTAATTCATGTAATAGAACCTGAACTCAATGGTCACAGTAAAAATGAAAAAGATGCTGGATACAGGAGATACTAAAGAAATAGGATTGACAGGACTTAATGGCATTACATGTGGGAGATGAATACAAAAAGTCAGAGAGGATGCTATATATAAGTCACCAGGAGAAGAGTGACGCCATTGGTGGCAATCAAAGACTCTAGAGGAGAAATATGTTTGGGGAATAACAGTGTTTAGTGTGGGACAGTGGAGTTTGAGCCACCCACGAGATGTCCAGGAGGCAGCTAAAGATCCAGGTCTGAAGCTCTGAAGCGAGGTAAAGATGATGGGTGTCTTTCACACAGATATGATCCCTGAAGCTGATAAAATGAATGAGATCAAGCAAGAGAGATAAGATGAAGTGCTTACAGTAGCCAGGCTAGAGGACCAAGGGGAGCCAGCCAGGATTACTAGAGAGATAAGGAAACAAGGAGAGAACATAGGTGGTGGGAGGAATGGAAGAAGCTGGGGAGAGAGACAGAGGAGGGGCCAGAGAAGTATGAAAAGCATCAATGGAATGTGGTGTCATGAAAGCCAAACAGAGAGATAAAGAAGAGGAAAGAAGAAATCTACTTTTTTTTTTTTTTGAGACTGGTCTCCTTGTCTCATCCAGGTTGGAAATTCAGTGGCCACTCACAGGTCCTATCCCAGGACTGATCGGCATGGGGACTCTGACCTGCTCTATTTCCAACCGGGATCAGTTTACCCTCCTTAGGCAGCCTGGTGGTCCCCAGCTCTCGGGGGCTCACTGTATTGGTGCAGACAACCCATTGACTTTTGCCCTACTGTAACTCAAAAGCCCCAAACCCAAACCATCCACCATCCTCAGCTTCCCCCAGAAGCAAGGATTTAGTCATGTGCTATGACAATGGCCAGGCTACTTTTTAAGGGAAGAAAAGAGATGGGACCTTAGGGAAGGAGGAGCTGCCGGGAAGGTTTTTAGGGTAGACTAAGGGTGTCATGAACAGGAAGAAGACAGTACAGAGAACGAAGATTAAAAAAACCAAAGATTAACTAGACAGGTCCTTGATAAGGACATGGAAGAAGATGGGATCAAGGGGAAAGAGGTTAGATTTGGTAAAGAAAAAGCACCTGTTTAGGAGTCAATGGTGAAAATATAAAAAAAATTTTCAACTGTTAGGTTGAGTGCTGGATTTGAAGGCCTCAAATCTCATCTCTGCTACTTCTGTGAGACACTGGGCAAGTCACTCACGCGCACACACACACACACACACAAATCCTGTCTGGGCCTCAGTTTCCCCATCTGTAAAATGAGAGGGTTGGCTTAGATGACCCCTAAGCCCAATCTCCCTCATCACCTAGCATAGTGACAGTACATAATAGGCATTAGTAGTAATACTGGACATAGTAGCAATGCACAAATGGATAAGTAAACCACATGGAAATACATTGAAACCATAAGCTTACCTTGCAAGCTTTACCGTCTAAATTATTATTACCAAATAAGGACTAAAGATTTAGTCTTGTGGATAATTCCAAGTCAGCAAAGGTCAAATGAATTTTTTTTTTTCCAAACGAATTTTAAAAAATGAAACTGGTTAAATATTTGGATTTGGTGAGCTCATGAACAGGTAATGCTGAAATAAACGCGCTTCTTCTTCCTCCTCCGCCCCTATTTCCCAACCACCCTGGGGCAGAAAAGGCGGCTTTGTGGTCTGCTTTCTCACACTCCCTTCCTCCCCAGGCTGGCCTTTCCTGTCCTGATGCAACGGACGAGGAGGGGCCCGCAGCGGCTCAGCCAAGGCCTTTCTCCCATTTCCTTCCGTGATCCCAAGGGTAGAGCCGCAGCTCTCTCTGACATCCCCCGAGGCTAGCCCTTTCCAGTCGGTTACGCACTGCCAAGGGATGCCGGCCTCACCCCGGCCCGTTCTCTGCAGGACCCGCTCCCAGGCTCTCCTACGGGCCCCCAACGCCACCAACCGCAGTCAATTACCCTGATTCTCAAACAAGTGGGTAATTCACAGGGAACGGGAGGCGGCTGATTTTCCTCCAACTTTTAAAAAAGTGAATTTCTCCAAGAAAAAAGCTCTCCTCTCCCATTTCCAATCACAGTCAGTCCCCTCCTTTTTCTCCCTTTCGTCTACGCTGCCGGGCACCCTCCTCCTTTAGCTGGGTGGGCTGCGTGCTAGGCGCCTGCCAGAGTGAAGTCTTCCTAAGGAAAAGAATCCTCCAGTTCCCTGATGGTCCTCTTCTCCCGGGATGAGCTCGGAGAGCCCCCCCCCCCCCCATTTCCCTGTCCATCCCCTAGCACTCCCACACTTGGGAACCAGGGGCGGTGTCCCGACCGAGGCTCCCAGGTGAGAAGGCAGACTCCGCGGCAGCAGCCAGAGCCCGGCCGGGCACCGCGTTCCGATCCAAGATGCCCGCTTACCCTTTAAAGCGTCCACGGGACTCAGGAAGCCGCTAGCAGGGACCGAGGAGACAGGAGCAGAGGCTGGAGGGCGGGGAGGGAGGCAGCCTGGGTCCGTCCCGGAGGCCAGTGCCCCTCCCCTTCCGCGAGGCAGTGCCCCTCAGGCTCCACCTGCTTGGGCCAGGAGTCTGCGCCTGTCCCAACCTACGGGGGACGGCCCTGCCCACCCCCCTCCCCGCCCCCGTGCTTTCCTGCCCTCCCCTTACCTCCCCCGCCCCAGCCACTCTTACATGCCTTTTCTCTGGAAGGGGAAGAGAATTTGGAAGCCAAATTCTAAAAAATGAATGTTGAAATAAAGTATAATAATTAAAAATTTTCTAGTTCCTTCTCCTGCTTGATTTCTAATTTATGCCGTTTATAGTTTGTACGTAGTTGTTTGGATATTGTCTCCCTCATTAGACTGAGCTCATTGAGGGCAGAGACTTGTCTTTTGCCTCAGTATCATTAGCACAGTGGCTAGCACATAGTAGGGGCTTGGTAAATGTTTATTGACTTACTTGAGTACTGAGATCATTTCACTCCGGTCTTGAATATCCAGCATCTAGCATGCAGCAGGTGCTTAATGAATGCCCGTTGTCTGATTACTAGCTAGATGACTGAAAAGGTGCACAATGTTAGCTTAACGAAAAGTCCTAGGGAGAGGTCCAGAGGAAAGGCATCTAAGGCTTGGGAGAGGGGGGAGCAGGAAGTATGGAAAACATTTCCATATTAGCCATGTTGCAAACCCCCCCCCCCAAAAAAAAATGAATAACGTAAGTGAAAAAAATATGTTTCCATCTGCATTCAGAACGCAGTTCTCTCCGGAGGGATAGCATTTTTCATCACGGAATTTGGAATTTTCTTGGATCATTGCGTTGTTTAATTCAAGTAGCTAAGTCTTTCACAGTTGATCATTATCGCAATATTGCTTTATTGTGTTCAGTGCTCTGGCTCTGCTCTTTTCACTTTGTATCAGTTCATGTGAGTCTTCAACAGGGTTTTCTGAAACCATCGTGGTCATCATTTCTTATAGCACTATAGTATTCCATCACAGTTGTATACCACAACTTGGTAAGCCATCCCCCAATTGATGTGTATCCCCTCAGCTTCCAACTCTTCACCACCATGAAAAGAGCAGCTATAAATATTTTTGTACAAATAGGTCCTTTTCCTTTTTCTTTGCTGGGTCAAAGGATATGCAAAGTTTTTTAGGCATTGTTCTAGATCGGGCCAGTTCACAACTCCTCTAGTGGTGCATTAGTGTCTCTAATTTCCCACATCCTCTTCCAGCATCTGACATTTTCCTTTTCTGTCAGGTTAACCAACCTGTTAGGTATGAGGTGATACCTCACAGTTGTATCCATTTGCATTTCTCTATTAATACTGATTTAGAGCACTTTTCATGTACTTATTGATAACTGATTTCTTCTTCTGAAAACTGCTTGTTCATATCCCTTACTATCAAGTGGGGAATGGCTCTTATTTACTTATAAATTTGGCTCAGTTTCTGGTATATTTGAGAAATGGTGCCTTTATCAAAGAAAAATACAATTTTTTCTCAGTTTCCTGCTTTCCTTCTGATTTTGGTGACACTAGTTTTGTTTTGCAAATCCTTTTTGATTTCATCTAATCAAAATTATCCATTTTACTTCCCATGATCTTCTCTATCTCTTGTTTGATCATAAATTCTTCCCTTATGCTATCACCCTTTATGTCTAATCATGTATCCATTTTAACCTCATATTGATTTATAGTGTGAGGTGTTGGTCTATACCTAGTTTCTAACAAACCACTTTCCAATCTTCCCAGCAATTTTTCTCAAACACTAAATTCTTGTCCCAAAAGTTTGGATCTTTGGGTTTGTCAAACACGAGATTACTATGGTAATTTATTACTGTTTATCGAGTGACTCATCTATTCCGCCAATACACCGATTTATTTTGTCGCTAGTACCAGATTGCTTTGATTACTACTTTGTAATACAGTTCAAAATCTTGTATTACTAGGCTGCCTTTCTTCACATTTTTTTTCATTAAGGGAAGGCACTAGAATTAAGAGGGAAAGGGAAAGACTTTAACTGGAACTAACATTCTTTGAGGGAGATAGATATAATTTAGTGGAAATTGTTCTGAACTTAAACTCAGAAGACTGGACAGTACCTTTACTGGCTAGATGTGGGCAAAATACTTCACATCTCTAAGCTTTGGTTTCCACAGTTGGAAAATGAGTATAATTCCAAAAGAGTTCAACCTGGAAGTCAGGAGAGACCCTTTAAATCTGGACCCTGGACAACTAATGGTTGTGTAAGCCTGGGAGAGTCATTTAATCTCTTCAGGTCTGATTACTCTGTGCAAAATGGGGAGAATGTTGACTTCACAGGATTGTGTAAGGTATCCAATGAAATAATGTATACAGGGGAAACCCAAGAAGAGAAATTGTAGTTTATAGGGGAGGTGCTCCTCCATGTCTCATTCTCCCATTCTCAATCAAGTTGGTGGATGAGGGGTCCACCATGATGACTACCTGGTTCAGGAGGAGAAATGACCCCTACAAAGGGCTTACCCTGAAGGCAGAGATTTCCAGTACTATGGCTCACCAAGCCTTGATCTAGTATGCTCCTCATAGATTACCCAGCCACCCATTTTGCTGGGGGAAGTCTTCACATGTGTAGGGTAGACATCCTTCTAACTCCCCAATGGGTGTGAGGCCAACAGCCAAGAAGGCAGCTGAACCGGGAGCACTTACAGCTTGGCCAGACATCTAAGACATCAAGGTCATCCACTGCATCGCAGGCCATCACTGGCCGTCCTGATTTTTGTCTTGGCACTGGACTTTGTTGGATCTGGAAGACAGAGTGAGGCTGATGACTTTGCACAGCCACCTCATTTAAATCCAACGCACTTGAAAGCTAAGATATCCCCCTGTGATGTCATTGGTCTTCTTTGAAAACAGAACAAACAACACCACCCGCCATCCAGACCATTATAAAAGGGTACAGTAAGAACAGTTAGTACAAAAATATATCCCTAAAAGTATGGGACCCACTCTCCTGCAAGTACCTAAACTTAAGAAAAATGTTAAAAAATTGTTTTTAACATGTAATTGGGGAAAAAATTAAAAAACATAATTTAAAAAGAGTTCAGGGGAAAGTAAACTGGATAGCTTATATGGCAAAGAGGTGACTCAGAGCTCCTAATTTCTGGAAGGCCTTTTCTACCTTTGTAGGGAACTCTTGGAAAGCTCCCTTTGGGTGTGTGTAGCTCTCAGCTGGGTGATGAGGATTGGTAAATTTGTCCGAAGGCTGCCTTTTCTCTGTGTGCCATTTTGCCCTTGGCTCCAGGGCTCTTCTAGGGACAGATTCTGCTAATGTTTTTTATGGGAAGTCCAAAGACTTTTCAAAGTTCTGCAAGGTCATTGGTGGTGGTAGAGTTGACTCTTTTCTCCCTGCTTCCCACAGTTTCCCTTTTATGGGCTCGACTAGAGCCACTGACCAAGTGTTGGAATGCCAGATTCTGAACTGGCTTGACTGATTATCTTCAACCAGCCAGATTTCCTGTGTTGAAGCATCTGCTCTCATTCAATTCATAAGCAGTTTACTCCTTTGATTGACTGATTTCACAGCTCAGTAAAGGAGGCATTCTCATTTCATAAAGCTATCAGGGCATGAACCATCTTATTCATTATATTAACTGAGGTTGAAAGACCTGGGGCACCCCATCTATCAGGTGCTGAGTTTTCAGGAGCTTGCCCAGGGTCACAATCTAGTACATCAGAGATGGAACTTGTACTCAGGTGTCTTCCTGATCCTGAGGTTAGCTTTCTACCTGCTTTGTCAACCCAAAAGCAATATGTAAATGGATATTATTATAACCCATCTCATAGTTGTGAGAAAAGTACTTTTAGAATTTAAGGAGTGAGTTGTTTGCTATTTCTCTGCCATTTCCATGCGTCCTTTTCCCCTTCTCCAGGGTTTCTCCTAAATAGGGCTATCATCAAAGCCTAGCCTCACTAAAAGGCATAAGTGACATTTCAATGGAATTTGAGGGTATCTAGGCAAAAGTCTAAGATATATGATTGTCATTCAAAAATAGCAGAGATCCCAGCAAGTCTAGAGCACCTTCCTTTTCTTTTAAGTTTATAATAATGTAATCATTGCATCCCAAGCTTATAATTCCATTTATTTCCTTTGTTTTGATCTTTACCCCTTTCCTCTTTGAAGACAACACTTAGTTTTGCTTATATTATATCAAGTTAATGCTAGTCTTTTCTCACAAGTCCACCCCTTCAAAACATTGGGTACTGGCCATCAGGTCCTATATATCTCCGTGGGTGGGATATGGGCCTGGGAAGCACAATCCTTGCTCAGAGAAGGTGATGCGTTCTTCCCATTACCTCAACAGGAAACCTATTGTAAGGCCCCTGTCTCTGAGCGCTATATATATATATACCTCCCCATCTCATGCCAAAGCATTCTTCTTCTTCTTCTTCTTCTTCTTCTTCTTTTTTTTTTGCTTTTTGGAGGAGGGAAGGCAGGGCAATTGGGATTAAGTGATTTGCCCAAGGTGACACGGCTAGTAAGTGTTAAATGTCTGAGGTAGCATTTGAACTCAGGTCCTCCTGACTCCAGGGCTGGTGCTCTATTCACTGCACCACCTAGCCACCCCTCAAAGCATTATTCTTTAAAAGCAACATTGCATTTGTTCTTTTAGGGGAAGAGAAAACTTCCATTTCCCCCCATCTCATGCCTTTACTTCTCTTAACTGTGAGCCCTTCGTACTCATTTTGAGATGAAGAAACAACCAAACTTTCTCACTCACCTCCAGGCTGGGTAAAAGTTCACATCCAGCTCCTCAGCCTCCTGCCTCCTCTCTCTCCTCTCAAACTTGCTGCTGCTATTTCCCAACCAAAGATATTGGCTCCCTTATGAGGAAACAGGGCATTTAGTCCACAGAACACGAATTCCCTTCTCCCTTCTTCCCTTGTCTTCACTCATTAAGAGCTCACTAAATCTTTTTTACTTTTGATGATTCCTCTTTTATGTAATTTCCTTTAAAATGGTTGAAATCTAAAGTAATGTCTCATTGATTAGTTTTTCCAAATAATTGTAGTTATCTTCCTTTCTTGTGTTTCTTTTGTATGGGTTAAAGTCACATGCTCTGCTCAGCTTTGTGAAATGTTACTTACACAGGAATGTCTCAATTAGCTTTCTTTTTAAGATCTTTTTTACATTGATGGGAAAGTGAGGTTTGTTGTAGTTCAGCCTTTTCAGTCCTATCCAACTCTCTGTGATGCCATTTGGCATTTTCTTGGCAAAGATACTGGAGTGATTTGCCATTTCATTCTCCAGCTTATTTTACAGATGAGGAAACTGAGGCAAACAGGGTGAAGTGACTTGCCCAGGGTCACATGGCTAGTAAATATCTGAGGCCAGATTTGAGCTCACAAAGATGAGTCTTCTTGACTTCAGGCTTGGTGCTCTATCCACTGTGCCACCTAGCTACCCCAAAGTGAGGTTCCCCAGAGAGGGAAGGAGAATGTGTCATTTGGGAATGCCTATCTTGAACATCAACCCTCCCTTCTTTCTAACTTCCTTACTAGTTTTCAGGGTAACACCAACCCCCCAATCACACA
>CM053583.1:188537643-188640675 GCA_028627135.1 Pseudochirops cupreus
GAGAGAGAGAGAGGGAGGGAGAGAGAGGGAGGGAGAGAGAGATATGAAAAAAGTGTTAGAGGCAAGACCCACAACTGGCTATGAGGGTAGAGAAAGGTTGCAAACCTTCTTCCCATCCTCCAGGTAGTAGATTAGTAGATAGACACCCATTGAGCTCCCCCTTTGGAGACCATTAAGGTTTACTGTGCATTTTCATTGTTGTTTGAAGGGCAGTGTGGTATAGTAGATAGGGTATAGGAATTAGAGTCAGGAAAACCTAGGTTTAAATTCTGCCAGACATGGTCAGATAGATACTAGTTGTGTGATCCTGAGTAAATCAGTTTCCTCATCTGTAAAATGAAACAAATCACACCTCTAGCACTCACCTGATAGGGGTGGTGTGAGGATCAGATGAGTTAATGTATATATGGCTGTTTTTAAGCATTTGAAATGATGCCACGTGGAAGAGAAATCACATTTGCTTGACCTCAAAGGGAAGAACCAATGGCGATGGGTAGAAATTGCATAAATGGAAATTTCAACTCGATTTAAGGAAAATGTTTCTACTACCCAGAGCTAATCAATAGAACGGGCTGCTCTGGAATTCCCCACCAGTGTGAGGGAAAAGGAGAGATCACTGCTTTAGAGGCTTAGAGAGTATTCCTTTTTATTCGTTGAGAAGGTTCTTTTTGTATAAGCACATGCAGAGAAGGACAAGAAACAGGATGGTGTAAGAAACTATGACCTTGAGTATCTTCTTCAGTAAGTCTGGGCTAAATAACTTCTGAGAGCCCTGACATCTCTGAGATCCATGGAGGCAATCTTCTCATACTCACAAGATTCCCTTCCCAATCTGTTTTGACATCCAGAAAGCACACTAGAGCTTTATCGAAAAGCTTTCTTTGTGCTTTGTCTTAGGACTCCCAAACTCTAAGATCCCATGAAGATAAAAAACTCTCCCTCATGCTTCCTAAATGTGAAAATAAGAAATCGGAAAGAAATGTCCATTAGCATAATATTCCCCTAGTGTAACATCTGCTCTCTGAGTGGGGAGGCTTAAATATTAAGCTTGATCCGTTTCTAACACAGGTCATTTTGCTGTAAGGGAAAAAATTAAGGAGCCAACATTTAGGCTAATTCAGGTCATTCAGAAGTCTATAAAAATCTCCTCAGTCTTTCAGTATCAATTGGCTTCAAGCCCTTTGAATTCTCATTAATGTTAATCATCTACTGGCTTTTGGAATACAGACAATCACAGCCTAATGATGATACCGAGGCATTAATTACACTTTTGAGTAAGTCAACTTCTTTTACATTTATAGGCAATGGAGAGACCTAAGCTACCACATCAAGCAAGGGACCACATGTTCCCGGGTATGGTTTGGAGATTCCCTAACAAAGTTGTAATGAAATCCTAATAGCACACATTGAAACCTCATTGTAATACTGTCCTTAGAGTTTGTGTCTTGGAACTATGGAGTTCTTAATAGGGGCCAGGGAAGATTGGATTATTTGCAATGGAAGTGAATTGTGTATTAGTGTTGGTGGGTTTCTGATACACAGACAAAGCCAAGAGCTGGAACAAGGATACGGAGAGCTAATGGGTGAAGAAAAAATGATCAAACGTGCGTCCACTAGCCAGTCACGTCATGCCAATATAAATGGGCTTGTGTCTTTATATTCTTGCCTAGCATCAAAATTAAGCAGTTACAACGGACTTACAGAAAAAGTAGTGTGGATTTATGTACACTTTTGAAAACTTCATCATAGAAGCTGAGTCTGGCCACATCTTTATTTCCAGCACAGAGCTGGAATCTTCACCCTCATTGAACCAGCAGAGGAGAAACCATTCCAGTAAGATCTTATTTTAACAGTAATGAGGATGTTGCTGTTCAGTTGTGTCTGACTCTGTGTTTTTCTTGGCAGAGATTCTGGAGTGGCTGCCATTTTCTTTCCAGTGGAGTAAAGCAAACAGGTTAAGTGATTTGCCCAGGCTTATACTGCTAGTAAGTGTCTGAGGCTGGATTTGAACTCAGGTCTTCCTGACTGCTGGTCCAGTGCTCTATTCTGACCTCAGTGGGTGTCTTATCTATCTATCCATCGAGCCACTTAGCTGCCTCCAAAGCAAACAGAAGTTAAATGACTTGCCCAGGGTCACACAGTAAGTCTCTGATTCTTTATGTCTTCATCCAATGATCATGGTTGTTCACTCCTCCCAAACTGATTAAGGATTTGTTTGAAAGTAGTTTACACTTTGGCTAATTCACCTAAGAAATCTAAGACTACAGATGTTTATAATAATGGGAGTGCGGGTTTCCAACCCTGCCACTGTAGAAGGATTTGCTGTTGTCTGATGATGAATATATTCGTCCTTGGCAGAGACCCTTGTTTACCTGAAATATCTTATCTCCTGAGAAAGAAAGAACTGTTAGGATATGATCAACCTTCATGAATCCTTGAGTTAATGAACACATTTTGGGAAAAGAAAAAACAACAGGATGAGAAGGGTTTCAACTTGGGGAGAAGTAGTTTGGAGCAGTGGAAAGATCCCTGGACAACTGGACCTAGATCTTGGTTCAAATCCCAACTCTACCATTGGCTGTGTAATCCTGTGCAATTTCATTCCACATCAATTTTTTCATTTGTGAAATGGGGGATAATAATGCCTATACTACCTCTCTCACAGGGTTTTTCTGTGAAAAAAATTTCTTTTTATACTTTAATGTGTGACATAGTTTTGATCTATTATTAGTAAGAAAAATGATTGGCAAACTATCAATATTTTTTGTACTTGAGGGTTCTTTTCCTCTTTCTTTTGTCTCTTTAGGGTTTAAGTCTAGTAGTAGTGTCATTAAATCAAAGGTTATATACATAATTGTTTGTAATTTAAGGTTTACTGAAAAATGATAAAGTATATATGAATTTTAAGCATAATATTTTGGGCTAGCAGGGTGCTAGAGAAGGTCACAGGATCACACATTGAGAGCTAGAAGGGCCCTTACAGAGATGATCTAGTCCAAGAAGGCGAAGAAAATGAGGCCAAGGAAGGTTGCATCAAAGATATTCTTTGAACTTCAGTCCCCTGACTCAAGCCAATGAGTGCTCCTTTCATTTTACCATGCCTTATTTACTGCTAAGAGTCTGGGTATGAATTAGCTCTAAGCCTCCATCATTATACCATTAAAATGGGCTCTTTTCTCCAAGAGTTCTTTCCAGGAGGCCAGTTTTCAAAAGTCTCTCCAAATCCTTTCCCTCTGAATTAAGAATGGCTTTGCTTAGGGGTGGATAGGTGGCGCAGTGAATAGAGCACTGACTCTGGAGTTAAGAGGACCTGAGTTCAAATCCAGCCTCAGAGACTTTAACACTTACTAGCCATGTGACCTTGGGCAAGTCACTTAACCCCAATTGCCCTGCCTTCTCCCCTCCAAAAAGGAGAAAAAAAAGAAGGGCTTTGCTTTGTGGAACTGATATAGTATCGAAATAAATAAAAAGAGAACAAGTAGCAAACAAACAACCAAAATGCCATTTATTAATAAAAATCCGTATTACGGCATGTGCTGTTGGAGAAATCAGAAATCTGTCACACATAGATTAGCAATGAAAACACGAAAATCACAAGAGATTCAAGAAATCAGGAAGGCAGCACCACAAATGGATTACACCATCAGACCAGGAGTGTGGGTGATAGGGCAATACTCCGAGTAATAGTCACGGTAGGAAGATCAACTTCCACACACTGAGACAGAGAGCTCCAGAACTATGTGAGAGAGGCTTGGCAACTGTTTTGCCCACAGCAAGAATCTATATGAGTCCTCCAATGCCTACACAATTCAGCAAAAGGACAGCAAAGGATCACCCTCTTCCTCTTTGAAGTTAGCCCTGTAACGTCCACGGGAAAGAACAAAGCACAGATGGTTCTTTGTTCCTTCTAACCTGCATGGTGAAATGCAGAGAGATGTGCAACACAGTAATGAGAAGACAAGGGCACAGACCCAGCTGAAATCAAAAACCATGAAAGTCATCAGTTGCATGATCAAGACCATCCAATCCCAAGTGGATAAAAAAACACTAAAAACAGTGAACCAAACAAGAGAAATCTCAGTTCCACATGTCTTAACGCTTTACATTCCGTGTGTCCATGTAATAGAGGAAGCCAGAGCCTTCAGTTGAGTGTGTAGTAGGAAAAAGGCAGGTAGGGATATTTACGGAGGGGAGGGTTCTTTTCACCAAGATAATCTCCATGCCAGCAGCTAGCACATTTCAACAATACAGTATACAGTAGGTGCTTAATAAATGCATGGTTACATAAAGTTGTTACATGAAAGCAAAGCATGGAGAGTGTTGTGAATATCTCAGACGTTAGATACGGATGCCAGGATCTTTTGGTCTCCTCTTTCCCATGTGCGTGTAATTTACTGAAGAATATAGGCACCAGAGATATCCAGACCTGATCCATAATCCTAACTCCAGCAGCCAACAGACAGACCATGGTTCACTTTCTGCCCATCCCCCATTGGTGCTGCTGTCAGATCCAGCTACCTGACACTGTCTGTCTTTGCCCAACTGCAAGATGATGCCATTGTCCATGGAGAAAAGTGTCCTATACTTGCCTTCTTAATAATATCACGTTACTGGTGAGTTTCATTTCCTCACCATTTCCCTAAATGCCTGGAAGCCTTTCATGGTTAGTTCTTACTAACGCTTTTGGTACAACGCTTCCAGTTCTGAAGGTTCACCCATAGCTGGGGTCTTCCAACTACACATATGATCACCAGTGTTAGAAGACGTGCTCGTGAGAAGTCATGCATCAAAGGACGGAGGCTTTCATACTTCTAAACCTGGGTAAGTATGTCGTCTCTAATTCAAAGTTGCCTTTGGCACACATGCTTATTTATATGCCAATAAGGCTACGTCAAAGATTAAAAAAAAAAAAAGCAAGCCAAGCATATGATGCACTTACAGTAGTTAAACTGACCTCTGGCCATAGCATTATATTAAAACCACATATCTGTGACTTCACTATGAATAGATGTGGCCAAATCACGCACCTGAGCTACCAGATAAGAAACTCCTAAAAGAAATGCCTGACTTACTCGATCAGGAAGATACCAAGGGAGGGCAGATGGACACAGTAAAAGGGATCAGGAAGCACCCAGCTGTCCTTTGCTCAATCCTAGCTGGATTCTCTCCTTGGCTTTTCTGTAATTTGGCCCGATTAAATACAACACATACATTTCCTAAAATACTAGTAACTCTAAAATCCACAAAGAGCACAAGGTACTCTACTATCAGGTGGTAGGTATGTAAAACTTGGGGAAGCACGATACCATGGTGGGTTTTCTAGGAAAGACTCAAGTCTAAAGTGCATCCATGACTATGTGGACGGCTGTTGAATGGGAAAGCATGCAGACATTTGACAAAGAAGGGCTTGGTGCACTGATGCATCCCTTTAGATATGCATTGATTCATCTTTCTGGATAGCATTGGGATAGCACGGGAATCAGGAAAGGAAAACTTGGATTTCACTCATTCTGGGGTAAACAAACAAATCTGAGATGCTGGCCAAGCCTTCAACTTTTCCAGATCTCAATTTTCTGCACTATGAAGTGAGCACTTAACTATGCCTGCTAGCTGCCAAGGAAGCCCGAAGCACTCTTACAGGGACGGGCTATGGAAAAGTCCTAGGAAGCATTTGGAAACTCTGTAGAGAAAAGTGCACTAACAGTGTGAAGCATGAATAGCAGTTAAATGGTACTGGTGCTTGGAAACGATAAACAAACAACAAAAAAATCCCAAAGAGAATGCATGGGTCAGAAATCCAGGCTAGGTCACCCAAGGGCTTAGGAAAGGCAGAGGGGAACTGGAGGTGAATATCTTCAGATCACAGGATTTGGAACTGAGAGGTACCACTGCTATTATCTAGCGCGCTTCCTTCCATTTTATAGAAGTGGAGGCCTGGAGAAATGAAGTTAACTTCTTTAGAGTTGGATAGTGCGTCAATGGCAGAATTGGGATCTGAACCCCAATCTTCCAAGCTCTAAATCCAATGCTTTTCCCATTGCACCACGTGGCTTTCTTTTTTTAAATCACCATATCCCCATCAACTTAGAGATGAAGTCCTAGTCTCCCAAGACCACCATGATAAAGATTCCTTTGCCAATGTTGCAAAAACTGAACGTGGACACCCATAGAAACACCACCTGCTCAACGTTTCCTGTCCTGAGGGCCTCCCTTGGTTCTTCCCTGGATGAGGTAGCTCAGCTGTGAGTTGAAGCATGTGATATAGTGCAGGCCACCACTCAAAGCTATAATTTTCCCTTTTTCCACAAGATTATAAAAATACCAGTAACCTTTTTTTAATTATTATTATTATTATTTTACCATTTATAAAAAGATTTTTAGAAAAAATACAGATGGGTGGCTGCCATCAAACTTCAGTTCCATCTTGTAAATTGTTATGAACTTTCACTTCCAGATTGACTCTTTTGACTGTAACACCTTTGAATTTATAGGCCCCCTCATTCTCACTCAAGAGATTGATGTTCCGCACAGTGCAATACTGTCTGTTCATGTTTTTTTCCAGCCTGTCGGGGTTTCTCTTGGCTACATCTATCTTGGTGTTCAGAGGGTATTCCTCCAAGATGTCCTCGGGAGCTCTTTTCTTCTCTTGTTTGTGGCATTTTCTGGTGATGAAATATGCCAACAAAAGTACCAGCAGCAGGAGCATGACAGCAGCAAGGGCGCTCCCGATCGACGCTCCGGTTTGGGACAAAGAAGCGGCCACAACGGATTCCTGCATCTCCAGGTTCAACGATTTCATGTTGGTGCCATTCTTGATTTGGTCCCCTTCATTGTCGTAGATGAGGGAGTCATCAAGGGTCAGGCGGCCCGTGTGGTCCACAAAGTCCCTGCGGCTGCGCCTCACTGGGGAGGTGAGAGACCGCTGCACTCGTGGCCCGGACATGGTGTCAGGGCCAATGACGTAAATGACCTGGAGATACCACTGGTGGCCTGCTTCCACCTGAAAGGAGAGAAGAACAATGGAAGCAAAACTCTTTGCTTTGAGTTGCAGAGAAAATGGTATAATAGATACAAAACATTCAATAATGGTATAAAAGATAATAGAATACAGACAAAATAGTAAAACAGATAATAACTGGAAGAAAAACAATAATGGTGACTATGATCTTTCCCAAACATTATGGAATTGTGGATCAAACAGCACGGGCCCTGCTTTAGTCCCTAATATTTTTCTGCGTTAGTATTTATTGGCAGAAATGTTTTTCCTAAAAAAAATTATTTCTTGGTCTTTATATAGTCTGCTTCATCACTTCGAGGCCCCATGATTTTTGTCATATTGTTGTATGTACCTTTACTGGCACAGATCGTGGCCTCTACAAGTTGGTAGATGCTCTTTGACAGTTGCCATGGCTAGGGATAGGGATGGCGGGGTGTGCATTCTCCTAATCCAAGCTCCTAGAAAGGCTACGGCTCTGGAATTCTGAGCTAGAGTAGGACTGAGCCAATTGAATGTGTATCCATTAATCTGGCATCAATATGGTGACTGCCCAGTAGCCCGGGCACTAGGTTGTCTAAGGAGGGGTGAACAGGCCCAGGTCAGAAAGAGTAGGTCAAACAAAGCTCCCTTGCCCATCAGTAGAGAGACAAGGCCTAGGAGTGGTGGCCATACTTCCAAACTGGATGAGATAGGAAAAGTTGCTGTGGCTCACTAAAATCATCATTGTCCTGACATCTACAGTGAATATAGAGAATGTAGGATTTGGTGTCAGGAAGACCAGGGTTTGAATCCTGCATTATCACTTTGGGAATGTCATTTAAAATCTCTGGTTTTCCTCATCTGTAAAATGAGGGAGTTGGATTTTGTGATCTTTAAGGCCCATTTCAGCTCTAAATATCTGACCTCCAAACCCAGTTCAGACAGCCGACAGTTCATGGCTGAGACTATACCTGATACCTCTCCAGCAGAAGAAAACCTTAGTGTTGACACTGACATACCTTGGCATTGCCTTGGGAAGCCTAGGGCCATCTTGCCAATCTAATGAGACATCAAAGAAGGACCTTGGTGGAGTCTACACTTTCTTATTACGATTGTTATTCTATTGTGGCTCAATGCATAATCACTGTGTTATCTCTATATTTCGTCCATACAGAAACACTTTTTTCAAAAAATAATTTTAGATTTGAGAAACCATGATGGCACAGTGTGTGTGTTAGAATGCAAAGAATTCTTTGCACTTTCAAAATAATGCTGTAAAAAAAATGACTGAACCCAACTAAAATAAGCTAAGTAAATTAAAATGTCCACATTCCATTTCTGAACCAATATTTGTTTCAAATCAAGCACACCTCAACTGTTGGATGGACCAATGATCTCATTGATGGAGGTGCCCTCTTACGTCCCATCCATAGCCTGTGAGGTGGTTGTGTGTGCCCTCCCCATCAGTCCATTTTAGTGGTCCTCCCAATGTGCTAGGAGCCTTCCTCTAGCCCTCTTGATGTTGCAGGCAGACCAGCAGAGCAGATAAGCTATCTGTTGGCTAGGCTACGTGGTTACTATGTGTAGTTACTCACTACATGGTTAGTCTACCTTCTTTTCAAGTTATTTACCTCTTTATATCATCTTTTCTTTATATCATCCTTTATATCAATTTCTTGGACAATTCTTTGGTAGTTATCTCATTTGATTCTCACAAAAATATTGGGATAGGTGCTATTATTATCCTCATTCTACAGGTGAGGAAACTGAGGCAGGTAACTGTGCCCAGGGTCAAACAGCTAATGACTGAGGCTGGATTTGAACTCAGGTCTTCCTGACTTTAGACCCAATGCTCTAGCTACTGCATCATCTAGCTATCCTAAATAGACTCTTCTATCCAAATATTTACTAGGCATTTTATCATGTGCATACTCCATATATAAGATGCTATTCCACCTGGATAATTCGTGGATCATCCAATGAAGGTCAGTGCAAGGGACAGATGTAGTGACAAGACTTTTATTCCCCTCTGAACTGCCCTTACTCCACCTGCCTCACACATGTCAGATGTGATGCAAAGGTCAGAAATGTGAGATCTGGGACTAAAAATGAAGAAACTGGAATTTGGCACTGGAGGCTTCTGTGTGCTCCTCACCCACCAGCTGTCTCCATCTTTCCAAATGCCTGGGTGATGTCTGTGGCACCACAAAATGTGCACTGACTCCTTTGGGAGATAAGCCTGACTTGTTCACGTGCTAGAGAATTGGCGGTGCAGACTGCCTGACCCAGCCCATGGCCCAAATCAGTCCAGGTTGGAAACAAAAAAGAATTCCAGTGAAAACAACCATTCAGCATGCAGCTGAAGGCAGTGGCTCAGGTCATTAAAACGCCACTGAATATCAGAGCAGGAGGGTAGCTTAGAGACTGAGTAGTTTTACTTCTTCACTTTATAGATTATGAATCCAAAGATCAGATAGATTGTGACTTGCCCGAGGTTGGGTAGCTAATGAACAGAAGGGCTGAGAATGGACCGTCTGACTCCACTACACTGTGTAATCATTTTGGCTCAGTAGATGGATTCACGAGTTGTTGAGACCCAAAATCCTGGAGGCTGACCTGGAGATGCTGTGACTCTCCATACTTGGTCAGGACAGTCATCAGACAGTCTGTGGTTAGACCCATATTTGAAGCTTTTCCAGTCTGGCAGAATTTGCCAAAGCTTGTACCCTGGTGATGTCTTGGGGATTCTAGGGTCACCTGCACACAGTAATGAGGTATTGCAGTAGGACTGTAGGTGAAGGCTTAATCTTCCTCAAAGACATTATAAAAAGATAAAGTTCAGAGTCAATCCTAATCCTCTCTGTGGTATTTAAAAGAAACTGAGTTTTCTGCTTCATTATTTCTCATAAAACCTACCTTATAAAGTGCATCAACTTTCAGAGTAAATCCATCTACACCTGGCATGTTACTGACCATGTGGAAATCAGATAAATCAGAAGCAAAGTGGGCATCAAAAGGCACATCGTGGAAGTATTTATCAATGACTTCTGGTTGGCTTCGATCCTAGAATTTACAGGAGAAATAGTTTAGAGCAATGGAAATATTCATTCATTCATTTAACCAGGCAAGGAAGACAAAATGAAAACCAGTTCATGACCTCAAAGAGATTACATTCTTCTTATGGAAAGGATACAACATTTAAATACGATAAATAAATAAAATACAACTTGGTAGAGGAAGTGTTAACCATGGAAAGGACCATGAGGCTACAGATTCTAGCAAGAGGGAGGGAGAGAGGAAGGAAGGAAGGAATGAGAAAGGAAGGAAAGGAGGGAAGGAGAGCGTTCTAGGCACTTGGGAGAGCTTGGACAAAGGTGAGAGACAACAGAACATTGAGTTTAGGAGACAACAAGCCAATCAGTTTGGAACAATGTAGGCAAAGGAGAGCAACATGAAAGAAGCCTGGAAAACAATTCTAGAGCATGACTGAGAAAGGCTTTAAGGGCCTAGAGAAGAGGACCTACTGAAGATTCTTAACATGGTCAGACTTGTGCTTCATTTTTTAAAAATAGTTTTGATGTTTTAACATGATACTCATTCTGGAAATTTCTCTTCTTTTTCCTCCACTGAACCTTGTCCTTTTTTATTGAGGAAAAAAAAGTAAGCAAAAACTCCCAGTCCAGTGGCAGCTCTGGGGAGGATGGATTAAAGACTGAATGGAGTCCATTTGAGAGGGGATGAGGACCTGAGCCCCCATGGGTAGTGGCCATATGACATGATGAGGACAGATGCAAGAGAGGCTGTGAAGGAGGAAGTGATAAGACTTGGTAATGGATTGTAAGTAATAGGAAGAGTGAAGAAATTCTCCTGATGTGTATCTGATGACCATCTGAGCAAGCCTGGAGGAAGCGAGCTCTAGGAACAGAAAATCTCTTTTAGTTTGGCTCCCAGTGTGGCCAATAGGAAGGTGCTGGAGTTATACCATATCCATGAATGAGGTCAGAATCAGAGGTCATCCAGTCCAACCTAGACCTGAACAAGAATCTTCTCTACAACATAACCATTAAACAGTCATTTGGTCCTTGCTCAAAGACTTTCCATAAGGGAAACCTATTCAACCTCCCAAGACATCCCATTCCTCTTTGGGACAATGCTGACTGTTAAGAAGTATTTACTGATGTCAAGTCTAAATTTTTCTCTTTGCAACTTCTATCCATTACTCAGGGCCTAGCTTGGTCCTCTAGGTTCATAAAGAACAAATATATGAAAACCTTCTAGTCAGACATCTCTAAGTTCTTTCAAATGTTCTTTAAGTGGCATTATGCTGAGGCCCTTCACCCCCTTAGCTGTCTTCCTCTGGACACACTAGAGCTTATCCTTATACTTCTTAAAATACAGTACGCAGAACTAAAACACAGTACTCCAGATGTGGTCTGACTAGGGCAGAGTACAAGAAAGTTGGCACTTTCCTAATTCTGGACACCATGTTTCTTTTATCGCAGTCTAATATTACACAAGTTTTGTAGGGCAGGGTTGGATGCCATATTGCATTGTTAAGGTACACTGAGTCTATTTTTCCTTTTGGGCATTTTTCTGATAAATTACTCTCTAGTTATACTTCCTGTTGAATCTGTGTAGTTGATTTTTTAGAAATTCCAGTATAAGACTTCATTTGCCCCAATTACATTTCATCTATTAGATTCAGCCTAATGTTTAATTTGTTAGAATCTTTGTGGGTCCTAACTCTGTCACCCAGAGTGTTGGCTACTCCTCTTAGCTTTGTGTCATCAGCAAATTTGGTAACCATGCCATCGATCCCTCTATCAAACACTTTGTTAGATATGTTAAATTGCACAAGACCAAGCAGTGATCCATGGAACATTCCACTGGAGCCTTCTTTTTCCAAGGAGACATCAAACCAAAAATAAATGGACTCTGGATCTGGCCATTCAACCAGTTTTGAATGCTATATTATTGTTCAGCCTGCAATTTTCTATTCTGTCCATAAGAATAGGATGTAAGATTTTGCCAAAAAGAACTGGAAATTGAGGGAATGCCCATCAATTTGGCAATGGCTGAGCAAGTTGTGGCATATGATTGTGATAGAATACTATTGTGCTATAAGAAATGATGAGCAAGATGCTTTCAGAAAAACTTGGAAAGACTCACATGAACTGATGCAAAGTGAAATGAACAGAATCAGGAGACTATTCCATGATGAGCTATTCTTAGCAAAAACAATGATCTAAGACAATTCCAAAACAGTCATCATGAAAAAAGCTATCCACCTGCAGAGAAAGAACTGATGAAGGCTGATTGCAGCTTAAAGCAAACTATTTTTCAATTTATGTTTTCATGGCTTTTTGGTCCGTGTTTTCCTTCACAGCAAGACTAATATGGAAATATGTTTTATATGACTGCACATGTATAATCTATATTAAACTGTTTACTGTCTCAGACAGGGAGGGAGAGAATTTGAAACTCAAACTTTTAAAAAATAAATGTTAAAAATTGTTTTTATATGTGAAGGGAAAAAATGAAATATTTATTAAAAAAAATTTTTAAAAGACTTTGCCAAATGCTTTGCTAAAAGTTAGGAAAACTCTATTTACAACATGTTCCTAACCTAGCAGATTAATAATACCATCAAAAACAAGAATACAAGATTAGGCTGACAAGATCTGTTTCTGCTGAACCTATGTTAGTGGTTACTACTTCACTTTCTAGATGATCACTAGGCATCGTTTTAATAACTTATTCTATACTTTGGCCAAGATTCAATGTCAAGTTCACTGGCCTGTGGTTTGCAGAGTCTATTCTCTATCCTTTTTAAAGAATTGGAAGGGAAATGAATGTGGAAAACTAACAATAAATAAATAAATGCTGGAAAAAATATCACAGATGTAGCACTGCCCCAACCATATAGCTTAGGGTGGGAGTTGGGGGCAGTTTAAAGACAAGTTCCCCTGGTCATCTGATAACAGAAGAATCTGGAGATTCCAGATTGGAGATCTATGGCACTGGAGGGTCTGATGCCTGCTCTGGGGAAGATCATGCTGACAAAGGGGATGTTCTCATTTGGTTCAAAAATTCTCAGTAAAGGTTTAAACAAAAAAGAAAAAAGAATTAGAAGGATATTTGCCCTTTCCTAATCCTGCCTATTCTTCATGACCATTCAAAGGTCAAGTAGTCACACCTACCAGTGTTTTTTCATATATCTTTGAATAAGATGCAATCCATGAGAACCATTTTCCAGGCATACGTCTCATATCACCAAATCTATTGAAGTCATATTTCTTTTCTTGCCTTAGGATTTCAAGTTCAATTTCTTGCTAACTAATCTGTGTATATATACATATATAGCTACATGTACATACATATGCATACATGTGCACACATATGTATCTGGTTTTGTTGTTAACGACTCCTTTCTATGGTTTTGTCTCTTGGGAATTTTTTGGTGTTTCCACTTCTTCCTTCATCTTTTACTACAGTTACCAATGATGATCAGTTTTCTCCTTCCTCTTTCCCCTTCAGTTTAAAGCTTAAGTTTATATTTTAGAGACTCTAGAGAAATACACACTTGAAAGTCTTTGTTAGCTGCATTCTGTTCCTGAGTCAGGGCCTGTCATCTCTATATTTTAAACAGCAGTTCAGAAATCCAAGTTCTACTGTCAAACACCACCTTCTTAACCAGCCCTAGGGCCCTTTGTCATAACTGCCCCTGTCCTGGGTTAGGCTTTGTACTACGGACATGCAACATTTACCTGGCAAATATGAAAGTTCATTTCTAGCGCTAGGACTTTATATTTTTCTTGGGTCAAAATCAATAGAGAGAACTTTTACCATCGCTCATGGACACTATTTCTGTGTTACCAAGAATTCAAAGTTTACCTTACTGAAGGAAAAGGTAAAAGAATTCAGCTCGATAAAGAAGGAAAAGAATTAGGAAATGGACCATGCCAAAAATATCTCCTGGTCTCCAATAATTTTCATACCAGCAACAGGAATCTGTGTTTTAAGTGCTTATTGGGTTGAATACATCCATACTGTGGCCCTTCGTTGTAGATTGTCCCAGTGGGGTCAAAGAAAGGCACATAGCCATCCTTGCCAGTACAGAGATAAACTTTCTCCAGCTGCAGTTTGTAAGCTGAATTGAGGTTTTGCTCAGGATTCCAAAGTACACGGCCATAGAGGATCTGACCTATAAAAACAGACAGGCAGGAACAAGGTGAGGATTTGAGCTTAGGAGAGAAAATAATGGAGGGAGGAGGTTGAGGTAGAGAGGATAGAGTAATTTTAGATTTCTGTACAATAGCATATTGGATTTCTTCTAATGTTTTCATGTGCTTTATCTCATTGGTCTTAAACTACACCAAAAAAGCAGAAAGGAGGCAGGCATTACTATTATTTCTCTAAGGCAGTGGTTCTCAACCTGTGGGTCACGACCCCTTTAAGGGTTGAATGGGGTCGCCTAAGACCATTGGAAAACACATATTTCCGATGGTGTTAGGAACCGAGACACGGCTCCTCTATACGTCTCCAGGCGGGTCCGCCCACATGCAGATATGCCCACATACGATTAATAAAGGGTCATGGCATCAGGAAGGTTGAGAACCACTGCTCTAAGGCATTGAGAGATTGAGTGATTTACCTGAGTTCACTCAACGAATTAATGGCAGAGGCTGGTTTAGGTTTTACTGCTAATCACTGCCAAAGGCTGTACTTGGTGTGCTACCTTGGGTTGAATCAACAGAAAGGAAAAATGTCTAGCCAAAACCTAGAGGGATCATAGGTCTAGATCTGGAAGGTGATTGAGAAGCCGTCTAGTCCAGAAGTTCTCAAAGTGTGATCCAGGTATCCATCAGAGTCCCTAAGACTTTTACAGGGGGTCCAAGACATTATAAGTATTTTCATGATAATAGATGTTATCTGCCTATTAAAATTCTTCTCCCTTTTCTAATTTCATAATTGTGTGCAGGCCAGATTTTTTCATACACTTCAATCAAAACAATATATCATGACAGACTGAATAGAGAAACAGATTTGAGAAACTAGCTGTCTTTTATTAAGCCAGAAATAAAAGAGATTTGCAAAAGTATATAAAACGAAATGCAATCAATGTCCAGACAAAAAAATATGGAATCTGAATGCAGACTGAAGCATCCTATTTGCTCTCTCTTTTTGTTTTGTTTTTTCTTTCTCTTGGTTCCTCCCATACATTCTAATTCTTCTACACAACATGACTCATGTGGAAATGTGTTTAATAAGAATGTCTATGTAGAGCCTACACTGGATTGCACGCTGTCTTGGGGAAGGGGGAAATGAGGGAGGCAGAGAAAATTTGAAACTGATGGAAGTAAATGTTTCAAACTAAAAAATAAATAAATAAATTTGTAAAAAAAAAGGGAAATACTGTTTAAAAAGTATATAAAACAATGCCATTCTTCGTACTTTTTTTTGTTTTGGAAAATATGGTTATCTTTCATTAAAAGTTTTATTTATTTTAACATGCAATGGGTTTGTTATGGTTATATTTTTGTATTGTGAATAATATTGTTATAGTAAATATATATTATAGTTTAAATGAATTAATGAATGTTTTAAAGTTGATCATTATTACTTCTTAATGTTAAATATCAATAGACGTAACCTACATAAACAAAAGCTCTCGGGGATATTCCATCATTTTTAAGAGTGCAAAGGGTTCCTGAGACCAAAAACTTTGACAATCACCGTTCTTGTCCAATCCCCTCATTTTGAAAATGAGCAAACTGTAGCCCAGGGAAGTTAAGTAACGTTAGAAGTGATAAAGTTCTTAGAGAAAGGTGAGATTTGAATCCAGGTCCTATGACTCCAAAATCAGTGTTTTTTCTGCTATCCTAAGTCATTTTAGCCCCTGTAAAATCTTACTTTGGGGAATTTATGCTGAGGACATCAAAGTGAAAGCTCATGTGAAGCTTTTTCTCTGTCTCCTTTTTCTGCTGAGATCCAAGTATAGCTGTAGGATAAGCTTACCCTTTGAAAAAGCCCCTTTGTAATCCATTTCTGCCAGCGACATGTCAGATGTGCTGGGGTCCATCAGGAACACTTTCTCATTGTTGCATAGCTGAAACTCAGTGTTGAGTGAATAGACAACCGGCACTGGGCGGTTAGTCTGCTGGAATGCAATAGGTATCAAAAATCTAAATGAAGGAGAGAAACAAGAGCTCCATGAAGAGGTGGATCATGTTTCATGTAATGCTGTCTTCATCCCAACACTGAGCATGGAGGTCCAAGTCAGTGAGTTGTCTGGAGATGAGGCCAGATAAGGACTGGTAGAAGGAACTAGGGGTAGTTGTAGTCCTTTGTTCTAAAAGAGGACCATAGCATGAGGGAGGTGATGCCATGACTTGCAAGTGAATTGGATTTAAGTGAGGAAGGGCTGTGCAAGGTCACCAGCCTCACTTTCTCCTCTGGAGCCATCTGCATCCAATGGCAAGATACAGATCAAGAGAGAAGACTTGGGAGGGGGGAGGAAGTGAATAAGCATTAATTAAGTGCCTACAGTCTGCCAGGCACTGTGCATTACAAATATTCCATTTCATCATCATGTCAACCCTATGAGGTAGATGCTATGATTATGCCCATTTTACATTTGAGGGAACTAATGTAGATAGAGGTTAAGTGACTTGCCTAAGGTCACACAGCTAAGAATCTAAGGCTGGATTTGAACTCAGTTGTTCCTGACTCCAGGCCCAGTGAATACCTGATAACTAGCTGATAACTGCCTTAAAGTTGCTGAAAGGCTGTAACATAAAAGAAGACTTGTTTTACTTAGTCCCTAAGATAAGAACTAAGAACTCTGGGTAGAGGGCATATAGAGGCAAATTTCAGCTCGACATAAGGAAAATTTTCCTAACCATCCTAACCTGTCCAACAATGGATTAATAGAGAAACATGCCTAGTCATTGAAGGTCTTCAACCAGAGGTTAGATGACCAGACTATTGAGCCTCTCTCCCCTTGGGGAAGAAAAATGGTGCCATTCAATAATGGCTATGAGTCTTGAGGCAGAGCTGACTTATGTGAGGGTTGGCAGGTGAGTCCCACAAACGTGCCTTACCACTCAGTAGCCAAAGCTGTCCCTAGGATTCCATCAAACCTTGCCTTGACTATTAAGCAAGACCAGGGAGGAACCCATTTTCTGACCTGCTGCCATATTCGACCTTGCTCCAAACAAACTTTTTCCTTAGGCATTAACAAATTAACATTCCCATTATTACCACGAAAGCTGTGACAGTCTATTTACTTATTAAGTAAGCCTAGGGATTCTGAGTTGTCCTCTTGAGCACTTCTTAAACTCTTAACTTCTTAAACAGTTTAAGAAGTGCTGAAGGGGTCGCAAGTGGAAAAAGTTAAAGAAGCCCTGATCTAGGTCAGAAGTCCCTTCCCTGGACAGTAAGAGAATTTCAGAATTCTTGAGCATGGAGGTGGTACATTTGTAAGTACTGGTTAGATCAAGGGGGTAACCACCTTTGTGTGTGACTGAGGGGAGGTGGAGAAGTAGATAGCAGAAAGTGAGTAGGTTGAGAAGCTGAGCAGTTAGGGTGCTTGAAGGAGAGTCAACATGCACGTTGAAATCCTCTATTATGAGGACGGGCATTGGAGAAGAAAATTATACTCGAAGCATTAAAGTCATTGAGGAAGGAAGGGGAGGTCTGTAGACCAGAAGTGTCAAACACACAGCCTGCAGGTCACACTCCTGACCGTGGTCTAAACAAGCTTAAAATGTAATTGGGAAATATTTAACAAAATAAATGAAAATATAATAAAACATAAAGTTAATATGTGCTTTTCTAAGTCAGCATGTGGCCTGCAGGCATCTTTAGTTAAGGTTTGGTGGCCCCCGTTTCTATATAAATTTGACACCATTGCTGCAGACAGTAATTACCAGGATTTTGATTGGATGGAAGACATGACTTGTATGGCCCTCCAAGGCTGAGAGGTTACTGAGTGATAGTGAAAATCACTGGTGGTCTCTATTTTCCATCCATCCTTAAGTCTCAATCATATTACTGTTGTTTCTGGTCTCTTTGGATTTTTCAACCTTGACTAAAAATTTCCCATGCTTCCCTTCCCACCAATTCTTCTTTTCTCAAGTCCCAGAGATTTGTTTGTGAGGGCATGGAAACAATGCATTGTTTGAATACAAAGACTTCTGGATTGCCTTCCAAGCCTGGGACCTTAATTAATTAATACATAAAATAAATTAATCAGCATTCCTTCATATGTGATACCCAAATGACAGATATCAAATTCACTCCTTAGGTCCTTCCTTCTAAAGACATTATCAAAACCCATGGTCAGAGGGCTGCATATCCAGGCCATGGCAGTCACACTCTTGGCTGATAAAGAATGAGGCCAATGCATTCTCCCACCTTTCTGGAGCATGTGCTGTGCAGGGCAGTGGCTTGTCTCCGAGGTCAATCCACGGCTGTGTGGGCTGTACGGTACAAGGGATTAAGTAGATGGTATACTCCCCTGAGTAGTCCTTCCTGGAAATATAAAGAGGACACCAGAGTTGATACAAGAAAGGTGGACATCATCGAATAAAGAGTTGTGTTTGAGGAATAAATGAACAGCAAATTCTGTGGAACAGAGGCTGTTGTTTTAACATTCAGGCCATCACTCAGAGACTGAAAAGAATGCTTCTTCCATTTACTGGAGCTTCTAGCATAACAGATGAGAAAATAAAATTGTTTAAAATCTTAGACGAAAGGAAATACACACACACAGACACAAATTATGGTCATTTCTTTTGGTTCTTGGTGAAAATTCCCTCATAATTGCCATTTTGTGTTTCTTATTGACTGAGAACACACTAGCAGAGGGGCCGTGGGTTGAGATAACTTATATTTCCGAAGCCAAATTCATGAAAACAATGGCAGAGAAGAAAGAGGTGTGGGTACCATTACTAACTCCTGTGTTTGGGGCAAACTCTCTCTGACCTTCCTGTCGGGGGTGAGGAGAGAGTGTCGAGGCTCACCATCTATCAGAGGGCTATTCTGCAGCATCCTCACCCCACAGAAATGAAAACAAAAATTCCATTAGCCAATCTGGTGGAGCTGCCCCAAGGGTCACTGCTGGCAGGACACTGCCTTCTACATCTTCTATGGACCTCATTACACCACTTCCTAATGGGGTAAAACACAAACTTCTACCTATGGTCTGTGGTCCAAATTTTACAGAACAAATCTTTTTAATAAAAACAATATTTATACATATTTATATTTATGTAAAAATTTATAATGTATATCGATAATAAAAATCAAAAAACATCTGTAAATTTTGGATTCAGTCAAAAGGCCACACTTAAGGATTTAGAGGCCACAGGTTGCTCATAGCATTGGACACACCTTCGACTTATAAATATCAAGAAAGCACTAATACAGGAGATAGTCATTGACCAAAAGCGTCACTGTTGTGAGGGGACAGCGGAGAGTCTAAGTGGGAGAAGACTTCCCTACAGGGCAACATTTGTTATAGAGTTTTTAACCTTTTTTTGTGTATCACACACCCCTTTGGCAGTCTGCTGGAGCCTATATTCCCCTTCTCAGAATAATATTTTTAAATGTATAAAATAGGAAGGATTTCAAATTGATTATATTGACATGGAATCCTGTGGTTGGAAGGGACCTGGAGTGGAAGTTTACACCCTCTGCCTCCCCTGCCTTGACACAGATGAAAGTGTGTGGCTTCCCTCCCATCCCTTCGCTCCCAATTCCTTTATCACATATTTTTCTATTGACTTATCCACATACAGATTGCTTCCTTCCAGCAGAATGTAAGGCCCTTGAGAGCATACTTGTTGAGCCTAATTAAATACTAGAGCACTCTCACTGGGATTCTTGTCAAGTCAGCAAGCATTTATTAAGTGGCCAAGGGGTGCAGTTAGTCAATGAACATTTATTAAGTACCTACTATGTACCAAACATTGCGCTAAGTACACAGAGGCAAAAGAAAAGAAGAAAAAAGGCCCCGCTCTCAAGGATCTCACAATCAAATAGACAACGTATAAGCTACTATATATTGCTTTTCAGTCCCATCCAACTTTTCATGCTCCCATTTGGGGTTTTCTTGGCAATGATACTGGAGCGATTTGTCCTTTCCTTCTCCAGTTTACTTTACAGATGAGGAAACTGAGGCAAACAGGGTAAAGTGATTTACTCAGGGTCACACTGTTAACAAATGTCTGAGATTGGATTTGAACTCAATAAAATGAGTCTTCCTTGACTCTATGCCCTGTACCACCTTATCCAGATCCTCTCCTTTGCCCCAAATCTCCTGTTGGACAACCTCATCCATGGAAGTCTCTTTAAAACTCGAAAATAATTCTTCTTGCCCTGCACTCCTAAATAATAGCTATGAACATGAGAAACCAACTCACCTGTTATAAGAACTCGTCGCCCTCCAGAGCTGATACGGTGAATCAAAAGTCTGGGCACTCCATAAAAGTTGAAGATCAAATTCGATTCCTCCTAGGTGGTCTGGAGTCATTATGAAAGACTTCACATCTGGGAGGGTGTGGTGCTCCATGACAAAGTATCCTGGACCAAGAAGGGAAAACATCCTGCTGTATTATTGTAGTGTCTTAGTAAGAAATACCCTGTATGTCTAAATACACACCAGGAGCTACAACTATGATGGACCCCAGAACTTTATGGCAATTGTACAACTGTTAAATATTACTGCAAAACACATATTATTTCCACAATTTAGAATGTTCCTCATTCTAGGTGGAAAAGTGTGATATCTCACACCAGCCCATCACCCTACAAATACTTTCAGTGATCCTAACTCTCTTTATATGCACAAGCAACAGGAATGTGCTTCACAGAGATGCTAATGAGGAGATTAACAGTAGCCATTTATATGCAAAATTGAGCTCTGAAACTTAGCCAACATATCTCTAGGAAAAAGAGCTGCTGAAATATATTGATTCTGATCTGCTTATGATTTGTCAATGTATTGATATCGATCAATATATCAATACATGCTGATTTAAAATATATTGACAGATAGTGATTTTGGTGGCCAATTAATTTTCTTAGCTGTAACACCTCAGGGGCTACTACTTCCATTCCTGGGCTTTGTGCCAACAGTCATAGCTCTGTGCCCATTATGTGCAATATATGGGTTGCTGGCTACTAAAATTTCTATCATGGAGTCTAACGAGTTTAAGGAACGTGTGGGCAGGAGTTTCATTTAAGATGTAAGTAACTATTAATCCTCACAACCATGATGCAAATGGTCAGGCCACTAATGATGGTACAAACCGTTAAGCCAGCCATAAAGCTGACCACTGTCCAGTAAGACCTGCCAGATTCCTCATCCCTTAATATGCTAGTCTATGTTTGACAACAGCCTTTAGGCTTGCTGAATTCCAGATGTACAGCATCTCAAAGAACTATCTTCATCACCTTCATCCCAGACCTGTGTGAAAACTTAAGAGATAACCCAGACTATTCTCTGAACACTGCTCATTTGTCCATCTGTCTTTTCTTTGTATTTCAAGAATCGCCACTGAAACTATGGAGTTGGAGTGGGCCCCCTAATGAATATGACATCTCCTCTAGGACTATGCCATAATGGTTTTTTAGCTTCATTCTTTGTTCTCTACTCTTACTCCTCAATCTCTACCTAGGACTCACTGTACCCACAGAAGTAAGAATCTCTGACTTACTTACAATGCAGCTCTTGATACCACAATTACAAAAACACTATCACAATCATGGTCATATTCACAAATGGAACACAGAGACAACATCACGAAAGGCTATTGCCTTGTTACAAAGATCAGCTGGGGGGGGGGGGGGATGAGTACCAGGGTGTACTGTTACCATGGTCATATTCACAAATGGAACACAGAGACAAGATCACGAAAGGCTATCGCCTTGTTACAAAGATCAGCTGGGGTGGGGGATGAGTACTGGGGTGTACTGTTATTATCTTTATTCTACTTGAGTTCCCATTTTGTACGTGGCACTGATTTGGGGGGTTGGGTTAGCTCTTATTTGTGTAATAATACTGGACTCCCTGGCTGAAGGTCGACTCATTTTTTTTGCCAATTTCATATTGGATGAAATATCAACATAATATAAGCTTTGACTCTCAGAAAGGTCAAAGCTGCTTAATAATTCCATTTAGGATTATTCATAGCCTCATATATAGCCTCAGGCTAAGAAGGACCATTTCATAGGAAAGAGAACACAACGGACACTACCTCTGAATTTGGCATGGGTCTTGAATTCGATGACCAGACGACCATCCTCTCGAATATAGATCCTTATTATCTGAAGCCTTGCCGAGAGCACACTTTCTGTCTGAATTCCTGGCAAGGTAAATGATACAAAACAATCATAGTCATGGGACAGAAGGAAATAGATGAAAACACTGATCTATATTGGCTTTTCCCAAGGGGCACATCTAAATTATGAAATGCTAGGAGACAATGACTATATTTAAATCAACTGTGATATACTGTGCCTACGCTGTGTAGATGAGTTCTAAGTTAATCTTTTATTATGGTCCAGGTGAAGGTCGCCATTACTAATTATTGCTCCATTCCATATCTAACAAAACAAATGAGCCCAACTAGATACTCTGTACGTTTACCCCAATATCATTATGTCACTTTGGTCTTCTTCAAGCATGAAAGAAAAATAACTTGTTTATCCTCAGAAACTCACTCTTGTTAATATGCTTTCTTTACATCATCATGGTCCCCTTACTACTTAGAAACAGCCTCCAATCCATCCCATAGTCCAAAACATCTGATTCTCTATTATAACCTAAAGCATGGTAACAATTTGTATACTTTATTTTATTTTTAAATTTAATCTATTATTATATATTATATTATATATGTATTTTATTATATACTTTATTTTATTTCCCTCAGTGGCAATCCTTGAGGATGGATAAATGGAATCCTCTGACTACTAGAGATTCAAAGAGAAGCTTGAGAAAGCCAAGCCATGTATGAGTAATAGAATATTACTAAGCCACAGCTTAGTGCTGGTGGGTTGAATCATGGTACACAAAAGCTTTAGTAACTGAATCATTGAGGGGAAAGGGAGTGTTAAAATAGGAGAATTTCATGTATAACTCCAGGAAAACATTCTTGGCTGAGTTCTATTAAAATGAAATATAGTCAACCTTGAGTGAAACCCTACTTTGATGACAGTATAATGGAGAAGGGAACCTGGGTGTATGAAGGCCACTTGAGCAGTGTACAAGCTTCCACAGGATCCTCCTGAGCTAGAAAGGGTTTAAGTACTAGCTCGAAGATCCAGAGACAGACTGTATACCTCTTTCTAAAGACTAACTTAGCTAAGCTGAAGGTCTCCTTCCCATAAGACTCACCACTCAGTGATGAATTTGTGCAGCCTTAGCAATTCATGGAAATAATCTAAGGTACAGAAAGGCTTCAACCCATGCTGGTGTTAAATATACACAGATGACACCCTGAATCCCTGAAATTAGTGTGGTTAAAGGAAATGGAAGTCCAATGCTAAGACTATCAAAGAGAGGGAGAGACCAGCATCCAGCAGCCCCTTATGCTTTGAGGAATGTGAATTCCTGCATGTGAAAACAGAAGAAAACAATGTTCTCTGGGACCCTTCACTTAGGTGGGCCAGATTTCTGACAGATTTTTCAATTTTGAGATGTCTCTTGAGTTTTGAAGGCCATTCTTCTGCTCAAGCATCATGCTTCATCTCCAGCTGTCAAGCCACAGAGGATGGATATCTTCCCATCCAGAATGCACAAGCCTTTGTGGCTGTGGGCAGGGAGATCATGTACGACATGGTGGGTGGGTTAGGACTTCCCGCTTGGTATCCTGTAGTGTTAGCTGACTCTGGCATCTGATAACTGCTTTCCTGTACAGCTAGTTTCCCCTGGCAACTGACAAATGGGGATATTCTAATTTTTCATGGCTCAGATGGATATGTACTTTGTCTGTGTGCCTAGTGTACAGAAACATGGGATTATTCCCTTGGACAATGAAGCAAGTGTATTAAAGAGAAGGATTTGGACACTGTTAAAGACTAAAGGTAAAGTTCATTAGTATCCCTGAGGAAAAGAAGGCAGTAGGAGAGAAATGTGGGTACCTGTTCTCCAGAGAACAGTGTCATAGAAGAAAGAGAACTCCATTTCTGTGTGGTGATCAAGGGAGGCCCAGCCCCTGGGTGCTGTCACGTAGATGTAGGACACATACAGGGGAACGTGGACAGTCAGGAATGACTGAGCAGAGTCTCTCACCTGCCAAACAAAAGAGAGGAGACTTAGTTTTGAAGCAGCTGTGGGATGAGGGGATGAGGAGAAACAGCAGCATAAATCTCCACCAGTTGGGGACAATTAAATTACCAGGTACTTTGTTAATGTACAGGCAATGCTTAGATTTCACCTTTGAGAGTTTTCTGGGGGGTTTTGCCCAAATGGCCAAAGGGTTCAAAGCAAGGAAGATGCACTGAACTGCCTGTTTGATAAGTCCCTTGGTAAGCCCCTTAATATCAATCAACCAATAAACCTTTATTAAGCACCTACTACGCGCCGGTCGCTCTTTGGGGCTCAGCTCTTTGTTTTTAAAATGAGGGAGTCGCATGTGATGAACTCTAGGGCCCTTTCTAGGTTTGCATCCTAATGATAAGCTAAATTCTCCCTTCACATTTAAGCTATTTCCTGATGGCTAGGTTAAGCCACTCTAATCCTTTACCCCCAAATTACTCAGTATTTAACATTTATATATGTATGTGTGTGTGTGTGTGTGTGTGTGTGTGTGTGTGTGTGTGTGTGTGTACATACCCAAGTTAAGTGACTTGTCCAGGGTCACACAGCTAGTAAGGATCTGAAACAGGATCTGAACTCAGGCCTTCTTTATACGGCCATGGTATTCACAGTTGGAAAGGATTTAGGATTTAGACTTAGATCATGTCCAATCTCCTAATTTTTACAGGAAAATGTAGGAACATAATGTGACTTTAATACACATTATCTGAGTCCAAATCATTTGTACTAGATCATATTTTCTAATAGCCAGAAAGAATGAATGTCCTAACAAAAGTCCTACATAAATTAGATTCAGAAAACACATTTTGATACACGATACGGGACATCACGTTTGCCGGAGCCTGAATGCTATATGTTGGTGGAATATCGACATTAATGTTTTATATACTCCTCCTAAGAAATTTTCCAAGAAAGTGTTCACTGAAATGTGGAGATAAAATGCTATGTAATTTATCTTCTCATTCCATACATTTGGGTCAATTTTCCACTTTATTCAAGACAAAAAGATTCCCTAATTAAGAAGTTCCCCATTGGAAAAAAATTAATAGGAAAAGAAAATCCGACATTTCCTCCAGAGGCTTCAATGAACAAGATATATTGTGTTAAATGTTATCACTTGATTTTTTGGCTAGGTGTTATTATATACTAATATGTCGATAGCGTTCAAATTCTCTCATGTCTCAAATTAGAAACGCTGAACGTTCAGACCCCACAGAAGTACTTCAAGGGAAGATTTACGTGCCTGTTCAGTGCTTAAACCAATAAAAGACAGAGAAAATGAGTCCCCTATCCCGAGATGCCTTTTACAACGTCCCAGGCTGCCTGGAATTTCAGATTCTAGTGTAAAGCTTCTCACCAGCCTCTCTTGACTCTATATTAATTCCAAGATCTAGTCCAGAATGACTCATTCTGCTTTCCTCACACAGGCTCCAGCCTGCCTCAAGAGCCCAGTTATGTGTTTTTCTTTCCTTCCTTCCAGTAATTCACTTAGCACAGATCTCACTGTGTCTATCGCAATCCCATGATGACTGTCCCAGGAGGCTTAACAGCGCTCTAGTCTATTTAACTGACAAAACGATCCTGCCCTGGCAAGTATCTCTTCATAAACTATCTAAATCTGTTATTGCTTGGGTTAACTTTGGGTCAATTTGATTGGTTACCTCTGGTTTTTGTTTTTTTAAAAAATATGCCTTGAATAGCTTTGTGGGGCCCTTGTTGCTCATTGTAGAGTAGGGAAAATCAAAGAAGAAGGCCTGGTCTTTAGCCTTGAGGGCCTGGGAACACATGATGACTATGCAAAGAACATGAAGTTAGTTATAAGAGATGAGTGGTAAGAATGCTATCAGAAAAGTAAGCATAATATCATACTGGGCAGAAGCAAAAAAAAAGGCCGATGGCAAAAGCTGACAGAATGAACTGGCTGGCGATTTACCATAGAGATACCAAGGTCAGGGCCTTTCTGGGCACACAGCCCATCTTGTAAGAATCAGTGGTCCAGGAACTTTTTTAATCAGGCTCAGGAGATTCCCCTAAGTTGTCCAGAATCATTAATGTGTTCTCCCGGTCTAGGGACATAGCTACTCATTCAGTTTCTCCAAAAACCAGCTGGACACATAAAAAGTCTTCCATCTTACTATGTCTGAAGTACACAGAGCATGCCATTAAAAGTTGCTTTAGCCAGAGGAGGAAAGTCCTAGTCTCTTAGGGTCCTCTTCCTTAATTACGCTCAGTAGAATTAGTGACCACTGCTTGTTAAATGCCTACTATGTGCAAAGTACTGTACTAGGGATGTAGGCCACATTTAGGCAAGTAAGACCTCTATTCTTTGTCCTCATAGGGCTTACAATTTAACTGGGAGGTCATAATAGATACAGCATTATGTGGGAGATAGAGCCTTAGACTTGGGGGTTCAAATTCTGCCTCTTAGGTTTACTACCTGTAGTATGACTTTGAGCAGGTAACAACCACTGTGCCTCAGTTTCCTCATCTGTAAAAGAAGTGGGTTGGACTCTGACGGCCTCTAAGGCCTCTTCCCAACTCTAAAGCTATGTTCCTATGAAATATACAATAGTACATAAAATAGCCATGTAACACCCATAATGCAGAATAGGACCGAACATCATACATAGATTACATAGATTATTTCTTCCTCACCTAAGGGTAGAGGAAGAAAAGGCTGTAACGACCTGGGATAGAATCTCAGTCAAAAGCCAGTTGGGGGAGTGTCGTGGAAGTTGTAAATGGCCATAGCCAATGAAAACATCTATGACCCCTGAGTGACACGAGCACTGTGATGGCCATTTGGGTCCCAACTGAAAGATCCATTATAGCTACAATAAGAACCCAAAGGACTTCGTATATTGGCACCACTGATGACCACCAAGTATGAGTATTTCAAGAATATCTGTGGCCACCAGCTCTGAGTGAACATCCTCCCTGGTCATCATCAGGTGGTTCTGGATAACATGAGCCAGAATTTGTTCTTTAGTCACAGACCCCACCTATGATGCTTAACTGTATGCAAAAAAATGAATTTTGGGCAAAAATAATTTGTGGGCTGGGGTGTTCCAAAGAAACAGTGTTTACGCGTTCACATTTGGCAGTGGTGGCAGTCAACGGGAATGAACAACACTGAAGCTTAAATACTGGTTTGTGTTATCTTTGACCATCCAATATACTTTTCAGATATTAGAACAGTATGGCTGGTATATTGGGGAAAATCGCCAGATTTAGCATCAAAGGTTTGAACCCCAACTCTGCCATTCTGGACAATATCCTACCTAGACCTCAGTTTCAGTATCTGTAAATTGAGATAACTGTACAAGAAACCCTCCTAGTCCTCAATCTATAACGCTATAGATGATCAGTTAAAAAAATATGTAACTGAATGACCAATGATGCTAGTATCAAGCTCTCTCCAGAAGAGGGCAGGGGTGTACACAAAATGAAGAAATTCACAGCTGTCCAAATGTAATGCTTGACTCTAATTAAAGACACTTTCCCTAAGCAATTCTTGTGCAGTCCCTCCATGGGCTGCCCAAAGTCTGGCTGAAAAGTGTGAGCTGTTACTGGGGAGCAAATAACACATTTAAAAAACTCATTCTAATTACTCCGCTCAAGAATGTCTCGGAAATAATCTCCCATACACGAACCAAATGGGCCATTCCCCCATTAGACGGAGCTCCACAGGAACAGGAACATCTTGTGCCTGCCTTGGAATGCTTCTTCCGTGACTTGGACTTCTGCCTACAAAGCATACAGTTGTCAACTGAATTAAATTTCAGACACTTATGACGTGGCTCCTTTGTGCAAAGCACTGGGTTAGGCACTGGTGGGGGGGACAATAAAACAAGATGGCGCCTCCACTCTCATGGAAAGGACAGACAGCTACACTCTAGCGGGTGCCATGACATACGAGAACGGCTATTCCATCTATTAATATGTGAGAGACACAATTATAATATTGAGTTATCATAGTACAGTGAACCTGGAGCCAGGAGCCCCATGCTAAAATCCAGGATCTGCTCATTCCTAATTTTGTGACCCTGGCCACACAAGTCATTTTATGCTTGCATGTCAAGTTCTTCACTTTCAAGATGGGGATGAAGAACACTTGCATTTCTGGCCTGATAGGATTGTAAGGAAAGTATTCTGTAAATTGTAAAGTGTGAGAGAAATGGAAGTTTTTATAAGAGGCACGAGTGAGTGTGTGAGTGTGTGTGTGTGTGTGTGTGTGTGTGTTAGGGGGGAACAAACATTTATTACGGACCTACTATGTGCCAAGCATTGTATTAAGCTCTGTACAAATATCTCATTTGATTCTCATGTCAACCCTGTGGGGGAGGCACTGTTATTATTCCCATTTCATAATTGAGGAAACTGAGGGAGTGAGGTGAAGTGACTTGCTCAGGGTCACACAGCCAGTAATTGAGGCTGAATCTGAATTTGCACCTTCATGATTCCAGGCTCAGCGCCCTGTGCATTATGGTACCACCTAGCTGGCCTATGTGATAACAGAATGCTGTGTGACATGGGGCATTACTGATGGGAGGCTTTTGCTTTTTAAAACTTTCTGTTTTCTGTGAGGTTTAGTAATATGGAAGATAATGCATTTTAGTCATCCCCTCTCTGCAACATTTGGGCAATATAGAGCAACATCAATTTTCAGGATAAGAATGTGGTCCATAATCAATTTTTTAAAGCATTTATTAAGCACTTATATATGCCCAGTCTTATATTTTACACATATATATGTACATGTATATAGGTGTGTGTTCATATATACATGTGTGTATACATGTGTGTGTGTATATATACACGTGCATACATATGCATGTGTACATATACATACAGACACACATACATGGGTAATTTCTGAAGGAGGCCCTGGCAGCTGGGGGATCAGGAAAAGCTTCATGTAGGAGCTGGTGCGTGACCTGAGCTTTAAAGGAAACTGGTGATGATCAGAGGGACAATTCTAGGGAGGGGGGAGAGCCCAGACAAAACTGTTTTATCTAGAAGTTGCTAAAAGGAGAAAATGTTGGTTCAGTGTCAGGAAAACCTTCCTTCTTTCCTTATTAAAGGTGTCCCAAAGGGAGACAGGCTGCCTTGGGAGGTAGTAGGTTCCTCCTCCCTAGAGGTCTTTGAGCAGAGGCTGGCCAGGTGTGTTACAGTAGTGATGGATTCATGGGGGTATGGATTGTACTGCATAGCGGCTGAAATCCTAGCCAATTCTCAGATTCTGTGACTCTGAGACTACACTGGACTAGAGAGGTTGACCTCTCTGGTCCTCTCTTAGCCAGGGCCACTGATTGTCCTTAGACTGAGAAACTCAGAGTCTAAGACCCAAAAGAGACCTTACAGATCATCTTGGTTAGCCCCACTCATTTAGAGCGGAGGAACTTGTGGTCCAGACATCTGTGGTGACTTCATCAAATTCAACAACTTGTTAGTGGCAAACTTGAATCTTGGTCTCACACTCATTCCTACATATTTCTGCCTCCCATTCACAAAGTCTGTTCTCACCTTCCTTCCTTCTCTTCCTTTCTTCCTCTCTTCTTCCTCCTTTCCATCTGCTCCTCCCTTCTTTCCTTTCTGTCTTTTTTCCTCCCATCTGTCCCTTCCTTTCTTCCTTCTTTCTTCCCCTCCCTCCCTTTATTCTTCCCTCCCTACTTTTCCTCCTTCCCTTCCTTTCTCCTTCCCTTCCTTCCTCCTTTCCTTCCTTCTTTCCTTCCTTCCTTCTTTCATCACATAGCCAGAAGGAGCCATCTCCAGTCATCCTGACCTACATCTGGCCACTGGACCCAGATGGCTCTGAAGGAAAAAGTGAGGCTGGTGCAGCCCTCCCTCACTTGAACCCAATTCACTTGCAATTCATGGCATCACCTCCCTGATGTCATGGTCCTCTTGGAGAACAAAGGAAAAGCAACAACAGCACAGTCAGGAGGTGTCAAGAGGCAGAACTCAAAGTCAGTTCTTCCTGACTCCATGGTGTGCTCTCTACCCACTGCCCCACACTGCTTTTCAAATATTTTATGAACAATAAGAAATGATGGCAACAACTTAGACAATTCCTGCCCATCTACTTTACTTGGTAGTTTTGGTCCATTTTATACCAGTGATGTTCCCACATTCATGACCTACAGGGGAGTATTATTCAGCCAGTGGAGAAAGTGCCAAAGTACCCAGTGCGGGTAAGGTGCAGCCTTGGGTACTCGATCATCAGATCTGGATGTTGTCTGATAAGATGATCAAGGAGAGAAAACAAGGGGAGAGGGGAAGAGTGAAGAGGGCTGTGGAAACACACCTGGAAGTCGGCGGTTACGGATCCCCCACAGACGTCGATCAGCTCCGTCATGTCATAATAAGCATCGAAGGTCCACGTGCAGCTTTTCAGGTTCAGGTGCTTGTAGAGCTGAATGGTCTTGGCCTCCCTCACCGTGGGGTCAAACTGGTAAGGACGATCATAGCCAGGGCCCAGGGCGATGCTGTCGTAGATGACTTCATCTAAGAACCCTGCTTCTGTGAGCGAGAAAAGGAGTTTGCACTGATGCGAGGGAGCTTTATTAGGCAACGGTGTCAGAAGGGACCACTCAAGTCTCTCCTCCTCTATCTGGGTGACTATTAATAGCACGATGTGTGTGCTTCAAATGTACTGAGGTAATGGTATGCAAGCCTTGTTAAGTGCCCATTGCCATGTGTTTAATGCAGAGCTGGCTGCCAAAATAAACACAGGATGGGCTCATTTAATCCTCTAAGAGACAGCAGGAAGCTGGGAAGAAGTGAAGAATGAATGATCTTGGGTAGAAGGTAAAACTGGAAGCCAGATATGCAGAAAAGAAAAACCAGACAAACAGCGGTCCTCTCCTAATAGCCAGCTGCCCATCCCAAGAGGACAGCCATGTAGTGTGATGCCTCACACTCAGTTACTAAGCAATACAATGATATCAAGGCAGCATTTCTCAACTTTTAAATCTCTGAATCGTAAAAAATCATTATTACAAAGAGCAAGAGAAAAATGCCCTTTTTGTGTCAGCTTTTATAGTTTCTGAAAGCTTTTGAAGGAAACTCAGAATTACTGAGCCTCAGAAATGGAAAGGACGCCAAAGGTCATGTAGTCAAACTTGAACCAGAATCACCTCTAGGACATCATAACCATCAGGAAGGAAGGAAACAAGCATTTATTACATGTCTACTGGATGATTTACAATGATTATCTCATTTGATATTCATAACAATGGCACAACCACCCTGGGAGAAGGGTGCAAGTATTCTACATTGTACAGTTGGGGAAACTGAGGAAGACCAAGGTCAAGGGACTTGTGTAGGGTCACACATCAGATTGAACTCAGGGCTTATTGGTTCCAGGCCCAGTGTTCTCTAGACTGTGCAGCCATCAGCTTTCGAAAACTTTTAGACTCCCAAAGTGGTCTCCCAAAGCAGCCTACTCAATTATAGATAACTCAAATTGTTAAGAATTTTTTTCTTACTTCTAATCTGTATCTGCTGCTTTGTAGGTAAGCGCCACCCTCTACTCCCAGTTCTATTGTCCGGAGCCAAGCAGAATAAGCTTAATACCTTCTCACACTCAGCCTCCAGTCTGGGGTCAAGCAAGCAGGATACTGGCATTCCCTGGGCTTACCTGAGATCCCTTTCAGATCCCCGATGGTGATGAGATTTGAGCAAACATGTTGATGTCTGTAGATGGACTCCGATAAGAGAAAATGCACGTTGTGTAATGGCATTGTCGAGATAAGAGGCAGCATGCCGTCCTGGTGTGGGATCTGGACCGAGATGTGGATTCTGGGGAAAAGTCAATATGGATCAGGCTCTAGTCCAAATTTATCTTCGTTATAGTTAACAAGTAGCACAACAGACTTCCCTCTTATAACCAGCATTTTCCTTTGCCTTAAGAATGTCAAAAATGATCCCTAGTTATAATGTTTAAAGCTGGGTTTCATGTGTTCAGGTAATGTCTATACCTATAGAATTAAAATTTTTTAAAGTACCTTCAACCCTCTGGAATTATAACAATTGAAATACAAGGATAATTTTTCTTTCCTATCAAAAAGAACTTTCCTCTCTATACATTCAAGCTATCATGTGAATTCAGTTCATCACAACATCATAAATGAAGAGCTGGATGAGATCTCAGGGACCGTCTAGGCCAGTGGTTCTCAACCTTCCTAATGCCACAACCCTTTAATACTTGTATGTAGGCGTATCTGCACATGGGCAACCCGCCTGGAGACAGATAGAAGAGCGGTGTCTTGGTTCTTAAGACCATAGAAAATATGTGTTTTCCGATGGTCTTAGGCGACCCCTGTGACCCTGTGAAAGGGTTGTTTGACCCCCCAAGGGTTTGCAACCCACAGGTTGAGAACCACTGATCTAGGCCAATCCTCCCATTTTGCAGAAACCTGGGACCCCAGAAGACTAAGTGACTTGGCTGAGATTTATCAGGTAACAAACATCAAAGTCAGGATTTGGACCCTGGTCAACTGACCATAGAGCTAGCACTCTTTCTGCTGAGAACTTCTAAGAACCAGACTGAGGAGCTACCGGGAATGAGACAGGAAGATCCCTGCTTGAGAAAGCCTGTTCTGTTGTGAAGGTTTGGGAATGTAGGTTTTCACTGCATTAACCACGTGTACCAACTTCGCGGCTACTGTAATGGCTTTGGCTTTCTGGTTCTGGGACTCAGTTTTCTGGTATTTGAATAAAGGCTTTGGTTCTGCCCTCCATGTGGACAGTCTGCTACATTTTGTGATTCACAACTATACCAGCATATTCATAACCACTGTGGGTGTTGTGAATGTTGTATTATTGTTACATTTGGTAAGGTATTAGGCTACCTTATATGATAAATGTACTAGGTTACCTTATATGATAAAGAGTCTGTCAGTCTGTCTCTCCCTTCTCTATTCCCTTTCTTCCCTTCCTTTTTCCCTCTTTCTTCCCCCTTTCCCTCTCTCTCTGTCTCTCCCCCTTTCTTCTCCCTCCCCCTTTATCCCTCCCTCCCCTTCCCTCTTTTTCTCTCTCCCCCTTCCTGCTCCCTCCCCCTTCCCTCTCTTTCTCTCCCCTTCTCCCTCTTTTCCCTTTCCTTCTTTCTCTCTCTCTCCCTCTTCCTCTCTCCCTCCTTCTCTCCATCTCTCTCTGCCTCTCCCTTTCCCTGTCCCTCTCCATGAATTTTAGGACATCACAAGCTCCTATATTATGAATTGAATTTTCTGCTACGTATCCCACCTGTTACCACTGCTGACCTTTAACTCGTCTTCCTCTCCCTCTCTGGAACGATCTCCTACTTCCCTTCTACCATTCCACACCCTTGTCTTCAAGACTCACTTCCTCTCTGATTAAATAAATGTCAACACTGCCTTGTATCAGGAGGTTAGGATGCTATGAGGCCAGAGTATATAGAGGAAAAACAGGTGCATCCTAGAAGCTAAAGTTCCAAGGGGATATTCTGATGTAGATTAAAGCAACCCCACAAGTGAAGGAACAAGCCTGGCAGCAGTCATCAGGGGAAGGGAGAAAGATGACAGATAGGTATAAAGGGAATGTTTCAGTGAGATGGGAGAGTGAGCCACATATGGAACAAGCCTGGGAGTAGTCATCAGGGGAAGGGAGAAAGATGACTGATAGGTATAAAGGGAATGTTTCAGTGAGATGGGAGAGTGAGCCACATATGGCAGTAATGAGTTCAATGGGTGAACTGTATATCTCACACTGTATATGGGCATGGCCGGAAAAGTCTTTAGTTAATTTATTTCAGGACAAGTTAAGGGTTGGGAAGCCCCCCACTAGGGGCAGGGCCTTGCTGTAAAAAGTCATGTGTAGGGGCTGGGCTGTGACCTGTTTGCTAGTGTTCCCTGCCCCCTACCAATGCATTTTCAAGAGGACTAGCATCTCTGGTGTGAACCCCTTTCAGGGCTTTTTTCCACCTTTTGTGTCCACCTGAATCACTCGACTCTCACCTGTGGCTCCAAGAAGCTATAAAATGATCAGTAAACCATTTCACCAAACAGCTAAACCAAACTGAGGGCAACTGACAGGCCTCAAATCAGTAGGTGAGTTAGATGAGATTCTACCCCCAGCATGTGAACACTTCCCCCAGGGGAATGGGTGGATGAGAATGATGTGTTCCAACAGCCAGGAAGGTGGCTGAAGCAGGCTCTGTGGAGCTCTTAGAGCGTGGTCGGGCATAGAAGAGGCCAAGGTCATCCCCTGCCTCCTAGGCCATGGCCATTCATCTTTGGTCTTCCCACTGGACTCTGATGACTCAGGAAGAGAGAGTGAGGCTGATGCCTTTGCACAACCCCAGCTCACTTAGATCTAATTCATGCACAAGTCAAGACATCATTGGTCCTCTCTGAAAACGAAGGACAAATGCCACACAACGCCAGGAGTGTGTGAGTGATGAGGAAAAGCCTGTAAGAGCAGGTTCTGTCTGGTAGCACATGGGAATCGAGGGCTTTAGGGCTCTTCCTGGTTTTTGTTTGAGAAAAGACTACCAGAGGGAGGTGGGGAGAGGCTATGGGCACTTGGCCATATTGCCTTGGGCATCTTTATACAGCAGCTGTTCAGTCCTGTCTGACTCTTTGCGACCCCATCTAGGCTTTTCTTGGCAGAGACACTGGAGTGCTTTGCCACATCCTTCTCCAGCACAGCATTTGTACTATAGTATAATTCATTTGATTATGATCTCTTGTTGTTCCTTGTATGTTTATAAACACGCTGTTTATACAAATTGTCACTGTTTATTTTGTCATTCAGCTTGATTATAAGCCATTGAAAACTGATAAACATTCCTCGTGTAGGCTCCCCGCTACAATACTCTGCCCCAAATTGCTTAATGCTGCGCAGTACAATATTTACTATTCTGTAGTATAATACGCTAACCAGAAGAGAGACTAGAAACCATTCATTTTTGCTCTCGAAGGAACCTCCCAGGCCCTCTGGTCTAACTCCTCATTTTGTGGATTAAGGGTAATAGCCTTGGAGAGATGAAGACAGAGTACAAGTCAGAGTACACACCTTCAAACGCTGGGTCCTTTCTTCAGCACAGAGTTGCCTCAGTTTGAAAAAAAAATGCTTGTTGAGCTGAGCCAGAATCAAAAGGAAATTGTCTTGGCGGTTTGCATTCATTTTTTGGTCACTGGTTTCCACGATCAAATGCGAAGTCTGAGCAGGCTTCCTCAGAGCAGCAGGAACTCTAGGCTTAGCCTGTCTTTTCCAACTGGTAGCATCTGTTTATGTTGTGGTTGCTGGGATCTTTTCTCTTTAGATTTCTTTTTCCAACTTGAGTAATTGGCAGGGGGCGGGGGGTGGAGGGTTATAAACAGTATCTGGTGGTAGTTTTTCCAACTTGAGTAATTGGCAGGGGGAGGGGGAGTGGAGGGTTATAAACAGTATCTGGTGGTAGTTACACATGGCTATAGGGATTTCCTAGAGTAATCAATGGGGCCTCTGGAGGTTTTGCTCTAACCTGAAGGAAGCAGCACTGACAATTTGGACCAAGTTTACCTTCTTGTTCTTGACTGAGAAATTGATGGAACAGGAGGTCTTGATATATTGATACAAGGACAGGAGGAGGTTGGGGAGAATAAAACTCCTCATCCCCTTTCTTCACTTTAACCATCAGGAAGCAGCAGGGCCAAGAAGGCTTGTGATGAGGAGGGAAGGCCTCTACTACAGAAGGAGGGGATGAATGTCACACTGGGGTTCCTTCTCCCTCCATCATTTCCTTAAGGCTTGGCCATCTGGTCCAAATGGTTATCAGACAGTGAATGCAAACCTTGAACTACCAGCATTTTGCATCATTTAGTGATATTTTCTTCACTTAAGATAAAGACAGAAACTCCCATGGCCCCTTCTTCTTCCTTCACTGCCGCCACTCTCCCCTTTCTGTGGCTCTTTGCTTTTCTCTTTTTGCAGCCTGTCACTTACCAGGCCCACCCATCAGCATGAAGACCTTGCAGTAGACATCTGCCACTTTTTAAAAATAAGAAGGAACAAGCTTTGTCTTCAGGTAGATCTGAAACACCTACAGTGCCCTGGGCTGCTGCTGCTAGTGTTCTGTCACTGAAGTCACTGATTTTCCTTCTTTTAGGAATGGGGATTAGAAGGGTTTGAGTCCCCTTGGTACCCAGACTAGTGCCAGCACTAAGAAACATCACAGTATAAAGGAAAGTAGAATCACAAGGGCTGGCTTGGTGCTGGCTTTGATCTTTCAGAACACACGAACCCAGCAGAGGTATTCTCTCTGAGCCTAGTTTAGACATCAATAAAATAGTGATGACAAAATATAAGGAGGAGATATAGTAGTGGTAGCAGTAATAGTAGTAGTGGTGGTAGTAATAGTAGTAGTAGTGGTGATAGTAATAATAGTAGTAGTAGTAATAGTAGTAGAGTAGTAGTAGAGTAGTATAGTAGTAAGAGTAGTAAGAGTAGCAGCAGTAGTAATAGCAGTAGTAGTTATGGCAGTAGTAGTAATTGGGGGTAGTAGTTATAGTAGCAGCAGTAGTAATAATAGTAGTAGGAGTAGCAGCGGTATTAACAGTAGTGATAGTAACAGTAGTAGTAGGACTAGTCATGCTATATACATTACAGGGCTAGCAAAAAGTGCACTGTAAGCCTCCAAGTGCTATATATAAATGTGAGTTATTACTGTTCATGATAGAACTTCACAGGGATATACTAACTTCTCCGGGATCAGCTCACATCTGGACATAAACATCCTGCAGTACCCAATGGATATTTACCACAGAAAGAATGCTTGAAGTACCTCTGAGTATAAAAGCAAACACACCGGCCAGTCAAACAGGCTTTATTTCCTGTTCCTCACACATGACTCTCCCTCTCACTCATCGCCATGCTTCTGCCTGATCTGTACCCCCTGCCCGGGATGCCCTCCTTCCTCTCCTCAGCCTCCTAGAATCTCTAATTCTCTACATAAGGCGTTTCCTGATCCACACGGCAAATATTAGCGCCTCTTCACTGAAATGATCTCTTCTTCATTTTGTGCACACCCCAAGCAAGACACTCCTCCACACTCAGGGAATTTTCTCTGACTGTGCCCCCACACCCGGAATAGCTTCTCTTCTCACCTCTGCCACCTGACTCCCCAGGCTTCCTTCAAGTCCCATCATCTTCAGGAAGCTTTTTCCCACCCCTTAATCTTGCTGTCTTCCCCTCAACATATCTTATATATGGTTTATGTATCCTATATCTAGCCAACATAGATGTTTGCACACAGTATCCCCCATTAGACTGTGAGTGCCCTGAGAGCAGGGGCTGTCTTTTCACCATTCTTTACCTCCCTAGCATTAAGCACTGTGCCTGGCACACAGTAGGTGCTTCATAATATACTTCCTGACTGACAACACTCTCCTTTTATGGAATGCAAGCTCCTTGAGGGCAGGGATTGTTTCATTTTTTCTCTGCATTCCCAGCATTGAGTCCAGCGCCCTCCACATAGTAGGTTCTTTGAGAAATGCTTTCTCATTGATTAAAAATGCACGCATACACACATGCTTAGTAATGACAGCATTGTAGGAAACAATAGAAATGTGCTGGACTTGGCCAAACCCCTCCCTGTAGGTGACACCTGGCTGACCTGTTGGGATGCTCCTTATGTTTGACATCAAGGTATTTCAGGGTAGCAATGAAGGACTGAGCTTGGAAGCCTCTGGCGGTCCCAGCCACGACAGGGGTGTGACAGATGGCACTGTCCGTCCCTATGGTAACGATGTTACTTCTCAGGGGCGTCCCCAAGTGCCCTGCTTTGTCCACAGCCTTGGCCACACAGCGCACGTGGAACCTTCGGCTGAAGTAGATACTGTCCAGCACCTGCAAGGGTAACCAAGAGTCACACAAAACTAAACAATGCCCACCTTGTCTCCAGCTTCCTAAAGGCAGACTGGAAGCAAGTCCACACTTAGACATCCCGCCGTGGCCATCACACACACATACCATGTGGTTGACACTGGTGAATGGCGTGTTGTCAGTGATGGTCTCAAAGGGAGACCTCGCCCCATTGCCATCCGTGGGCGTTGCTACTTCCCAGCTAAACCGGACAGAGGTCTGATTAATTCCAGCCTCCACGCAGCGTTCCTTCATGATGGAATACTTGGGGAAGTGAGGGTCACAAGGAGTGACGCAGATCAGCGGGTAGCCTGGGGAGGGTGATTTCTTGACCCCTTCCTTGGTCACTTCTTCCACATGGTCATAGTCAGCAAGCATGACCACCTGCAGAACAGTGAACACAATGAAGCTTTAGGAGAGCTTGAGCATCAGGACTGAGAGCTGGACACCCCCCTCCACACATAAACATCACATAAATGACATTGTGGAGTCATTATCATTTTGAAACTGAATCGGAATCTGTGAAAAGAGGGCACCCTGAGAAAACAGTACAGAGCAGCAAACAGTGAAATATAGCTGAAGTTAAGCCTTTTCACATATGTAATCCAATTATTAAATTATCCATCACATCATGGAGAGAGAGCTAGATTCAGAGTCAGAAAGATCATGCTTCAAATCCAACCTCTGACACACACTGGCTGTGAGACTCTGGGCAATTCACTTAACCTCTCAAATTCACAGTCAGCTTTCCAAGACTGTCCTAGTGCAGAAGGTGGCAATCAACATCAGTGGAAGGAATTCCCTCACCACGGAGCTCCTTAGGTGGATGAAATTAAAAAATCAGGTCCCTCCAAAACCCATTAAATTATTAGCTCCATAAGAATATAGAAATAAACCATAATAAATAACTATGTTCTTGCACATATAAGCACATGCAAAATAAATATAAGGAAATCGTCAGGGGAGACATCACTAACAGCTGAGAAAGAGGGATCAGAAAAGAAAAGGTTTTATACAGGAGGAAGCACCTGAGAAGAACTAAAAGGAAAGAAGAGGGATAAGAAGTGGAGCGTGTTCTAGGCATCCAGAGCTAGCCTATAGTAAGGAATGAGAATGGGAGTTGGAGTGTTCTGTTTGAGGAACTGTAAGAAAGCACACCTACTGTGTGCAAAGCTTCATGCCTTGGTGCCGGCAATCACGGAGATAAAAAAAAGATGACAAAGCTTCTGACCTCACCTATTATCTCTTCTTTATACTAAGAACAGTTTTGCCTTATATGTCAGTCATTTCAATATCCCTCTCCCTCTCTCCTCTTCTCTTCTTCCTCTCTGTCTTCCCCTCCTATCCTCTTCCTTCTCTCTCTTTTTCCCTCTCTCTCTCCTTCTCTCCCCCCTTTTCTCTTTCCTTCTCTCCCTCCCTTGCCCTTTCTCTCTCTTTCTCTCTCCCGCCATGGTGAGAAAAAAAATCCACACCCATTCTCCAAATAACCATAATAATAATGTTCCATTGGCTCATATTATCCTGATATAGAACTTCAGAGTGCAAGAAAGGTTATTTCCTATGTACTTAGTCTTATTTCTAATGGAGCTAATAATTTAATGGGTTTTTGGACCAGATTTGTGATTTCATCTATCCTGGGAACTCCCTCATAAGGAAACTCCTTCCACTGACATAGATTGCCACCTTCTTGCTTGGGGAGCTGAAACACAAAATGTAAGTTCCCCAAGGGTAGAGACTGTTTCCTTTTTGTCTTTATATTCCCAGCACAGAGTAGGGACTTAACAAATACTTGTCAATTAACTTGTTAAATTGAAGTTAGCTGAAGAAGTAGGATTTACTCTCACGTTTCTTCATTAAATGTCAAAGTTACCATAGCAGCCCCTCATTAATTCCACTTTCACATTGTTCATTTATCATTCAGTCTTAAGTTAGAAATACAGTGACTTACTTTACAAACAGAAAGATCTGTGAGTATCTATAAATATACAGGGTAATATCCATGAAGTATCTTCTGATCTTACTTCCCCTTTTTTTTGAGGCAATCAGGGTTAAGTGACTTACCCAGGGTCACACAGTTTGTAAATGTCTGAGACTGGATTTGAACTGAGGTCTTCCTGACTCCAGGGCTAGTGATCTATCCACTGTACTGCCTATTCCCAGATTCTTGTACTTTTTGCCACCATCAAAAACAAGGCTCCTATGACCTCTTCTGCAGTAAGTCAAGGGGTCTTCCCTGTCCAAGTTCTTCCTTTCTTAAACATTCTTCCCGGGGGCTGTCTGGCAGGGAGGGCTTTCTTTCTGTTGAGTCACTTACAACGGGTGGTGCTGGTAATATGAGGCTCCCAGCAGCCTCCTGGTCCAGGATTGTCACCGTGGCAGTGGTCACGTCACCAAGGACTGCTTCCACAGGGTCATCAGGGCCCAGGACGAGGGAGAAGGACTCATGCCACTCCCGATCTTCATTGGACAGAATCTCCACTTTGAACAAGATGTGATCCACGCCTGTACCACGGAGGCAAAAAGAAGGTTAGAAAGGGCTGCCATGACTTTGTGCTGGACCATTTTATATATGCTTGGTTTTTGCTAATTGTCTCGTTACTACTTAAAATGAAGAGAGCCCATTTGATAGACAAAACCCCACTGTGGTAGACTCTTGGAAACATTCACCTGCAGATGTATTATTCAACACCATATGAGGATTAATGAGGCTTTTCTGATGATCGTTGGATGCAATAAAAATCTATGACTCGAAATAGATTCCACCCTGGCTACGTGTCTTCATTTAATTCTTTTTCTCTTTTACTAATGTACATCCTCACATCCATCCCCTGAAGAGCATCAGCTCTTGGAAATACAAGGTTAGGCTACTCATACAGGAAAATGGGGGCGTCACAGCAGCTCCACCCCAGAGCTCAGAAAGGGCTATTTCTATTTTCAACACGAAGCAGGATCTCCCTCTCCTCCAAGCCTTGTCTTGGCAGGAAGGAGCCATGATGCTTCCCTGGACCATTGCTGCCCACTCCTACAGCTCTACAAATGGTGGCAGCATCAACACCAATCCTAGGTTACTCAACCTTGTTACTAAATAGCCCTAATGAGTCATTCTAAACCACACAGTTAATTTGGCCAGTTAAAACTATCAGGTGGGCTATCAGTCTTGCTAGCTTGACCCCACTCATTCCTCTTCTTCCCTCAGCTTCTGTCTCCATTATGGCCTCCTGTGATAAATACTGTGTAGAAGACCTGTACTGTGAGGGCTCCTGACATCAGAGTATGCATTGCTTTGTAAACCCCCGAGGGCAACAAATGAATGGAAGATGGAAGCTAGGTATGTTCTTTATTGGTCAGTAAAATTATATGCTCATGAACTTGTATTTTTTGGCCAAAATTGTATATACATGCATACATATAGAAACATATATGTAGATATGTATGTCTCTCTCTGTATGTGTGTACACACACACACATATATATATATATATATACATATACACACACACACGTATGAAATTTTGGCCAAGAATATAATTATATATGCAAATTTACTATTATATATTTTATATATATATATATATATTGGCTAAGTATACAGTTAGGTATATAGTTACATATGTGTGTATATGTGTATATATCTATCTATATATGTATGTATGTATGTATGTACATATGTATACGTGTGTATGTGTAAGATTTTGGCCAAGAATGCAATTTCATGAGCATATAATTTTGTTACTGAACATTAAAACATGCGCTCCCAGGAACAAATCCCACATCTTGGGGTTTCCTTTTCATTACCAGGACTAAACTTCAGGACGCGGCTCTTTGGGTAATAATCCACACCAGACTGGGCGGAACCATCTCGAGTACTACAGCGGACCCTGGAAGTCCGATTCTGGTCTCCTCTCCGGATCACTTTGATGTTCAGAATTGCAAGAGCATCTGGCCCAGCAGGTTCCCGGACCTGGTATGCAGCCTCTTCAAACTCAATAGTTGGGGCTAAGAAAACAAAGTTGGGGGGGGAAGAATCACAGAATCTCAGAGTTGGATCACTGAATCCAACTCAACCTAAACATGATTTCTCTATCTCCATCCCCGCCAACATGCCAATTTTCACTTGAAGACCTCTAGAAAGAGAGAAGCCAGTACCTCCCATGGCAGCCCACCATACTTCGGGCCAGCTCTAACAGGAAGTTTTTCCCAACATCAAGCCTATATTCACTCTTCCCAATTCTCCTCCATTGATCCTGCTTCTCTCCTATGACAGTAGAGAGAATCAGGCTAATCTTTTTTCTAAACATTGCATAACAACTAGCACATATCCCTACTTTTTCTTTTGCCTAGCAAAGCATCCCTAGTGCCTTCAACCATCCCTCAGATGGAACAACTATGAGGCCCTCAACGTCCTGGTTACCCTCTTTTGTATACTCTCTAGCTTTGCAATGAATTTTCTGGCATGTGGTTCCCAGAGCTGAATACAATACTCTAGGTACAGTCTGATTGAGGCAAGGTATACCAGATTGCCACCTCCCTAGTCTTGGACATTAAATGAGCTGTTTTGATTGTCATATTGCTGTTAACTCATATCAAACTCATAGTCTACTAAACCCCCAAATCTCTTTCTGATGAAATACTCTCCAGCTGTGATTTTCTCATTTTGTCCTTGCAAAGTTGATCTTTTGAACTCAAATGTGAGACTTTAAATCCATCCCTATTCAATTTCATCTTATTAGATTCAGCCCAACACTCTAGCCTGCCAAGGCCTTTTTTGGATTCTGATTCTGTCATTCACTGTGTTAGCAATTCTTTCCAGTTTTATGCTCTCTACAAATTTGATGAGCATTCATTATGTATCTCTATCCAAGTCACTGATAAAAATGTTAACCAGAACAGGGCCAAGCACAAATTACCAGGGCAGAGGTTCCCAAAATTTCTCGGCTCATAGTGTCCTTAATGTCTCAGTAATTTTTTCAAAGTGCCCTCTGGTCAAAAGAGATTCCTAACCAATCATAACATTGTGTTTCCCTCAAACCATCGTGCTCCTGTGAGCACACAATTTGGGAACTGGGCCTGTAATAGAGATCTGGAAAGAATGTGAGATTCTGAGTGTGAGACTTGTTTCCTAAAAAAAAAAAAAGTCGATAACTGTATTTCAATAAAATTGGTTTCCTGTTTTTTTAATGTCTAAGAATAATATTCTGAAAAGGGACACATAGGCCTTAAGTGGCCCACAACATACAATAAAAGATGAAAAACCCCTGTCATGGAAGGAAAGTTAATTCTTTCTCATTTTATCTCATAGAACTTTATACCACTCTTATCCACTTCTTTTGCATCGAATGTGTGTCTATACTGATGCAAAGTGAAGCGAGCAGAACCAGAACACTGTACATAGTAACAGCAATATCGTACACTGATCAACTGAGAATGACTTAGCTATTTCCAGCAATTTAATGATCCAAGACAACTCCAAAGGACTTATGATGAAAAATGCTATCCATCCCCAGAAACAGAACTGATGGTGTCTGAATATTGATTGATGAACACTTTTTTTAAACTTTATTTTTCTTGTGGGTTTTTTTGGTCTATGTTTTCTTTTACAACATGACTAATATAGAACTACACATGTATCACCTATATTAAATTACTTACCTTCTCAATGTGGGTGGTAGGGAAGAAGGGAGAGAATTTGGAACCCAAAATTAAAAAAAAAAACAAATGTTTAAAATTATTTTTAGATGTAATTGGGGAAAAATAAAATGCTAAATAAACTATTTTTAAAAAGAATGTGTCTGTGTCTTAATAGCGTATAAGCTTCTTGAAGACTTGAACCACATTTAATTTCTTCTTATCTTCTCTAAACCTCACAAAGTACATAATATATAGGAAGCATTTAACGTTTGTTGAATGAATGAATGGATGAATGAATGCTCTTCCCCAGCCCTTATAAAGTGCATAATTTGTAGGAAGCACTTGATGTTTGCTGAATGAATGAAACACAAAAGGTTTATTATACATAAAGTTATATAGGACCATGAGTGACATAGAAATCTATCTTTATTACTACTGGCTAGGTCTTATAGCTCAAGTTTGAAAGAGCAATCTCATCAGGAACTATGAGGGAGAGAGTAAAAGACATTCTCTCTGGAAGTCTCTTTTCAGTTTTCTATCAGCTACAAAGTCTTGGTCTTCAACCATGAGAATAACTCACAGGAGAATGCCTTACGGGCACCTCCTTTACCCACCAAGAACTCAGGACTGACTCTTCCTCAAGTTCTCCAACTTCTTGTCTTTAGAGAGGACAAGGGTTAGGTTGAGGGTTAAAACATAGATCTCCCCTATTAGATGTAAGTCCCCTGAAGGCAAGAATCACAAATTATTCACCCATTCATTACTCCATCATTCTCAGTGCCTAGCACAACATCTTTCCCATAGCAGGTACTTAATAAATGTATTTCATTACTCAACTACCCTTTGAATTCCCAAACTGTTTCTTTTTCCTGATTCTCCCCAATATCTAAACCTTTCCTGTTAGTTATGACTACCTACTCACTCACTATCCCCTCCCCAGCTGGCACTAGAGGTATTAAATGGTAATTATGCCCCAAACAAGTCTGCCTGCATCATTCATTACAGTAGTAACTTACTTTAAATTATTTATTTTTAACTCATCAGACGAACCAATTTGAGTGAGGAAAGCTAATAAATTACCCAAGACCCTTTCCAGGAAAGTGACACAGTCTTTCAAAGCAAAGGAAATATTGGCATCAGGTAGGTGAATTCTATTTTCAGCAACATGACTGAATTACCATATGTTTGGAACATGCCCATTTTCCTCTCTGTGGCCCAGCTTTTCAGGTCCTAATGGTACTCAGTGGTTGTCAGGAACATGGTGAAGATTGATTAGGTAATTAATAGCTCCAAAGTCCTTTGAATTCTTTTTAGAAACTTAGAACCAACCTTTAAGAAAGCTGTCATTTGTTACCCAAAGTTATATAAACATACTGTTATTATGTATTTTCAAGAGAACCTTCTGACTCCAAAGCACTTCTAATTTTGAATTATGTAAACACCATTACATTCCTATTCAAGTCAGCAATCACTAAGGCACTTTTTAATCTTACCATCTTCATCGTTGGATATGGTGATGGTGGCCATATCACTCTTCCCTATTCTTGCCCCACTCCAGTGGTTTCCAAGAGGATGGCCAAGGTAGACCCTGAACTGTTCCTCTGGTTCAAAAATGGAATCATCGTTGATATAGACAGTACAGTTCTTCACCTACATTAATCACATGGATTCAGACATAAAAAGAGGGTTCAACGACTTCCTAGACATCTTTGGAAGATTATTCTATTATGTGGATACCCGAAGTGCCACAGAAATAGATCTAAGGAAATACATCAGGGAGAGCCAAATGCATCCATTTGCAGCAGAGAACATATAAATATTCTCTGGTATTTTTCTTACTTCATAGATTCAATGCTATGATCTTTCCTGCTCAAATCCAGAGAGGCAAGAGGGCAGGAAGGGACCTGGAGGTCTTCCTATCCCCCTTCCTCATTCTCTAGATGAAGAAACTAAGGGTCATGGAGGTTGAGTGATTTACCCCCTCATCCAAAACCATCCAGGTAGGAGGCATCAGAGAGGGTGATCTGAAGTCAGATCATAACCACTGATGGTTTGGGCAGCTAGGTGGCACAGTGGACAGAGTGCCAGGCCAAGAGTCAGGAAGATCTCAACTCTAATCTGGTCTCGGACACTCACTAGCTTCATGGCCCCGAACAAATTCCTTAACCTTCGTCTGCCTCAGTTTCCTCATCTGTAAAATGGGTAATAATAGCACCTACTTCCCAGAGTGTTGTGAGGTTCAAATGAGATAAGAGTGTAAAGCACTTAACACAATACATAGCACCCAGTAAATACCATATAAATATTGGCTGTGATGCCAGCTTCTCATTTTTCACTCTGTTATAAATAAAGAACAAAGAAGGAAGGAAACGAATCTTTATTAAGCACCTACTGAGAGATGTGGTCATTTTATATTCATTTTACCACTGAGGGAACTGAGAAGACAGAGGTAAAGGGATTTGTCCAGGGTCACAGAGCTAATAAATAAGTATCCGAGGTTGGATTTGAACTCAGGGCTTCCTGATCCCAGGCCCAGGACTTATACCACTGTGCCACCAGGTGCCTCTAGGTGCCTGTTAGAACATAGACATTCAGTCCTTGATGACTTTAAAAGTTAGAACAGATGAATGAAAAAAAGTCTACTAATCGCTTACTATGTGCAAAGCACCGAGTTTAGCACTTGCCGTACAAACAAAAGCAAAGTGGTTCCAACTGTCAGGGAGCTCACATTCAAATGGGGAGACAACCGAGAAGAAGGAGTTTCCCCTAAGGAGCCAATAGTTGTCAGTGGTTTGGAGTGGTCCAAATGGCCCCTCTACCCATGGGCCAGGTTGATTTGGACATTGGGTGAGGCCTGCTGAGGGGGTGGGTCTCTGTGCACATTTACTAGCTTGCTCTGAAAACTAAGAGAAAAGACTTCTTTTGATGTTAAAAATGACTTCAGATGGTAATGGAGAAATTCAGCCCTAGCACTTCCTAAGTCACACTGGTTGTTGACAAGACACAGCTTAGGGGGCAGCTGAGTTCAAATCAGGTCTCAATTACTAGCTGTGTGACCCTGGGCAAGTCACCTAACCCCAATTGTCTCTAAAACAAAACAAAAGAACATAGCTCAGTAAAAACAGGCAAGGATGGGAAGACATAAAATAAACATTCTTATGTGGGTTGATGGTATAGTTTTATCTTGGAGTTTCTGAGCGAACTCTTTAGTGTGAAGTCTTGGGCTATCTTTTTTAATTCTAGTTGCATTTTCTGATACTCTCCAATTCACTGGTCATTGTGGAGTAGGTGGAATACTCTTTGCTACCCCCCCCCCCCAACTTTGTTACTTCTAGATTGTCCTTCTAACCACAGTGGTTCTCAACCTGTGGGTCACGACCCCCTTGGGGGTCGGACAAGGTCGCCTAAGACCATCAGAAAACACATATTTCCCATGGTCTTAGGAACCAAGATACTGATCCTCTATCCATCTCCAGGCGGGTCTGCCCACATGCAGATACGCCCACATATGAATATTAAAGGATCACGGCATTAGGGAGGTTGAGAACCACTGCTCTACCACCATCACTCAACAAATTCTCTTTTTGAAGTGCACATTACTCAAATTTATCACAAAATCCAGATCCTGGTGGCCATTATGTGACCTGGGTCATTCTCCTTTCTCCCTCAGTCCTTCGGTGCTTGACTCAGTCTCCCTCTCCACCAATTGGTGTCAAATCATAAGTTTGGATGTGCATGTTGACGCTCCTTCAAACACCCTGACCCCCAATTGCTTGGTCTATCCGATGACCTACTCTTCCACTGAACCTCAGCTACCATAGGGATAGATCATCTTGTCAGCACTCAAAAGTTGTTATATTCATAAACTCCAAAATTCTTTATCTGACAATAATCTCTTTATTATTCTATCTCTTCCTTTTTCTTATTACCAACTCCCACCTTGAAAGAGAGGAGAAAATGACTACAGACGCTTGGTGAAATCAGCAGGGACTTTCCTATTACTCTTAAACCTGTTTTTCTTCCTTCTCTGTGATCTCCACCCCCACTACTTTCCAAGGCCATCCCCCCTTCTCTATACTCTCATCCTATCATACTTATGACCATTTTAACTCAACATTCTCCACTATGCTCAAACCCCTTGTTCTTTTGTCCTATCATCAGTGACACCGTGACAAACCTCAATCCTGGGTCACTCCCACTTTCTGATTCCATTGTTCCAACTCATATGCTCCTGAATGGAGCTGGAGAAAATCATAAACCACCTACCAGAAACTGTTATTTAATATCAACTGGTGCCACTACAGCAAGGTAATCCCTTGATCCTTCCCTAATTCTCACTCATCAGATTCACTTTTCCAAAACATTCTTTTCTTTCCTCAGACCTCCAATGACACCTTCCTTCCTCCCTCTCAACTGAGGATCTTGCCTTAGACGAGGCAAAACACTGAGGCCATTGTTCTCTGATAGCATTTTTTACTATCTCACCCTTCATATTAGTCTTTGATGAAGGCAGCCTTGATCCCACCTTCTCCAGAAGACTTCCTCCATTATCATTCCTACTACCCAAAACATTTTCAATCTCTCCCTATCTACTGGAAGAAGCAGAATTGCAGAAGCTCAAAAGAAACATGGGATATACAAATTTAATCTAATGCTGAAGGAATTATTCTCTTCAGTGAGCTTTTGAGATCCTTTTTCCATCTGGCAAATTCAGCTTTTTAAGGTATTCTTCTTTTCATTGGCTTTTTGAGCCTCTTTTGCCATTTGAGTTAATCTATTTTTTAAGGTGTCATTTTCTTCAGTCAGGTTGTTGACTTTCTTTTCATGATTGTCTAGCATCATTCTCATTTCTCTTCCCAATTTTTCCTCCACTTGTCTTACTTGGTTTTCAAAATCCTTCTTGAACTCCTCCATGGCCTATAACCAATTCATATTTTTCTTGGAAACTTTTGGTATAGGAGTTCTGACTGTATTGTCTTCCTCTCGTTTTATGCTTTGATCCTTTTTGTCCCCAAAAAAGGAATGTAAAGTTGTATTGCTGTGCTTGCTTTGCTTCCTTTGCTTGCTCACGTTGCCACTCAATTACTTGACTTTTGAGCTTTTTTCCACAGTACAACTCTGCTTCCAGAGAAGAGAGCTTTGTCCCAAATCACAGCTGGGAGTGTTCACAGCTGCCAGAGCAATCACTTGGCTGCCCTCTCTGAAGCCTCCACAGGTTCTGGCACCTTTCACACACCCCAGGACCTCCACCCAAGACCGTGATCCAGATCCAGGCAGGTTAAGGCAAAAGTGCTTAGCTTCTGAATGGTTGCTTGGCCCTGCTACAATCTGCGGGCTGGGAGCTCTGAAGCAGCCATGTGGAGGTGGCTGCAGGGCCACCATGCCTGAGCAGCTTCTCCCTTCTGGGGGCAGAGGCCAGACCACACTCTTGATCTCCCTGTTCCCAAAGTCCACACTGACCTTTTACTTTGCCTCTGGCATTTATGGGTTGATAATTCTGGAAACAGCCACAGCTGCTGGTAATCCACTCTCCTGAAGTCCCTCTGATGTGGTTAGGTTAGGAGTGCTCTGGAGACCCCAAAATAGCAATATACCGGGTCCTGCTGAATGAATTCTACTCTTCTTTCAGCCAAAGAAAAGTAAAGTTTATTAAAAGTTCATTAAAAGTTCACCACATTGGGTAGACTCTTAAGGAGCCTAGGTATCTGTGATGCTTGCATTAGACAAGTGGGCCACAGTAAGTCTGTCACAGAGTAAGTCTGTGCTAGGTCCTTCTATGTACGGCATTCCAAGCTCATATTGGTCTGATCAGCCAAGGTTGGACACACTGCACCTTGATCCCAACCGAGTGATGTCCTTTTTGTTCTCTTGGAGAACCAAGGACAACCATCACCTATCAATCTCCTGGATAAAAGGGTATCCTTTCTGCGGGATACAAACATGTCTAAGTCACTCCTATCCTAACAAACTCTCAGTAGATCTTGCCATCCCCACAAAACTTTCATCCCACATATCTCCGACCCTTCTCAGCTCATCTCCTTGAAAAAGTTGGCTACAATCAAAGCTCTCGCTCTTGGCTCTCTCACTCTCTTCTAAACACTCTGGTTTATGACCTCATTACTCAACTGAAAGTGCTTTTCCAAAGCTACCAATGGTCTCTAAATTGCCACATACTGGTTATGGACTTTTTCTTAGGTTTCAATTTTCTTGATTTTTCTGTAGCACTTGACATTTGATATTCTGGATTTGAAACTCAGGTCTCTCTACGCCAAAGCCTAGTGCTCTATCCGCTGTGCCAATCATTTGCCTCATATTATGAGTAAGTATTAACAATAAGCTCCTAGCATGTTGAGAATTTGCCAAAGTTCCCATACTTTCCCAAAATAAGCATGACAAGGCTGAGAGGAGTCATACCTCACGTGGTCTCTCTAGTGCACTCACCTTCTCCCCTTTCAGAAATGTGATACGTGAATCATCCGAATTCCTCCTCTCCTCAAAGTCTGCCATGACTTGGGCCGTTAGGCTTTGGCTGTAGCATCTCACTGAGGACTCATAGCTCAGGTCCCCACTTCGAACAATGGGAATGTGCAGGATGCCATCCTTTTCCTTCACTAGGTACAAATCCTTAGCAAACTGCATGCTGGGCACTGGAAGGATGGAGGGAAGAACAGGGTCCTCATTAGCATCTCCTGAGTTTCTCTGTGGCCACAGTACCCAGCTATAGAACCAGAGAGTGAAGAGAGAAGTCATCAGCTGCACAGTGGGACGGCAGCAATGAAAACCCACATAAGCAACATGGGACACACCACATCTGGCTCTCAAGGCACAGGTTTTTTTCCTTACAATGAGGAATATTTTATTCTGGAATAAAACGGGGCAAGAAGAGAATGTGGTTTCTTAAGAACATGGCATCTTAGGGGAAATGGGCTGCTTTCACTCCAGCATACACATTTATGTGTAGTTTTAAGGGAAGATGATGCATGTCCCTTAGAAATAATAACAGCTTGCATTTATTTATATTTTGCTTTAGGCTTTGCAAAGTCCTGTACAAATGTTCTCTCCATTTATCCTCACAAAAGCTCCAGGAGGTAGGTGCTATAATCATCCTCATTTTACAGATAGAGAAACTGAGTCTGAGAAAAGGTTAAATGATTTGTTGAGGATCACAGCTAGTCAGTATCTGAAGCAAGCCTTGAACTCAGGTCTTTCAGACTCTAGATGCAACACCCTAACCACTACGCTGCCCAGCTGCCCACTAAGACCTCTGTGCATATATTCCTGGTACTTCCATGATCACATATTTGTCAGCTCCTCGGGAGCTGAGCCCATATCTTTCCTTTCTTTCCTCCCTAACAATCCCTACTACAAAGTTCTATGGATTCCAGGATCATAGATTTGGAGCTGGGCGAGGGGTGGGAGTGGGTTAAGAAAGCATCATATAGAAGATTTTCATTTCACAGATGAGAAAAGTAGGGGGACAGAGAATGGACATGGCTTACCTAAGCTAGGCTAAGGACCACAGTTGGGATCTGAACCAAGATTCTGACTCCAAGCCCAGCTCTCATTCCACACTGCCATCTGCCCCTGGACGAGCCGTCAGTTTAGATGACTGTTTGACATGCTGCTGACTCCTGGCTATTCTTTTGAGTTTGAAAGCATTTTGATAGAAGTAATCACTGAGGGCACTGGCCCATGGGGGTGTTTAGGGCATTGCAGGGATTGCTGAGCGAAACATTAATATGCCCTATATGCAGGATGGTCTCTAGTACAGCAGGAAACCCTTTGATCTGCTCCCACTATGACCTCCAGAGTCTGCCAAACCTGGAAATGTGGGGTGAAGAGGGAATGTCCAAGAATCACCTAATCCTGTAATATTTATAACACTGGGAACATTCTGCTTGAATTACCTAAAACAGGTGTGGTGCCTGTGACTTCTGACATTAGTCAAAAGTACATATTCAGCATCTAAATTAAACCTGGTAGATAAAATTTACTCCTAAAAACATGCAAAAGACTCTTCTTCAAAGAACATCTAAATTTTAAAAAATATTTTATTATTCATTATTTTGTTAAATTTATTTATTATTTTAGTATTAAGGAATGATTACTATTAATTTATTTTTAAAATTGCCTAAAGAAAAGTGACAGCTTTGGCTATTATTAGTAACACCTTCAGGTCAACAAATTAGGGTTATGACACATATAAAAACAGCATGTAAAATGAAAGGTTTGTGATGATGATGCCAGCTTCTGCCTTGAAAGAGATGAGAAAAATGGCTATGGTTCCTGGGTGAAATGAAGCCCAAACTCTCATAGAGAGAGGTCTGCTTACACCAGTTTATCCAGGACCCCAGCTGTTGTGAAACTGAGCTGGCTCAAGCTCAGAGACAAGGGCAAAGGAAAGTGAAAACACTGATGGTGTTTGATCAATGAGACAAACAGATGGTGGGACTCGTCTTGAAATTTCTGGCTGTTTACTAAAGAACTGAGACAGTGTCTTGTACACAGTAGGGGCTCATTCAATCAATAATTTATTGATCTTCTTAATAATATTCTGAGTCAATGTCACCTCCAGTGCCTGCGATAACAATGAACCATGTAAGATTTTGTAAGGTCAGTGAGACTTAAAAGGGCACTTTCAAAGTTCCTTCAAGTTTAGGGGGAAATTATTGGCAAATGGTATGGTTGCATAAATAGGAATGTGATCACATGCAGGAACTCTGGGGTCATTATATTACTTAGCACCAGTCATCCCATAACTAGGGGACTACAGGCAGCTGGGTGGCCCAGTGGATAGAGCCCTGGACTTGAAGGTCAGAAGATTTGAGTGCTGCCTTAGACACATACTAATTGTGTGACCCTGGACATCATCATCATCATCGTCATTTCCACTTCTGTACTCTACAACTAAAGAGGGATTTGAAGATAGTCCAAGGAAAGGCACAAAGATGATTTAAGGGTTTGGGATAAGACGTATGGGTGAAGATGAAAACGAAATGAGGTTGTTAAATCTGGAGGGGACTCTAGTGGTCTTTGGGTCTATCAGAGCTCTCTATCCAAAGGACAAAGGGGTGGCAGAGTAGTGAAAGAGTCAGATGTGGGGTGAGGACCTCGGGTTCAAGTCCTGACTCTAGCGTATACCAACTGTGTGACTCTGGCTAAGTCACTTAGTCTTACAATGCCCTGGAGACTCTCTCAGACTATGTTCTACAGAAGAGATACCAAAGCATACATCGATGAAGGGAGTCTCCTGACTAGGAGTTCAGAGTACCATGAAATTACAGGTCTAGACTAAAACATGCCCAACATACATACAAACATAGTCATGCATGTATTTGTATATACACGAGTATGTGTACATGCATGTTCTCTGTGTAGGCAGGCACACATATGTACTGTATACACACACATATTCCTGTGTCTGTCATGTGCACATATTTAGTTCATATAAGCAGTACATACAAATGCATGTCTATATGCATCATGTGCAGCAAATACATTTGTATGCATGCATGCACACATTAATGTACATGTACATGTGTGTTTACATGCAGTGTGTTTTGTGTGTGTTATGAATGTGCATATATGAGATGGTGATGGTGATGATGACAACGATGAAGATGTTGGGGACCAGGAAGACAACCAGGGGCTATCCATGCCCAGTGACAACTGGAGAGAAAATGGCCTAAAATGGGCCCATTTTAGGCTTAGAGTCTAGATTTAAGGTTCAGATTTAGGTTATCTAAAAGAAAGAACTGAGGAGAGATAACTGTCATGGAATACAAGGGCTCATTGAAAGAAGTTGTAGAACGTCCTTCTTTGTGGGTCCCTAACACCTGTACAGATTCATTCTTTGTTTAGCAATTGGCATAATTCTTTCTGACGTTTAGAATACAAACCAACTTCAGTTCCTTACGTCAATAAACATGCAGCATGTACTATGTACAAAGCCCTGTGTATGCTATGTGTAGAGGGGACATCCTGGGATAAGTAAGATACGGTCTCTGTCCTTGAGTGGTTTATGATTTGGGCTCTTCCAACCCTATGATTCTATGAAGCTCCAATGTCAATACTGAATGGGATGTTAACAAGCAATAAAAGAGCCTCAGCTGTGTATATGAAACACAAGGAAAGGAGAAGATGGAGAGGGGAAAAAGAGAGGGAAGGGGAGGGAGGGAAACCATAGTAGCGTTAGTGGATTTCTACAGCAAGTGATACTATCTAGGAAGCATTTGATCATCTACTAATATGCTCCAAGAGATAAAAACTAAAGGAAGGGAGGAAAAGGAAAATGAGAAAATGAATTTTCCCTTACTGCAAAAATGGAAAAACCCAGTCCAGTTTTATCTCTCCCTCCCCCTTCTAATCTTCAGTCCTGAGAAAGCAAGGCCTTTGGCTATAGCTGTTCTCCACAAAAATACTGTGGTCATGGATTTTTAAACATAGTTTAAATTTTTTTTTAAGTTTTTTTGCTATGAAATAAAACTTTTTCCATCACAATCACTCTTCCAAAGAAGAAAACTTTGAAGTAAGTGCAGAAATGCAATCCGATTCTCCGCTAGAGGAAGTTCCTCCTAGATCTTACCATCTTGAAACGTGTCATTGATGGCAATGATGGCTTGGAAAGGTTTGGTCATCTCTGCCCCTTGTGCTGAGCTCAAGAAAACCACAAATGTCTCCAATCCTTCGATTGCAGGATACTGTGCATCGTCCAAGATGACCAGTGTGCAATGCTAGACGAAGATAAAAACAGAGCTTACCAAGGACCTAGAATGCACTTGTGTTGTTAGACCAAAGGCTAGGTGAGAGAGTTCATCTGTGGGTGCTCTTTGATCTGAAACTTGGAAAAGGCCGTTTTCTTTATTACGCCCTTCTCAGGGCTACATATGTAAATACATCACTGATCATCATTTAAAGGGGGACTACTGGTTCTGAGACACCAAAACCTATTACTAAGGTGTTGTGGAAGTTCCTTCAAGTTTTTCTTTGTGCCTTGTTTCTGAAGAAAGTAAAGAATGGAAGGACACAAATGAACATCATTGTGCCTAAATGAGAGTGCCATGATAAATGATGGCTTCATTAGGTAACCAATGAACAAGTATGTATTATTAAGTGTCTGCTTCATCAGGATTCTCCAACCTTCTGACTGTATTCTCTGGTGATCATGTGTCTCCTCACCTGTTCAGTGTCACCAGGCCGAAATTCCACCTTTTTAGAGCTTGGGATATAGTCAACCCCTGGAGTAGCAGAGGGTGGATCAGAAGGGCGGGTTGCACACCACACTGATGTGAAAGTGGAGAGATCAGTACCATGCCGGATAACTGGGATCTCCACTGTGCCTACAATGAAAGCAACACAGATTTTTGGTCATGACCTTGAGACTCAGTGGTTTTCTTTTTTTTCTAATACAATGGCCAATCTGTCCTTAAGTAGCAAGGAAATGGCAAGCCATTCCAGTATCTTTGCCAATAAAACCCCAAAATAGGGTCATGAAGAGTTGGACACAAATGAACAGCAACAATCATAGCAGAGAAGGCCATGTGCTCTCATGGCTACTTTTAATTTTAATAAAATGAGATGAAGGAGGACAGAAGGAGGTAGTGGGACTCTGGCATCATTTACCTGCATCTTCACTGACAGTGTAAGCTGTGCTGCCCAGGGACACAGTGGAGGCATCATTGGGGCCCCCAATGAACACCTTGGCGGAAGCCACACTCCCAATTCGGGCATTGTCAGAAGCTCCTGCTAATGCGATCTCAAACTCCTCTTCTTCCTCATACTCGCTATCATCAATCAGCATGACATCACAGGTGGAAGTGGTGACACCAGGTCCAAATATCACACGATTCTCGGATGACATTCCCCTGGACTTAAAATCGGATCCTGATTCTAGGGCATAGAGACTGCTTCCCCTAGCTGATTTGGGGATGGTGTAGCAAATGGCAGATATGATACTGCTGGAATCTCCTGAAATGGAAAGGTTGGGACAACCAAAGTGTGAGCCTGACTATTTCTTAAATCTTCATGTGACTCTTTGATAGCTCTTGTACGAGTCTATAACCCTCGGGATGTCTTCCTTCCAAGCTAATTCCTTCAAAGGTCTGCTGGGAAATTTCCTAAATTGTAGCTTCTTTTAAGGTCAAACAACCACAGACCATAAACCACTTGAGGATTTAACTATTTTACCCAACTGCCAGAGATGGATTTCCCATTGAGTGCTCTGTTAATTCACAAGACTCATTACCCAGCCCCCCTACCCTCCATCTACCAGCGCAGTGCTTGGAGAGATAAGGGACGTATTCATTGCTTTAAAAGAGGCAAAGTACTTGTCTCCTGGAGGTAGTTCTCAGTTCACAGGTTTTATGAATCTTCCTCTGCAGTTAAACTCCCATAAAGGAAAGAGATTACAAAAAAAAAATTCATGTTTGTAGAAACAACTTTATTTATCTTCTCTGTTTCTCTTTTATCAGCCCATGATCAGGTCTGGGTTGCCGCCCAAAGAAATCGATGACCTGCCTTGTTCACCAAACGGCAACACTGTGGCTTTATGGAGCGTACAATATTTGCTACATTAATTTCTAGTCAGCAGATTCAATAACGAACCTAACAACCATTTAAAGGAAAATCCTCATTCTCTTGGCATCCCTGTGGCTTTCAAGGGGATTTAATTCCTAAGAGTTTTTATTTTATAACATCATAAAATCGCAAATCCCCATAATTTTTGTTTTGGTTTTTACCGTGAATGGTTCACTATAGAAGGACAGAATTGTGCTATGGAGAGAATGCTGGACCTCAAGTCAGATTAACCAGGGTTCGAATCCTGCCTTTAACATTTATTAGCTCTGTGACTTTGGGCAAATCACTATTTACCCTTCTGAGGCCAAGGTCAGAGGTCTGCAACTATGGTCCCAGGGCCAAATTTGGCCATAGTCTCTTTTTTGTAAGCCTCGGCAAAGACAAGTTGTTGGGTTTTTTTACATTTTAAAATGCAATAAAACTTTATTTAAAAATGTAAAAATCATCCTTAGCTTGAAGGTCATACAAAAACAGGCAGTGACAAGCCAGGGACCATAGGAATCTTCTGAGACACCCACTTATAGAGGGGCTGTAATCCGTGTTTCATCCCAAACTGATGAAATCATAGTCCTGGACAGAGGGTTGCCACCAATCTCAATTCCATTTTCTCTTCACTGAGCTCCGTCTCACAGGGTTATCTTGGAATGCATTTGTTCACCTCTGAGCACTAGAGGATCAGGTCAGCATTAGAAATAGTTGCTTCCTTTCTCAGAATGAAGCAAAAACCATCTATGAGTCAGGCTGCTGATAGAGAGCAGAGTCTTTGATTTTTCTATTTGCTTTGGGGGATGGGAGGGGGGGGCAGACCTGGACACATAGGCACTCATCCGGCATAGCCTGCTTGCAAGGTTGAAATAAGTGTACAGAGGACCTGTAAGAACATGCACAAAGTATAACCTTTCTGCGTGCCGCTTATTCCGTTGAGGGGGAATAATTGAGGGAACGATGGTCTTTTGGGAACACAATGCTATTATGTTCTATTATGTCTTATCCAGGCCCTTTTATTTAAGGCTCCAAAAGACCTAGAATGAAACATCATTACACTGCTGAGATAGGCAGGTGATAAATATTTTCCGTGCTATTTTAAAGATTGAGAAACTGGGACATTGAAAGCCCCGCTCTTCTCTATAATGACATTAGTCCTCATTATTAGACACTGTGAGGGAAGAAACATTGACTCATTCATCCTGGATGAGCCCTCTTTGAGCCCACTAAGGGACTATCTGAGAATAGCTACACTAAAGTGAATATGCCTTGCTGAGTGCCAGATTAACTTCCCAGCAACACCTTTTGACACAGGAGAGAATCTGGCTTAATAAAATGGATTTGCCAAGGACCACACATAGGAGCAACAACAATAATCGAATCTGAGATAAAACCAGGCCTCCATGACCCCCATTCTAAAGCCTTAAGCTGACAGCTCCCTCATGATAGCAAGAACGCTCATGGACATACCTTTTCTTTCAATAGGTGCAAACAGGAACCCAGCACTCTCATTGACCCGGTAGACCTTCTTATCAAACTGTAATGTAGGTTCATCTTCAGTGTCATTGATGATGACCTTGGCCTGGGTGAACTCTCCCAGCAAGGCATACGCCGGCATGCTGAGCTCCACAGTGAAGCTTTCAATGTTCTCGAATATGTCGTCATCATTAATTACAATGGTACAGGATTTTGTGTCTTCTCTCTCATCAAATTGTACCTGTTAAGAGAGTGATGAGGGGTCCACATCAGAAGACTGTAACAACTGCCCTAGTAACAAGCATCCCCTTTCCTCCTCTCTCCCTTCCAGGTACATGTACACCCAAAAAAGTATCCTAGGAGATGAGGCACTAAGCCCAGAAAGGAACTGAGTTCTAGCTCAAATTCTGGTACCAATTTGCCGGGCACCACAAAAGAGTTTCTATTTCGATACCTCAGTTGCTTCGTCTGAAAAATAGGAGCTGGTTTACAGAGACCTTCTAATCTTCGTTATGAAAAATATAAAAAGATACTTTGTAATTTTTAAGTGATTAAAAATTTAAGAAGGTACCTCCTAATCCTGAAGTTACAAAAAAACATAAGAAGGTATCTTCTAATCCTCAAGTTATGAAAATACATAGAATTAACTCTACCACCTTGCTCTTTGATGAGTAACTTTGGACATTTCTGTGTCTAGAAAGTTTTAACTCATGCTATATCAGCACCAGATTAAAGCATATTTCTTTTTTCTTTCCCAAACTTAATATCAGACTTGTCTAGATTTGGCATTTGAAACAAGAGGGGAATGAAGCATGAACTTACAGAATGAATCTACATAAGATGGATTGAGTCTTTACCTAATTTTTCACTATTAAAATAAGCTGGGTCTAAAATAGCTGGGATACATACAATTGGAACAAACATGGGGCATTATTTCCTGTAATGAACACAATGAAGGAACTAATTAGCATGTAACCAACAAGATGATAAATGAGTCATTTTCAGCAGTCTGCCCAAACTCTCAAAAACTCCTAAAAAGAGGAATTACAGTTGAATCCACAGGATAAAAAAAGGGAGATGATTATCAATTAACACCAGAGAATGCAAATTCATACAATATCACTCCTTTACCAGCATCTATGCTCCTAGCAGGGGTTCAGGAGACCCACTCTGAGGTCCCTTCCTGTACCTCTCAGTCTCTGCCAACCCTCCCCACTGGCAACATGCAACCAACAATGATTCTGACTAGCCACGTGGGGGAGACGGATCATGATACTTTCTACTTCAGGCACCCCAAAGTCAGAGCCCTGCCAAGACTACAGAAACTCTTTCCAGAACACCTTTTCCAATCCTGCAAAAAGTGACAGATGAGGATTCAAGCCAAACAGAGAAAGAAAGAATGATAGCCAAGGGAAAAACTAGACTGAGGGCCAGGGTGAGTAGCTGCATTAAGGAAAGAGGACTGAAACTCTTCTGGAGTCAGTCCTGCCCCAGCCCCCAGAAGCTAGATAGGGTTGGTGAATCAGAAATCCCCCAAGGTAAGAGAAGATCAAGGAAATTTTTAGACTACTGTAGGAGGATTGTAACCACCATCAAAGTAGAGAGAAGGTAAAAAGTGAGTGATGGGTGAATGTGAAGAAAAAAGATTGAAATCCAAATATGTAAAGAAGAAGAAGAAAGTTACATAAAAATCCAGAGAACAAAGAGATAAATCAACAAAAAAGATGAGCACTAAATCCTTAAAGAAATTACAAAGCTCTCTTTAAAAATATTATAAGACAAAGAAAAATGAACCAATGCCAGACAAAACCCAGAACCCTGTGGATTCATAAGAGAACATGGAACAAGAAGATACTCCAAGGTATTAGTATACAAGGTATAAGAGAAAAGAAATTCACAAAATGAGAAATTAGGAAGGAGTAAAATCTGGAATTGACTGCTCTCAAAATGTAAATAATTAGTAGATTAGAAAAAAATGAATCTTCCAAAGAAGTACAGGATAGATCAACAAATCTGGAATACAAAAATATTGAAGTAAAGAGAAATCTTGCAAAAGAGAAACAAAAGGCAATAGTGTTTAAAAAAAACACAAAAAATCAACAATACCACATACTCTATAGAAGTCAACAGTCATTAATCTTGAACACAGAATGTGCAAAGACAACTTAAGGAGAATAAGTCTCCCAAAAGAACCTGGCAAACTGAAAAGCCTGAAAATCATAATACATACCTAGAATTTCTGAATATAGAAAAAATATCAGTAGAAATATAATCCTCAAATCACTTCTGGGCAAGAGGAAGGAAATTTTGTACCTCATTCAAGATGCACAGTGATTATATTTAACAGTTCTAATGATAATAAATAAATTCTGCCAGGTGGCCAGGAAAGAGACCTCCAAATATAAAGGGAAGGAAAATCAAAGAACTCAAAATTCATTTATGTTTGTGTGTGTGTGTGTGTGTGTGTGTGTGTGTGTGTGTGTGTGTGTAAGTAACATGATTTAGAAGTATCTATCTAAAATCAAAAGCTGCCATTATATGCATTAAAGAAACACTGGAAGTTTTCCCAATAAATAGAGAAATAAAGCAAGGATGCTCTCTCACTCTGATAGTCTTTGACACAATTCTAGAAATGCTAACAAAAGCAATAAGAAAAAAGCAGAAAGATGTCAGTTTTCAAAACTTGGTGTTTCTAACTTCACAACCTCTTTCATAAAGGTGTCCTTCTCCACACTCACTTAGGTATCACCATAATTCATGTTCTCATCGTATCTCAATAGCCTCCTAATTGATTTCCCTGCTCCCCACTCCAATCCTATCCTCAGCACCAGTGAAGTCAAACTCAAAAAGAAATAGATCTCTGCTGGCTGCATAATGACTTAGAAAATCACAAATTAATATTGTCTATGTTGTATTGCATCTTTATTTTGTTAAATATTTCCCAATTATGTTTTAATCTAGATCTTTAGTTTTGTGGTTGTTTGAAGCAAGTCACCAGTTGGACACTTCTTCTCCACACAAATGACAAAGGGATCTACATAAATCTCTCTGGACTACCCATGTCATCAATGACTCCCTATTTTTGTCTTTTTTTGTAACCTCTGAGTCTTGCATAATATCTGGCACCTATTAACTACATGATAAATGCTTCCTGATTGACTGAAGAGAGGTGAAAAAGAGACAAAACTATCTCTATTTGCTTATGACGTAATGGATTACTTAGAAAATCCTAAGGAATCAGCAAAAAACCTGAGTGAGACAACAGCTTCAATAATGTTGCAGGCTGCAAAATAATCCACAAAAATAAATAGCATTTCTATACAACAATGACAAAAACCAGGTATCAATAATAGAAAGGAAAGGCTTATCAAAATAAATACAAAATATAGCAAATATTTGGTAGCCATTCAACCTACCAAAGCATAAGCAATTCTTATATAGGTATATGTGCAAAATGCTTCTTAAAGAATTTAAATAGTTGGAGTGGGGACTTAGCACAGCCATATAATAAAAATGACAAAGCTAACAAAATTAATTCACAGATGTAACCCTATACCAAACAACCAAAGGAATATTTTACAAAGCCAGACAAAATAATAACAATATTCATTTAGAAAAAAAAAAGGATATCAGGAAAATGATGAAAAAAGTAGGAATGAAGAGGGAATAAAACTTGTAGATCTAAAACTGCATCATCAAAGTGAGTATCAAAACTTTTAGCAGTTGTTAAAAAAAATAGAAAAGTGGGTCAGTGGAACAGACTAGACCAGGAAGGATCATAGATAATAGAACTCAGTGACAGTGTTTGATACACCTAAAAGCATAAAGTACCCATGAAAGAACTCCCTGTTTGACCAAAACTGCTAAGAAAACTGGAAAGGGATTTGGATGAAATTAGATTTAGATATTTTCTATCATATTCCATAACAAGTTCAAAATGGACATATGAACTGAAAATTAAAGATCATACAGTAAAAAAGATAGGAAAGTAACAAGTCATATACTATGCACATATATTGGTCTCAGACACTTAATACTTATTAGCTGTGTGACCTTGGGCAAATCACTTAACCCCAACTGCCATCCCCTCACCCCTCCAAAAAAAAGGGAAAAAATATGAAATAGATCATTTTGATTGAATAAAGGTGAAAAGTATTTGAACAAATGAAATCAATGTCTTTATAATTTTCTATTTTTTTGCAACATAGTTTATGTAGAAATATGTTTTATGTGACTTCTTATGTATTTCTCTAGGAGGGGGTCCAGAGAAAAAGAGAATTTGGAACTCAAAATAAAAAAAAATAAATTTTTAAAAAATAATGCATTCGTGATAAGAATGGAAACGATCAACTGGGAAAAAAAATCTTTGCATCAATATTTTTGATAACAGTCTGATAGTTAAGCTATCTAGTTAATTAATGGAAATATATAAGATTATAATCCATTCCCCAATAAGTGCTTAAAGGAGATGAACAGTTATAAAAGAAAAACTGCAAATATTAACAGAAATTCTTTTTCTCTTCCTCCCACCATTTACCCTGTTGGGAAAAAAAATTCTTGTAACATTTCTTATAACAAACATGCACAGGCAAGCAAAATGAATTCCTTCACTGGGCATGTTAATATGTACGGCACTCTGAAAAAGCATTGTTGGAGTTCTCATTTGGTTGAAATGCTCTGGAAAACAATTTGGAATTACACAAAGAAGTGATTTTTAAAATGCCCATGTTCCTTCTCCCAGGAGTTCCAATGCTAGGTAATATACCCCAGTAGGGGCACCTAGATGACACAGTTGGGAGTCAGAGAGACTCTTCTTCATGAGTTCAAATCTCGCCTCAGACACTTACTAACTGTGTGACTGTGGGCAAGTCACTTAACCCTGCTTGCCTCAGTTTCCTCATCTGTAAAATGAGCTAGAGAAAGAAATGGCAAACCGCTCCAGTATCCTTACCAAGAAAACCCCAAATGGGGTCACAAAGGGTTGAACACGACTGAAAAATGACTACACAATAACATACGCCAAGGGAGTCAATGGTCAGAGGTTTTCTACAGCAAAGCATTCAGAGCAACAGTTTAATGTTAGCAAAGAATCAGAAACAAAATACACGGCCAATAACTGGGGAGCGGCTAAACAAATTGTGGCACGTGGATAGAAGGGAATATTACTGTCCTGTAAGGAACGATGAATGGGGTGAAAAGAACATGGAAAGACTTATATGCACTGATGTAAACGAGCAGAGGTAAATGAAGTGAGCAGAAGCAAAAAAACAATAAAGACAATGGTGGCGACAACGTAAATGGACAGAGCAGGACAGCCCACGGTGTCTCCTTCACACTTACAGGGAGGAAGGGATGTAAGAAGATCCCCTCGTCTGTTCCTCTGGAGAGGACGAGGAGGACGAGGAGGATGAGGGACGTGAAACATTCCATAGAGCCTTAGACTTCTACGATATGGTGCTTGCTTTGGGGGGACATTCTCGTCTCCTTTCTTAAAAATGAATTTTTGATGATGGGGAATGGCTCTATAGGTGGAGGGGGAAGAGGGATACAGTGGATCATGTGCAAAACTAAAAACAAAATATATGCATATGCTGTTATTTTAAAAATAGTTTAAAATATTTTAAAAATAATTATTATTCAAATAAATGATTATTGATATTATTATAAATTATTATTTAAATGATTCATTTAAATAAATTATTATTGATATTACTATAAATTATTATTTAAATAACTCATTTAAATAATTATTGATATTATAAATTATTGTTTAAATAATTTATTTAAATTCTTATTTATATTATTATAAATTATTTAAATAAATTATTTAAGTAAATTATTATTTATATTATTATAAACTATTATTTAAATAAATTATTCAAAATAATTGTTTAAAATTGTACTATTTTTTAATAAAATAAATTTTTAAAATTTGATGGCTTTAGTCCAGTTTTACTCTGAGTAGAAAACTAAAATCTACATATGAGGATGAGGATTTTTATGAATAAAAAGTGGAGGAAAATGGGCTTTGCTGGACTTTGGCATAAACTGAAACACCTGTGGTTTGTGTGGTTGTAGTCACAGACCTTTAGGGTTACTTAAAAATCTATAAAACAAATTATTTTGATAAAAACTCAAAATTGTAATAGTTCACATCCAACTATGTTTTTATGTCAAAGTATTTCCTCTTTCAAAGAAAAGAAAAATCTGCCTGTCTAGATGTGAGGCCTCTATCTAGTTGGTCTTTGGCCTTTCTCTTTAAAAGATGGACTTTGACCCATTAATCTTTTGGGGAACTGCATATTTGGCTTAGCCCTTCTCTTTTCTTGAGTCTCATGCATAAAGGAAAGTCAATGGCATCACAAAAACTCTTCAATGAAACATGAGCCCAGACCCTTTTAGAAGGATGTGTATCAATCAGAATAACCCATTACACTCAACTAGCGAGTGACTCCCTTTGTAGAAGCTTGAGCAGACGGTGAGACTTATGGGTAGCTGGTTTAGGTGGTAACCTAGGTAACGTTATTTGAGAGACACTGGGAAGGTCCCCTTGACCCTCATGCTCCCTGAGATTCTAGCATTATTCATTCCTTTGAATCTTAAAGATCCTTCACTCTCCACAGAATTAAGATTTCCCTAGTAAAGCTGATAATAACTTATAATTGTAAGGTAACAAGAAAGCAGAAATTAGATGGTTATCTGAGAGAGTAAAGATGGGGGATAGGAGAAAGACGCCAAGAAAGACTTCTCAGTCTCTAGAAAAATTTGAAATTCCTTGGAAGGCTGTTAATACTTCATGACATCAAATGATAAGCTGACAGTGTAGTAGCTGGTTACCTGACGGTAAAGACAGAGGGCAGGAGAAGGAAGATGTCAGGAGAGGGCAGAGCAGTCAGAAAGGAGATATAGAAAAAGGGTCCAGAGTAAACCTCCATGTGGCTTTGAGGACTGTTCTTGTAGCTCAAGATCAAGAACGAGATTCTTGCTGTCCTCACACACTCACCTGGCCGTCCTCACACACTCACCTGGCCGTCCTCACACACTCACCTGGCCGTCCTCACACACTCACCTGGCTGTCCTCACACACTCACCTGGCCGGCATACTCCACATAATCTTGGTGCCCATGTTTGGAGCCTGGGTTGGAACTGGAGATGGCTGTCCCCTGCTCAGTACGACACAGGACGATGGCATATTGATTGAGGTTCCCAGTTCTCTTCACGGTGACGCTGACAGAGCCAGCCTTCTCACTGACGTTGTAGCTTGAAACACAAGAACAAGTGGCCATAAATTTCACCTGTCATTTTAAGAAGCTAGTATAAATCTGTTTAAAAATCGTGCATGTTCTTTTTTTTTTTTAATTGGACCTGTGATTCTATTTGTACAGGGAGCTAGGTGGCACAGTGGATAGAATGTTGGGCCTGAAGTCAGAAAGACCTAAGTTCAAACCCAGCTTCAGATACTTACTAACCGTGTGACCTCGGACAAGTCACTTCTGTTGGTCTTCGTTTCCTCATCTGTAAAATGGGAGTGATCATACTGCCTACCTCCCAGAGCTATTGTGAGGATCAAATGAAATAATTGTTGTAGAGCACTTAGAATGTTGCCTGGGATGCAGTCAGCACCATATATAAAATGTTAGTTATGATTGCTGCTGAATGTAGCCTAGGGGAAATTCCCTGGCAGGTTATGTTACTTGCTCATGGTTACATTAGATTAGGAGTCCCTCAAGGGCAAAGACTGTCTTGCTTTTCTTTCTTTCCCCAGTGCTCAGCACACGGTAGGTGCTTAATAAATGTTTACTAAATGAAAACCAGTATAAGTCAGAAATAGAACCTGAACTCAGGCCTGCCTCATAGAGTCCCTTCCTTGGAGACCAGCTCAAGCACCATCTTCTGCCTCCTGCATGAAGCCTTTCCTAATTTCCTTCCTCCTCTCCCCCAACAACTGAAGGTCACCTGGGAAGAAAAGGTCCGGGACACTGAGGTCCTTTCTCAAGCTGAACTGGCAAGCAATCAGACTCTAAGGCAGAGAGTGCAATCCCAATGGGCTGACCATGTTGTCTGAATGCCAAGCATATCTTTGCCTAATGGGCTATTCTATGGAGAACTCACACAAGGAAGGTGCTCACCTGGAGGTCAGAAGAGATACAAGGTCTCTCCTAAGAACTTTGGAACTGATTGTGAGACATAGGAGCCATTGGCACAGGACCAGCCAGCACGGCATGCCCCATCAGAGAATGTGCCGTGCTCTATGAGCAGTGGCTCAAAAGGAACAGGAGAAGCACTGGGGAGACTCATCCTCCTTCTTAAAATCATTCTTACCACCTCTATTGCTTCTGAACCATGCAGAATGCTCCAACTCCTGTCATTCCCCCAAATGACCGATTTTATTTAATTCAGGAGAGCAAATGTTATTTTGGAGAAACAGAACAAAGGGTCCAATAAACAGCATAATTTTTCAGAGTTTCAATTCCAGATGTTGTTGTGAGCTGCTCTTCCATAAGTGCAGCACGTGGATGAAGGATATAGACCATATCTGGAGACTGTGGCATTAATTATTTTGCCAGTTTAGAGCCATCCCTGCTCCAAAGGATCACACAGACTATTTGTGCCCAACCTGTGGTGGAGCATCTGATCAGCCCCAGTCGGACACACTGTACCTTGACCCCAACATGGTGCCGCCATTTTGGTCCTCTTCAAGAATGAAGGACGGCAACCACCCAACCAGTGCCCTCCCTCCCCAAACTCCCTTTTGCTTAGGAAATTTGTATATGTTTGCATTTGTTTGCTTTATGTGTTACCCTTTATGTGCATTTTTCATGTTATTTATTATTTCCTCCCTCCAAATGCAAGCTTCTTGTAAAGACCCTTGTTTGTCCTTTGTATGGCATATACTGGGTGCTTAATCAATGTTTGCTGATTGATTCTTGACTAAAAGACATCCTCTTTCCATGACACCACTACATTCTTCAAATATAATTCCACTGATTATTGGCTTCCAGAAAAAAATAACTTGGCACCTTTAAGAAGCATTGTTATTAAATGAAAGAACTAGTCCTCTGGAAGGCAAGGTTACCAAGTGAATGAGTTAGGTTAGGGGTCCAGAAATATTATAGGGCAGCTAGGTGGCACAGTGGGTAGAGTGCTGGCGCTGGAGTCAGGAAGACATCTTCCAGAGTTCAAATCTGACTTCAGATAATTAGTAGTTGTGTGACCCTGGGCAAGTCACTTAAGCCTGTTTGCCTCAGTTTCCTCATCTATAAAATGAGCTGGAGAAGGAAATGGTAAACCACTTTGCCAAAAAAAACCCAAATAGGGTCACAGAGAGTCAGACACCACTGAAATGACTAAACGACAACAGAGATCATATAAACCACTATGCTAAGAGGAGATTGGCAGACAGCATGTGTGGGTTTGACCCAGGTGGCAGACTGAGGATTCTCTCACTGCAGCAAAAACATGCCACAGATAGAGTCCAGAGAATAGTAGGGATGCATTAATAAGACAAATAAAATCTGTTTTCTCTGATAGACATAGGGAGCAGCGTGGAGTTAAATGAAGCTTTAGAAAGGTCCTTGGGCACCTCCAGACATGAGGGAAAGATAAATGGACCTCTTTAACAGTTCTGTTTTACAACAGAGTTTTAAGGCATGACTTTTTAAAAAACCAATTTGTAACAGGGGCATTATATTATTAGAAGTTAATAGTTAAAGTGAAATGGCGCTACATCTTCATTTTTACATCATATTTCTGTAGCAAAGGCAAAGATCACATGCTCCCTACTTGCTCCTTTCCCATCCTCCCCTGAGGATGACCTGACAAATGGCTCTGGGAGATTCTGAATATTGCTACAGGATTCAGTGGGCGGGCAGTCACCTGGAGGTCAGGCACTGGGGAGACTCATCCTCCTTCTTAAAATCATTCTTACCACCTCTATTGCTTCTGAACCGTGCAGAATGCTCCAACTCTTGTCATTCCTCCAAATGACCAATTTTATTTAATTCAGGAGAGCAAATGTTATTTTGGAGAAACAGAACAAAGGGTCCAATAAACAGCATAATTTTTCAGAGTTTCAATTCCAGATGCTATTGTGAGCTGCTCTTCCATAAGTCAACACGTGGATGAAGGATAGAGGTCATATCTGGAGACTGTGGCATTAATTATTCTGCCAGTTTCAATTCCTTATATTCTGATTTCACACTTAGTGCTTGCAAGTATACATTTTTAATGTCATTCTTGCAAAATGACTCAAACATCCCAATCTCTTATTCACTCTGGAGGGTTTGGATTATACCTGCCACATAGTAATCAGCAGACTTTCACTTTCTCCTATTGCCATAATAGGGAAGAAGTACCCACAGCCTCAGAATTTACCCCAGGTCCACAAATCCTTTTGAAAACTCAGCACCAAGGACAGAGGAATGTGAAGGACAATTTATTTAAATATATTATTAGGCTTTTCTGTTTTCTCTCAAGTCTTAACCACATAGGCTAAGACTTACTTTTAGGTCATGAGATTTTTTTTTAAACCAGAGTTAGAAGATTAATTTTAATCAAAACCTGTATGTTGTGACCCCATCTGGAGTCTTCTGGGCTGAGAAACTGGAGTGGTTTGCCATTTCTTTCTCCAGTTCATTTTACAGATTAGGAACTGAGGCAAACAGGGGTAAGTGACTTGTCCAGGGTTACACAGCGAGATTTGAACTCAGGTAGTTGAGACTCCTGACTTCAGGCATGGCATTCTATCCATGAGCCACCAAACCCTAGATGCATGGGACCAAAAATCCCATGAATGTCCCATAGATGGGATGCTCCTCAAAAGACTTAGTACAGTACCTGGCACAGAGTAGGCTCTTTATAAATGTTGAGTGATTGATTGATTTAAGGTTCATTTGCAAGGCTACCTGAGGTACTCTTCCATTTTGGGAAACAAAACAATATTTGTACCTGGTATGTTTAAAGCTGATCAGAGACCACTGGATATGGAAGACATTGTCACTGACCACATTGGGTTTGCTGTCTTTCACTAGGAACTGAAAGCTGTCCATTGTCTCATGGATTTTCTCTTCATCTAATACATAACGTATCAGACCCAAGTTCACATCCTCTGTGGGGAAAAGGCAGTCCATGAATCAGTTCAAGCATACAATGGCAACACCTCCAAAATTAAACACTCAAGTCTATTTCCTTGAGTGACTTACAGAGAGTATTGTACTACAAAGGGTCAGAGGTTCTTAAAAAGAAAGTATTCTATAGAACTTTAAAATCAGTATAGCAATAGCTTGGGGGAGAGGGGGTGGGCTCAGGGAATAGTGATGGGGATGACAGAACCAAGACAGAAGAAGAAAACAGCACATTATTATTAGGTTATTAGCTCTGAAAAAGCAGCTCCAATTTGATCTGCACTCCCTTGCACCCCGTAAAAAACAAAACAAAACAAAACAACAACAACAAAAAACCAAAGACGTCTCTGTGTAATGATATATATGAGATCAAACCCCTTGTCATCTTGTCTTTTGGCATCATCTTCCTCCAAAGCTCAGCTCAGCCACCACCTCCTCCATCAGGTCTGCCCTGAATTACAACACTCCCCCCTCCACATTCCCACCCAGCCTCTGCAAACTGGAAAGATTCTCTGATTTCTCAAATTGTCATGGTGCACTTGGTTCATATTTCCACTTTGTACCCTTAACTTTGTACGTGTTATACTGCAGCCCCTCCCACCTCAAACAGAAGTTCCTTGAGAGCATGGACCACGTTATTTTTTCATCCTCATACTCTCAGCAGTTAATATATAGCATTTTATGATTAATAAATGATTGTTTAATTGAATGAATCCACTGGAAAGAGGCTAAAAACATTTCTGTTGAATGAATAATAAAAAGCGATTGTGACATTGATGGGGTTGTGGAACCTACCTGGATCCCAAAAGCCCTAAGACTTTAAATTTTGAGTTCCAAATCATCTCCTTCCCTTCCCCCCCAGCCATTGAAAAGGCAAGCAATATAATATATTATACATGTGAAATCATGTAAATGTCTCTGGAAGCAACCCAGGGCTTTTGGGGTCCAGGTTCCCCCACTCCATCAACACGTTATTCTTAAAAGTTAAAAAAAATGGGGCAGCTAGGTGGCGCAGTAAATAGAGCACTGGCCCTGGACTCAGGACCTGAGTTCAAATCTGGCCTCAGACACTTAATACTTAGTAGTCATGTGACCTTGAGCAAGTCACTTAACCCCAATTGCCCTGCTCTCCCCCTTCCAAAAAACCAAAAAAAAAAGTTAAAAAATTAACATTTAACAGTGTTCTTTAAAAAGTATTATTAAGAAATTATAAAAATGCTTTTCTTAAAAGTAAAAGATTCCTATATCATTTGTTTTATTAAAAGTATTATGCATTTAAAAGTGATTATAAAAAGTTTTTCTTAAAATTTAAAAAACTCCACATCATTTCTGCACCTGGCCATAGTAGGCAGGCACTTAGCATTTGCTGAATTGAAATTTGAAAGTGTTCTTTAAAAGTACTGCTTCTAATTCCAAAGGATTCATGATCCAAAAATGCTACCTACTTCCAGAGAGAGAAATGATAAACTTTAATTACAAACTGAAGTATGATTTTCCCTTTTATTTTTTTTGCAATATGGCTAATATGGATGTGGGTTTTGCATGATTTCACATGTACAATCTAGTATATTGCTTGCCTTTTCAATGGCTGGGGGGAAGGGAGGGAGATGATTTGGAACTCAAAATTTTAAAAAAATGTTACAAATAACTTTTTTAAAAATATTGTTTCTAAAAGAGATTATTAAAGTGCCTTAATATTTCAAAGACTTTAAGACCCCCAAATCATTTGTGTTTTAGAAGGTAGTTTTTTTATTCCTGTGGCTTTATAAAAATGCTTTTCTTAAGCGTGGAAAAACCCCACATCATTTGTGTTTTTGTTAGGCAGAAAAGTAAACCTCATGGGAGAGGTTATATCTTTAAATCAGGCCATGGTAAACAAAGGAAAAGATGTAAAAGATGAACGTGGAAGAAATAAATTCCCTAAGCCCTGGCATGAGGCCCTTGCTGCAGACATTAGGACTTTTTTATCTTCTGTGTATCCTGGACTCCTTTGGCTACAGTCTGGGGAAGCCCATGGGCCCCTTCTCACTAGAATGATTTTAAATGCATGAAATAAAATATGGAGGACAGCAAAGGAAAATATTTCTATTAAAATACAGTTATTCATTTTTTTAAATTCATGGAGCCCAAGGTAAGAACATTGTTCTAAAGCATGGCCATGATGTAAAGCAAGAGAGAAAGAGAGAGAGGCAGACAGAGAGACAGAAAGACAGAGAAAGAAGGGAAGAGGAGAGAAGGGGGGGATGGAGGCGTAAAGGTTACAGGAAAAACGGAAATAATAAGAATATGTATTATATAAGATTATAAGAGGCTCAGAAATAAATAATGTGATCAATAGGCTGACAGATGGGAAAAGTCCTTCCTTCCTTTAGCTAGCATCAGGAGAGGTCCTAAGGGGACAGGAGGACCTCCGGTTGCCTACCCTGGGTAAAAGTTGTGGCAGCTTGGCCAGGGTGAAGCTTGTTCTCCACATAGCCATGTCTAGGTCCAGTTGTTATTTCATAGACAAGATGCTTATCTTCTGTATCTGGGTCCATGGTCAGTAGTTCTTTCTTGGTGATCAAGTTGGTTGCCTAGAATATAAACCCCAAATAATTCTATTCTTGGATTCAAATAGATTTATACAAATTAAACAGAGAATTAAAAATTCTTCCCTCCTTCTTTAAAGGCATCTAGTTGGCATAGTGGATAGAGTACTAGGCCTGAAGTCAAGAGGACCTGAGTTGAAATCCAGGATCGGAAACTTCCTAGTTTTGTGACTACTAGTTTTTTTTTTAACTACTATCTGACTCAGTTTCCCCAGCTGTAAAATGGTGATAATAATAGCCATCCACATCCCAAAATTGTTGTGACGGTTGAGTGTTATACATATAAAGCACCTGGCATACATAAAGTAGGCACTTAATAAATCCTCCCTTCCTTCTTCCCTAATACTCTATGGAGGACTCATTATATTCATTCAAATACCTAGCAGTAGAATCTCAGGGTTGGAAAGGATCTTAGAAATCATAGAATTTAGTGACAACTGATTTGTGCATCTCTCTTACAATGGCTGTGATAACTCACAACGCAGACTTTGCTTCTATAGGAAATTCACTAGTTTATGAGGTAACCCGTTTCATTTTCAGGTACTTCTAATTTTTAGGTAATGAGCAGCTAGATGGTGCAGTGGATAGAGCAACAAGCCTGGAGTCAGGAAGACATGAGTAAAAATCTAATTTCAGACACTCAATAGCTGTGTGGCCCTGGACAAGTCACTTAACCCTGTTTCCCTCAGTTTCCCTATTAGTAAAATGAGCTGGAGAAGGAAATGGCAAACCATTTCAGTAAGGTAAGCACAGAGAGTAAGTCTGTTCCCTCTTCTAACCTTTTGAAAATTTTAAGTAGGAAAAACTAAAGCAAAATCACATGAGTCCAAGAAAGCAGTGTCTTTTCTCCTCCACACTATATATGCCCATACATAAATAATGAATAAAATACATGTGGGTAGATATAGGTATATATTACACACACACACACACACACACACACACACACACACACACACTTCCTTCAATTCTTCTTCATATAACATGAGTTTAAAGAATAAATGAGATAACATTTGTAAAGTGCTTAGCACAGCACCTCATGCATATCTGTTCCCTTCCCTCTCCCCCACAATCCACTCCAGCTAGTCAATGTCACTCTTAAAGTGGGGTGTCTAGAAGTGAACACAAAACTCTAGATGTTGCCTGACTACGCAGGGTAATAATGATAAGGAGGATGGGGCTGATAATTCTCAGACAGCACCTTAAAGTCTGCTTTCTGAACAGCAACTATGTGAGGTGAGGAGTGCAAGTGTTATTATTCCCATTTTTTAGATAAAGAAACTGAGTAATGTGTCCAAGTTTCTTTATCACATGAATAGCATGCTGCAAAGCCATGTCTCTTCCATCTTGGATTTGCACAGTTGACTTTTTGAACTTGTGAAGGACTTTACACATATGGATACAGAGAGATAGAGTGCTGGATGGATTTGATAGACAGATCCACTAAATTTCATCTTCTTAGACTTAACCCATTCTCCTAGTCCATAAGGATCTTTACTGATCTTGATTCTGTCTTTCAAAGTAATGTCAATCTCCTGCAGCTCTGTCACCTGAAAATTCAAAGACCACAGTTTCTCTGTCTTTAGAAACCCACCTAATTGTAACATACATTATTCATGCCACACTCCTTTACCCTCTCCACAAATACACTCTGAGTGCCTTAGCTAAGAACCTTCCTGAAATCCATCTAAAACATGGTACCTGCTGCAATCTACTGATTGAGGAGTCTAGTAGTCTCGTTGAAAAGAGGAAACAACATTTGTCCACCATGACTTGCTTTTGGAAAGTCAGTCAAGTGTACTGGGTCAGTGTGAGCACAGTTTCTCCCTTAAAGTGCTCACCTAAATACATATCAAATATTTTGTCCTAGAATTTGAGACCTAAAACTGTAGTCTAGAGTTTCCAGAATCTAACTTCTTGGCTTTTTCAATTTTAATTAGGACACCTGCCCACTGTGTCTTCAGTCTTCCAAAGCTTCTTCCGTTCCCCACAATTCCTCAAAGATTACTGAAAGTAGTTCAATGATCACATCTCCAAGTTCTTTTACTGTCCTGGGGAGACTGTCTGGGCTAGAAGACTTGAACTCATTTGCAGGACCTGGGGGCTCTCTTCCAACTCTTAACCTAGATTAGGCTTCAATTTCTCCTTCACTATTTTTGTTCTGCCCTTTCCAGTCCAAAGATCATTCTCCTCGACAGAAAAGACAAAATAAAAATGAGCGTTGAGTGGTTTCCTTTTCTTTCTCATCTATTAATGTTACACTCCTGCCCCAAGCTAGTGATTCATTCTTTTTTCCACCTATTCTAAACATAGCTTAAAATTGTTTTATTATGAAATAGGAAATCATAAAACACAAAGATTTCCATGCAGAAAGAAGGCCAGAAAAAAATTGTATAAGAAACCATGAATCTATTACATACAACTTGTTAAAACACACACACACGCATATGTCTACATACATAACATTAAATTTAACGTGGTAGTACCAACAATGGCCTGCTTGTTGTCCGTACATACTTCCTTCTGCATACTTTTAAATGTTTCATTGATATTATCTCTTTTTTTTGCATTACTACTACCACCCCCAAACTCTCCTCTGACCCTCAAAGAAAACCCTTCATTATAACTTTGGCCTTTGAGGGAGAACAAGCCCTCTTTGGATCGAGAGGGAGACTTCTAGAACCTAAGTAAGAATCCTGGGAATTTTAAGCCTGAAGAGACAGCTTTCTCTTCTCCTCATCCTGAGAAAGAGATAATCAGAGACAGAGACACAGATGCTATAAGGAGCTGGGATTTCTTCAGCTGAACTGAAGCTTTTGCTTTTAACTTTGAAGAAGTATGGACAGAAAGCACTGTGAATGAGAAGTTAGAAGAAGGTATTCTCTGCTGACAGGTAAGGGTGAATTTTTTTCCCAAAGACACTGAGGAAACCACTGAAATTTTAAAATTCCCTTTTTTCCCCCCTTTTGCTTCTATCACATAGTTATTTACTCCAAACTCCAATTCTTTCAGTCTGTTTTTGACTTTTGATTTAATTCTGGTCTTCAAAAGCATCTCACCCTTTACATAAAACTACAATCAATCATAGGTCTTGGCCAGAGGTCTCTGACTGGAGCAGCATCAGCCACCCATGTATTTTTCCTGCAGCCACACTGAAGGAAATGGATGCCAAGAATGATCTAGATTTAGCCCCTGAACAATGTCCTCAGACAGATCTCACTGCATCACCCTCATCTCAGACATACACCAGGAAGACCAGAGTGCAATGACTCAAGCCTTATACCCTCCAGCTCTTGCTCAGAAAAAAATAACCCTTTGAAACAATAAGTATTATTATTATTACTCATTTACTACATCTATGTCTATCTGCCAACACTTTTTTTCTCTCCGTTGACCAAAGAAAACAAAACCTCCACTTCTGACTCTTTTATCTACATCCTTCTCCACCCTCCCACCTCATGAACCATTCCAACACTGTCCATCCTTTCCAAAATCCCCTTTGGGATCATCATATCATAAAGAACAAACTTCCCTTCATTCTGAATCTCTTTGTCTCATCTACTAGTTCTCACTGAGACCAGATTCCCCACTCACAACCCATTCCTAGTCATCCTCACTAAGCCTGGACGTGCTCATACCCCATGGCATACTGGTCCTGGAGGAAGAAGCAAAACTCTCCCTTTAGCCATCACTCAGCAACCATCCCCTCCTTTGATGTTCATTCAATTAAATGTTTTATCCAAACAAGATAAGAGTGGCTTTTGTGTGCAGGCCCCCAGATCATATAAACTATGAATTCTTGAAACATAATTCCTAGGCTTTAAAAAAAAATCATGGTCTTCGGGGAGTTCAATGAATCTTAAATTATCTGTGGTGAAGACATTTATGAGCCACAAGTGACACAACCACTATAGTGGTCATGGAGCTCCCGATATAAAGATATATCTAGTACAGCTACAATAAGAACTCAAAGCACTTACTAAAATGGCATCACTAATGACCAGTAAGAATGAGGATTTTAAGAGTGTCTGTAGTAACTGACACTGGGCGAATGTCCTTAGTGAAGAAAATCCCTTCCTCATGCTTCTTTGCAAGCTGGGCATCAGTCAGGTCTTTCTTGATAACAACAGGAGCCAGAATTTGGTCTTTAGTCAAATCAAAAAGGCATGACCTCACCTAGGGCCATTAGCTGTGTGCAAAAACTTAAGCTTAGGTAAGAAATAATTCTGTGGGGCAGTGTGTTCCAAAGGAACAAAGTTTATGTGTTCACATTCAGCACTGGTGATGGTCAACAGGGGAGTAAAGGAGGCTGGGGCTTAAGTATTGGCTCCCATCCTCTTGGATTATCCAATATGCTTGTCAGTCAACTGAACAGTGTGGTATACTGGGAAAGAGCCCTGGGTTTAGAGTCAAAGAACCTGAGTTTGAATCTGAACTCTGCCATTAATCTCTTGAATAACATCTTCTAAATATTCATGAAGTCCTCATCAAAAATTCCTTTGATTTAAATACTTTGAGTCTTTGCTTGGGGTTGTTATTGAGTTAGATCTGTACGAACCATTGTCCTGAACCAAGCACCTACCTCACTTCCCAGTCACCAGTTCCAAACCCTGCTTTCATATATATACCTCCCCCATCCCTGTCCAACTCCCCTTCATGTTACCTGCTTTTCCAAAGTCTATGGCACATGTCTGATGAAATTCAGCATTGTCTTGTTTCACTGAAATGTCCTTTCAAGAATTCCCTTATTTCCCCTCATCAAGCAGGCTCCCTCCCTACTAAGCCAATAACCAAGTTCACTAATTAACTTCCTCTGTGTCCTGAGAAACTTGACTGAAAGTCAAGATGGATCGTCCTCAGAGAAGATAGAGAGAAGAACTCAAGAGAAGCTGATAGTTGGAAGGGTCCAACCCACACATGATTACATGACATACAGGATTGCTCAACTATGGAATTAAGGATAAGTTAAAAGATTAATCATCCCATGTGTTTGAAGATTTCCAAAGATGGCGGAACCCATCACCTCTCAAGCCAACCCATCTCTCTTTGGGAAAACTCAAATTGTCAGAAGATGTTGCCTAACATCAATCCTTTTTCAGTTTCTACCCACTGTTTCATGACTTGCCTTCAGAAGCAAACAGGTCTAATTAGAACAGGTCTAGTCTTTCTTTGAAATGATGACATTTCACATCCTTGAAGAAAACTGTCAAGCCCTCCTTGAGTCTTCTTTTCCTTATGCTAACCACCATCAGTTCTTTCCACCAATCCTCATATGGCATGGACTAAAGACCCTTTACTATCCTCCTTGCCCTCCTCTGGACACTCTCCAGCTTAGAAATATTTTTCTTAAACTAGGCACATAGGAAGTACTAAATAAATGTATTTGCATTAAAAAATTCTTTCATTGGCATTTTTAAAAATTGGTCATAAAACAAATTTCTATCCATCAATGCCATCTACATAGTTATTCACTTGTTATATCCTCCTATAGGGGCAGCTAGATGGTACAATAGATAGAGAGCCATCCCTGGAATCAGGAGAATCTGAGTTCAAATCTGACCTCAGACACTTACTAGCTTGTGTGACCCTGGATAAGTCACTTAAACCTGTTTGCCTTAGTTTCCTCATCTGTCAAATGAGCTGGGGAAGGAAGTGGCAAACCACTGCAGGTATCTCTGTCACGAAAACCCCAAATGGGGCCATGGAGAGTCAGACACAAATGAAACAACTCAGCAACACATCTTCCTTTTTCTTCTAAAGACTTGGTTTCCCCCCTAGCTAATGCAAAAAAAGAATGTATTATTTTATCATCCAGCCTCATGTGAAATATCAGAAATGGGGCATGGTCAGTAGGACTGAAAAATCTCTAAGCAAATAATTTAAAAGGATTGCACATCTCCTAGGTGGTCATATGTCCCTATCCATTATACACCCTGCCCTTAACCATTAAGAAGTCTCTTCTCAACAGTGGTACCCGTCACCCTTATTGTCCCATAGGGCATAGGAGGATGCTTTTTTCTATGAAATTCCAATTCCATGCCCTTCAGGAAAAGCCACATCCCTCTCAGAAAGCTCAAGGGCTTCATCATTTCCTCACTTCTTGTGTCATGGTCTTCTGCTCACCAACGTTTGACCCTAGTTTTGATTCTTGTCTGTCTTTTCAGTATTTCATTTCTTGGTTTCATTCTTAGATGCTCTCCTATTATATCTAGGAGCACTCTATTTCCTCTAATAAGTCAGGGAAGAGAGAAGCAATTTTTCAAATCCTTTTGCCTTCTCCTAAAATAGGGCAACAAGATTTAAATTGTTCACCAGATGTTCATGTTGAGGAGAACATACATTTTTGATGAGTTGGGTAGGCTTCACACCCATACACCCAGAAGTCATTCTCTGCATAGCAGAATAGCTACTGAAGGGAAGAAAAGAAAGACTCCAGAAAGTCAAGTTAGCATACAGAGCTAGGGAAGGCTTACCTGTCCATCCATATACTCCAACCACTGCAAGCCTAAGTTGGTGACAATTCTTGGGGTACCATCATCCACTGGAAGGATGTCCACTTTAAATCGCTGGGGTGCTGCTGTCACAATCTGGAGGAGGAAAGCCATCATTCAGAGACACCCCAAAACACCCCATATTCAGGATGAGGAAAAAAGATCTTTCTAAAATGGCGGCCCTTTGGAAATGGAAAATAGAAGCCAGGTCACCAGCTTGCATTCTGTAATGAGGACAGTGGCAAGTTGGGGGCATGAATTTGGGACAAAAGCAACCAAGGACACACACTTGTGGAGCTTCCATTTTCATTTAAGTTTTTTTTTTTAATTTTTTTTTAAGCATCCAGATTTTTTGTGGATTTTAGTAACATTCAGGATAGAACCAAAAAAATAAACATTTCCCTTTTCATAACATCCTTTCATGAGAAGCTAACCAGAGCTATTATTAATGCTTAAAGGGATAGGCATGTCAATCAATGTAAAAATACTATAATTTTACTTTGAAATAATTTTTTTTATTCTACTATCTCTATGAACAAAAAAATAATGCACTACACCAATTAACATTGCTTCAAGGTATTTTTAAATTCTAGTCTTTCTAGTGTTAAAATCGCAATGTTAAAGTTCTTTGAGGGAAATCTTCCTTCTTTTTTCCTGGAATAGGCTCTTCATTGTCTCGGGAGGTTGGGGCGGGGGGGAGCAGTAAGATCTAATTGTGAAAAGAAGTTGGAGGAAGTAAAAATATATCAGCAGGAAGAATGAAAAGATTCTGTTTATAATAATCTTTTACAATAAATGTTTGAGCTATTTCAGCTTGTAGGTTGCAATGGCCCTTCCCTTTCCTTTGCCTGAGCTCCCTGCACAAAGTCCAAGTCTGAGGCCTCTTTGTGACACAGAGTTGAGCCCGGGATATTCAAGGCTCTGCCAGTAGAGAGTCAGCTCTGGTGGGCTCTACCACCTTGGAGAGGCAAGGAACTAGATTTGCTTTCCATGGACTAGCCAACGGGTGGGGCACCTGCATCCTTGAGCCACATGTGGCTCTCTAGATGCTCAGAGGCAGCCCTCTTCAGTCAAAGGACCGCACTTGAGGACCTAGAGGACCACATGTGGCCTTGAGGCTACAGATTCTCCACTCCTGGACTAGCCTGATGAAGGCCTCACTGTAGAATATAAGGGCAAGAGTACCAACTCAAGAGTCAAAGGATTTGAGTTCAAATCCTGCCTCTGATCTTTACTACCTATATGACTTCAAGCAAGTTGGTAAACTTCCCCATCTCCATTTTCTATCTTTCTATCTAGATGGCCTCTGAAGTCCTTTCCAACTTAGATTCCAGTATTAAAAGGCTCATTCATCACTAGTGGGATGCCTATGACAACTCACGGAACAAAAAACAAGAGAAAAAGGCTCTCAGTTTGGACCAATGAAAGAATGGTGGAACGAGGAGGTGCAGGTTGCTAAGAATCTCATAATTTTTGACCTCGAATAATAATATATACATAATACACAAAATAATATCTATAATATATATAATAACTAACTTAGTTATGCAGACCCCAAGTACGTCATCCATGTCCATAGATCAATGAGTAGACATACTACTTTGGTATCTGAATCATATCAGTTTCGACACCCTCACTTTAAATGATGACTTTAATTGGAAACAGAAGACAATAAGTGGAAGGATATCTCATAAGGTCTAAGTAGAGGATCATAGATATGAGGGAAGAAAAGAAATCTACCTAATAATTTTGTTGTGTATTTGAGAGGAACAGAAAGTTGTACAAAATAGATAGTTTCATATGCAGTCATCTGTTTTATTGTACTATGTTACAGAAATGTTTGCTTTATTCTATAAATTTTAAAAAATGGATTTGGAGATGGAAGGGGCCTTAGAAACCATCAAGGTCTTATCTCCTGATATTGCTGATGTCCAAAATGGGGTCAAGAGAAGGGAAGTTAACTTGTCCAAGTAGTAAATGGCAGAGCCAAGATCAGATCACAGATTCTCTGCTTCTAAATCCAGGGATCCTTCCCCTGACTCAAGGTCTTTCCATAGCGGTGAGCTTGGTTTTAACGTATATCCAAAGGTGACAAGAAACATCATTGGACAGGACACTTGGTCATCTTGACTTGGAGGACTAAAAAGATCTGCAAAAAGGTTGTTAATAAAATAACTTCTGCTCATGAACCAACAAATATTGCAGAAGATAAGTGGAGAGATTCTTTAAAATAAAATCTGGATAAATCCCTCTAAATCATGTCCATATACACTCTACTCCTTGGAGACATCAATGCAAAAATGGGAGACTGGTGAAAGGTGCCTTGAAAATTGGTTTAGGCATAAAAACTGGGAGAAAGCAAAAGCTTGGAGGTTATACAGATGCTTTATTTCTTTGCTATGACTATTTTCTTTAAGGGTCAGGAGGCTGTCATTGGACAGAGTGATAACAATGTCACACAACACACTGAAAAAAAGAAACTTGTATAGCAGACAGAAAATGATGCTAAGTGGCTGTCATTTCTGAATCAACTGTCCGTGTACAAACAGACCATTGACTTGTCAAAATCAGAGAAGGGAGAAGAGATGTGAACATGTATTTATATGGTGCTTACATCTGCCAGGCACGATACTAAGTGTTTTACAAATATTATTTCATCTGATCCTCACAACAACCCCGTGAGGCAGCTGCTATGATTACCCCATTTTACAGAGGAAGAGACTGAGGCAAGCAGAGGTAAAGTTAACTTGCTCAAGGTCACACAGCTAGGAAGAGTCTGAGGCTACAGTTGGACTCAAGACTCCCCGACTCCAGGCCCAGTTCACTGCACCACCCGTTGCCCCATTAATCATTATCAAATTATAAGAAAGAATAAAAATGGTATGACAGTAAGATACGTAACAGAGAGGTAGCTCCAACCTGACCTATTTAAATAAGCTGCTAATGATAAATGGTGAGAAATGGATAGAAAGAAATGAAACCTAGGATTAACAATTTCCTAAGGAAATGTAATGAATGCAAATCAATTGCCAAAAGGAAGAGAAAGAATAAAGGGAAAGACAAGCTTACAGAAAGTTAATGGAGACACAACTAATGCAGATTATCCTAAGGGAATTTATGGATGATGCAAAAAAATGGACAGAAAAGCTGAAAAAGATTGTGAAGACTTCTATAACAAAACTTTTCTCCATCAAGAAGAGTTAATGTCACCTGAACATTGCCATTCCCAACATGCTGCATGATGGAGTTGAAATGGTGCACCAGAAAATAAAAATGCGAAAAGGAGTATGACTGAGCCCCGAGTAAATACAGAGAAGGTCCATGTTGGTTGTAACTCAATTTTGAGAACACCGAGAAATTAGTTCTCAAGATATTTGAAAGAAGAGGGCTGAATGCTTGTTTAAAAAAATTACTACTAACAAAATGATCAAGAAAATATCATACACCTACTATCCCTTATTTACACAATTTTAATGAGCATAATCTACATATATATTGGGGTGGAGTCTCCTTCCCAAAGGCATGAGAAAGGATGAGGAAGAATTTTGCAAGGGCATAGTTTGAAGTCACATAATGGACCAAAAGATAGTCAACAAGATCTCACAATGCTTATAGTCTGAGGACAATACAAAAACATTTGATTCAGTAGATCAAAATGATGTTTTAAAAGTTCCTCAAGCACATGTTCTCATGCATACAGTAAAAGCATACAAGATTCCTTGAACAATGGAACAATAAAAATGACTTTATCCAATCATCTTTTGATTAGCACGACGGTGGCCATGAAAGATAGAAGATGGGTTTGCCAGTGTCACGGAAGAGATCTGGGCCAGGTGCTGTAAGTGATGGTGAAATGAGTTCAGAATGAATAGGAGAAGGAGAGAGGGCTTGATTACATTTGCACAGAGGTTTTAATAAGTTCCATTATTCATCCAGTGAGATGACTGCATGGGTATGAGACATAGCACACCACAGTCTGAAAAGCAGCAAAACTGTAAGTCACACAAAGGGCAACATAGAGAGGTCTATGATGGGTGTAAATAGGTTATAGTACATTAGCAAAGATTTGTACAGAAGAAATGACATAAAGGATATTAGCAGGGAGATGAAGAGCTGAAAAGGAAACAGGCTAGACATCTAGAAAGAAGCTCTTTTTTGCCTTGTTTGTACCCCCAGGGCTTAGCACAGTGCCTGGAACGTAGTAGGGGCCAGATAAATGCTTGCTGACTTGACTCAACCAGCCTGAGGGCTCCAATGGTGGCTATGTATATTGAGGATCTAAAGGAAGACCGATGGCATGTTGGATGAATGTGTACAAGAGTCACTCATAGAGGATGAGAAAATGGGATAGATTGTGAGGGAACCCCCACACTGACGAGGTCACAGATCTATCCAGGTATCAAAGTATGCCAAGGGTGATGTAATTATAAGCCTCATGGAATAACTCAATTCTACTGCCATGTTGAGCAGTCAGGGTTTTCCTTTTCACTCTTCCTCATCTCCTCGAATCACCCTGGAGATCTGCTGTATCCCCCTTGTTAACCAGAGGACAAACAGGCCCCTTGCTGCTGCATCCTGGGCCATTCTGATATTTTGAAAAACAAACCAACTGCAGAAAAACTGCAGCCAAGGAGAGGAGGGAACATGAAACCAGTGATTGATCAGTAATGACAATGCTGGTGTTCAAACAGCAGAGAGAATCCCAGGAGACTTTACTGGAACACAAGGTTAACCTCGCGTAACTCGTTCCCAGGCTGATTATTCTACAAAAGATACAGCAGGTGGTCCTTTCCTCCTCATGCTCTCTGCAGCGGCAAATGCAGATTAATTCAAAACACACACACACACACACACACACACACACACACACACACACACACACACACACACACACTCTCTCTCTCTCTCTCTCTCTCTCTCTCTCTCTCCCCCCCCCCTCTCTCTCTCCTCTCGTTTCTCTCTGTCTTCTCTCTTCTCCTTTCTCCTCTCTCTTCTCCCTCTCTCTCCTCTCCCTGTCTTCTCTCTTCTCCTCTCTCTTCTCTCTCTCTCTCTCTCTCTCTCTCAAAAAGCACTTATCAGGGCAAGGCACTGTGCCATGTGCTATGGATAGAAACCCAAAGAAAACCCGTGCCCTCTTTCAGACAGCTCATGCTCCCTGGTAAGATTCAACAGCACTTGGCATACATAATACATGGTTCATGATAAGTGTTTAATGATGCTTGTGGACTTGTTACGTCATTGGAGAAGCAAATATAAGATAGTCTGAGAAAAAGGAGAAGACTAAGAGCTAGAGAGAGCAGAAGAGGCTTCCCAGAGGTGGTTGCACCTGAGCTGAGCCATAAAGGAAGAGAAGCACTCAGAGGTACAGATGAGAAGGGAGTCCAAAAGCTCAGAGGTGAGAGATGGAATACAGACTTGGGGTAACAGTGAGTAGGTCAAGTTAGCTGGAACACAGAGTGCATGAAGGAGTGTGATGTAAGATAAGCCTGCTCTGGCTCTTTTTGTGGTGGCTAAGAAGTGGAAATTGAGGGGATGTTCATCAATTGGGGAATGGCTGAACAAGTTGTGGTATGTGATTATGAAGGCATACTATTGTGCTATAAGAAATGACAAGCATGGGGCAGCTAGGTGGTGCAGTGAATAGAGCACCAGCCCTTGAGCCAGGAGGACCTGAGTTCAAATCTGCCCTCAGACACTTGACACACTTGCTAGTTGTGTGACCTTGGGAAAGTCACTTAACTCCAATTTCCCTGCCTTCCCCCTTCCAAAAAAAATTTTTTTTAATTTAAAAACTTTTTTAAAAAAAGAAATAAATGACAAGCAGGATGATTTCAGAAAAACCTGGAAAGACTTACACCAACTGATGCAAAATGAAATGAACACAACCAGGAAAACACTGTATACAGTTAACAGCAATATTGTAAGATGACCAACTGTATATGATTTAGCTATTTTCAGCAATACAATGATCCAAGACAATCCCAAAGAACTCATGATGACCTCAGAGAAAGAACTGATATTGTCTGAATACAGGCTGAAGCATACTACTTTTTCCCTTCTTTCTTCCTTTTTCTCTTTCTTCTTTCTTTTTTCTATATGTCTGTCTTCTTGTACAAAATGACTAACACGGAAATGTTTTACATGACGGCACATGTAATAACATATCAGATTGCTTGCCACCTCAGGGAAGGGGGAAGAGAGGGAGGGATAGAATTTTGGAACTCAAAACTTTAAAAATGTTAAAAATTGTTTTAACATGTACTTTGGAAAAAATAAAATGTTATTTTAAAAAAATGATAAGCCTGCCATTGTCTGGAGAAGTCATTTGCTCCAATGAATCAAATGTTTTCCTTATAGTCAACAGACAATCCACATCCTGTATTTTTAGCATCTTTCAGTGAATTGTGTAACTGGAAAGAGGAATATCAGCTTCTTGAGGGCAAAAATGTTTACCTTTGGTCTCCTTATTCTCAGTGCTCTATAGCAGTGGGTTGATAAAACCTGCTGAGTTTGACTGGAAAAGTGGGCTGAAGCCAGATTGTGAAAGGCTTTAGATATCAAGCCAGATTTTCTTTTTATAAGTATCTGAGAGTTTCTTGAGTAGTAGAGGGATATAGACTTGTGTTTGATGGAAATTATTTTGACAGTTTTGTGAGAAGTAGATGAGAGAGGAAGGGAGGGGCAATAGAAAGACCAGTTAGGAAGCTATTGCAATGGAGACATTATCCGGATTGGAGTACTGGCTGTCTGAATGGAGAGAGGAATACAGATGCCAGATAATTTGTGAAAGAAGAATCAACAAACTTGGCAACTGATGAGAGGTGAAAGGTAAGGGAGATAAATCGGGATGACTGCAAGGTTGTAAACCTGGGTGACTGGTCTTCTCAACAGAAAGAGGGAAAATTAGAGAAGGTAGGGGTTTAGTGAGGAAGGTGACAATTTCCATTTTTGACAAGCTGAGCTTGAGATGGCCCAGGGGACATCTAAGTTGAAATGTTCAATAAGTAGCTTGTGATATAGAAATAGAATGTGGACAGGGCTACAGGAGGCATGTGCATAGAGATAATTAAACCTTTAATAGCTGATGAGATTACTAAGAGAGAGAAAGGGAAGGGAACCAGGGCAGAGAATTAGAGGTAGGAGAAGGATGATGATAAACCAAAGGAGACTGAGGAAGAAGAAAAGACAGGAAGAAGGAGAAATAGGAAGAGCAGGGTCATGTAAATAAGGGAGAGAATGTTCAGAAGAAAGAAGCCATGGTCGATGTCAAAAGCCACTGAGAATAAGAATGAAACAAAGTCATTCCCTCTGGACTTTACCGAAGAATAGCCAAATAAGTAATCATGCCTTTGTGGTGGCACTATGGGAAATTATCCTGGGGATTATTCATACTGCTTCTCTTATGTCATATCCAGAAATGCAAAGAGGGAGTCTCCTCTGAGGAAGGATGATGATGCTACAGGTTATTCGCTAAAGATAGAGTGAAGGCTTATGGGAACCCTAGGATTTCTGCTGAAAAACTGGCTACTCAAACAAAACAATCCCCTGAAGGAAGGAAATTTGCTAGCTTCACTCTTATAGCTTTCTCTGCTAGTTCCAGAAGACATGTTCTAGCACTTAGAACCATTTATGCAGCTGAAGGATTACACCAAAGGGAAAAAGAGAACCACAACCATGAGAGATAGCAGCATCGACCACAAGGAAGGAAAACCTTTCGGTCAGTGCTTAGAACCCTTGGTCAGACTTTTTTCCTCTTACCTCTTTTCCTCCTTCCTCAACAATGAAGAAGGGATTAGTTCCATCAGAGACAGTGAAGGTAAAACGGTCTTTGAGGGAGTTGCTGCCATCATGGCTGTAGCTGATCTTATTCTGGTAGACGTCTTCCATGGTGAAGGTGGCAGTCTGGCGGTAATGTTGCCCATTGCCGGTGTGTTCAATAGTGCCATGTCGTGGGGGCTGAATTACAGTAAATGTGACAGATTCTGCCTATGGAGGGACAGAAGGGAAGAAGAAAGAGAAACAGAACCCAGGCAAGTGAGTAGATGGTGCTATTTTTTCTAAGTTATTGAGAGAGAATGTGAAAAGGGTTCTTGGGTCTTTATGAAGTGAACATTGAAATTTCTTTTTAATGGTGAGTCTGTAACCTTTTAATTTGACTTTTTCCCATTTGATGTCTATGTAACAGGCACTGTGAGCTAAGATACAATCAACGAAAAGTAAAAGATGACCCCTGCTCTCAAGGAACTCCCAACCTGACGACCCTGAAATATTTAAAGGAAGCTACTACATCTTCTCCCCTCTAGTCTCAGTCCCAGGTTCTACAAGGAAGCTTCCTAAGATATCACTTCCAGCCTGCTAACATCCTGGCTCCTCCCCAGTTTATCAATATCCTTCCTCAAGTGTTTATTAAATGTGTTTGTTTCATGCTTTCAAAAAATAACAGAAATAATGAAGGAAATTGTTGTGATCACATATTCCTAACTTCCTGACTGCAACTTATAACTACACATTTCAAAGTTTTTAACCTGGAAATTGAGTACCATCAATCCCCCTCTTTTCCCCTTGCCCCTCCCTAAACACAGACAAAGACAAAGACACACACACACACACACACACACACACACACACACACACACACACACACACACATCCCATCACCATCACCAAACAAGGGCTGGCCTTACCTCTGTATCGGCATCCACAGCTTTAAGCTCAAACTCAGTAATTGTTTTTCTCACTCCTTCCTGCACTCGAATTCCTGTGTTTTGTACAATGGGTAACGAGTCATCCACAGGATTGATGGTAATGTGAAAGGTCTGACTCACCTAAAAAGAGGAGAAAAGCACAAGGTGTATTTTTTTTCTTTTCTCAATACTTATCTCCACCCCTCCTCCCCAACCCAATGTATGGATTCTAGAATGATTAGGACAAGGAATTTAAGAAGGAACACAAAGGAATTTACTATGCATGAACCCACAAAGAAGTTTTTAAAGGAAGTCTTCATGGCTCAACCTGCCCATTCTCAGGGAGACAGAGCTATGGATCCAAAAGAGGCTAAAAAAATGTTCTCTTATTATCATACCACCTTTCACTAAAGGAATATTGGTGCTCATTATGTTACTCATTGTGGTGTGGTGATCCCTTTGTGAAACTGTTCTTGGGAGGAATTCCCTCCCACCTGAATCCAGTGAAATAGTGAACAGAAGAATGTAGCTACTTAGAAATCCCAAGGAGAGAAAAGGAATTCCATCACTCACCAGGTTGGTTCCATCAGAGACGGTGAAGGTGAAGGCATCGTTGTGTTTTTCCACTTCACTGGTGTGGATGTATTGAATGCTTCGAGCACTTAGGTCTGCCTGAGTGAAGGAGCTGATCTGGACGCCTAAAAAAAGGGGAAAAGGGGAACACTGAATGACCAAGGGTGAAGAGAAATCAAAAGAAAAAGAACTGAGAAGAGAAACGGAGGCCAGCCCTGCTTCTGGAAATCAAGATAACAGGAGAGTATCTCATTGATGATTTATATCATGGGATGGTCTCCCATTTGGTCAGCAGTCAGATGGACAAGGTGAGACAGAATCTTGGAGCTGGGAGGGATCTCAGAGTTCAAATCACAGCTGACCAAGAAATACTAATAATAAATTATAACAGCTAACATTCACATAGAGTTTTCTAAGATTGGCAAAGCTCTTCACGCAGCTTATCTTATTTGATCCTCATAACTACCCTGAGAGGTAGGTGCTATCATTATACCCATCTTACAGATAAAGAAACTGAGGGACAAAGAAATTAAATGACTTGTATAGGGTCAAAGCTAGTTAAGTGTTTGAAGCAAAATTTGAATTTGGGGCTCCCCGACTTCAAGTCACTGTGCTACCTAACTGCCCTCTATAATATTCTCAACAAGTGATTGTCCAACATATCTTGAAGGGAAAACCCCAATCTCCCAAGGCAGGCCATTCCACTTCAGGAGAGCTCAAAGGGCAAGGAAGTCTACTCTTACATTAGGTTCAAATCTGCCCCTTTGAACCTTCTGTGTGTTGCTTCTATTTCTGTCCTCTGTGGCAAAGCAGAAAAAATCTACTTTCCCTTTGAAGTGAGAGCCCTTCCAATACCTGAACAACTCTCCTACTCCCTTTGGACTTCTCCAGGCTAAACATCCTTGCTTCTTCCTGATCACATTCATATGCCATGATCTCTTCCTTCACCACGCTGGCTGCTCTCCTCTGGAATGCCCCAGTTTGGCAATGCCCTCTTTAATACAGGGAACAAAACTCCAGACATGGTTTGACCTGAGCAGAGTACCGAGGGACTAGTGTCTACTTCACACTTCTCAATGTAATCCAAGTTCCCAATGCCATTTCTCTTCTTGCTATGGCTGACTATTGCTATTGAGTTGGCCATATGGGTGAGAGGTCAGTTTGGGAATCCAGTTGGAGGGTTCTAGGTGATATGTAAAGATGCATGTTCACAAAGAGAAATGCACACTGGGTTAATGATGGGGCATTAGACCAGCAACTAAGAGGCCTATCTCTTTTACTAACTGGTCGTGTTTGACTCTCAACAGAATCCCTCTGTCTCTCTATTAGGAGACACCTGTTTTACAGAGCAAAACCCAGCAAGCAGGCTGTGCCCTGAGCTTGGCATAACAACAATCCTTTGTGCTCATCCTCTGGAAGAACTCAGCCATAGCAAAATCCCAGAATTGTGACTCCTGGGCTTGGACAAATACTTGCAGGAATCATGTTCTAGTCACAAAGCCTTGCTATGAGTCAAACTTGTCTCATTGCTGCTGGTACCCTTCATTGTCAGGGTTACAGTTCACTGCATAGCCATTGCTATCTATCTATCTATCTACCATATCTGTCTGTCTGTCTGTCTATCTACCATATCTGTCTGTCTGTCTGTCTATCATATCTGTCTATCTACCATATCTGTCTGTCTGTCTGTCTATTTATCTATCTATCTTATATCTCTCTACATATCTATCTACATATCTACATTATATCTCTAATCTCTATATATCTATCTACATGTATACATATATGTATATGTATATATTAAGATCTGGCCTCACTAAGGCAGCTCTCCTTGTAGAGCAGGCCCTGGTGCATGTGTCTAGTGTTCCTCCTCCAATGGAATAAAGAAAGCTTTTTGCTCATTACCACTGTTAGCTCTTTGGTTTTATTTTGTTTTATTTCTTAGAGTTAACCCATGTGAGCTCTTTGATATTTTCAGAATTAACAGTGGCTGCATGACTTCTGTGACTCTTTGGTCATTCATTTTCAGAGTTGACATCCTGAATAAGTCACCTCCTATCTCTGAGCTTTGGGATCATCTGTATGGATGATCCCTAAGGTTTCTTCTAGATGTAACACTCCAGGATCCTACAATATCTGAAGTCTCAATGCAGTTAGCCTGATATTATTACATCTTCCAAGAGAGATATAGCTTTGCCTTGCAGGGTTAGGCAGAAATCTATAAGATGGCCCATTTGAGTTCCAGCCTGTTAAGAGCTGATGCTGCAAACAGAATATATAAAATGCCTCATCGGGAAGCAAATGCTCCAGCAGAGCAAGAGACTGCTCCATCTTCTCAAGAAATGGTTATTGACAAATAGAGATGTGAAAATAAACTGTGGAAGTTGGTAGGGTTTTATGGTGGTGGGTTTTTTTTTAATGATTAAGAAGTCATTCTGCTGTTGTCAGAATCAAATAAGGAACATTTAAATCAAAGGGCTTCCTTTTGCTCTTTATGAAAGAGCTAAGTTGTTATTTTGCTGAGACCAACAAGGGTGAAAGATCCAGTCCCAAGAAATGACTTAGAGACCTCTGAGCTTGAGTTTAGGGATGGATTTAATGGATTTAGGGTCCAACACCCACAGGCACAAATGGAAAATACATTTGTTCCATGAAGAATAAAAGGAAGCAATTCTGATTCAGTCTTGGCTAACTCAGAAAAATGAGCAGAAGATGAAAAATACGGAAACTGAAAAGATGCAGACCACACCAATTGCTCTCCCTGATAACATGTAGCCTGTAATGTCATCACAACACATTTTATATCCTCTGCATGTAATGGGATTCCTGGTTTCAGGATTACTTATAATCATGTCAATGTTACCTAATAAAAAGCCACTTGAAAGCGAACACTTATTTTTTGCTAAGATATTCCAAGGCTGATTTTTCTCAATGTGGAGAGAACTCCTAGATCTCTATCTCTAACCCCTCCTTGCCTACTTTCTCTCCCCAGCTCTAGTCCTATGTCACCATATACTGAACATTTCAAAACCAAACAGAACCAATTATTACTTGGGTCATCTAGAGTTCCCTATCAAAGGAACCACTATCCTTCCAGTCTCCCAAGTTTATGACCTCACCACCATCATCACCACCACCACCACCATCATCATCATCATCATCACCATCACCATCCTCACCATCACCATCATCATCCTCACCATCACCATCATCATCATCACCACCAACATCATCCTCACCATCACCATCATCATCACCATCATCATCAGCCTCACCATCACCACCATCACCATCATCATCACCATCATCATCCTCACCATCACCATCATCATCATCACCACCATCATCATCATCATCACCATCACCATCCTCACCATCACCATCCTCACCATCATCATCCTCACCATCACCATCATCACCATCATCATCATCACCAACATCATCATCCTCACCATCACCATCATCACCATCACCACCATCATCCTCACCATCACCATCATCATCATCACCACCACCATCACCATCCTCACCATCACCATCATCATCCTCACCATCATCATTACCATCATCATCATCACCACCATCATCATCACCACCAACATCATCACCATCATCATCATCACCACCATCTTCATCATCACCACCACCATTACCAACATCATCATCACCATCATCATCATCATCATCATCATCCTGGCTTCTCAGGTCTTTCTCCTCTCATCATATTTAATCAATTGCCAGATCTAATAATTTCTACCTCCCCAAGACAATTAGGATCTGACCCCTTCTCTCTACTCAGAAGGCCCCCATCACCATTTCTCACCTGAACTATCTATAGTAGCCTCATAATTCATCTCCTGCAGGAACAGTTAAGTGGCACAGTGGACAGGGTAGCCGTCTTGGAGTCAGGAGGACCTGAGTTCAAATATGGCCCTGGGCAAGGCATTTAATCCTTATTGCCTCAAAAAAAAATCATCTCCCTCCCTGACTCCAATCTGTCCTTCATAAAGCTTCCAAAGTGATATGCATTAAATATAAGTTTGGTTATGTCATTCTCTGCTCAACAAACTCCAGGGACTCTCTCTTGTCTCTGGGATAAAATAGAAGCTTTTGTTTGACATTTGGAGCCCTTCACTGGCTAGACTCAACTTGCCTTTCCAAAATTATCATACATTACTTCCTTTCTTATACTTTCTGACTTAGCCAAACTGACCCTCTTGCATTCCTCATACATAACACTCCAATCTTATCATTTGAAGGAATGGAGGATTAGAAGACTCTAGAGGATGTAGAGAATTGTCTGGAAGCTGTCACATGTAGGGATTAAGTTTGGATTAGAACAGGCTAACTAGAGACCTGGGGCTCCCTCCTCCTCCTGTTGTTAAAAGGCTAATGAAGCTTCCATATGGGACTTTCCACCATTAATTCTGTTTACATTTTCTTACAGCTGTTTGTATAAAGTCTCCCCTTTTAGACTGGAAGCCCCTTGAGGGCAGGCACTGTCTTCTGTCTTTCTTTATGTCTAGAGAATTTACTTAGCACATCACCTGGCATACAGTGGGTATTTATTAAGTGACAAATGACTAATAATAAATGCTTATTGAATGAGTGATTCTAGATTATTTTAAAATTTAGACTAGAATGATCCCACAAGTCACCTAGTCATGGAGGTTGTGTGAATGACTAATTAGTCAAACTGGTATCCCAGAAATTAAGGTTAAGAAAGGGACTCTGAAGGTCCCAGTTTCATGGCCATTAATCCATAAACCATGAAATCATGGAGGCCAGAGAGCAATGAGCTTGAGAACAACCTATTGGTTCTTACCTTAAATGCCTCTGTCAGATTATCATTGAAGGTGAGATGCCAGACCTTGTTTTCCTATCTCTTCACGTTGTATTTTGGGTTAAATCCCTGTATTTTTTTATCTGATTTAATGTTGGTTCTGGAACATTTGGTAGGTAAGCCATGTACACAGCCCTTGGGCACTCACAAGTCATGTCCTTCTTTCTTAACCAAAAAGGGACCAAGTTGGCATGTGAGTGGAGAAACACATTTGCTTATATTTGAGATAAAAACATAGTTGAAATGAAGCAGTAATGTGACTCTATTTAAGGCTATAAACTCTGGAGACAGAGTGGCTCTCTCTCTCTCTCTTGGAAATTGCTGGATCCCGCGAGTGCGGGCCAGTAGAACAGGAAATCACTTATTTTGCACATCCAGACCTGCCCAAAGACATATAACAGCATTAAATCCAGGACTCTCCCCTCTACATTACCTCTAAGAGAAAGTACTTTTCCGTATAATAACCATTCCTACTGTCTCCAGGCCTTTCCTTGAGACCCAATGGATAAGAAACATAAAAAGGAATTCAAAACTTCACCATAATAATACCCTGAAGTCAGCCAAGAAAAGACCTGATGCATTTTTGCTGAATCCCCCCCACCCCATTTTTCTAGTGATCGAAAAACAAAACTTACTAATAAAAATGTATTTTTTCAATTATAGGTAATAACTTTTTAACATTCTTTTTTTAAATCTTAAGTTCCAAATTCTCTCCTTCTCTCCTTTTGCTCCCCCCTCCTTGAGAAAGCAAACAAAAAAAAAGTATTAAAAAACCAGAACCTGGTGATGCTGCATGTTCTAAGTAGCCCAGCTGGGGCTGCCTGGTAATCCTGTAGGTTAAGTCCTCAGGCTCACTGTCCTGGTCAGTGGCCGACAGCTGCAGTGTTGTGATTTTCTTCACTGAGTTTTCGTCCAGGATTAGTCCTTTGTTGACTATGACAGCAGGTGGGAATCTGTCTTCTGAGAACATTGGGAACAAAGCGACAAGAATTAAAAGGCCATTCTGACCATTTCTCAAAGATCGGTGCATTGCTTATGTATCAAATATTTACACCAGAGAGATTAACTATACTTATACTGTTTGCCAGGAATATAGCATATTAAATGTGTGCCACGGTGGATGGAGTGCCAGGCCTGGATTCAGAAGACCTGAGGTCAAATATGGCCCCAGCCATTGGCCATGTGATCCTGGGCAAGTCACTTAACCCTGTTTGCCTCAGTTTCCTCATCTGTAAAACGAGCTGGGGAAGGAAATGGCAAACCACTCCAGTATCTGCCAAGAAAACCCAAAATGGGGCCATGAACAGTTGGAAATGACTTATCAACAACAATAAATGATTGGTGCTCTCCTGATATTTTTGGGGGTGCCAGCTAGTGATTTCCATGGTGAGGAAAATCCCTCTACCAATGCAGACTGGCAACTCCTCTGCAATTTATCATCTCAGAAAGAGATTGACTTGCCCAAGATGACAAGGCCAGTGTACATCAGTGACCTTCTGGCTCCTGTTGTCCTTCCCTCCATCCAGGACGCCATATTGTCTTTCATTCCTGGCAATAATCATGGTAACAAACTCTAAGGTTTGCAAAGTGCTCTATTCACAACGGTGGAAGGCAGGAGACTGAGGCAGCTAGGGGGTTCGGAGAATAGAGCCTAGATTTGCTGTCAGGAAGACCTGAGTTCAGATCTAACTACAGATACTTCATTAGTTGTGTTATTTCTGTCTGCCTCACTATCTTCATCTGTGAAGTGGGGATAACAATAGGATCTACCTCCCAGGTTTGTTGTGAGGATAAACTGAGATAACACTTGAAAAGTGCTTTGCAAACCTTAAAACACTATTATTAAGGTAGGTAGTATGAACACTGTTATTCCATTTTCCAGATAAGAAAATTTGTTATGGCAAAGGAAATTGATTTGTCTAGGGTTATATAATAAGGTTAAGCGTCTGACATAGTAATAGGTGACAATTCTGTTCCTTTTTGGGGGGAGTAATTAGGGGGACTAGGTCTCCCTGAGTTACCCAGGCTCTAAGTGCAGTGGTGACTCAAAAGCCTGCTCTAAACATTGATGGGCACAGAAACTTTAAGGTGCTCCTTTAATCAAATGGGCTGGTTGCCACCCCTTACACAGCCTAGCAGCCTTCCATTCCTGGGGGTTCACTACACTGGTGCTAGACTCAATGGGGACACCCGATCAGCTCTAGCCCAACTGTAGCTCAGAACTTCCAAACTCAAGCAATCTACCAGCCTCAGCCTCCCCAGAAGTCCCCAGGGCCCACAAGCAGGCCCTACCAAACCTAGCTACAATCAATTCCACTGAAGCATAGGTATGTGATTCTCTCAGATGAAGAAAAATGATTCAGGCTTCATAGTATACATTTTCCACATAAATCGAGGGCTGCCAAAAGTATCCAATAAGTCGAACCTGGTTAACTTCATTAAACTATCTGTCTTTCAGAAGCCCGATACCTTCTTTTTACCTAGGACACTGATGGAGAATGACTGGTCCGTCAGCTTGTTGCCATCAGCATCAACCACATCAAATTTAAAAGCAAAACTGCCACCGGATTCTCCCTTCTCATGTCTGTATTCAACCCATCCTGCAAAGAAGAGGAAAAACATCAGAGAATAAAGATTTGCTGTTAGTGTTTCCCTGATTTACAAAAATCTGACATGAGAATCATTCCTAACTTTTCCCCTAGGCTTTAAGAAGCACCTTAGGCTGAGCGTGCCTCTCTTCTGAGATGGAAACACATAAGATTCTCAATTCCTACCACTTCTTTTCTGTTCTCACCCAACTAACGTCATTCTCCCAACAAAGGGAGGCCTGTAGTCAATGTCCCTGAATGACAAAAAATTTGAAACTAGCCTGTCGCTCTGTTGACATGTTATCTTCCCCAACAGAATGTGAGCTCATCCAAAGCAAGTTGGGTTTTTCTTTTGATAAAAATGCCTTTTATTTTTAACTTTGAAGTCTTATTTTTGTCCCTGTCCCTTAGAGCACTTTACAATTCTCTATGGACAAATTTAGCAATGTCTATGCCCAGGGCTTCCTTGTTTCTATCCTTCTGACCCAGAGCTGGGTCCAATCCAGTTTAACCAAAATGGATGCAGCCCATCCTGCGTGCAGGGTTCTGGTACACAATCCCATCACACAGAGAGCCATCCCTGAAGAGAGATCCTGCCGCATCCTCCAGGATGCAGCCACTTCTAACCTGAGCCTGCCCTCAGCACAAAGACTTGCTGCCCTGACCCCACCTTTTCCCTTCAACTTAACTTTGTAAAAAATGCTAGAAAGCACTGCTTAGTAACAGGGTAGCATTTAACATTTATACTTTACATTGCATCAGCATTTCCTAACAGAGGGATGAACCAGGTAATTTCCCCTAGGCAACTCTGATTTATGTCCTTCCATTCTGCTTAGTTCATTAACTTGTGCTCTTTGGGGAGCAGGAAAGATATAAATTGCCCACCTAAGGAAGACATCATTTTCACCTTAATCTATCCCCTCGTTCCATGTATCTGTCTGTCTCTCCAATTCTCCCTTTCACTTTCTCCCTTTCTGTATCTGTGCATGTCTGTCTCTCTGTATCTCTCTCTCAAACACACACACACACACACACACACACACACAAACACACACACACACCATCAACTTTTTAGCCTCATTTCCCTGCACAATAAACCAGAATTCTATCAGTGATGTTGCAAAAGCATGAGTAAATTCTAGAAAGAAAGAAGAGTTTTATTTTTTTTAAGGAAAAGCAAAACAAGCATTAAGAATTCTCCCACTTAAACAAGATTTTCCTTTAACAAGAAGGAAATAAAAAATTATGGAAAAAAATGAAAACATAACCTAGTTCAAACACAACACAGAAGAGAGGACATTAGGAAAAGCCCTGTTCATTATTATGAGTTAGGGAGGATTCCCAGGCTCCTGTAATTGGGAGTGACATGCAGGGGAAGCTAACGTACCTAGGCTTGTGGGCTGAGGCTCACCTTGGCTGATGTCATCTTGGGTGAAACTCTTGACGGGTCCCTTAACTGAGATCTGCTCCAGATTGTCATTCCTTGCTAGCTGCAAGCGCCCCACACTGGGATCTTTCTTCATGACATACATAACCTTCAGGTCATCCAAAATGGTGCCTGCCACTTTTAAGTGTTGATCTGTGATTCGGGCTACAGAACCTGGACAAGAGGACAATGACCAAGATGCTTCCCATCACTAGGACTTAGAGCTCAGAGATGATTTAGCCAATTCTCTCTATTTTCCCAATGAGGAAACTAACTAGTCCAAGGTCAGAAAACCAGGTGGAGGTCACAACACAAGCTGGTGACAGAATTGAGACAAGAATCCCAGTGTCTTGGTTGCTAGTCCAATCATCTTTACCCCTCTAGACTAATGGTCCATCACTTCAGTTGCTTGCCATATTAATTCTGGGGACCAGGGAAGACATCATTATTTACAACTTATCAAACCATACATGCCAAGGAAGGTCACTGTTGATCATGAGTGCCTGTGGACTGAAATTTAATTTCTCCTGGCACTAAACAGGTCAATACCTTCCTAATTGGCTAATTATCCCCTAGGAAGATTTTCCTTCCTCTGATAATAATAAAAATGCAGATGATAATAATATCGGCTGACATTTACATGATGCGATCAACCTTGCATGTTGCTTAAAATACATTACCTCACTGGAGCTCACAGCAACCTTGTGAGGTGGGAATAAAGATTAATATCCTCTTTTACAACTGCAGAAGTTGAGGCCCAGAGAGCCTGACTTGCTCTGAGATAATGTTTGATGAACAGAATTCTCTCATTCACAAATTAAAATTCACAAATTCTGAACACTTTGTCATAATATATTCACAGGTCGCTAGTATTTACCAGACTCACTGAGAAAGATGTTGTACACTCAGGTGAGGAATGGATAAGGAATTTCTTTCTCTTACCATTTCTCTCCCTTGTAGCTGGTTGGCCCCCCTTTCCCTTGATACCTGCTGACAACTGCAGGCCTTGGTTCATAGCCAGTTGGGGAGGCTTGCTCTTGGGGAGTTCCATGGAGAGCTCCACCCTCCCAGTCTCAGTGTAGAGGCCATCTGTGAGGGAAAAACGGAACTCATCCACAGCCACACCAGGACCGCTAGGGGTGTAGACAATTAAGCCATCCAGGATGTCTTGGTAAGTGAAGGAGGATCCCTGTGCCAAGATCCGGCCATTCTCCAGGGGCTCTGAGGAGAACTGTCTCCGATGGAGAAAGCCTAAGGAAGGAAAAGAGGAACTAAGTTATCTTTCAAAGAACCCGTGGGTCAACTGTAGTTGAGTGACTCCTAAAAATTCTCACGAAAAGCACTCAATGATACAAACGAACATTTCTAGGATCAGGAGTCAACCTCATGACAAGGTGGCCTTTTCCATATTGCCAAATAATGCCCCTACCCACGTCTTCCCACCATGGTCTCACCACCAAAGCAGAAGACCCATCTTCTCGGCTGGCCAGGTTAAAATCTTGTAAGAAGATGCAAATGGATACGGCCATCCAGCAGTCCAAGGAATATACCCTGCCCTATGAGCTTTAGTGCTAAATCTCTGTTCCTTCCTATGCAAAACGGGGGTGATACCATTCAATTCTGTCCTGAGAAGGTAACTGTGAAAAGTACCTTGAGCTCCTTTATAAGTCAAGAAAGATATTTAGTTTCATTATATTGATCATATGGGTTTTTAAATAGTAATAATGATTAATAATTATATATAAAATTATATTATATATCATATGTAATTTTATATACAATTATATATAATAGAGAATTATATTATCCATTGTTTAACATATTCATTTTAAAATCCTAAACAAACATTTTATTTTAATTTTTCATATGCATTTTGGTTTTCCCCTATGACCTGTTAGAACAATTATTTTAATATTTTAAAAACTTTTGAGTTCCATATTGTATTTTTCTCTCCCTCCCTGAGACAGTAAGCAACCATATATAGGTTATACTTTATTGGCACATATTTTAATAAGCCATTTACTAAAGTAAGCTATAAGTAAAGTTAATTTGGTTGGGCAAGGCCCAACAGCAATGACTGCAACAATACTGGCTCTCTCTGCAAGATTAAAAACTTTCTGTTTTTCTGATCATTTCTCTGCTTTTTGAGATCAACAAACTGAGAGTTATTTATTAAGGTCAGGTGTTATACCCAAATCCCAAATAAGACAATCCCTGCCCTCAAGGAGATTACATTTTTGGTGTAGGGGAGGAGAATACAACACATACACACAGGTAAGAAAAAGTGACCTACACAGGATGTCCCAAGAGTCTCAGGGCAGCTTTAAGCTCTGAGATTCTTGGGATACCTTTAGAACTAATATTAATGGCAACAAGGAACTTCCATTAGGAAGGAAATACACTGAAGGATGTACATCTTACCGTGATCGGGCTTTTTTGTTAGCACAAACACCAGTTCATTATCTGGGGTATCCAGATCCTGCAGACTCAAAGATGTATTTCTGATCACCACTCCCGAGCGCTCTTGCACTCTAATAGGCTGGATAGTCATCTTGGGAGACTCATCATTTCTCTTCTAATTAAAGTAGAGAAACATGGTATACATTCATAAATTCAAAACTAGAGGGAAAAACACACTGCTCAAAGTATCACGCTAGTCATTCATATCCCTGAAATTTTAACTATATTCTATATCTATATTATTACTATATCTGTATTCTATCTATACCCAATTATGGTGACCAAACCAATATAGTTTGAAAATAGAGCTAACAAACACACAAAATATCACCTTCTTAAATAAAAAAGAAAGAAAATGTTACGTTGGATAAATCAGATCAGAGGATTTTGAGTTGAAAGGGACTGTATATGCCACCTAGTTCAAAAGTGTAAGTGGGTTGCCCAAAGTCACAAAAAGATTGAATAGATGGGAGTATTCAAACCCAGACCCTTTGACTACAAAGCTCTCTCAATTAGATCATACCGAATTCCAATACTCTACCAAAGCTTGTCTTCAGATGCCTCCTATAAGAAACATTTTAAATTTACACAATTATTGTGTGTTGGGAGAGGTCTTGAATGCTTTCGTGTGAGTGTGTGTGTGTGTGTGTGTGTGTGTGTGTGTGTGTCTGTGCAAAAAAGCAGAGTGGATGTAAATGGGAGAGCTCTGGTTTTGGAGTCAAAGCATCAAGTTTGTAATCCCCTCTTCTACTCAACAGATGGCAGGTCAAACAAGAAAATACGCCTCTTCCAACGATCCCCTATCTAAAACCATCAGCAAGCATTATTTGTAATGGGGCTAAGCTAGAAGCATTCCCAAGAAGATCAGGTGTGAAGCGAGGATGCCTACTGTCACCAATATTATTCAATATTGTACTGGAAATCCTAGCAATATGGCAGTGAGAGAAGAAAAAGAAAAAGAAGGACTCAGAACAGGGAATGAGGTCACAAAACTATCTTTCTGCAGACGAGATGATGATATATTTGGAAAATCCCAAACACTCAACTTGCTAGTTGAAACAATTCATAATTTTAGCAAGTAACAGGATATAAAGTAAATCCACATAAATCCTCAGCATTCCTAATATATCCAATGATACCATGACATGATTTTTTAAAAAATATATTCATTGAGGCTTGGTAGTACAGTGGATAGGGCTCTGGGCTTGGAGTCAGAAGGTTTCAATCTGACCTCAGATACTAGTTGTGTGACCATGACCAAGTCACTTAATAGTTATTTGCCTTAATATCCTCAACCGTAAAAAGAAGGTGATAACAGTGAACACCTCTCAGGACTGCTGGGAGGATTAAATGAGGGAAAATTTGTAAGTATTTATCCCAGGGTTGGCACAGAATAGGCAATCTAGAAATGCTAGCTGTTATGGTGAGGATGGAGGAGGAGGCTTCTTGTTTGACTTTAAAATAGATTTATAAACCACTAAGAAAAGTCACTGACTTCAAGAACCACAGGATGACCTTGGGCAAGTCACTTAACCCCAGCTGCCCTCTGAAAAGCAAAAAAAAAAAAAAAAAAACCACAGGAAATATCAGGGATAAAGGTCCAACCTATATTTTTTATGTAAACAGTGGCTGGAACTTCTTAAACACACTAAACTAGCAAGGTGGGCTCTGAAAGTACACATTTAGATCCTGAGCCTCACTTTCCCTAACATTGTTGCCCAACTGCCATGATGTTCTCCAAGTTGGTGGTGCCATTTGAATATGGACCTTCAGAGCTGAAGGCCAAACCCAATCATCTGGATTGTAGATGAATTTATACTTGTTACTGTGGCCAGGGGCCGACCTCCCAATGTCTTTACCTCAATGGTGACGTTGATGCTATAAATCTCTGAACGGCCAGATCCATCACTCACATAGAAACTGAAGACATCATTGGTTGGCTCGATGCTCTCATGAACACTCTGAAAGTAGTAAATGTGGTTTTCTAGAATGTCCTGAAATGGGAAGGAGGCTTCCAAGTCACTGCTGCCTCCAGGACCAAAACGAATGCCTATATGACAGGGGAGAGATGGTAAACCCTGCTTAGTAATTCCTACTTATTGAACTTAAGCTGGAAAAAAAAAAACATGGTAATCAGAAATAAGTGTTTAAAGAAACGCAGTATGTGACAGTAGAAAGAGCTAAGAACTAGGGAGTGGACAGAAGGGAGGGAAAGGGAATAAGCATTTATTAAATGACTACTATGTGCTAGGCACTATGGAGGGGTAGAGGGGGAGAGGAAGAAAAAAAGAAAAAATTTTTTGCAATAACTTTTATTATATATTTAAAAGGAACAGCAAGCTGTGCATTACAGATTTGCAGATTTTATGCAATCATCTTTTTTTAAATCATACTATATTATGGAAATGCTTGTTTCATTCCATAAATTAATAAGTAAATAAATGAATAAATAATTATTTTGGAAAAAAACAGAGGACTCTTATTTTCTCTGTACCTTTCTTTTCTTGCTGACTCAGCATTATGATTTATTATGTATTTATATGATATAATTAATTATACTCTTGATTGATTGTGGATTCTTACATATCATAATAAATGCATTAACATTTTTAAAAAAGAGTACTGCAAATATTATCTCATAGAGCAGCAGTTCTCAACCTGTGGGTCGCGACCCCTTTGGGGGTTGCCTAAGACCGTCAGAAAACACATATTTCCGATGATTTTAGGAACCGAGACACCGCTCCTCTATCCATCTCCAGGCGGGTCCACCCACATGCAGATACACCCACATACAAGTATGTGGCATTAGGAAGGTTGAGAACCACTGTCATAGAGTGTTAGATCTAGAGTCAGGAAGACCTGAGTTCAAATCCAGCCTCAGACACTTACTGTGTGACTCTGAGCAAGACCGTTAACTTCCGTTTGCCTCAGCTTCCTCATCTGGAAAGTGAGCGTAATAATAACACCCACCTCCTATGGGACCTTGCTGTTATACATATTCACACATACTGTCAAATAGGATCATATTTACAAAAGCACTTTGAAAACTCAGAAAAGAGATACTGTTGTTAGTGTGACTGGTATACTTTGGAGGGGCTCAAAGCAGCTAGGTGGATAGAGGGCTGGGTCAGACACTCACTAACCGTGTGACCCTAAGCAAGGCACTTCATCTCTTTCTGCCTTGGTTTCCCCATCTGTAAAATGGAGATAACAACAGACCTACCTCCCAGGGTTGTTGTGAGAACAAAAGGAGAGATCATTAGTAAAGGGCTTTACACATTTTAAAGTTCTGCGTAAATGATGGTTATGTTTTACATACAATTCTCACTGCTTTGATGATCAAGTTTCTCAGCTACTATGGATAATAGCAAATCAGAAGATGACAGCATCTTCCATGGGCCATTACCTGGCATGAACAATCACTCATAAGCAAAGGGATGAATGAATGAATAAAAAAGCATTTGCTAAATACTGTCTTCTAAGTGCTGGAGATACAAACAGAAAAGCAAGGCATTCCCTCTTCTCCAGGAGTTCACGTTCTAATGGATGAAGGGGTTATACTAAATGCTAGCTTGGTACAGAGGCAGTCAGTTAGAACAGTGGTTAGAGCTCTGGGCGTGGAGTCAGGAAGACCTGAGTTAAGATCTGGCCTTGGATACTTACTAGCTGTGTGACTTTAGGCACTCACTTAACCCTGTTTGCCTTAATTCACTGGAGAATGGAACAGGAAACCACTAAGAAAACCATGGTCCACAGGATCACAAATTGTCAGACACAACTGAACACTCACAAAGTTTAGCACAACCACCTCTAGTTGGCATATTCATCAAGAAGAACCCTGTCCTTCCCTCTTTCCTAGAAATAGTAGAAGTAGCTCATGGTCATCCATAAAGAGCAAGTAGACATTGCCTCAGGCCCTGACACTCTTTCTCCCTCTTCCACCTCCCACTATCAATCTCTGCAGCAAGGCTGGCCACTGTCCTCAGAGGCATCACGGAGGCAGGCACCAGTGAGGTTCTGAGAGGTCTAGCTTCTACAACTGGCCTGAGAAGGTGTGGCTCAGTTCCTCTTTCCATCTGACCCAAGACTCAGCACCCTTTGATCTAGGTGGAGAAACAGAGGCAGAGCAAAGAAGCTCATCCTGCTTTACTTGTCTTGAACTCAGTTCAACTTCAAATTCCTCCAGTTGACTGATCACAAATTGTCATTTACAGTTTTAGCCACTAGGAATGGGAGGTAAACAAAAGCCTCCTGATTTTTTTTTAAATTAATAATAAATTTGTTTTATTAAATTTTTTTTGAGTTACATCTTTTCTCCCCGTCTTTCCCCCGCCCACCACCCCAAGACAGCCATCCCAGTATTTCCCCCCTCCCCCAGTCTATTCTTTCCTATGTCACTTTTTGGTAGGGCAGGATGGAT